>CM062391.1:1846019-2564370 GCA_031304145.1 Cardiospermum halicacabum | reverse complement strand
CTGGAAAAACAGCTACTGCTATCGATATCATATTAAACCAAAAGCATCGCTTACAAAAGTGGTTCATATAGCGACAACAGGCATCGTTTTTCTACTTTTTGAATAGGTCTATTTGAAAGGAAGTCGGACCATTAAGGCCGAATTTCGTCCCTACTCGACGGGTGGGTCTTGCAGTCAAACCCTTCTTTAATTAGTGGAATCCTCAAGATACATCCCACCTTCATCAGAGGAATTCCTTAGCATCGGACTTGTTCAAAGAGCTAAAAGCTGCCTACATTTTCATAGTTGCATCACATGTGGCCGACTTTGCAGACACTATCTCACTTTCAAAGTGTTGTGTGTCCGAGATCGAGAAAGGAAGCATTAGCCCCCGACCCTATTTATCCCGAGATGAATCCGAACAAGTAAGGTCAATAGTTCAGCATTTAGGCCGTAACATTTAGTTAAAAGAAATCTTTAACCCAACAAGTGATCCAAGTCTCGTCTTTTGAGTGACAATGTTCTTTCAGTTTTGGAAGTAAAGGTAAACGGCAGATACCACTAGAGAAAATGCAGATGAAAGATCGAATTATTCCCATTTATGCACTTCTCGAAGTCATCGCCTCGATTTTAATTTTCAATTTTTAGAATACTGATCAAAATAAATGGTTTAATGGATAAATGAGATTAGGGCAATATTTTATTACATTAACATTTAAATAGTATTTTGGAAGGTGTTAGAATTATATTTGACGAATTTAAGTAGTAACTATAAATATATAGATATGGTAATCGGGGCTAAATATAACGTTCAGAAATCGGCCTAGAATTTAAGGAGATTTTAAAAATAAAAGTGATGTTGTTTTGTGAGTTCAATATAAATATCCCTTATTTTAAATTTAAATTATTTGAAATGTATTTATTAAAAAGCAATACTTTAAAAAAATTGTTTATTTAATGATGATATGATTTTAAATGATTATTCGGTCTAAGTTGAAAGTAATTTAATTTATCTTTTTAATAAATTATCACTTTCGAAATTCCATGTAAGGAGGATCGAAAGTAGCTTATGGCAGTAGTTATTAGATTGGTAAGTTTAATCCATGTCAGGAGTTATTCATAGAGAGTTCAAAATTTTTCGTAAGATATTTTGGAGTATATTTTTAATCTAATTTTAAATTGCTCCTAAGTAATTTTCATCCAAATAAATGTTATATTATGTGATTTTCGAAGATAATCTTCAGTAGAAAAATGCTTCCTTTATTTTATTTCATTTTATTCAAACATTTTTAAATGTTAATTATGAAATTTTTGGGCATTAGGAATCATTCGATTGTAGAACCAAATGGATCATGAATTTGAATGAACGAGTATTTAAAGGTAATTTCTTCATCCTAGTTGTCTAATGAGATTGATAATTATAAATTATTATTGTTAAATTGGTTACTTGTCATAGTTATATATTGGATTTCTAGTTTCTTAGAATTGTAATCCGCTTTTCTCCTTTAATTGAAGGAATGTCCTGTTTTAAAAGAAATTGGTTTTAAAAAGTGTGTGGGTATTGGAAATGATATTGAGAAAAACTAAGCTAAATTGCTTTTAGGCTTAAATGAACACTTGTCTTTAAAAGAGGTTTTGAAAACTAAAACTGAGTTATTTTGGTCTGCATTGGGAGGATAGTAAAATAGTGATCATTAATCGATTTTGGACTACGGCTGAGATTGGTAAACTAGTTTTTGCTCTTTACATTTTGTATGTTATTGTGTGTTTTGGGTTGTTAGATGTGATGACTTGAATTTGATGATTGGCTTTAGGAAATAGATTGTATTGTGCCATTGTAATGTCCATAGTTGAATCTAGCTGAATTATTCGAATACTTCATTTAGCTAAAAATATAAGTATTTTATATAGAAAATGGTATTGACTTCGATTGTGTTGTTTGAATAATTGTCAATGTGTGGTGTATTATTAAATTGAACTTGATTAATGGAAAAGTGGAACTGGTGTAAAAACCATATTTAGCTTTCAAAATAGTGGTGATGAAAAGGCGCCTTAAGGGTTCAGAAGTACTTCAACACCATAGCGGATTTTAGATTGACCCTTCAAGTTAGCAAAAACGAGTCACTTAGACCCTTTAAGGAGACTAACTGAATACGAGGTGGTGCGTGCTCTTCACACACTGGTCCACATCATCATGGAATGTCTAAATGACTCATTTTTTGTAAGTTTGAGGGTTCAAATGAAAATTCATGCCAAGTTTGAGAGTTTATCGGTTTTGATAAGAAAGATAAAAAAAATTTGTTCACACGCTCTTTATTGTTTGTGTTTCACACTCTAGTCTAGGTCAGTATGAAAGGTATATATGACTCATTTTTGCTAGTTTGAAAGGTCTATTTGAAACCCTGCAAACTTTAAGATTCAGATGAATAAACGTTCCAACTTGGTGGGTCAAAATAGGCATTATCCCCTCCCCCTGTTAGGATTGCCTTGAATTACAAGGATTTCCTTTTAGGAAGGTTTTCCTATTTTGAGTTTGGATCTATTTCCTAATTGTTTGATTCCTTGTTTTGGAAAGATTTAGTTTTCCTAATTTGGTTGATTATATTCCTTAGTTGAAAATGAAACAAATTAGGAAAGTATATTTGATGATCACTATAAATAGAGTTGTCTCATGAAGAAGAAAGTATCCCATCCCTTTGGGGGTTGGTGATAATCGTATTGGAATCTCATCCCTCTGGGGTGGTGATCATTGGATTGGGGTCATTCCTAGTAGGGGTAATGATCATTGGAATGGGGTCATGCCTAGTGGGGGTAATGATCATTGGGGTTGGGGTCTCTCCATTAATGAGATTTTGTATTGGGGTTGTCTCGCCATCAAGGAGATTTTGATTTGGGGTTGTCTCGCCATGGTGGAGTTGTTCGCCTAAAAGAGATTCTGATTGAGAAAGAAAACAATTTTGTGTGGAGGGAGTGTGTTGTCTGAATGACTTGTAATTCTTATTTCTCATAGTAAAGCTGTTATCTTTCCGTGGATTAGGCAATTTGTCGAACTACGTTAAATATTGTGTTTGTGTTTGGGCTAATTGTTTTGGTTGAATCAAATTAGAAACTAGGAAGAGATTGAGATAGAACCGGAAATTTCCTAACAAATTGGTATGAGAGCTTTGGTGGAGGTTTGTTTGAAGGTCTAGTTTGAAGTGGAAACCTAGTTTGGAATTAATATCCATGATGTAGATTGGTGAGATAAATTTAGTGAATATTTTGATCAGCATAATTTTCTGGACAGTTTGAAAGAATTGAAGATTTCTCCTTAATCGACCGTTGGATGATGCTCCAATTTTATTCTTATATTCTACACATATATGTCTAACTTTTTACCGTTCGGATTTTGGAGTAAAGACTGAAATAAAGAGATATGACTTCAACAATTGGGTTTCACGGATCTGTCCTGCGCTGTCAGATTAAAAAAGGCATATCTCTTTGATGAACCGTTGGATTAGGCTGAATTTTGGATATATTGTAGAAGACACATGAAGGTTAAATTTGGACGGTGGAGATGGGTTTTGAAGATTTCTAGAAGGATCGATGTTGAACAGAATATGATTATTGCGTATTGGAAGCATGGTAAAGTATGTGATTGAGATCAAGAACTGAAAATATATGGATTTAGGAATTGGTAGTTTCTCATTCGAGGTGGAAAAATATTTTGGATTTGATAGAGAATGAATTGAATGATGGAGACAAAATTGGTTTGGTAGTGATCAAAAGAAAAAGATTCAAAAATTTGAGGTGGTTCAAGTCAAGGTGGAGATTTGTTAGGATTGTCTTGAATCACAAGGATTTTCTTTTAGAAAGGTTTTCCTATTTTGAGTTTGGAGCTATTTCCTAATTGTTTGATTCCTTGTTTTGGAAAGATTTGGTTTTCCTAATTTTGTTAATTGTATTCCTTAGTTGGAAAGGAAACAAATTAGGAAAGTATATTTGATGACCACTGTAAATAGAGTTGTCTCATGAAGAAGAAAGTATCTCATCCCTTTGGGGGTTAGTGATCATCATATTGGAATCTCATCCCTCTGGGGTGGTGATAATTGAATTGGGGTCATGCCTAGTAGGGTAATGATCATTGGAATGAGGTCATGCTTAGTGGGGGCGGTGATCATTGAATTAAGGTCATGCCTAGTGGGGTAATGATCATTGGAATGATGTCATGCTTAGTGGGGGTAATGATCATTGGATTAGGGTCATGCCTAGGGAGGGTAATGATCATTGGATTGAGGTCATGCCTAGTGGGGGGTAATGATCATTGGAGTTGGGGTCTCGCCATTAATGAGATTTTGTATTGGGGTTGTCTCGCCATTAAGGAGATTTTGATTTGGGGTTGTCTCGCCATGGTAGAGTTGTTCGCCTAAAAGAGATTCTGATTGAGAAAGAAAACAATTTTGTGTGGAGAGAGAATGTTGCCTGAATGACTTGTAATTCTTATTTCTCATAGTAAAGTTGTTATATTTCCGTGGATTAGGCAATTTGTCGAACCACGTTAAATATTGTGTTGGGCTGATTGTTTTGGTTGAATCGAATTAGGAACTAGGAAGAAATTGGGATAGAATCGGAAATTTCCTAACACCCCCTAAAAAAAAGTAATGTTAAATAATTTAGATAAAATACAATGTAGGTATACAACTTATGACTCGTTTGTCTCATTGTATAGGGTAAGAACATGCCTACGATATTACAAACGAGTTATTTTGTAAATAAGTTCAAATTTATATGGTCTTAACTCATTATCTCTTTACTTTAAAAGAATTTATATATATATATATATATTCCTAATTTATATGGTATTTATACCATACAGTGGTTGTTTGGATAAACTAACTTTTAACTTTTAATTTATAAAAATTGTTTTAAATGGTGTTTGGATAATTAGCAAAAGTGTTTTTGACCTCCCAATTTGCGACGAAAGAAAAAATATTAGTTTCCTAAGAATGACTTCTGTTTCTCTTCTTCTACAGTTAGAAGTTAAAAGTAAAACAATCCTAAATATATATTCTTTATTAGGATGAAAAAATTATTTAAAAAATAATATTACTTCATTTTATTCTTTAAGAAAAAAATTAAGGAAATATACAAGTACGATTATAATATATATATATATTTTTTAGATTTTTATTTATTTATTTATTTATTAAAGTCTTGAGCCATAAAAATTAATTCTTCTAAATAGTAACTTCAACCAAATATAGTTATTAATTAAAAAAACTACAAAACTATATTTTAACTCCTTTTATTTTAACAAAAATTCCAACTAATGTTTTCAAAAATAGCTATATTCATTTTAAAAGGTATCTTATTTATAACTAATCAAATATATATAATTCTACGAAATCAACTCAAAAATAAATCCAAATCTCACAAGAAACAAGCAAGAGAAATAAAATGGCAGTACCCTCAAAGAAATCATTGATGGTATGTTTTATTTTGATTAGTTTAATGATTTCGATTGAATTGGAAATGGGCTCAGCTAGATATATCGACTATGGACCACTCGACATATGCGTGAGGACGGGAGGCAAAGCTCATGGATGCGAACACAGGGCTCCCGAACCCAAAGCCCCTCCTCAACCCGTTAACAATTATGATCGCGGCTGTTCAGAAACCAATCGTTGCCGCGGCGATTAGTGAAGTGAATTTGAGGGCTTCTTGTTGTATTTCGCTTGCTGATGTATTATGCGTGGTTAATTTATTTTATTTTTTAATTTATAGAAAAATAATCGAATTATTGGTATTAAAAATTTGTTTTATATATTTTTATAAATTTAAAATAAATAAAATATAAAAAAATAATATATTTGGTTAGTTCATTTTTAAAAGTGAAAGTTTGAAAGATTATTTTTGTAAAATTTTTAAAGTTGGACTATATGATATAAATAAAAGTTATAAAATAACAAAAATGAAAATAACTCTAAGTGTATATATAATCATCACTCATATATAAATCAAGACCTGTTATGGATACTTTATCCAATTTCGATCTTGCATTTTTCAAACAAATCTATTATCTTGGTGATGAATGCTTGATTCATCACCGTTTGTTCCATCAATATGGAAGACTGAGACCCCATTAGCTATAATTTCTATTGGACCTCAAAATTAGGCAATACACAGTTCATTGCCTCAAGGACAATCAAACTAAAAGCTTTATATAATGCAGGTTGAACAAAAGCCCCATTTATGTCTGCAATAAAGAGGTAGTATAGAGGTAGAGCTCTCCATTGCGGTAAATATCAGATTGATTTCTACCATGCTAACTGATAGGCTTATCTATGCTCCACTTTTTATCGTCCATGTTATAAAGTTAATTCTTCAATCTCTCGATGGAACTTGACCAATCTCCTCTGTGTTAGGAAAATCGGGCTCGTTGTAGCAGAATTTGTCTCGATCAATAATAAGTAAATAAAATAAAAGGCAAGAAATAAAATATTAACGCATCAGGAATACGTGGAAACCCAAAACGGAAAAAAATCACAGACGTCAGGATGGACAAAGATTTTCACTATGTAGCAAAGGATGTTACAGGCACAACCAGAAAACACTCTCTAACCCAAACCCAATAACAAGCCACACCCCAATCTCAGAAGAAAGAAACTCACAAGACACTCAAGATCTCTCAATTTGTGTCTATACAACATCATATTTATAGTGAACCATGACTTACTCACCAAGTAAATCATAATAAACTAGGAAAACTATTATTACTAAAATTCCTAAAAAGAGGAAAAATATTCTTTTCTAATTGCAATTCTAATAAGCCATAAATATAATTCCTAGTCAAATATAATACTTCTAAAAGAATCTTCAAATCTTTCACTTCCAAAAGAGTCTTCAAATCTTTCTCAGCTTCTAAATAAAAACTAGTATATTGAATACCAATTTTTGTCAAATCCTAACAAACCACCCCTTGACAAAAATTTCCTAAACTTGCACGCCTTAAACGACGACCATGACTCTATATCAAGCCATCATATCCCACCATGAAGATATACACACTTAAGAACCATCAAATGATCCATCCCAAGATTTATTCCGGCACATGTCGATACAACCCTTGCTGATTAGATCATGGCGCAACTTCCTTAACTGGCTTTCAAGAAAGTTCATCAGCCATCGACATCTTTTCCACCACACAACCGCATTAACGCCAGTCCAATGCCCATGTGCAAAACTTGTGGCCGCTAGAAGTACTATATCCTCTTTCATGGCACCATGGTGGTTAGCGACCTGCCATGAGGATGTACCCATTCCTCCTTAGAGGAAATCACCATCATCAGCTTCTAGCAAGGAGACACATGGAGTATCTCCATCAGTGGAGTCCTTTACCGAACTTGCTCCTTTACAATCCCTTCTTAGATGTCCCTTTTGTCCACACTTCCAACACAGGATGTTCTTCTTGGAGTATCCACTCTTCCCATTCTTTTCTCGAGCCATCAAATTGACTGATTATCGGAGTTATTATTTTCACTCTTCAGTCTTTTCTCTTCAGATATCAACTTATTCGCAACCTCTAAAAAACTTACCGTCGAGTTTCCATGCATCAGAATCGGTTTCATATACTTGAATGAATCAGGAAGAGACCAGATCAATTTCAACACCTTATCCCCGTTATCAATCTTTACTCCAATAGACTCCAACTCGGAGACGATCCCATTGAGTTCAGCCAGATGATCAGAAACCTTTGTACCTTTATCCATCTTCAATAGATGAAATTGTTCCTTCAGGTAGAATCGATTGCAGACGCTCTTTTCTTAATATAACTCTTCAAGTCTTCCCCAAAGTTCTCTTGCAGGGTTTGTTCCTTGAATATTCGCGAGAACATTCTTGGTCAAACACAGTCGTATCAAACTTGCAGCTCTCTCATCGAGTTCCTCCCATTCATCGTCACTCATTAGGGATTTTTCAAACTTTTCAGACTTCTCTTTACCAGTTTCTTTTTCACCAGAGCTTTCAGAGACTATCACAATTGTTCTCCCCTTCAATGTCTTATGCAATCCATGTTGGATCAGGATATCTTTGACTTGTGCTTGCCACAAGCCAAAATTGATTTTTCCATCAAATTTCTCCATATCGAATCTTCCAGCATACATCTTGCTTGTAGACATGTTTACTTCAACAATCGAAACTCACACGAACCTCGGCTCTGATACCACTTGTTAGGAAAATCGGGCTCGTCGCAGCGGAATTTGTCTCCATCAATAATAAGTAAATAAAATAAAAGACAAGAAACAAAATATTAACGCACTGGGAATACGTGGAAACCCAAAACGGGAAAAAAAAACCACGGACGTCAGGACGAACAGAGATTTTCACTATGTAGCAAAAGATGTTACAGCCACAACCAGAAAACACTCTCTAACCCAAACCCAATTACAAGCCACACCCCAAGCTCACAAGAAAGAAACTCACAAGACACTCAGGATCTCTCAATTTGTGTCTATACAGCATCATATTTATAGTGAACCATGACTTACTCACCAAGTAATCATAATAAACTAGGAAACCTATTATTACTAGAATTCCTAAAAAGAGGAAAAATATTCTTTTCTAATTGCAATTCTAATAATGCATAAATACAATTCCTAATCAAATATAATACTTCTAAAAGAGTCTTCAAATCTTTCACTTCCAAAAGAGTCTTCAAATCTTTCTCAGCTTCCAAATAAAGACTAGTATATTGAATACTAATTTTTGTCAAATCCTAACACTCTGCTTCACAATGTATGAGAAATATATAGTTTGATCAGCTTTAGGGAAAGTTATGTTGATTTCTTGGCATGTGCTGGTTATCTTTTTGACATATTCATTTTTCTAGTCAATCAATAGTCATTTATCCCTATAAATCAAGAAGAAATCAAATATAAGGTAATGTTATACAAAGAATCATCTCAAAATGCCATAAACATACACTTTATAAGTACTACAACTAAATTCCTTCACTTCAAAAGCATTAGCATCATCCAAACTAAGGTCAACAGCGCATAAAGCACCAACCAACCTCATCATCTCACATTATTACCACCAATATTAACCTTTTAACATCTTGATATATCAAATTCATATTAAAATTATTAACTTTTTTTTCAGTAACCAAACTCAAGTTAAGCTACGTACATAAAACCACCATAGATTGGTGCACCTTTTAAATCAAACACGATTTTAATCTAAAACCATTGTTATATATTATACCTTGTAAAAGAGACTGTGGCTTTCTGATTGTGTAAAACCACCTGAAATAGTGAAAGTTATTATCAATATCCAAGATGCTAATGAATAACAACAATAAACACATCAAAATTAGCAATCTTCTACCATGACAGAATACATAGACAAAACTAAATTTCATTAATTCTTAACTCCAATTTAGAAAGTCAAGCCCATAACATCAATCATCTGAAAACTCCTTCATAAAAACTATTAATTCACAGACATCTCATTCTGCAGAGAATAGGTTTAATTATTCTAATTTTGTTGTCTAATATAGTTGTTGCAATCTTCACCATATTCTAGTTGTTCAACGATGATTCAGTAGTTTTAGACTTGTAACTAATCAAATCATTGCAATCATTAACTAACTATAACATTATTAAACATTAACCTAAATCAAAAATAGCCTCATCAAAGTAAAATAAATTAGAACAATGGACAGACCATATTGAATAGTTCGATGATTGGTATACATAATCATCTCAAAACACTTAATCTCGTCATAAAATACAAATACCACATATTAAAATATTCCAAAAATGATCACAAACCACTTAACTATTTAAAAACCACGACATCCAAATTAAAACAAAAAAATGAGTACCCAGATGAGAAAGAAATCCATATTACTCAAACGTGTTTATAAAAGGAAATTGAGACAGACGGTGATGCATGTAGATATTGAATTATTTATTTGAATAAGAGCCTTTGAAGTCAAATAATGTTCTTATCGTTACTGTGCAACTTAAATAATAAAACCAATCCTAATCTAAACATGAAATCTGAAAAAACTAAAAAAAAAAAATCAAAATCAAAACATACTAGTTCAACCATCATTATCACAGTATGCTGATTTGGTAGATTCTGAAATCCATAAAAAAAAAAAGAAAAAAAAAAGGCAATTTCAAAATAAATTCAATGTATAAACAACACAGTTACCTCAAACTCTGACTTGTACTTGATTTTTTTTTTTTTTTTTTTGGTGTTGAGAGTTTGTTTTCTAGAATTTGAATTTGAAAGTAATAAACAAATATCAAACTAGTACATTGCCTACTTCAATAAGAAAGAAAGTTAAAAAAACCACATTAAAACTATATACATATACAGGTAAACAAATTCCAAATTCCGTATCAAATCCAAAAATATCCAAAATGTCAAAACACAGACCCATTAACAAAAGAGACATAAAAAACACCCTAAATCCAATCGACAAATGAAAACTTAAACCATACCACAATATATGAACAAAACATAATAATAAACATTCGAGTTTAACATTATTAGAGTGAGCAGCAGTAAAGAGATGTGTATCAGCGACAAATCTCTAAACGAATGTCGATTTCATCAACTTCGTCTAAACCCAAAAAAGTCTCTTAACATCACTACTCTCTCAATTATTGCCACCATTCTAAAACAAGCAACACTCACATGTTAAAGCCAGTGAAAAAAACAAAGAACAAAGAACTAAAAAAAATCAAGCAAACAAACCTGAAGAGTTAACAACCATATGAAAGGAGTATGTAGCCACCAAATCAAAACTCTGCATAACCTCCTCTTCAATTCACAACCTTCGGTCATGGATTGGTTGCAGGATATACTATATGGAGAAAATGAAGTCTTTTAGGTTTTTTATTTCTAATGGAAGATTAAAAGGGAAGAAATCAATTTTCTAAATGTGATACGAATAGACAATCTAAAACATTAAGCTGGAGTTTTAATTACAAAAAGCGATGATGGTTGAGAAATACCAATAGTTTGGCATTATGATTAATTAATTGAAATAAATAGGAGAAAGATAAAATGTAGATCATCGTATAGGATAAGCACATAATAGTATAAGGAAAATGATTAAGATAAAAGTTTTGTATAAGAGTCAAGTTATCCATAATTTGTATTTGGCTGATTATCGTATAAGTAATATTATAGGATAACAAAGTTCTAAACCTATATTTGGTAAACCTTGATAAGTAATAGGATAATAGTATGGATTACCAAAATACCCAAAAACTTGACAAATAATAAAACAGTTATTTACGGATTAACAATAAATAAATAAAATATCATAAAATATAATAAAAATATATTAAATCATAGGATTTTAGAAAGAGTTAATTACACTCACGCCCCCTGAAGATGACAAATTGCACATATATAAATATTTTAGTATTAATATACAATCACACTCCTTCTATCCATAAAAATTAGTGAAAATACAAGGTAAAATTAACTCTAAACGAACATTATATCATATAGATGTATTTAGAATTGCAAAATTCATTGTAATATAGATAAATTTATTAATTAAACAAGATTTTATGATTGGGTGAGGGGGTGTGAGTGTGTATTAATACCAAAATATTCATTTGTGTGTAATTTACCATCGTTCAGGGGATGTGAGTGTAATTAACTCTTTTAGAAATTTCTCCAAAATCTCCGTAATTTTTTTCTCAATGTCAACGAATGTCCAATTTATTATTATTTACTATTTTAACTTTTTTTCTACAAATTTTGGAATGGTAATTTGGTTATTCCAGTTTTTAATTTTTTTTTTAAAAAAACATTAATTAAAAAATAAATTAAAAGTAGAAATTTAAAATAATATTAAAAACTCTAAAATGGTACTTTGGTCATTTTAATTTTCGAAAAAATTTTTGAAATCCTCCCGGTTTTTTTTTTATTCCAAAATTTCATGTAGATTTATTTATTATTTTTCTTTTCTAATTTTATCAAAGGATAATTTAGTAATAACATGATGAACATCTAATACGAAAAGTACGTGATAAAGTTATCGGAGCATTTATCAATGATAAAGTTATCGAAGCATTTATCAATGATAAAGTTGTCGAAGCATTTATCAATGATAAAGTTATCCTATATGTATCGTATCAAATTATAGTCAATATTATTTTATCCTATTCTAAACAACAGCCAAATACTTGATAAACATATAATTCGTATTAAGTTATCCTATCCTATTTGTTATCCTACAAATGTGAAGACGGGTGAAAATGAAAATGAGAGAAGAGATGATTGATTGAAATGAAAACAATATAATGACACGTGTCATCATTTTATTTGCAAAACAAATTCGAAATTAAAAATCACTCATGTTGAGCGTTTTTCAACGTTATACGTTAATTTTATAGGTGAGAGTTCCGCTTGAATTTGCAATTAGAATTATAAAATCATGAAAATAAAATTCCTAAAATTTTGAAGATGAAAATCTGATATTTTTTCAATATATTTTTACTTATATAAATTACATTTGTAGGATTTATTTTTATAAATATAATTGAAATTTATAAAAAAAGACAAATTAAAGTTGAAAATTTTATAATAGAGTCAAAATCCAAAAACTTTGAAAAACCAAAGTTATCCTATTACACTCTCTTTATATAAAAACCCAGAGCACACACAGGAACAAAAGCAACTTGTTTTATTTATCCAACAAAAATCCAATCCAATGGCTGTGATCCTGCGTTGCTCTTCCTTCTTTACCCGCCCAAACCGCCTTCGATCTCCACCGCCTGATCACTTTTCCGGCCAAACCCACCTCAAAGGTCTATTCTTTTTCTTCTCTAACTCTCTATATTCCACTGCTCACTTATCACTCTCTACTTTGCTTCAAGCTTCAAAATTGTTTATATAAATGTTGCATTTTTACACCTTGTTGTCTTTGTTTTGAGTGACTGCACTTTGGGGTTTAGATTTTGTAGTGAAATGAACTAATGATACATGTAATTGAAGCTTGAAATGGTTTTGTGGTGTTCTTTTGCTTTGTTTGTTCAAATGATGCTAGTGTGGTTTTGGTGGTAGTGGTGGTTGATTGTATTATTGTTGTTTTAGTTGAGTTTATGGTGTTAATATGTAGAATGAGTGCACCATTTAACTTTCTGGAAAGTTTGAACAGTGTATGCTGGAACGGTAAATGATGTTTAAGAAAGATTTATGTAGTTTGGCTATGTTCTAGAATTATGGAGTGTGTCTCAAAATAAAGTGTTTCTGTCATGTACTTTTTGTTCTTATTGACACTCTTGAATGATGGTATGTAAACATCTTTGCCCTCCACTGAAGTTCTAAATTTTGCAAATCAGGAGAATTGCGGTCTCTTTTATTCGAAGTGGGAAAGTTCAAGTTTACATCAGTTTCTGGAAATGCTTCCAACACTCACAAATGTATCTATCTGCAGCCCAATTGTGACAAATTAGAATCTAGTCAGTGTAGCGCAAATATCCAACCGCTTCACGAAAATGTTTTGGATGACTTATCAGCCCATCAGGTACGATGGTGAGTTATCTGTGTTAGTTGTTAACTCATTCTTATGTTTCTTCACTCCGTTTAGTGCTATCTTCGACTAGCTTTCCTGCTTTTTAGGAATTTAAACCAATACATGTTGGAAAGTATAAAACTCATGCTGTTTAAATCTCAAAACTCTTGGTCTATTATCATTCTGTTGTTTGATTTTTTCAACCTTCTGACTAATCTGCAGCATTGATGGTTGATTCTTGTATACTTAACTGGCTGTCCTTGTGTCTAAATTGTTTTGTTTTTTACAACTTGTGATATCATCATTGATCATGTAGTCAGTACCTACAATTTGTTACACCTTCCTACCTTCTATTTGTTAGTAGTGTCAGGAATTAAAGACTTGTAGCGTAGACTTCACCTAGTTGCTATGTTTTTCATCTCCGGTCACTGTATGATGAACTTTCTTCTTGATTTCTTTATTTGCACATGATGTGGTTCTTGTCAACAGCAGGGGAAAATGCAATCAAGTTCTATGGTGATGTCATTAGTTGCAACTAATGCATTTATGTTGACTGCACCTCTAAAAGCTCTAGCAGAAACATGCAAAACTGAAAACTCTTTCTTTAACATGCCATTGTTGTTACTTGTTGCTCTTATAGGAGCCACTGTTGGAGGTATGTAAACCCTTTCCTGGATGTAACTGATGTGTCTGTTCGTTTTACATCATGTTGATCAACATTCCCTGATACAGGCCTGCTCGCAAGGCAGCGAAGAGGTGAACTACAGCGAGTAAACGAACAGCTACTCCAAATAAATGCAGCACTAAGAAGGCAAGCTAAAATCGAATCTTATGCTCCCTCTCTAAGTTACGCACCTGTAGGAGGTAGAGTACCAGATGAAGTGATAGTTGATCCTAGAAAGGAAGAGCTCATCTCGCGGTTGAAAACCGGAAAAAACTATCTGCGGAATCATGAACCTGATAAGGCATTTCCTGAATTCAAAGCTGCTCTAGAGCTTGCTCAGACTCTGAAAGACCCTATTGAGGAGAAGAAGGCTGCAAGAGGCTTAGGTTCTTCTTAATTGTTTTACAAGTTTCTGCAAACGCTTAATCTTTGAAAGCTTAATTGTTTATACTGATGCCATTTTTCATTTTTTAATTGTCATGTTTAGGAGCCTCATTGCAAAGGCAGGGTCAGTACCGTGATGCCATTAAATACCACTCCATGGTTCTGGCAATCTCAAATCGAGTAGGCGAGGATTCCGGCAATACTGAAGCTTATGGTGCCATTGCCGATTGCTATACTGAGCTTGGCGAACTTGAACGTGCCGGAAAATTTTACGATAAGTACATTGCCAGGTTGGAGTCGGACTGAATCTGTGTCAACATGATTATACACTGAAGAGATCTAGAATTGCTTGCGGATTTGTACCCTTTTTGTATCTATCTATGAAAATCATCGTAACATCAACATTAATGTAATGATGTTCTTGGTTTGGAACCGTTCGAGCATTTTATTATTGCCAATAAAATCCAAATAGTCTCCTTTGTGATTCCAACTAAGTTACAAGCACCGCGAGGAATTGAAACCAACACAAGCATTACAAATTGGATTGAAGTACAACACAGAAATGAAAAAGGATAGAAGAGCTACAAAGTAAACCCTCATATAACATATAAAAACCCCGGATAATCATAATAAAATTTTCATAATACAACTGTTGAAGTACCCCAAAACCTCAAGGCGAAACTCTACTGTTCACACTAATCTCGATTAAGCTCTAATGATATCATGATCACTCACTCATCCCTTCAAAGCAAAAGAAAAAAAGATAAAAGAAAAACGAAACATACATATGTTATATCCATACAAATGTGACAACAAAGCATACCGTATTGATAGGAGGGTAACAACAATCTCACCACTCAATCAACAGGAAAATGAAAAAGGAAAATAGGCATTGGAAGCTTCCTAATGGGGGACGACTCTCATAACTGGGAACAAAGCCTCTGTGAAGGCAGGAGATAAGGCTATTACCATATATTATTTCTAGTCATTACTGATAGTACATGAGTTGCTGGGCAGCTGCGACATTCTGGAACCCGCCATCATATATTGCTTGGCTAGCTCCGGCGGAACCAACCCCCATTGCTGCCTTGTTAAGAGGAAGCTGTCCCTGATGAGGATGCATAAGAGCAGCATGGACACCACCCATCTTGGAGAGGGCTACTTGTCGCTCGTAGGCTAACAGGTCAGCGGCTGAGAGTCCTGGTAATGGTGCTGCGGGTGGAGGGAGTGGGTTTGAGCTTGTTCCAGGAGGTGTTGGCTTGCTGCCCCAAGAACACTGTTTCCACAAATAAGGAAATACCAAAGATAAAGCAAAATAGTACAAAGGAAAGTTGTGTATTATCATTTTAACCATTGTCAAAGAGTCAAAGAAAGCATAGAGATAAAAGCAATTAGAAATGAGTAATACCAAAACACACCTTAATCTGTTTGCCGTAGAGATATGACTGGGTGTTCCCCACCTGGATAGCCATTGCTGCCTCAGCATGAGTACTGTATCTTACAAAACCAAAACCTTTATCTCGCTGGACTCGGACTTCTTCAATCACTCCAGCACCAAGAGCATGGAAATGACGGTGGAGATCAAGCTGTGTTACCTGCCAGATAAGAAAGGAAGAGAGAAAAGAAAATTAAATCCAAGTATTAACTAATCATATACACAATTCACTTCTACGAGAATTTATGCATTCACCACACAAAAGAATATTATATTTCAAGGAGCGAAAAAATAAAATAACAAATACACCAAGGTGTTATATAGTTTCTTGCCTCAGGAGCAAGATTGCCCACATAGACAGTAGTGTATTGAGGGTTATTCTCCGGAGCATCACTGTTTGTTGTCTCTTTACCATCCTCTGCAAAAGTAGAACAATCAACTAATAGCCGATGGGAAAAAAGAGAATTCAATTTGCAAATAACAAAGTATAAAAGGTAGGAATGCCAGACAGCCAGCCATTGTCCACCACTTCTCGTCCAACCCTCCAGGCAAGACGACACAAAGATAACACAACTTGTACTAATAATTACTGAGTTGCTGATATGAACAAGATAGAATAGACGCACAGTACAGTTACTATACCTGAAGAGCCATTAGTGAGTTCCACTACACTTTTCGAATCAGAGTTTGGCTTGTCATCATTGGTACCAGCACCTTTTGTTGCCCAGTTACAACGGATCTGTCTACTACCCAGCCACTTCCCTGAAAATAAACAAATCCAATTGTTGATATACAGCTGACATTGTGGAACATTCAAAGAACGCAATGATAGATGCAGAGAAATATTCATTTTGGTAGAGACTGACAATTCAACCTAAAACAGATACCTCTGTATCAAGATGGTATACCTATTAAAGAAAAGAATTAGTTCATTCTAAACTAGACATCCAAAACCAAATGACAGATGTTCCCTAGTCCATGCAAACAATAGTTAAAGATTCTACACTAGAAGTGGCAGAACTTCCTGCAGAACTTGCAAGGCATTGAATAAAACAAATATCTAAAGGAGATGATCCAAGCCACTAGAGATGGGCTACGACTGTCCACTGTTTTATTCCATATATAATTCATAAATTAGAAATGCATATTTGAGACAACTAAGTCCTAGAATTGCTTTACTTCTTATTTGAACTTCAGTAGATGATCGCCAGGAAGGGAGAAGACAAAAGGCCCAAAAAAATGAATGAGGCATATTTACCAGTTAGGTCATTTATAGCACTTTGCGCCTCCTGCAAAGGAGAAAAGACCCTGCCAGTTAATAAACACAAGAAAAAAACAAAGTGGATAGTGTGTTCTTTTAAATCATAATATGTACCTGCTGGTTCCGGAAAGAAACAAACCCAAACCCTCTGGACCGCCCAGTCTTCTGATCCCACATGACCCTTGCATCTCTACAGGTCATTCCAAGGCAAAAGATGACATATATTAGCCAAGCCAAGAGTTTACGGACAATAGTAAAGTTTGTACTCATCAAAACATGTGTTAAATGGAAGAAAACACAAAAAAAGATATATGGAGTGTAAAAAACAGCTTAAGATATGGGAATGAAACTTACGAACAACTTGGGTATACAGAAAAACATGCATACAAAGTAGCATCAGTAACCTCCGGGCTTAGATCTCCAACAAAAATATTAAAATGACCTGGAAAAGTGACATTCATGTTTTAGGGGATCAAGCTGAATGTCACCAGCATGATACAACTTTTAAAGACATATAGAAAGACTGACCTGATGTATCTTCCCTCTGACCACTCGCATATGCCCAATTAACTTTAATAGGCTGCCCAAATCTGCATGTTAAATCACTCAATGTTAGGATAAAATAAACATCCATGCAAAGGGAATTTTTGAAGATGTTTACTTACAAATGCCTCCCGTTAAGAGACAAGATAGCCATAGCAGCAGATCGGCGGTCGAAATAGTGAATAAATCCATATGAAGACTGCATGAACATAAAATGAGTGTTAAAAATCAAATGAATAGCATTGTAGACCCAGATATCAAAAATACAAAACTGTACACATTAAAACATCACCTTTTCCTTCCTAATAAGTTTGCAGCCTTCAACGGGACCAGTACTGGAGAACACCTCTTGAAGGAGAGGTTCCGTCACTTGAGTATGAATGTTTCCAACATACCTGCATTTTCTCAAAAATGAAGAAACTAGAAGTTTTAAAAAAAGAAACAAATAAGTAAAGCTATAAGTAACTTCCTCAATCATCAAAAAAGACAACAAAAGAATGCAAAGATCACATGCAAGGAATAGTAACTTTTGAAACTCCCAATATTTAACAGCAGAAGTGCTACCAACTCGAGGGTAAAAGGTTCTGAGGAGATATAATCATGAAAAAGGCTCGATATAAAACCAAAAAGAGAAAAACCAAACACAAGAAACTAAAGAAAAATGTCTGAGCAAAACACTCACACACTGCGGCAAGTGCTTGGATCAAAACCAGGAGGCAGATTTCCACTTGGGATTGGTTCAATCTGCAAAATAAAAGTGTGAAAAAGAAAATAAAAGGAAAAAATAACCAAAAAAAAACCTAAAACAATATCTAAAATGTCTGAAGGTACACACAACCTAGCAACTGGAAACAAGAAGAACACTACCCCACAACTATGGTAATTCACAAACCAACAAGGAAAACAACAATCAAAGACAGCACTCACCCCAGAAATAACAAGAGAACATACAAACATAACAAACAAGAGAAATAAGTAATTACTATGACTATCATCATCCTTTTACTCTGGCACTACCTTAAATGAACTAAGGTCCGAACAGCAAAGAAAATTATAAATCCAACTTAGATACTTCCAATAATTCAGATTGCCCAATCAGTCTAAACTACACCAACCATCAGTACACGCCCAACAACAAATTTGGTCATCATTTATTTCTCTTACTGTATAAGTTCAAAGTTTATATGATCCTTAATTTCCATTACCATGACTATAAGGACGGGAGGCTCTAACAAGCAAACATACTGTCAACCTTATGGCATAGAGTGATCGGTTTCACCGTAAGAAGTTAAATTTCCTAACATAACAAATCAACTAGGAACAAAGAGCCCTTATCAACACCATCATAATAATCGTCATCTAACATAAGACGGAGCTCAGAAACTAGAAAAGAACTAAAAGGCCACCTAAACTCACAATCAAAACTCTAAAAAGTTAATACAACTCAACAAACAAAACCACCAATCATAACCAACAATCAATCGAACTGAATTAAACCGAAACTTCGAACACAGCAAACTCGAAAGACAACAATCTCGATCAAACCACAAAACCCGATAACTATTTCCTAAGCTACCACCAAACTCGAAAATCCAAACCTAACCCTAATTTTCTCGCGGAAAATAAAATAATCAAGAAGAAAGATGAAATCAGGCCATCGATCATTCCCGTGCGATAAAATGGAGAAGCGAAAGGCGAGATAAGAGGAGAAATTGAACCTGTGGAGCGGCGAGAAGACCCGGGTGATAGATAGACTGTTGTTGAAGAAGTGCTTGCTGCATCAGAGCTTGTTGCTGTTGCTGCTGCTGCTGCTTCAGCCTCTGGTGCTGCATTTTCAGGTGGTTCGGAGAGGAAAGTATAGATTTTCCTTTTTTTTCAGTTTGTTTCTCGAGAAAAAAAAAATTCGGGTTAGGGCTTCTCGAGAAAATTTTTAGAGAGAGAAAAAAAGAAAAGGAAAAAAAGAAAAAAAAGAAAGAGAGAGAAAGAGAAAATGAGTGGACGATGCAAGTGAAATATTTATAGAGATGAGTTCGTATTTTGTAGTGGTTGTGACTTTTATATGTGACAGCCAATTATAACTATACACGTGTAGAGACCGTCAAGAGGTGATGTATTTCGATTGGTTTGTTATTTGTGGAATGTGAACGGTAAGAGTGTGATATTTTAAACCGAAGTAGTAGATATTTGTAATGGGCCCGTAACGAGGCCCATTGAAGGCCCAAACCAAAGGCCAAAACGATCACCCTTCTATAAGGATTTGGATTAAACTTCTAATCTATTATTGGTTTTTCAAAATATGATGGAAATTGAAATTTTAAAAAAATAATAATAAATAAATAAATAATTTTTTTTTTTTTTAGTGTTGTGTATGGTTAGGAATTTTCTTTTGGGATGAGAGGGTTAGTGAGAGAGTGATATGTTTGTAATTTTGTTAAATTTTTGGGGAGTTGGTGATTTGGTTGTTGCATTTAAAGGTGCAAAAGGTAGATATAGTATTAGTATGGTGTGATGGGGATATTGAAAATGATTAGTGAATTCACAATTAATGATTAGAGGGTGAAAGTTGTGATGGACCTATGCTTTGGCCCATAATCTTTCAAATGGTCCCAAAGGGGTTCTCCATTATGGGCTTAGGCCCAATGAATCTTGTTGATAAGGCCGAAATTGCTTGTTTTATTCCTAATAAGAATATAGTGGGCCTCCTTTGATTGCATCTAATTTTTTATTCAGAAAATTTACATAAAATAAATCCAACAAAGTTTAAAAATTTAAAACTAAATCAACAAAATTTTATTTTTATTTTTTATTCATTTAAACTTTTATTTTCAAAAATAGACTTTCACACCTTCACAAATTCTAGTCACATACCACATTCATACTTTCACGGATCAGTGTAAAAAGTCTTCATAAAAGGGTAAAATGGTCAACTTAGTTCATTTTCTAAAAGTGAAAGTTTGAAAGATTATTTTTGTAAAATTTTTAAATTTGAACTATATAATGTAAATAAAAGCTATAAAATAACAAAAATAAAAATAACCCTTTTTTACTTCTTATGGTATAATAAGAGCATATAAACTATTTTCATGAAACTAATATTTCTTATTATTTCCTTTAAAAGTGTTTCGAAGAGATAAAAAACTTTTCCAGTAATTGCTACAGCTTTCAAAAATTGAAAGTTAAAAGTAAATTTATTCAAATAGAGCCAAACAAACCGATATTATATATATATATATATATATATATATATAATACTACACTACATACTCTTATAGCCCATTTTGTTATCTAGTCATATATAGCAGTTCATAATTGGATGATAAATAAATAAAAATAAATATATAATAAATGCAAATTAGAGTCTATTTGATATTACTTTTATTTTTAAGTAGAAGTAGAAATTATTTGATAGGCTTGGGGTTTAATTTGAGGGATAGGCAATAAAGGTGGTAATGTATTTGGTCTAGGTTGTGTATGGTTTGGTCCAATTTCGTTCTTGATTTTGATAGGGTGGAACTCAATTATCAATGAGTTATTAGAATATAATTGTGCTAGTGCATAGCTTGAATTAAATTATGTGGTTTATAAGCTTGAATCTCTTTTTGAGATAATGATACAAGTCAGACACAAAGCAGCTAACCAAAACATGTTCAAGAATTCTAGAGATTTTATTGCCCGACTATTCAAATTGGGACTGGTATTCAGTGAGGTTAGAAGTTTGTGTTAACTTAGATAGTCGACCAAAATAATCTTCATATTCTGATGGGCCAAAATATTTTTACAGGTAAAAATGTTGGCCAATCAAGGATTAACTGACTTCTATGCATCTAGTCAAACCAATTTAGAGTAGCTCCATCCAAATGAAAAGATACAGTCAATAATCTTTAAGGATTAGGGGTATTTATCATAATCAAAGTACCTTTGGATGCGAGAAATCCAAGCGACTAGGTTCTTATTGGAGAAACATGGAACATCAAGTCACATCGTCTTAATTGGATGTGCATCGAGTTGTGAATGATCGTGTATTTGAGGGGTATGGTAAAGATGGTGTGGAAAGTGATGAGAATGGGGAGTACGGTGATTAGGTAGAGATGACAGTTATCGTCTGATATATTGATTGACTTTGGCATCTAGAGTCTGCAAGAAAGATCTCTAATGGTGTTTCTCAAAGCATCAATAGAGGCATGTTCTTAGGGGTGGGAATAGGCCAAACGGCCTTTCAAGGGCCTACAACCTAGCCTACATAAAGCCTTGTCTGGCCTAGCCTATTTAATAAATAGGCTAGATTTAAACTTTTTCAAAAACCTATTTAATTAAATAGGCTAGGCTCAAACTATGTAAAAGCCTTTATAACTTATCAGGCCGGCCCATATATTATTTATATATACATTTATTTATTAAATTTATTGACATGTTTATTTATAAATTTAAAACCCAATATTTTGTTTATAAATATAAAGCTCAATGCTATATTTATAAATGTAACTAGTTCTTTATATGCTTTTAAACAGGCTTTCAGGCCTAACAGGCTTTTAAACAGATCAGGTCAGGCCTCTAATACAAGCCTATCATAGGCTTATAGGCCAGGCTCAGGTCAGAGTATTAGAATACAGGTCGGGCTTATTTAACCAAAAGCCTAGCCTGGCCTGGCCTATTCCCACTCCTATATGTTCTGATGAGAATTGGTTTGCTTGAAACTCTTGTATTGATGTGTGACGGTTGTAATTCCTAATAACCTAGTGCAAGTATATACTAATGTCGTCAAGTAATAAAATATCGATCCATAGGGATTGGCTCGCTAGAAAAAAAATTAATCAGTGAGTCCAATTAAAAGTAAAGTTTAATTCAATTAAATGGCAATAAGTAAAACTACTAAAATAAGGTCTAGACTAGATAGAGTGAGAATGAGTTAAATATGGGGGGTTCTTATCTCCTCACTAATGCAACCATATTATCCATAAATGTCAATTGTTATCAATTAATCTCAAGATTATGTACTACTAAATGCTTTCACACTAGTAGCTTAACTATTCATTATCACACCTATGTCACTTAAATGTAAGAAAGTTCATGAAGTCCTCTATCATCAATTCCCTAATTCATAATTCCTATGTCTAGGCAAGTATTCATTAAGGCACATGAACCTAATTCTAGTATTAACCACTCTTTCAAGCTAGTTTATACCAAAAGAATATGCAAGAGTTGATCAAGCTCTACAAGCATTAAGAGCAAATTCATATGAATTGATACACAACATCATTCATTCATTAGTATAGGATAACACAATCACAATAGTTAAGATTCAAAGAACCCCACAATGACTTTATCTATTCATTAATACACTAACACAAATTCTACACAAAGAGAGTCATAAAGAAGGATAGGGAACAACTAAACCCAAAAAATGAAGTCTTGATGTTGAAGTTGAAACCCCTTAAATAATTTGAAACAATTATTCTCTTGGTGTCCTTTGGTGAGTAGAATCTTCTCTTTCTTCTCTAGCTCAAGAACTTCCCCAATTTCACCTTTTGCTATCCCAGCCAGAGATTCTCTCAAAAACCCTACAATTTTCTTTTTATACCCTCAACCTTTTCTTTCGAAAAAGCCCTCCAAAAATGTCAAAAGTCACCAAATTTTTGCATCTGGGTGCCCTGGTAATGGGAAGCCAGGGCGTAGGGTCTCTTTGTCTTCCTGGGCGGCCTGATCGGCAGCCTGGCAAAAGAAGTCAAGGCGCGGACCAGGGCGCGATGATGCTTGCGGTATCAATATTGGCGGCATGGTTGGCGACGTGGTCGAAGGCTTCAGGGCACAGTCAGGGTTTCGCGACCATTTTTAGCGCCCTGGTCAAGATGTTGATGGCTTGGTCACATTGAGTCAGGGCGCGAAGGTCCTACGGTACCAATTTTGGCGCCCTGGTCAAGATGTTGGCGGTCTGGCAAGAGTAGCCAGGGCGCTGACCAGGGCACGAAGGTCTTCTTTGGCCTTTCTTTTTCTCATTTTCTGCTCTGCTTGAATCCTTAAATTTCCTTTGCTCGAATGTATGATCTTCTATCCAGATTTCTCATCACTTTGATTTCTTGACCATGGATCATGAAATAATCAATAATTGGATCATCATAGTTACTAATTCAAGCAAAAAGGTGGCTAAAATAGAGTTTAAATTTATAAACAATATAATAGATATCAATTGAATTTCACAAGTGTCTCATACAATCGAGCTTGGCGTGCTCCTTCAACCATGACTAGAGTCAGTGAGCACAAAAATGATAACAATTACTCTTTTTGAGATGGTTTATCTTCATAAAATAAGAAGAAAAATATATGTTTATTGAAAGATATGTATTTTTCCTTTCTATTAAGGTTCTTCTTTACACATTTTTTTTTACCCATCAAAACATTATAAAATCATAACCAAATTTGTCAACAAAAATAATTTTAAAACATCCTATTCATTAGAGATAGACCACATATTTTGGTTTCATGGGTTGTCTTTTTTTTTTTTATTATTTTTTATGATGAGCCTATTATTAGACTTGTTAGTAGCTTCTGATTCCTTGTTGATCAACGTGGTACTCTTCATCAGAATCCATCCTCCAACAAATTTTTATCTAAATTTTCTGAATAAATACAAATTTAAGTATGTTTTCTAAATTATTTAAATTTCATAAGTCCCAATTAAATTTTATCTCATGTAGATTTTACACCATCTTAACTTCAATTTCGAAAATTTTATTATACTAATTAAATATTATATATTAGTGGAAGAAATAATTTATGTTCACTTTAAAATTTTAACTTTTTAAATTTTATTCGAAGCCACTGGCACATTGAATCAACTAATAAAAATAAAATTTTATTAAATCCTACCGATTATTTGAATTTCTAAAAATAAAAAAAAAAATTCTATATTAAATAAAAATATATATAATAAAATAATAAATAAATATATAAAACTCTAATTATGTTGAGGCTGACATATACTTCTACTATTTAGTTTTTGACTGGACACAAAATATGCAATATTTATAGTTAATTTCTCTCATGATTGCTGGACTAAATTGTTGATTTTGTACTGAATTGCTTTATTTGGTATTATTGTGCGGTTTGGAGTCAAATTATCATTTGAAAGATTTATGGGTGCTATAAAGATATTTACCAAGTTAAAACCCACAAATCAAAGCCAATTAAAGAATCAATCTTTCTTATTAGACAATTTGTTTATTTTAACTTTTGAATTTTAAGGTTTAAGTTAGATTTTATAAGAACTAATTTGATCTTTTCTAATTTTTTGACTTTTAGTTTTAGTTTTAGGTATAAATAAGAGTTTCCAATATGATGTAAAGGGAGCTCGGTTTCATTTTTGAGTTTTGAGGTTTATTTAATTTCTCTATTTTAGATTTGAACATTTAATTAATGATGATAATGTTAGGTAAGTTATTTTAATCCAGTAAAATCGATTAGTTTATTTTCTATGTTGTGATATTTGTTCTTCATTGATTATATATGTAGTATTCATGATTTCTCTAGGATTACTTGGTTTAAGTTGAATATATTTGCTTACTTGATTAATTAATAAGCTTGCTAATTAATCAATTTAGGTTGATATCCTGATAGTTAATAAAATTAAACACGTAATCGTTTAATTAATTTAATTCAAGTGGCAAACAGTGTGATACGTCGTACTATGTGATGTTATGACATAAGTTAGTAAACATGCTTATTGATTTGCTTTATGACCATAAGTCTTCTTAATTCTTACTGCAATTTACGGCTGAATCTGATAGTACTTGTTGGGGTTACTAATAGGTTAGGGGTTGATTAGAAGGCGCTTGTCCGGTCACCCTAAAAACTAATTGAAGAATAGGTTGTTAGGCGCGATGTCAACGACTATAATTATGGTTACTGAATTAGTATAATTTATCTTTAGTTTTAATTATCAACGCGTTAATTTACTAATCAGACTTTGTTGGATTGTCTTCCTTTATTGATTTATTATTTTAAGTATTTAGTATTTTAGTTAAGGGTGCAAACGAACACGAGCACTCGTGAACGGTTTGTGAACAGTTCGGTCAAAATTCGGTCAAAACTCGTTCAACACTTAAATGAACGATCACCAACAAAATTTTATAGATCGTTTAATAAACGAGCCGAGCCCGAACAGACCATTGTTCGACTCGTTTATGTTCATGGACGGGCTCGTTCATAACTCATTTATGTTTTATTAAAACTCGATTGTGTTCGCGAACAAGCTCATTTATAACTTGTATAATACATATTTTTTAAATAAAAATCAATAAATAAACTTTTTAATGTATATAAAAAAACCCAAATTAAAAAAAAGACCCAAACTAAAACGATACAAGATTTTTTTTTAATTTAGATTTAATTTAAGCTCAATTTATTTTAATTTTAATTTCACTAAACGAGCTAAAAAACAAGCAGCTAAATGAGCCTAATCGAGATACTAAACGAGTTGAGCTTAATTAACTTAAACGAGTTGAGCTCGATTAACTTAAACGAGCTACTAAATGAGCTGAGCTCGATTAACTTAAACGAGCTAGCTAAACGAGCTTAAACGAGTTGAGCTCGAACATGGAAAAAGATTATCGAGTCGAGCTTGAACAAACATTTATAAAGCTCGTCGAGCTCGAATCGAGCTCGAGCTCGATATTTGATAAACGAGCCGAACACGAGCACCTCATATACTCGGCTCGGCTCGTTTGCAGCCCTAATTTTAGTTCTTCAATCATCCTTAAAAACCTTCAATTTACTCCTTAAGTCATCCAAATTTAAATCGATTAAACCTTTCTTTGTGGTTCGACCCTAATTACTGTTATTTATAGGTAATTGTAAGAATTAAATATTTTTAACGGGCTCAACACACGTTAATTTTGTAAGAAAGTTTGTCTCTAACTTTTTTTCTTTTATGTTATAAAAATTTTAAGAAATTAAATTTCTCCACCAAATAATTTTTTTATAAATGTATGAAATTTGAATTTTATTTTTTTTTCTTTTTCAAGATTTCAAAAATTTACACTTACTATATAAATTAAAAATTTATTATGAAACCAATTATATAATGAATTTTTTTTTGTTTAAATAGAATTTTTTAAAAAATTATTATAATATATGATATCAAGGATTGATGTGGATCAAATTATATTGGATTACATGGAGAGTTTGAATCGTTCTAAGACGACTTGAGAATGGGCTAAAATATTCGTTTGGAGCTTGCAATAGCTTTTTGGATAGGGAATCGTGAGCTGGACAACTTTCAAAATGCAACAGGATGCTGAAAGTCGTGATGCATAGTTTCAGGACCAAATTCCATTATTTTGAGGACCAAATTTGACTTTTTCTATTTTTACCAGTTTTAATATTCATTTTTAACAAGATTTCAAATTATTCCTTTTCATGTTTTTTTTTTTTGCATTATAAAAACATATTATGTTATTCCGAATGTTATCAAGCAATAATTTTATAATTTTCTCTCAATTTGAGATTCGGCTTTGTCGTTTCCTTGGATTAGTGTTTGCTAGGATTGTCTTGAATCACAAGAATTTCATTTTAGGAAGTTTTTCTATTTTGAGTTTGAATCTATTTCCTAATTGTTTATTTATTGATTTGGAAATATTTGGTTTTCCTAATTTTCTTGATTTTATTCCTTAGTTGGAAAGAAAATAAACTAGGAAAGTATGTTTGGTGATCACTATACTAGAGTTTTCTCATTGAAGAGAAAGTATCCTATCCTTCTGGGGTGGTGATCATCTGATCGAGGTCATGCCCAGTGGGGGTGATAATCATTAGGGTTGGGATCTCGCCATTAAAGAGATTTCGAATTGGGGTTATCTCACCATTAAGGAGATTTTGAATTGGTGTTAGGGTCTCACCATTAAGGAGATTTCGAATTAAGGTTGTATCACTGTTAAAGATATTTTGATGGGAGGTTGTCTCGCCATAAGGAGATTTCGTATTAGAGTTGTCTCGCCATGGTGGATTTGTCCACCTAAAAGAGATTATAATTGGTTGTCTAATTTGGAATATTTCTGTTTGTGTATGACTGAGAAAGAGAGCAATTTTGTATGGAGAAAAAGAGTTTGTTGAAATTTATTTTGCAATCTTTTTCTCTATAGTAAATATTGGTTGTCTAATTTGGATTTGTTTTTCTCTATAATTGGTTGTCTAAAGTTGTTATCTTTTCGTGAATTAGACAATTTACCAAACCACGTTAAATATTGTGTTTGTTTCTATCTGATTGTTTTAATTGAATCGAACTTGGAATGATGAAGGAAGAGAGATAGAACGGAAAATTTCTAACCGAATTTATCAACGTTCCAGTCAAACGAAATTGACTATCAAAAACTCGTGACCGAGTCTAACCAGTCTTTTTTATTACTTTCATTTTGTATAAAAATTTATATTTTTTAATTCAAATTTTATTATTTTATAAAAGGGATCATTTTTCTTTATAAAACTAGGAAGTTTCTTGTAAAGTTCATCCTACGCGTATTTACCATATATAAAAATTTTTATAAAATAATAATTCTTTTCGTTAACGATCACCCAAAATAAACAAATGTTAAACAATGAGTAATATATTATACATAACTTAGCATGAAATAACATTCACACCTCTTGTTTTACTCGTCAACAATAATTGAAGATATATAAAACTATAATTACACAAAACTAATAAACAAAAACCAAATCCTAACAACAAAAATTAATAGTTAATATTTTTAATAAATCCAGCCTACAACACTAGTGATGATACATATATAAAAATAAAATCCTATATAATTCTCCTTTAATTATATAATTAGTAACATCATCATCATCTTCTTGATCTTCATCAATAAAGCTTGAGCTCAAGTTGTTGTTTAGATGATTGAGAAGCTTCAAGATCCAACCATGGCTTCCTTGGCTGTGGAGGTCCCATGGAAGAAGAAGAAGGAGACACTATTCTATTGTTCTCTACTTGGTATGGTGCCTTTGCCACAATCCTGAAAATCAAAAAATCAATTTAATATCAAATTTGTAAATAATTATTAAGAAAAAGTAATTAAATTGATATTATATTAAATTTTATTAAATTCTGAAAGTAGATTTTTATAGTTAATTCCATTAAGAGAGATATATAAAGTCAGATAAAATTTTAATTCTACTTGAAATCTATAATTTTCCAATAATTTAAATTTTATTTATAAAGTTTAAATATTTGTAAAAATAAGTATATATTAATGAAATTTATATTTTAATTAAAATTTTATGCATAAAAATATGTAAATTATATTAAAAATTGACAAAAATTAATAAATAATTTAAGAAATATTTGCAAATTTAATTTTTTTTTTTTTTTTTTTTTAGAGAAATACCTGAAAAATCTTTGTAAAAGAAGGCATGATCTCAACACAAGCTAGTTTCCCAAAATAATTTTTTATGCGAATCAAACTCTGTAAAATAAATAAAGAAAAGCACTTTCAAAGCACCATTCAAAAAGCACTTATTTAGACAAAAGCACTTCCAAATCAACACACCATTTAAATCCCCAACAACAAAACATAAACAAAAACCAAACCAAATTAAAACAAAATAAAAATAAAAATTATTTATTACCTGTCCTTTCTCTTCTCAAAGAACTTATGAAGAGAAGCTCTTCTAGCAATAGGCAAATCAGAAGCAGTTGGTTGTTGTTGTGTAGAAGTAGAAGCAATGTTCAAGTCAGGAGTAGCAAAAGCAGCTTTTTTGTCATCAAAAGCACTTTTACTTCCAATCTTGCTAGCCAAAGCCATAAGCTCATTAGCTTTCTCTTCAGGAAAATCATTGAAAACCAACACTTGTCCATTGTAGAATATTGTCATTTGAGAAGCACTTTTTGTAGAAGCCTCTTCTTTTGTAGCTTCAACAACATTAGTATTGTTATTTTGTGTTGAGTTTTCCAATATTGGTAACAAGTCCATTGTTGTTGCCACTCCTTTTTGCTTAGATGTCTCAACACCTTTAAAAAAAAAATAAATTATTAAATCATACTTACTTGGTATATTTTACTCCCTTATCATTATAAAGAAAAATTAAATAAATTATAAATTATACATCAAACTACTAAACTATTCATATACATAATAACCTTATATAACTTTATATATATATTTTTAAATAAATACTTCTAACAATTCGAATCTCTATGGTATGAAAATAGAAAATAAAATCTTGTAAAATTTATTTATGAACCCAATTGTGCTATTTATTTATACTTTGATTAATAATTCTACCAAAACCATACTAAACTAACATAAAATTTTTAATAAATATTTCTAAATAACTTTTCTATAGAAACTACTATTTAACATGACTTTAAATAACTTTTCAGATAAATTAAAAATCAATCTATTCATCCAGATCGAAAATTATACTTAAGAAAAATGAAAAATTATAATTAAAAAGGTAATTATGGTACCTTTGGATTCATGAAGTTTTGAGGTCATTTGAAGGTTGATATCACCGAAGCTTCCATTTTCCTTCAAGTATTGACTCAAAAGATTACACTTATGAGCAAAATTGGATGATTTCATGCTTGAATTCAACATCTTCAATAAAACCAAAAACAAATCTTGTTCTTCTTCTTTGTTCTTCAAGTGGTACTATTGTAATTTGAGAGAAGCTTGAAAGTGTTTAGAGTTATAGAGAGAGAAAGAGAGGTTGAAGAAGAATATATAAAGGAAGGTGAGGAGTTAAATGTGTGTTCAATTTGATTAGGTAGATATGAGCTGTTATTTTGTTGTTAATTAAATATAATAAATAATTAATTGAAGGTGATATTTTAGAATTTGAAGCACGTGTTTCTTGCATTAAAATAAAAAGTTGGAGAAAATGGTGGTGTTTTTTATTGGTGGGGATAGAGAAGAAGTCAATAGGAAGGTGGTAGTGGTGGTGGATTTTTATTTATTTGAAAAAAAATAAATAAATAAATTGGAGTATTTTGTGGTGTTTAATTTTGAAAACGGGTTTTAAATGCATGGTATTACTTTTGTTATGGTCCACCATGACAGACTATTTTTTCTTTTGAATATTTGAGGAATTACCTAGACCTCCTTTTAGTTAAATAAATTATTATTTGGTCCATATTTTTCATATTAGGCATAAGGATCTTAGAAGCCCCTGAACTTGACTATATTTTTCGAGTTAACCCTCCAACTTCACGAAGGGTCAATTTAGCCCCTTAACTTTCAAGTTTTATGTCAAATGAACCCTTTTTGCTGATGTGAATGGCATAATTGAGATTTTGAAGTTAATATTTTTTGCTGCCAGATCAGCCTCCACATCAGCAAAAGGGCTTAATTGACCCATCATTTGGAAGTTGAGGGACTAAATTGACCCTCCGTAAAGTTTGAGGGCTAACTTGAAAAGTATAGCCAAGTTCGGGGGCTCCTGAGACCCTTATGCTTTTCATATTATTATCAGAAAAATCTGCTGTTAAAGAATCACTAGCAGCAAATTTAGGTGGTTTGTGTTAAAACTTAATTAAAATATATGATTTTTATAGGTAATTATATTGAGAGGAAACAAATTGGCTGAAATTTAGAATAGAGTGTTGGATAAAGTGACGTGTGATATTATCGTGTAAAAATAAAAGTCGTAATTTTTTTATTTATAAGGATGTAGTTTAAAAGTATATTTATTAAAATTAAATTATCAAATAAATTATAAATATGAATAATAATAATAATTTACAACATCTTAAAAATTTAATAAAATAATATAAAAAATTAAGTCAACCTATTTATTATTTAATGTAAAAAAATCTGATAAACAACATATTCTAAAATTTGTCATTTGGCTGAATATTTAAAATAAAATTGTACTACTATTAGAGTTCTAGTTTTCAAATATATTTTTCACCTCGCTATTAGGGTAGTGAATAAATTAGAAATCAACATATAGGGGATATGCTTTTATCATTAATATTTTCTATTAAATTAATATATTTGAATTTTATAATAAAAAATAGATGGAAAATCAATAAATTTATATAAAAAATGATTAAAAAAAGTTGGAGAAAAGACAAAATATTCTTAATAACTAAGGAAATAGCAATAAAAAAATTATTTTAAAATTTTTTTCTTTTCATCATCCTTTATTCCAGAAAAAAATCAAAAACAATAATAAAAGAAATATATTTATACTTTAATATTTTTATATTAAAAAATTAAAATAAATAAATAAACAAGTTAATTTGATAATAGATGAATAAACATAAAATTTATAAAAATGGTCACTTCATTAACATTCATTAAATTAATATATTTAAATTTTAATATTTTTTATATAAAATATGAGAAAATTTTTAAGGGTAGGAAAGTTATTAACATTGATGTATCTAATCATAAGATTTGATGTCTTTCATAAACTTTAAATGTCATTAAAAATTTGCATATATTTAATCATGACTTTTGAAAACTCTATAAAAGTAAATGCCTTCGAAAGTCTTAGAATATTTAATCATGACTTTTATAAAGTTCATAAAAGTTTTGAAGTATTGTAATTTTAATGACTTTTGAAGACTTTTAAGTATAATTTTTTTTTATTTTAACTGGTTAATAAAATCTAAAATTAAAAAACCGTCTCCTCATTTCCTCACAAACCTTAAATGACTTTTAAAGACTTTAAAATATTAACAAGTAAAAACTCAATTTTAACCCATTAGTTTTTTATTTTATTTTATTTATTTATTTACTTTTAATTGTAATGGTAAAATATTTTGGAATCATCTATATGTATTTTTTCGATAATACTTTTTATTTACTTTTATCAAGTGTTATATTTTTTGTTTTATTGAAAGAATGATTTTATTTTATCACATATTTATACAAATAAAAATAGATTGTTTCATTCAGTCAATTAATTAACAAATAATTAAATATTGAGTAAAATTGTGTAAATGTAATAATAATTTTCTCAGTAAATTTATAAAAGAAAAAAATACACAACAATCGAAAGAAAAAGGAAAAAAAATGAATAGGGAGAAAAAATTATAAAATATAAATATTAGAATAAAGTAACGACTTATTAGAATTCAGAGTTTATGCCAACAATCATGGACAACAGTAATGTCATCTTTAGTAAGATTATTGTTTTAAAAAAATGTACTTCCTGCTCTTAACAACAACAAAAAATGCTGAAAGACTTTTTCTTCTCAATATTAATGAACTTCATCCATTCTTAAAAGATATTTAAAAGTCCTGTCAAAATTAACCAATTGATATATGGAACTCTATGAGAGTCATTAAAAGTTTGTAAAAGTTATTGAAATTCTACAAAAGTCATTTATATAAATCCATCAAACTCTACAAAAATTATGAAAATTATAATTTAAAAGTTTCTGAAAGTCATTCCAAAATTTACAAAGTCTGTGAAAATCTACAAAATTCTTCGAAAGTCATTAACTTTTTAAAGTCGGTAAAAATCTACAAAAGCCGTGATTAGATATCGGCGCCTAAAAGTTATCATTAGATACACCCCTACAAATAACAAAAATTTTATTTTTATCATATATATGATTGTTTGTTTAATAAATTAAATTCAACAAATAATTAAAGCGGGTAAGAAAGTGTAAATACGATAATAAATTAGTGAATAAATTTGTAAAGGAAAAAAAAATACATAACAATTGAGAAAAATAAGGACAAAAATTAAAAGTGGAAGAAAAAAAATATAAATTATAAATATTAGAATAAAGTAACGACTTATTCCGCTGAAGGTTGGTGCCAATGACCTCCCAATCATGAATCACCTTTTTAGTAGGATTCTTATTGAAAATAAAATTTCTTATTCCTAATTTTTTTTATAAAAAAATTATTGAAGTTAAAAGACTTTATTTTCAATTTTACTAAATTTTATCTAATTTTGAAAAATATTTAAAAGTCTAAGATATTCAAAAGTTTATGAAAATAATTAAGTCTCTAAAGATTATAAAAAAAATCATTAAAAGTCATTTATAGAAATCTATATAAAGAGTCAGTACTAAAGGCTTCGTTAGCCTGTTTTCCTTTGTAAACCGTTATCAACACCATAACATATTATAAGCTATTCTTCATATTATAAGCTAGATTTATGAAAATTATTGCTGAATTGTTAAAAAAATTTTTGAAAAAAAATTTACTTTTAAAGTGTATAAAATTCATAAACTAATTAAAAATGTATATTTTATTCAAAAAAAATAAAAAAAATATAAAAATTTATAACCTCATATAATAAATTAAAATAATATTAAAATTATCATCATTAAAAAAATTAAAATATATTCATTAATATAAATATTTACCGTATATAAAATAAATATAAATAACATTTAATTTAAAAAAGATTTTTTATCTAAATATTTTATAATAATTAAAATTAAGTAAAAGTATAATGAAAACTTTTTATTAATAATTTATAAACTAATCACTAATGAAAAAGCCGCTCAAACACTTCAAGTTGTCAATGCTTAATATAAATTAACTAAAAAAATCTAACTCCAAACACATATTAAAAATCATAATTATATATCTATTTTTTGTAAAAAAAAGTTTAAACACACTTCCCTAATAATTATATAATGTAGACCGTCTTTTATGTATGGGATCGTGACCTGTTACATAGTTTTGTACTTCATGATATGTATATATACCTTTCCGTATGTATACACTCTTCTCAAGCGATATTTATAGAAGGTTACAAATAAAATAAATTATTCTTATTAATCTACAATACTTTTTTGGATTGAAAAGTCTCCTCTATTCACATAAATTTATGGAGTTATGGTTGATAGTGCTCCCATTAAGATAAGATAGATATTTATTTATTTATCTATCTATATATATGCGATTTGAATTTGGTTCATGAACCAGGATACATATCTTTAATTTATGATAATTTTCAGAATTGAAGTTGTAAGTCAACTCGATTTGTTTTAATTTTATTTAAATATAATTTAAAATGTTTTTAATATTATTTAGAAATATTCATTGGCAAACCAAATTGGCACGTTCGTTAATATGATTGTATTAGTAATTTTATAATTTTAAATTATTGTAAATAATTATATTTATTTTAGTAAATTTTTAAAATTAAAAGAAATTATTTTATAAAATAACAATACTCAAGTATTTATAATATTCATTGAATTTGATAATATTTTAATATTCAAGTATATTTGTATTATTATATTAAATTTAAAAAATACAGTTTTTTAAAAAAGAATATGAGATATTAATAAAGGGTAATTTACCACTTTTTCAAACGTTTTATCTTAAACTACCGTATTTGTTAAAACCACCGGAAAATCAAAACAATTTGTAGTTTTAGAAATTTTGAATAATTATGATATTTTTATTATTTTTAAATTTTTATCTAATAATTTTAAATATTTATTTTAAATTATTAAAATCTCATAATATTTCAAAATTATCTATTCAAACCCTTAAAATCACGGATCAATAATAAAACTATTTATTATTTTAATTTTAAGGGTATTTTTACAAATATTTTCAAAATCAACTACTAAAAATAAAAAATATACCATTTTTAAAAATAACCTTATTTATTTTTAAAAAATGCAAAATCGGAATATAATTTATTATTTTATTATTTAAAATCAATAATTTGAATAATTTAAATCAATAATCTAATCAAAAAGTCTAATCAAAGTCTAACCAATAATTTAATTCGGAATATATATATATATATATTAATTATTCGACCACAAAACTTTGCCTTCACACGTACTTAACTCGCAAACACATGTTCCTCTCCTACCACTCACCACCTCATGAATAATTCCCTTTCAATTTCTCAGAAGAATCAAATCGAAGGCTATTTTCGTCATTGCACTTGCATAAACAAATAGATATCAATAAACGTGAGGGTAGTTCCGTCATTTCATACGTTAGGAGCAGATACACCTCATCTCCCCGCTTTAACGTGCCGACAGCGACCGACACTCACGTCGGACCCACGTGCATGTACACAGCCCCAATATTAAAAAAAAATAAAAATAAATAATCAAATCAAATAAAGTGAAAAATATTGTTTGGATCACGACACGACTCTCTCGAACAACAGTTGTTTTGTTTGGTGGTTCCACTTGAAGAGGACTTATTACAAGCACGTGTTAAACGAGAAGGGGTTTTCGGTCATTTCAGAAGATGTGTAAGGTCGACAAGTGGTGGGAGATCTAACGGCTGTGGTTGATTGATGTATTAAGGGTATTTTCACGTGTTGGACTTCACACGTCTCACATTGTCTCTACTTTTTCGTCTTCGTTTCCTTTGCTAGGTCATTCATGTGATTGAACAATTTGGACATACAATATGGAATTAATTATTTTAATATATGGATATTCATATTTGTCGTCGACCTAATTTCAGTCCAAATTTCATTTAAAATTTTCAATTTCAATTGACACAAATCAAGTAATTCATCTTCTTCTTTCAATTCTTTCTGAACGAGTATGTCGGTTTGCTATATCACTATTCAATTTATTAGGATAATGATTATTAAGATAAGGTTGCTGGTTATTGATGTTTTCCATTTTTATGTAATTTTCTTTTAATTCATGAATTTTTAAGTTTTGAAATTTGCTAGGTGATTATTAGAGGGATAAAGTTATTACAAACCTTGAACCTTTTAAATGATGATGATTATTGTTTTTTATTTGAGTTTTTGGGACTCGACAATCAGAGGAAGAGAGAAAAAAAAATATATTGATGGAGGGACAAATATAGTGTTTGTTAATTGGCTTTCTAATGTTGAAGTTGGATAGTAATTTTCGGAGGAAAAGTACGAAGGGTTTGAATCCGAGAAGTTTAAAGAGAATTACTTGTATTTTAGAGTCTGTATTTATAAAGTGTAGAAGGTGATGATGATCCGTAAGAAGATTTAACATTCTATAATTTTTCAGATTGTATTCTACTTGTATGTGCAAATGGGTTGGTTAGTTATCCAGCTGCTTGAAGATAAGTTAGTTAGAGGATAAAGTAATTAAAATACCAACTGTCTATAGAGTTTATAAGGAAGTTGTAATCGAGAGATCGATTACCAATACCTCTTGATGTGATCACATGATTATGTCATAAGAAAGTTGCGATCGAGAGATCGGTTACCAGTACCTCTTGATGTGATCACATGATTATGTCATAGCTTCCATCGATCTTAAATGGCATGTTGTAGGTGTGATAGCACGTAATAACAAGTAGCCCACGTGATTGGACTTGTAGTTAGTGTTTAAAAACTCGACTAGTTCTAATAGAAATGATTAAATAAATCGATAATTCATTACAATAAATACGAGTATTGGTACCTGAAAAGTAAAACAAATATACACAAAATAAGAAAATAGATATGTAAAATAAGACACAAGGTTTTATATGGAAACCCAAACGGAAAAAGAAAAATCACGACCATTAGGATGATGAGACACTAATTCACTATATAACCCTAAAGCAAAAATTACAACCAAATATCATTTTCTAACTCCCCAACCCAATTACATTGGTCACAATCTCACACACAATCTCTCCACATATGGCTTTCACAGGATATCATGATTTGATCTTAAAACTCAAGATCTTCATTGTCTTCTATAGTTCTCAGGCCATCATCGAACACCTCCCAAACCTAACAAATCATACTACATGGTTCATATAAGATATCTTATAATAGATACAAGTATCATATTAATAGCAGTAGTAGGTTACTTAATTACAAAGTGATCCCAAATCATAAAGAAAATCTTTTTCTATTTATGATCTTCAAGGATCATTTTTCTAATTAAAATCCACATTAAAATATAATATTCATAATCAACTAGGATACTTCTATAACAGTTTTCGAATCTTCTCTGAATTATCAAACCATTGGAATATATCCAAAATTCTTATCAGAATCTTAACACTCGGATATCATCAAATCTATAATTGGATCTCAATTATAGGGAGACCTGATCTATGTAATCCATAATTAAAATGGAAATTATAAGTATAGATCCGTCGATGGAAGATGAGAAACCCTACTAGCGAAAGGTGTAATTCCAAGATTGAGAGTGGGCAACAAATATCAATAAAATCAACAAAAATAAGCTATACTGACAATAGGTGTAGCGATTTGAAATTTTAAAATTTACATAAAATCTAAATAAAATAATTCCAATAAATTTGAGAGTTGAAATGAAAAGTGGTAGTAAATTTGAAATTTTAATATATGTGATTATTTTCAACCAATTGCATCCATATTTAACTGTTAATTATTCTTTTAATAACGATTCTAATTATTGTTTCATGGGTGTAAACGAGTCGAGCTCGAATATATTCAAACTCGAGTCATGAAAGATAAGAGTAAGTTTGAATTTAAATTCGAACTCGTCGAGTTATAAAAATGAAGTTCGAAGTGGAGCTCGAATGATAAACGAGCTGTTAGAACTCGACTCGGTAAAACATTTTATATTTCTATTAATATTTTTTTAATTTTATATAATCATTCTTTACTCGAATTTGGTGTACTCGAGCTCGACTTGATCCATTTACTTTTATATAGTAAAATTCGATAAGACTCGCGAATTTTAGGAGTCGAGTAATATAAAGTTCGATTTGTTTCAGAATAAACTCGACTCGAACTTGACTCCACTGTACTTTGGAGTCGATTTCGAGCATTTCTCGAGTCAAACTCAAATAATTCAACTCACTTATACCCCTATTAACCTTTATTAACCTTTATTAACCTTATTAACCTTTAGTGCTAAAGTTCCAATTATTTTTGAATATATAGAAAAGCATTTAATATGATTGACTTTTATATATATATATATATATATATATATATATATATATATATTAACTAATGTCGATAGACGAGATTTTTAAAATATGAGTAATGTTTGGTAGTGCCCTTTCTATATTTACTGTTGTATCATAAAAGTTTATCGATTCAACAAACTAAAATGTGCATTGATTTGAAATATTTATATATATATAATATATTTTAAAAATATTTTAAAGAGGACTTTAATTTTTTTTTAATAAACTCATAATAATACAAAATTATATATATATATATATATATATATATATATTAACTAATGGCAAAATTTAAAATTATTTACATAATTTGTGAAAAACAAATATGAAGATAAGGTTTTATATATATTCCACTTGCTCTAATGTCAGAATTAGAATAGTAAGTTCATGAATCATCCAAATAAGAAAAAGATTTGATATGATGGGAATTATGAAGATTACATTTCAACAACCTTCGAGGTTATCATTTAATTTCTTAATTAAATTAAAATAATTAAGATTGATGATTTCTTTATCCCCACCTCCATCATAGCTCACTAGTTGGATAATCAATTCATGTATTAGGTTTACATTTCCATATCTTCCCTTATTATTAGTGTAACATGTGATGGGTTTTGCTAACCAAATAATTATAGAAATGAATCAATATTTTTTTAATTTACTTGTTCGATTTACATATAAATAAACAGATTATGTAATATATGAATATATAATATTTAAAATAAATTTATTTATAAAAATTTCAAGGCGAAATTTCAAAATATTAATATATATAAATTTTTTTCATTTCTCACACAAATTTATTTATTATTTAATTTATATTATATTTGTAACTTCATTTATAATTAGTTTTAAATTATATGAAAGAAATTAAACAATTTAATGAAAAAATAATTATTATTATTTTAAATGGTCGGTAAGCTTTAAATACAATATCTACTATTTATTCCTAAATTTTAAATACATAATTTGAAAATGAAAATAATTATTGTAAAAAACTAATTGCCATCCATTTAAGTTTAAATGTGCATCATATTATTATTGTCAGAATATTTATTTTTTACTCTAAACGTTTAATTTAGGGGTAAATAGGTTCTGAATTATACGAAAATTTTAGGCTGCGTTTAGTTCACTGGCTAGTATTAGTATGTATAGCATTAGACGGTATAATATTAACTTGTATAACATTAAACTGCATTGGGTAGCTCGTATTATTATATGCACCGGAAAAAAAAAACTACATTAACCTATATTATTTTATTTAATAACATTTGATCTATGATGTATTATATATATATATATATATAATACATTGAGTTGATTTTGTCTTCGATTTTTAAAATTATTTATACATTTTTCTATTAAATTTAATCATTTGATTATGTGTTAGTATTGAAAACAAAATATAATATCTTCATTATTATGTTATTTTTTTTTACCCATTTTCAATATATATTTTTAATAACCATATTTTTCGTATATTCTTTTCTAACTTAAATTCATATTGATATCAAATCATATAAAAAAATAATATTATAAATATAATATATAGTACGTAACTCAAATTCCAATAATTAATATATATGTATATATACATTCTTCTATAATTCATACTTAATAGACTCGGTGTCAAATTTTAGATTTATTGTTTTGAAGAAAAAAATAATGTGGACGAGTAAAAAAAAAAAATTATTTGAGCAATACTTTATTTGATTTAAATTTATATAAAACTTAATATGGAAACTTAATTTTAATTTTAATATATCATGTAAATTTTAATAAACCATTTTAACCATTCGAAATTAAGAAAATTAGATTTAGAATTTTAAAAGGAAAAAAATAAATTTTAATTTAAAAAAAAAAACGATGACAACGAAAATTTAAGATTTAAAAGATTATCTAATGAAATAAAAGAATTTTGTATAAAATAAATCCAAAAGTAAAAATGAGTTTATTTCAATCATTAAATTTTCTAATTCATGTATATAATTATATATATATATATTAATTTTTAAAAAAAAGTTACCAAAAGTTGTATTAATTAAACCATGTACTGCATGATATCCATCCAAAGAAACAGGACTTTAATGTATTAAATATGTGAAATAGTATAATATTTAAATCAGTCAAAATTTATATAATTTAAATTTAATATTTATTTATTTTAACGTGTCGACTTATTTTATGAATATTTGAATTTAAAAATAAATAAAAATTTTTAAATATTATATATAAAAATATATATATTATTATTTATTATTTTATGATTTTATTTTATTATTTTTTTAAATTTTTTAGTGTTGTTATAATATTTGAATTTGGTATATACTATTCCAATTTTATAACCAAAATATTTAACATACATTTAAAATAAAAATAATTTATAAACATTTTCAATCAAATATTACTTAAATTTACATTCACATTAAATCTTTTGAAGAAAAATAAAATTAAAATTTGTAACTATCCTAAGAACGGAAACTCTTATCTGCACTATTTCAAACACTGTAGAGGTTGATTCAAGGATAAAAATGTCTTAACTATTTAAATGTCTTTAAAATAATTAATCAATTGTATTTTCGACCCATACTTTATTTTATACCTTATATCATATTCAACATTACGAATCATTACATGACATCATAGATAAAATTGGGGCTTACGTCAAATATTTTTTCAATAATATAATCATGAGGATTAGACAAAATTAAAAGTAGAAAATCCACCATAATAGTAATTAAATTATTATCTTATTATAATTTTAATATATTCAAGATAAATGTGCAAATAAAAAAATTAGAATCTTCAAGCACAATAGCTAAGAAAGTGGTTGAGTATTGATATTGCATTTACAAGAAACAATATTTTAAATGAAAAGTGTTTTCCTTTCGAGACACGATATACACACTTGAATTTTTAACAACAATGAAAATAAAATATCTTTAGCAAAAACAAAAGAGAAAAAATAAATAAATCTTATCTTCATGTGACTTTTCTATATATTTTAAATATTCCAAGAATATTTTTTTTTTCAAAAAAATAAAATACTAAAACACTCTCAATCATATGGCATTTCATTATTTAATTTTAATTACTTAGCAAATCATTTTTACTAGCACAAACAAATATACCAAAAACACCTTATCTAATCATGTCAACTTCTTTTTTTTTTTTTTTAATATTTGAATTTCAAATTCATTTTTTCTAAAAATACAGATTTAACAATAAAATTTATAATAACATTTAATTTTAATACCTCTAATAATTATGTTATATTAACCTAAAATTTATAATTAATTATAATATTATTATTTGTTATTTCATCTCTACCTACCTATTATGTATTTAGTAAATTTATATCAACAATTAATTTTTAATTTAAAATTAATATTAATTTTTTAATCAGTTATAACTTATTTAGAAAATAGTTAAACACTAACTGCTATATTAAAATGCTAACCTAATTAATAATTAAAAATTGGTATATTTAATCTATTTTACTATTTTTTTCTTTTTAAATTTCTATGATATTAAGATTTCATCGCTACAAATTAGTTCATGCACTATGGAATTATTTTTAGGAGAATTGATGTAGCCAAATTTGAAAATAAATATGCTTAGATTTCATAATTTAAATTATTTATATTTATAAAATAATTTATTAATTTAAATTTAAATGAAACTATAAATAATTTATATTTAAATAAAAATATAATATCTTAAATTTATTTAAAAAGTTATTATAAATTTGTAGGATACTTAAATGGAAAATATAGAAAAATATTAAAGATTTTTTAAAAAATAATTTAGTGGAAAATAAAATTTACCAAATCTCTTTTTATCATTTTGTAAAATTGATAAATCACTTTTAAAAAAATGTTAAAATTATATATTTTAATTTTAAAAGAAGTTATAAACATTTAAAATGTTTTTATTTAAATTACTTATAAATTTTTATTACCCATTCGTAATTAATTAAAATTATTTTAATAATAATTTTAGTCATTATCCTACCTTTTTAGATTTATTTATTTATTTATTTATTTTGAAATGTATACTACCTTTATTTATTTATTATTTTTTTATACTACCTTTTTAGACTATTTATTTATTTATTTTACCACTACTTGAGCCTCTTCTTTTATTTTTATTTTGGTTAAAATGATTTCTTCTTAGGTAAAAGTTTTCCACTATTATAGTTTTCTTTTTTTAGAAAATAATAATTGAAAACAAAAGCCATTGCCAAAAGGACATGATATTGTTTTATTAATCATAAATGTATTAAACGTGTCTATAGAAAATTTTTCACAAAAATAAATGAAATGATTGAGTAGGTTCGTGGTCCAACAATTATATACAAATATCAAATAAATAATTTATTTTATTTAGAAAAATATATGGTATCATTATAATGATCCTGATTCATTATTAATATAATAAAATCTTATTTGATTTATATTTTTATTCGATTTGTTCTCGTCTATATGTGAGAATGAAAAGTTATTTCTTTTAGTATGTGTTGTATTGCTTTTCGAAGGAATCATTTATAATAAAATTTATTCAATTATTTAAACTTATATGGATGGTTGGATTCAGCATTTATATTTATATTGAATTATAAATAATTTTTAAATTCAACTGATAGGTTGTCTTTTTTGGTAGTCGAAAAAAAATATTATTTACAAAATATAACATAGATAATTTGTTTGAATATAATATAGATAATAGTTTATTCGAACGAGAGAAAATTTTATCTAATTTTTGAAGTTTAAAATATAAATAATTTTAATTTTAAAATAATACTAATTTATCACAATATTTTAAAATATTATCTTTATAACTATAAATAATTTTTATATATATTTAAAATAAAATAAATCGGAATTAATTTTAAAAATAAAATAAATATAATATTTTTCAAATTTTGACAGATTTTTTTTAATAATAAACTAAACAGTATTATGTGAATTTTAGTAATAGTATTTATTTAAATATCAAAATCATGATTAAAAGAATTAAATACAATATACTATTTATGAAATATATAATATTTTAAAATTAAATTGACTTAAAAAAATATAAATTATGATACTATTTATTATATTCATTAGACCATTCAAATACTAAGAGAATGCCCCTTAAATTGTAGGTATTTACTACTTGCGAAAAAAAAAAAAACTCTATAATTTATAATTCAAAATTTAAATCATTTGCCATTTCTATTCTATAACTAGAACTTCTTCTAATTTAAAATTTTAAATTATTATAAATACTAATAAAATATGTTATAAATTGAAAATCATCATACTTAAATTAAATTTGGTCTAGAGATGGAAATGGAACGAACCGATTTACGAACGGTATGGATTCGACTTGTTTAAATTTCGACTTAGAGTTTGAATTAAAGCAAGTCGAGCCCGAACCCGAGCTCAACCAAACCTTAAATTAGCCGGGTAAAAAATTTGCGAGCTAAACGACCTCATTTCTAACAATAGAATAAAAAAATAAAATTGTAAAAAGTTGGAATATAAATATAAATTAAATGGATATATCAATATTTGTTCAATATATAATTTTTTCATTAACTTTTTAATATAAAAAAAATCAAAATAAATATATGGTGAATAAGTTGAAACGACTTTGATAACAAACTTATAAACTTTATACTTAAAATAAATTTTATCAAATCGAATTTTTAAGATTGAATAGCCGAACCTAAATTTAAAATAAAAAATTTTCGGAGCCACAAATCGAGCTTTTCTGTAACGGGGGGAGGAGGTTGGCTCGTATACAGCCCTAGCTCGGTCCCATGACTATTTAAATGTCATTGTGAAATCTAGTGTAATCTTTATCTATTATCTCATGGCACTCCAGATCAATTGGCTTGCATGTACGGTACCCTTCAAACCAAGTCATCAACCAATCGGAATTCGACATGTGTATGACATATATTATGACACGTTAGATTCTAGAGTTGTCCAAAAAATTTGGTGCAAGTTTGAAATGTCTTGATTCGCTGACCACACACGAGCAGTCCCTGTTGACATAGTTTAGTCATGTTTTCAAAGTTTGATATGTTCCACTATCTAACACATTTGATGATTATAAATTATAGACCTTTCGAATCGAATTAATGTTGGTCCACAGTTAAGACATCGTTTTAATAATTGTCCTGTGTTGAATTCTTCTTCATTAGGGAATTCATATTTTGCATGTGATTATGTCTGTTAATAAGAGTTTTAAGTTGTTGAAAATATAGTTTAATGGTAGTATACTAGTATCGTCTTCAAAATCATATTCGTTAATTAAATGGGTGGTTTGTTATTCAATTTTATAAGGAAAAGAGTTTAAATGGAATATCGAGATTAGAATTATAATTATTATTTAATTTTGATTTTTTTAATTATTATTTTGAAATAAATTCGAAAAATAAAATAAATTTTGTAAGAATAAGTTATAAGTTTATTCCAAAGAAAACCCACAACATCCGAAAATTAAAACAAGATAAAAATAAATAAATAAAAAGGATAATGAACCTCTAGTTCCTTCCACTTGACACACTTTATCGGTTAGTTCCCTGTATTATTATTTTTTTCAGATGGCTTCCTGTACTTATTTGTTTTTTTTCAGCTGGCTCCATGTATCTATAATTTTAAAATAATCCGCTCCTTACATCAATTTGAATTTTCACGTGTGTTTCACGCGCTTGACACATGTAACAAATAATACACGTCATTGACAGTTGGATGCCACATGTACTAGATTTTAAAACATTAATATCATGTGTATAAGCTTTCAGGTTAAATGTGCAATTAGTATTTTGATTGTCAACAAAAGTCAAGATTGACGGAAAAGGTGAGAAGAGAGTTTGTTCAAGGGACAACCAGATTGTTATTTTGAGAGAGAGATTCTGCAGAGGAAAAGGTACGATTGCAACTGGATTTCGATAGATGTATTTTTAGAGTTTCTGCGGGTTGTGGTCTTGGTGAAGGGCAGATCTATGGTTTTTGGTCGCTCTCGTTAGTTTGGGTGCGTTTCATCTGTGTTGCTTTTTTGTGGGTTTAGTTTGCCGATTCAGTGCGACCATAATGAAAGTGAGATGAATCCTAATTTTATGTGATTCTCGGGTTTTAAAATTAGTCAGTGTTATAATCTGGAGGTAAAGTGATTTTACTGTTGTTTGTCTTTGTTTGTGGTTTTTATCAAGTGAACTTTATGGATAATTTTTCTAACAACTTTTTAAATAATTTTTTTTAACTCCACACGCGCGTACAATAACGATTAACATCACGCTTGATGACAACTCGGATGCAAGAAGCGGATTGTTTTAAAATTACAAGTACAGGGAGCCAGTTGAGAAAAAAATAAGTATAGGGAGCCAACTGAGAAAAAAAATAGTACAGGAAGCTAACCGGTAAAGTGTGCTAAGTACAGGGAGTCAGAAGTTCATTATCCCTAAATAAAAAGATTACACCATAGCCAAGCAACACCCTAAACAAAAATAAAAGAGAAAATTATGCTAATACCCAACTCAAAATACATTTTTAACAATAAAATAAATACCAACAACCTGAAACCAAACTTCAAAACAAACCCAGAGAAATAGAAAAGAACCTTTAATCACTCTCCACAATTCCAAATACTGATAAATTCAGCATCATTCCGGAAATATTGTAACATGACATCATCACAAATCTTGTTCAAAACTTGATTGACAACAAATTGCCATGGAAGACCATATAATTTCTACATCTCCAATTTCAATAAATAGAAGCAGCTATTCTCACCTTACATAAACGAGATTTACCGGTAGCTTTTAAAGATAAAAATTTGATAATACGAAATAATACAAAGTAATCTTTCTACGGTTAGGAATAGACGAAACATAATAGCATCAATTAGAGTAGAAAAAGAACGATAAAGTATTGAAAAGTAGAAAAGAGACACAAGAGATTTTACATGGTTCGGCGATGTGTCTGCTCTTCGAAGGAAGATAATAACAATCCACTATAATGATCAAAGAGATTACAAGATAACACACAAAATAGTCACAAACGGCTAGACTCAAATCTCACAATGCAAAGCACTCAAATTAGAACTCTAACTTACGAATATGTTTCGTACCTTCACAATGTGTAATTCTCCAATCTTATAAGGAACCTCTATTTATATTAATCACCAATTTTACTTTCCTAATATTTTTTTTAATAAGGAAAAACGAACCGTAACAATTAGGAAAAATAAATCTTTTCAAATAAGGAAAACTAATAAATAAGAAATAGATCCAAAACTAAAATAGAAATTCCTCCCCAAAAGGATTCTTACTGAATCAAATAATTTAGGATTTCTTATGATTCAAGGTATCCCAACAAATCTCCACCTTGACTTGAATACCCTCAACTTTTTTTTTAATCTTCTTTCTTTGATCACTAATAATTATATTATATCTTCACTGTGACCCATAATATGAACTTTGAATATTCTTCCTCTTTCTTGTATTCCCTACAAGAATCTTAGATCACAAATTTCTTCAAGCTCAAACAATGCTTGAAGTTGATTGTAGATAAGGACTTAGTCATTATATTAGCAGGATTTTTTTAGTACCAATTTTATGAACTGTAATATTCCTTTAGAAATCACATCTCGAACAAAGTGGTACTTGACATCTATGTGCTTAGTGTGTTCATGGAATATCTTATCCTTTGCTAGATGGATTGCACTCTGACTATCACAAAGGAATTTCGTAACCTTCAAATCTTCTCTAAGTTCACCAACCAATCATGTCAACTAAATTGCTTCCTTTACAGCCTCAACCATAACCATATATTGGGCTCTATTGTTGATAATGCAATAGTCTCTTGTAAGGTAGCATTCCAACTAACTGTAGAACCTTATAGAGAAAACATAATCCAATTTAGATCAAATTCTATTCACACCCATTTGATTATTGGATCAAGTAAATTTATTATCAATCATCCTCACCAAAATTAACCCATTTCTAACCATACATCCATCAAAATCATGGTTGAAATCTAGATCAATATTCCTCCCTCCAAGTTTAAAGCTAGATCTTAAGACCACATTGAAGTCCCCTTAGACTAACCAAGATAACTCATCAATACTCACACTATCCATAAATCTCTAAAGATCACCTATACTCAAATGATCATGAAGCTCATAAACAACCGTCCACAAAAACTTCTTTCTCTCATACTCAACTAAACAATAAACAATAGATCAATTAAGTACTCTCACCAATAACCCTTAACCTAACATCACCTTTAAAAAAATGCACCCAAATTCTGCTAGATTGCTCACTTTTCCATTACCAACCCAATCCCAACTTGATAAATGAAAACCACTCCAAATCTTATTAGCATTGATAACCTAACTCAAACCTCTACTAACCCAAAAACTATTAAACTATTTAAAACAATTAGCCTAGCCACCTCTAATTTCTTAGGGTAATTAAGACCCCTAACATTCCAACACAATCATTTGCCCCGATCGGGATTTTTAGATTTTTCATTCCCCGAACCACCCAAACCACTAACCACATCTTCCATATTATTATCACTAGTCCCATTATTCATATTTTTCTTTCTTCCACTACTAACTGTAATCCATTCCTCAATACCTCTACTACTTGAAGTTTCTCCTGGAACCCTATTATCCTCTTTGTTACCTATTAAAATGATATACAAACGTACTCCCTTATTATTACCATTAACTACTGTAATATCCGAAAATTTTTAGTAATATAATATAATTTGTTGACCGTTGAATCGGCTGGAAAGTTTTTGAAAATTTTATTTTATGTTGAGGGCTTAAATGTAAAAATTTGAAAAGTTTATGGTACAAGTTGGATTTTGAAAAGTTCGAGGGTTTTATTGTAATTGTGCGTGTTATAAAATATTTCTTATTTCTTCTTCTTCTTCACACTGCCAGAACAAACACTCAGCTCTGTTTTCTTCTTCTTTAACCGACTTTCTCTCTTGTCTTCTCTCTTCCATATCTTTCAAACCGTTTACCCGATTCGAGTGATTTTCGTGCCATTGGATTCCTCTCATCGGGAACTTCAAAGATCATATGACCGTTATAGCCGACGTCACGTCAACACATTTGGTACCTGCGACTTCTTTATGGTTTTCTGGTTGCTTCCGATCCTCGTTTGGAGAAACGGTCGCCACCGTTGGAATCAGGAAACTGAGAAGTTCTTAAATCACCTTTTCGTTCACTTTGTCGCTTTTGTTGATTTTCAGTTGTCTGGGAACCCAAATTCTTCCAAATTGGTCCTGATAGTCTCGTGAGCTTATTCATACTTCGGAATCCAAGTAGGTTCTCCTATTCATGCTTAATTGGATTGGTTTTTGAAACTGTGATTTAAATAACGTTCTTAAGAAATAGTTTTGAATATTAATTTTTGCTGCTGATATCAAATGGTTATTGAATAAAGGATTTTGTTATTGAAAAGTCGATTTTGGTTATTGATTAAGAATCTGCAGGATTTGTATTATGAAATGTGATAATGTTTATTATGGTAATTGCTATCAACTTGGGATTTATATTATTGTTATGGAAAGTGGTTATGGTGAGATATCCCTATGTGGATATGTTGGTGGGGTGAGCGCGTGACACGAGAGTGGGAGGGTGGACACTGCCTCCTTGGGTGCGAGTCCCTAAACCTGCGCAGGGTTGTGTCATGTATGGTTCACGGGCACCGGTGATATTATATATTATTGTATCAGTGTTGATAGCATGGAAATTTATGATTTTGATATGGTAACTCAACTTGCTATTATTATTTTTATTGATTTTGAGAAATCGGATTTGATACAAGTTATTCGGATATTTGATAAATGTGGAAAGGTTTTGGACATGATTATTGATTATTACTCTGTTTATGAAACTATTTGAATAAATTGAATTCTACAGATTTGTTTTCTGAATATCTGGTTAAGTTATGAATAGGGGATTGGCACCTACTGGGCGAGTAGCTCACACCTACTCAATTATCATTTTCAGGTTTAACTTCCTTAGCTCAGCTATGTGGAGCAATTCTGTTGTTTATGCTTGTCTGGATGAAGACACGTCTCAAGAATTTCTGTATTACAGGCTGTATTTATTGTATTGAAAGTTGGAGTTAGTGGTGATGTAATTTGATGGAATTTAGTGTATTTACCTGGATGTTGGATGCCAGGTGGGTTTGTTTTATTTATTTGGACTTTTTGACTATTCATGAGTTTTATAGTCCCGGGACATTTGATCAATTTTTTTTATTGGTTCAGATATATTTTATTATTATTATTTTTTTTTTTGACTTTTCAAAAGTTACGATCCTAAATCAGGTCGTGACAACTACAGTCCCCATCTTTTTTAAAATATCTACCAGGTCACTCTCTTGAATTGGATTTTTAGAGACATCAGTATTTCTATCCTTAATAAAAGTATTACACTGATATATATCAGGCCCTAAAAGGAAATATCTCTTACACTTGATGGGTTTCTATTCATACTTTGAGAGTACTCAACACCTCTTTCATCTTCTAAAACAACAAAATCAGGGATCCATTTCAACTAACATTCAAGCATAATTCAACATGGACATACTCAAAGTAAATTAATCTACATATAGTGGAACCCCAAAAATGTATCCAATTTGGCTTAGCATTTTTAAACTTAAAAAAACCCAAATTAGACTAAATAATTTCATTCAAATTGGAACATTTCTTAAAGATTCAATTAAATACTTTATTCTCTCATATTATTCTTTCAGAATAAAAGATTTTTTTTTGTTAACAGTATATGGATCATCCTCAAGGGTAGCATCTCTACCTTTACTATCCCAAAGATAAACGAAAAAAATTAGGTTTAAAATGATTAACAGATATTAAGCCATATATTTTCCATTTATTATGAGCAAAACTTTCAACCTTGAGAAATTAAGGAGTCTGGTACACTTTAATTAGTGTAGATTTTCATTTTAGAGCTTCAGCTTTAACCTCCGCAGTTAGAATTATAACTATTTTTCTATCATGCTTAACTCTAACAACAAATTCCAATCTACTTTGCTCAGATCGAGCCCCTTATCAGAATATGTAATTATTTTCACACTATCATCGGAACCAAAATCCTTTTTATTAAGCTTATCCCCCATGATTGGACCTATTATCTTAACCTTGATCAATTCATCCATGACAACAACTAGATCTAGCAATTATACCTCGGAATCAGAACCTAATGAATTTCTTCTCTAAAGCCTTCCTTAGCTTGATAACCACCACTAGGACTGATTTTTACGCTTTGTTTGGATTAAAATTTGTATTATTCATTAATGTATGGTATTGTATAGAATTGTGTTGTATTGTATAGGATTTACTTTTTTCATGTTTGGGATGTATTGGTTTGTATTGTATTGTATTATAGGTAATTACGAGTATATTGGAAATTTAGATGAGAAAAACCATTCCTCCCCATCAATTTGGTGGTTTTAAATTTTGAGGAAAAAAAACACCATACAACACAATATAATACTATAAACCATAACTTTAAAAATAAAACAAAAAAGAATTAGTCATTCCAATACAATACGATCCTATATAAAACCTTAAAACAAACAAAAGCTTATCAAGTGCTACTTTTCACTTAAATACGAAAATGTGCAACAGTTAGAAGGCGCAAAAAGAGATAGCATCTTAGGACAGCAAATTTATTTTGTTTATTATATATATTAACAATTGAATTTGTATTTTGACACATAGACTGCCAAAAACTAAATCAATTTCGAATTAAAACTCTATTTTAAACCAACCAAATTCGAGTCCGTAGAATTGATATTCATATTAAATATGTATTGTAAAATTTTTCACTTTATTTAAATTTTAAATTAATTTTTGTAAAAAAATATGTTATTATAATTATTTAAATTATTAATGTTAAAATTCATATCAAATCTTCTCTAACTCATCTGCGGTAATTTTAAAATTTTATCGAATGAGCATATTAACTAATTATGGTACTCAATCCATTAATGAAACTAAATTTTGTAGATCAATAAATTTATTCCAATTTTACCAATTTTATCTTTTAAAAAAATAAAATTGTCTTCATATAAGCAAGAGTAGATTCTTCTCATTGTTATTATATTTACTCATGGTGATTCTAAAATAAAAATCCAAATTAGAAAACCAAAATAAGTTACAACTAATTTAATAACTCAACACACGGTGAAACCACTCTGTACATAGATTCCTTCCAGATCTTCATCGTATCATCAAACTAAACAACTTAATTCACACATGCAACAAAACTTCCACCAACCCATTAAAACAATAAACGAATCAACAACTCGCCAACTCTACTTTCCTTTTTGGACGAAATTACCCCTCACAAACCTCCAAATTCGCACCCTAAACCAACACTTACCCCAAACTCCCTCAAGGGTAAATCAGTAAAACGAAAACAACTGTATTAACGGTTTTCCTCAACCTCAATTTTTGACCTGTTCAAATAAAATCTTTTCATTTCTCTCTTTAGCACACAATTGATCAACAATCAGATGCATAACCTGAAATGTAGCAAATCAATACCAAAAAAATATCAAATTGATCAAACCAGGAAAATTTTGTGCCTTTCAGGATTTTCCTGGAAAAATTTAAATTTTGGGTGAGGAAATATTGATATGGATGTAAAGATTTATCGGAAAATAATTTTGAGACGAATTTTGGTCCTATTGATTATATTTTCTAAGGCATTTTCGATTCCGGACGCGGAAGCTCTATTGACGTTTAAGCAATCGATTACAAATCCTGAAGAGCTTTATACCTGGCAACCTGATTCACAACCATGTATTAGTGGAGCTCTTAAAAATAATTGGGATGGTATTCAATGTTTTGATGGTTTAGTCACAGGTTTACGATTAGGAAACATGGGGTTATCAGGAAAAATAGACATCGATATGCTTCGGGAGCTACCCGGATTGAGAAGTATTAGCATTGTGAATAATTCCTTTTCAGGTACTATACCGGAATTTTATCGTTTAGGTTCATTAAGAGCGATTTATTTGTCAGGAAATCAATTTTCGGGTGAAATATCTGATGATTACTTTTCTCCAATGACCTCTTTAAGAAAAGTTTGGTTATCGAATAATAAATTCACAGGAAAAATTCCTGGTTCTTTAGGTCAATTGCCTAACCTTCTCGAGTTACATATAGAGAACAATGAATTTATTGGAGAAATTCCAAATTTCGATCGGACAAAATTGAATCAGATAGATTTTTCGAATAATAAATTGCAAGGTGATATTCCTGATAGTTTGATTCCATTTAAACCCGATGCATTTATTGGAAATCCTTCCCTTTGTGGACAAAATTTAGGTCTTGATTGCAACCATGCTACCAAACCTGAAGACGTACATGTTGTCACTCCAGCTGAGCATCCGAAAAATAAGGAATCGGAAAAGGTACTTATTCCGGTGATTTTGATAAGTTTATTGTTGTTTTTGGCTTTGATCGTGTTCGGAATCTGCCGGAGACGGAAGAGTGAGCAGTTCAAAATGCTTGAAAAGAATGTCGGGATGGTAGAAGCTGTAGAGGTTCAGGTTACTTCTTCCGCAAGTAAGAAAGATGATTCGAGTAATAGAAACGTGGGGAGCAAGCAAGAAGGGGATGTGAGTAAAAGAGCTACCGGATCGAGTCGAAAAGGTTCGAATCGTGGGAAGATGAATTCAATGCCGGAATTTATTTTGGTTAATGATGAAAAGGGTGTTTTCGGTTTGCCGGATTTGATGAAAGCCGCCGCGGAAGTGCTCTCGGTTAGGGATGTTAGGCGTGTTGGTGGTGGACGGGACTGGGTTGTGAGAGAATGATATGAATGCACTTGATAAAGATGATTTTGATGTTCATATAAAAAGACTTGTGAGGCTAAAACATCCTAATTTGTTGGGTCCGTTGGGGTATCATTATAGAAAAGAAGAGAAGCTTTTGGTTTATGAATATATACCTAAAGGCAGCTTGCTTTATCTACTCCACGGTGAGATAGTTTCGATGAAAAATTTCAGTCTCAACTGGTCTATTATGTCATTTTTGAAATAATTAGAAATCGAATTATTTAACAGATAATATAGCAGGAAGATTGTTAGAAGATTTATTGTAAATAATTTTTTGTATTAAATTTTTATTATTTGAGTGCAGGTGATCGTGGACCGTCACGTAGTGAACTCAACTGGCCAACAAGATTAAAAATCATTCAAGGAATTGCGAGAGGAATTAGTTTTCTACATAAAGAATTAGGACATCTAGATTTGCCTCATGGAGATATTAAATCAAGTAATATATTTCTTGGATCGAAAAATGATCCCTTAATTTCCGAGTATGGTTTCAAGCCACTGATTAATCTAGCAAGCCAACCGCTGACAATGTTTGCGTTCAAGGCTCCGGAGGCTCAACAAACAGGAAAAGCTACACAAAAATGTGACGTTTATTGTTTAGGAGTTGTGATTCTCGAAATCTTGACAGGAAAATTTCCTTCTCAATATAATAGTAATTCAAAAGGAGGAATTGATTTAATGGAATGGGTACCCTCAGCACTATCGGAAGGAAGATTAAAGGAAATACTCGATCCTGAAATTTCAGGTTCGAGTGAATCTCTAGGTGAAATGGAAAAACTTTTACATATTGGTTTGGCTTGCACGGAAACTAGTCCTGAAATTCGAATAGACATGAAGGAGGCAATTAAACGAATATTAGAAGTTGATAAGTCACATAATTCACCTACATCGATAGATGGATACGCCGAAAGTGCCCGATCTAGTTTCAGTGAACAATCACTGGAAGGTGAAATTTCTGGTAGAAGACAAAGTTTAGATCTTTATTACGATATAAGAGAGCATTGATACGAGAAAAAATTCAAATTTGGGAGATATGAATGAGAATGAATATGGATGTATTCTCTCCCCCGAAGAAGTTAGGTGAAAATAGTGTACATTTATCAGTAAATGTTGGTAGCAATTTATTTTATTTTTACTTACTCTTGTAATTAATTTTTTCTTTTTTAATATACATAAAGAAAAACGTTGTACATGATTAAATGTTTGTGAATGGTTCGAAAAATTAGATGGTTTATGGGCCTGAAAAGCAAGTTGATTGGTATACATTATTTTAATTGGGCCGCTGAAACCATTAGGCCCAATAGCACAACCAGGCCCAATATGTGAATCTGTAATAGTGTCTTAATTGCAATGTTGAAAATGGCAATTGAAAGGGGTCTAAAAATTTTTAATTTTTTAAAAATAGTTTAAAATTATTTCAATTCATAAGATTTAACATTTGAAATAGATTAATTTAAAAAAAAATTACCTTTTTCTATATTAATTTTTTAAAAATATATTAACACAGATTAAAAATATGAATTTAAATTTATAATTTTAAATTTATTCATATATTATATTAAAAAATATACAAATATATCGAATATGGAATTATAAGTTGCGAATTCAACTTATTAAGTGAAAATAAAATTTTAAAAACTTTAGTTATTATAATTTTAAAATAATATTTATAAATTTCAATTAATTTTTTAAATATTTATTTTATTCTTTTTAGAAAAATAATCCTACATATTTCAGAATCAGAGTCCAATTTTAATCTAATTTTATTTAAAAATTATTAAGATTTTTTTTTATCTGATGTTGTACTTAATTAACACAAATTAACCATGACAATGCAGAAACATAAGATCCAAAATAATAAATTCTGATGATAACAACAAAATCTGAATTCAGAGAGCACATTTTGGAACTTGAAAATTTCCAACTCATTTTCACAAATTTAAAATACATAATTTAATTAATAATAAGTCAACCATTCTTCATGATCATAGCTAAATACAGCTGGAGATTTCATTGGATGAATATATAAATTAAAATTTGTTGTTTATAACAATTTCTATTCTTGAATTCTAACCTGGCATCAACAGTGAACCCACCATTGATATCTCTGTAACTCTCTTAAAATAATTCTGCTATGGGGAAATTAAATTATGAATATTGATAATTTTAATGAGGTTTTGCAGACTCCAAAAGTTGTACACATTGAACTTGGACAGTGATCTTGAGCCCCATGTACGAAAAATTAATTTAATTTATTTGTGAAATATATTTTGTGTACTATGGTAAGTTGTCAATTGTTGTTGTTTCGAAATGTGGTGATTAGTGAATGAATTTAACAAAATGTATTTATTATAAAATATTGTATTATGTATTATCTGGTTATATCTTCCTTGGTTACAACCAAGCCGTCTTAAAGCATTTTGGGTCAGTGCTAGTTACAAATTGGAACTGTAATTTTAAAAACTATATAATTTTTTATTATAAAAAATAATAAATTTATATAATATAAAAATCATTCATAAGCAAACTTATTTGAATTTAGAGTGAGATCTAAGAGTGTGAGATTGAAAAGATGAATAGGAAAAAAGAAAAAAAAATTACGGTGGTTGTTTTCTTTACTTACACATTTTATTATTATATTATTCTATTATTAATTTTTAATAAGAATTTTTGAATTTTGGTAGAGTTTTAAGGGACGAGTTCAATAGGGGGATCTCAGTAATTGGTAGTTGAACAGAAGAAATTAGATAAAATCAAAATTGTTGAAAAATAATTTTTCTATTATTTCTCTTTCATCCAGCCACCAATTGCAAATGGACCACCATCATTATGCTTTCCTCTTAAAGCTCCACCAAAGTCTGAAATTAATTTTTAAAATTTTCAACTGTTTTAAAATAATACTGGTAAACTGGAAATTTTACAAAAATACGCGTTTTTTTTTAAATTTTGACAAAACTTCATGGTATTTTGAGATTATACCACTACTTTATACTTTCACAACTAAATTAAAATCATGTCATCTTAATGATTTTTATATTTCTAACCATAAAATTTCTACAATTATAAAGTTTGTTATTAACTTGATTGTCAAGAGAAACTATTTAACTATAACTATTAGATGACTCCCTCTATCTAGAACATAGTGTAAAGTGAATATTAGTGGGAGTACCAAACAAAATTCACTCTAACAGCATCTTCTAAAATTGTAAGAGATTTGTAAAAATGTGTCTTGCAACTTCTTTTGGATTTGGGTAATGAAACAAGCAAAAATAAATAATTCTTATTGCATTCGACTTAAAGTGAGATTGGATATTGTTCGATTGCTTCTTTGAAGGACGGTCTTTCCATGGACATGTTGATTCTAAAAGTTCACTATATAAAGATAATTTCTTCAAGACTCTCTAATGTATAGTAAGTGTTCTCCGGGTATTAGAAAGAAAATTTGAAAAATTCTCCCAAAAATAATCAACTTAATTCCACCGATAGTTATGTGAAGAAAAAATAAAATTAACAACTGTTAATGATATGCTTTTTCGATATTGATAGATGAGGTTCAAGATAGTTCGATGAAGGAGCAAATGGCTTTTGTTTTAAGGTGTGTAAACAAACTTGGAGAAGTGGAGGAGTGATTTGTTAGAGTAGTCCATGTTAGCAACAACACTTCTTCATACTTTAAGAAACATCGTTGACAACTTTTTGACACACTATTGATTATTGATGTCAAAAAGTTAGAGGATAAGGAAATGATGGTGCATCAAACATGTGAGGAGAGTTGAATGAATTGAAGACACTCATTTTGAATGAGAATCTATGCGTTTAGTATGTTTATTGTTTTGCTCACCAACTACAACTAGTTATTCTGGGTGTTGAGGAATTCCAAGTGTGAGTCAATTCTCTAATTATATTTCCATGATTGTGAACCACATTGATGCTTCTGGTAAAAGATGAGATGCTCTTCGACAAAAGTAACATGATCAAGTATGTGAACATATTCAAAGAAATAAAATTTCAACTGGAATTGAAATGAATTAAAAAAAAAAGTTTAGCTCGAACAAATACTACTTGTTGGGGTTCCCACTTTAAAACCATTGTGAGACTTATAGATATGTGGAATGCCATATGCCATATTTGAAGTGCTTCAAAGTATATGTGAATATGGATGGAGAAAAAGTTTCTTGGAGTTGTAGAGAATTTGATTGAAAGAATGGACAATTATGAATTTGTGTTCATTGCTCATTCAGTAAAGAGTATTTTAGCAACAACTTCTAGTATATCATCTCTTATTCAGCAGAAAGATCAACACATTATAGCTGTCATTAGTTTAATTCATATAAAAAAATTGATGTTGCACCAATTGAGGTATAATGATGGGAAGGATTTACTTGAAGGAGTTAATTCTTTTTATTCTAAACATGATGTTTTCATTCCTAATATAGAAGCTAATATGCTTACCCGTGTTCGTTACAAGCAATGTAAATTCTACCACCATTTTTGTATTGGAATTTTTTTGCCAGGTACAAACTACTTCAAATTAATGTTATTTTAATTAGTATTAATATTTTTGGTTTAGAATTGTAAGTATTAATTATTATTTTTAATATGTTAGGCCATTGATCGCATTACTTCAGACATGCACGCAAATATCGAATTATTATTGTGCATATCTTGTCTAGATTCTAAAAATTCATTTTTAATTTTGTTAGATCAAGACTACTTTGGTTTACTAAGTTATATTCGTCAAAATTTACTCTGCTGATACAATAGAGCTTAAAGAGTAACTTAAAATATATATTGTTGAAATGAGGTGAAGCGAGAATTTTCTTCATCTTGATGATATTTGTGCTATTGCAAAAAATATTTTTTATTTTGGTCTATTGAGCATTTCGTTTGGTGTTTGGACTTGTTGGATTAGCTTTGGTTTTACCAGTTGCAACGACTAGTGTTGAAAGAGTCTTTATAGCTATAAAGAATACTAAGATAGATTTGCAAAATAAGCAGGAAGATAATTTACTTAATAATTGTATGATTTGTTATATTGAGAAAGACTTTTATTTGAAATTGAGAATGAAACCATTTTAACTCGTTTTCATAATATAAAAACTTTTAGAAATTTATTACCGCCTAAAAACTAATTGTATTTTTTTTTAAATATAAATAAGTTATTTTTATATGTAAATTTGCTTCTTTTTTATTATATAATTTCAAGTTTGTACTAGCTTCGCCACTGGTCATGTATTGTTTAGATAGTTCCTAAGCATTACTATTATACATGCCTTCAATTAGAGACATTAGGGGAGGAGTTGAGTTTGGTTGAATTTGTTATATGTTAAACTGTGCTTTATTTTCATAGAGTTGGGAGATGTTGAAACTAGTTGCAGACTAAAAGCATCATAAACTAGTGGCTTCTTATGACTGTTAAATATATTGAGAGTTTGTATACAGTTAATCGAATGTGATAATAAGGAAATTTGAATTTATGATGTATTGTTGAGTTCTTGATTTTATTATATATCAATTAAGGAGATTCTTCAAAAAAAAAAAAAAAAAAAAACACTTGCGGTTTGCCAAATTAGAAAAAGAAACCCTCCAAACTTTTAGTTTTGGCAAAAAAAAAATATAAACTTGCAATTTTCCTTTCATGTTACTGTTGATTAGCAATAGGAGCATTATGATAATTTCAAATTTTTATGAAAAACTAATTACAAATAAAAAATATTAAAATTATTTTTATTAATCGAAAATATAGATGAACAATAGCATGGATGGAAAATCGCAAATTTAGTTTTTTTTTTGGACATAAATAAAACAATGAAGAGTTTTTTTGCTAATAGGTCAAACCCATGATGTTTTTTAGGAACCTCACTATATTTTGAATGTATTAGACTTAGTTACTCTTTTTTTTTTCCAATCTTTACTCACTTTCTTAATAAAATTGGATGCTTTTTTACGGGATGCCAACCTAATTGGGATGTCATTTGTAAAGTATTCTATCTGTTTAGTAAATATATCTTATAATTTTTTCGCTCATTGTGATATAACATGATCACTTGGATGATTATATTTTTGAAATATTCCAAAATTCCTTTCAAACAAAGTGAAACTTGAGACTGTTTTCATATTTTTTTTTTCCATATTACGACTAATAAATGAGATTAAAAATAAATAAATAAAAATACATGCTTGGATAGTATTTTAATAACACCTCTGATCAAACCTAATCTGTCTAAAACTGGATAGAGGTGTCGTAAATTAACTCTAAATGATGATTTGGATATACATGTAAGAAATTATGTTCTCAAATATTCTCAAAATAACAAAAAAAAAAACTCACGTGATTATGGCATAATTAGAATGGAGTTAAACTCTGAACATATATGATTTTTTTTTCATGAAATGTATTCAGGTTTAATAGTAAGTTAGATAATAAAATTGTGAGGAAGATGGATTGTAGAACAGATCATGGACCAGTCCAGAATGCTGATAAGTCCAGAGAAAGTTTAGGGCATGTTCAATTTAAGACAGTCACATATGGCCCTAGTAAAACGCAACCTTCACTTGATGAGGATTTCCATCTTGCAATTGCGTAGCTGAAGAGTAAGTCTCAGTTACCAAAATAGGAGTGAAAATATAGTTAGGGAAATAACTATTAAATATCTATCACAAATGAAATTTACTAGATCATAACAAATTCAAATCAATGGTGAGATTGTACATAGTTGATGTATATTTATATCCCTTTTACATCAATGAAAAATCATCCACTGCAATATACACATTTTCCTTATTTTATAATATTTGCATGGTATAAGAGTCTCTCGTGAACTAATCGTTCAACATCATGCCCTCTTTTTCTTCTACCTCTAATAAAAATGACATCAAAATATTTTCAGGGTCCTTCTATTGAATGCACTACACTCGCAAAAACTTTGAATTTCAACCTTTAATTAAATTTGACCAGTATAATTACTTGAATTGGAGACCACAAATTCTAGTTGTTACACACACTCTAGATCTATAATTTTATATTTCTCCATATCATGCTTGTCCACCTGCATTCACTCATTCATTCATCTCCTATAGAAGAATATGCAGATTCAGTTTCTATTCCAAGTTTTGATCAAAAAGCTTGGAAACAAGTAGATTAACTATTCCTCCGCTGGTTACTCACCACTATAGGTGAATCAGTCATTGACGAAGTAAATCATATCAATTCTTCCAAAGAACTTTGACAGATCTTACTAAGCTTATATGTGCAGACCTCTATTATGAAAGTTTTGCAACTTAAGCAAGACCTCCCATCTCTCCAAAAAGGCGCCTCCTTAATTTCAGATTATATTCAAGAAGTTATGTCCATAGGAGACTTTCTTTAAGTTGCTAGACATGTTGTCTCTGATCAAGAACTTATCTAAGTGCTCTTAGTGGCTTTGGTAGTGAGTACGACTTTATGGTTATTTTACTAATAGGTTTCATGGGTGTCTCATCTCTATAGGATGTTCTCTATACCCTCATGATGCATGAAACTAGGCTTGAACAACAACATTCTCAAGATAAAATGGTCATCTCATCTACTTCTGCAAATATAGTTTCTCATTCTCAATAATTCAACCGTCCTCCTTCAAATGGATGAGGATCTTATTGAGTTAGGGGATATAAAGGACAATGGGTAGATCAACCAGACTTTACTATCAACTATGTCAAAAACCAGACCATGAGATAGTAAAATGCTATAAATGTTTTAATATAATCTGGTTAGGTAACAAATTAAAATCTCCAAGGCAATCTACCACTACCCGTCAGCATTCTCTCTAGATTTTGACTATATGGAGTAAGTAAAGTATTTGGTACATATAACATGTGACTAATAATGTCAATATATATATATATATATATAACTTGAGCATTAAGGAACCATATCATGACAATGAGTAACTTGCAGTGGGTAACAGTAACAAACTTTCTATCTCACATATTGGCTCATCCACTTTACTTTCATACTCCACTTATCCTTTAAAACTAACATTTTACGTGTTCCCTAAATAAGAAAATATCTTTTAAGCATTTCACAATTACCAAGAGATAACATAATTATTATTGAATTTTCTTATTCGTGTAGTGTTTTTAAAGACAAATTTACGGGGAGGATTCTTCACAAGGGTATGCTCAAGAATGACTAGTACAACCTTGATCCTGTATCATCTACATCTGCAAACTGCCATAAACAACCTATCAGTAATACTTCTTTATTTAAAAATCATGCTACTTTTATCACGAAATCAAATATTAATGTGCGACATGCTCATCTTGGCATTCTAATACAACTGTATTAAACCACATTTTCATATCACTGAAAATCTCTTTTATTCCTAAATCTATTATTTGTTGTGAATCATGTCAATATGGAAAACATCTCATATTATCATTCCACACTATCTTTATTAGTAAACCACTAGAAATTATATAAACTGATGTTTGGGGACCTAGTCCATTTCCTTCATCCATGGGACACAAGTATTATCTGGTGTTTATATATGCATTTTTTAGGTTTACTTAACTATATCCAGTAAAAAAATTTAAAACAATAAAAGTCTTCATTCAATTCAAAGCATATACTGAGCTACAATTAGGTCACAAAATTAAAACATTAAATATTGATACGGGGGAGAATTCAGAACATTGTTTCCATTTATGGCTAAACACGGTATTAAATCAAGATTAAGTTTTCCATACATACATCAACAAAATGGTATTCCATAATGCGAACACAAACACATAATAAAAACTAGGTTAACTCTTTTATCTCATGCTAAATTACCTCTCCCATTTTGGCTTGAAGCATTTAAAAAAAAAACAACTCAGCTTATCAACATCCTACCCACTCCAATTTTATGAAACTTATCACCATTTAAAAAATTATTCCAAAAACAACCTAAATATGGTCATCTAAGAGTTTTTGGTATGCTTGCTACCCATATCTTTATTTTTACACCAAACACAAACTTGATTTTCATACTAGTAAGTGTGTCTTTATTGGATAAAATTCTAATAAAAAATGGTATAAATGTTTAGATCCATATTGTCGCATTTACATATCAAGACATGTAAAATTCAATGAAAGTAGAGTTTCCATTTTCTACTATAATTCCTACACAGCCCACACAACCAAATAACCAACCTAGTCTTCCTATTTACGCACTTATTGGCACTTTGCAAGCCACCCCTCAGCAATATCAACATGTGGAAACCTTTCAACAAGCTACTTCTTCAAATATCACACCTTAGGTAACTTATTCTAATCCTCTGATATCTTCTCCAATACATCTCTGCCTAATACTAATTCATATTCTAGAATTCAGAATACTCACCTAATTCAAACAAGAGTAAAAAATGGTATCTTCAATCCTAAAACATACCTTACATCTACTACATCTTCCACGAAATCAGAACCTACATATATTGTAGGTGCTCTTGCAGATCCCATATGGAAATAATCATTGCTAAAAGAGTAACAATCGTGGAACTTAGTTCCCTATAAGAGTATCTTCAACGGGGTGTTTGAACCCGATGCTAGAAGAAAGAGAATGATATATTAATTGATATTATTATTGCAAATAGAAGAAAGAGAGTAATATTTGATGGAGAGAGAACATCAGATGCTCATCTTGGCATCGATGTTGAGAGAATAAAAAAATAATAAAAGTGAATGAGGGAATAACATGTATCCAATATTTATTATTATCTTTTTAATAATCCAATATTTGAATGACAATTGTTGAACTAGTTTTTAGATAATATGCTAGCATTGTATCAAAAAGATGCTACAAGAGGTGCACAAATAATTAATTTTGTGTAGAACCAACAATTAAGCACTCAACCATGGGTGCTACCATTGTGGATGCTCTAAGCTATTTATGAAAATCTTAGGAGAAAAATAGGTATTTCATATCAAGTATGATTTGAAATGGGTCATTTCAGAATATAAAGCTCATTTTGTAGAAAAAGGGTTTACTCAAATCAATGATCTAGATTTCAGAGAGACATATAGTCGTATTATTAAATCCTTAACTATACGGGTTATCCTCTCTCTTGGAGTTTCATACAATTGTGAAATTCAACTGGTAGATGTAAATAGTGTGTTTCTTAATAGAGCTCCAGCAGAGGAGATTTATATACACCAACCCATTGGATTTCTAGATCCAATAAAATCTCAGCATGTATGCAGACTGGACAAAATATTATATGGCTTTAAGTAAACTCCAAGAGCTTGGTATAATTCGTTACGAGCTACACTTCCACAATGGGGGTTCGTCAATTCAAATTTAGATACATATGTATTCTACAAGTAAATTGATGTTACAATTCTCATGCTACTCATCTAGGTTGACGACATCTTAATCACAAGAAATTCAAATTTAGCTATTTAGGCATTAATTCAGCAGCTTAATCATAAATTTGCTAAAAGAAATCAGAAGCATTAATCACTTGGTTTTTAAGTTTCCGAATAAAAAGATGGACTTTACCTATCATAAAGATAGTACATCATTGATCTTCTAGTTCATGCACACATGTTTGATTGTTCTCCTAGCTCTACTTCAACGATAATTGGTTACTAGTTGTCTACTATTGAAGGCTTTCCATTTTCCAATCTAACATTATACAGAAGTATAATTGGTGCTTTGCAAGACTTGTGCAACACTAGACCCAATATTTGCTATATTGTCAACAAACTTTAGTTAATTTTTCTCAAAACATCTGGACTCACATCGGGCTACTTGCAGACATGTTCTACGGTATCTTAAAGGCACTAATTGTAACAAACTTATGTATTGAAGCTGAGTACAATGCCCTAGCTCAAAATGCTACCGTGGTCCTATGGCTCCATTCTCTTCTTTTTGAAGAACTTGCCTTCAACCTAAATCAAACACCAGTTCTTTATTGGATAATGGAACCAGATCACTTGCTCTAAACCCTTGTATTTCATGCTTGCACAAAGCACATCAAAGTTGATGTACATTTCATATGAGACAAAATTGAAAAAAGGGAGAAATATAGGTGAGATCTGTGAATATGGAGAATTAATTAGCTAACTTAAGCACGTAAGAGGCTTCTTACGACGGTTTGGTTGAAAGTGTTGCTTTTCAAGCTCACGTCGATATTCATTCCCATTATCTCTTGACAGGTAATGTGAGGAAGATGGATTGCATAACAGGATCAGATTAGAATGGTAATAAGTTTAGAGAAAGTTTAAGATTTATACATTTTAAAACAGTTAAACAAGCCCTTATAAAATTTCAATTCTCCACGTAGAAGAATAGATCTTAGCTAATAGAATATTAGCGGAAATTAAATTTATATATAATCTTGTCATCAATTTGAATTTGTTATAATCTAATGAATTGTGTTTTTCAAATCAATGACGAGATTATATACAAATTGACGTATATTTATATCATTTTGCATCAATTAAAAATCATCTAATATAATACACACCATTTTCTTATTCTATAATATATTTTTTTTTAAAAATAACTCAATCTATCTAATTGTTTAAAATGGGAATCAAAATGTTTATTATAATAGTGATTGAAATGGTTATACTACCACAGTACTTGAGAGTTTCACTAATACAAAGTACCTTTATTAAGGGTGTCGATGGTTTGAAAAATTTATGATTGAAAAAAGAAAACGTTGATGAGCATCCAAAAAGCACATGAAAAAGCTTAATTGGACAGCAAAATCCACAAGCCAAAAGCTATAAACCAAAAGCACATCAACAAAAAGCCAAAAATCTTCTCTCTTTCCAAAATCACTTCTGGCATCAGCAAGCACTCGTGCAACACCTAATTAAAAACCAATTAAACTCCTCTAGATTGTTGTTAATTAATTAACTAATAATCAACATTACCAGACACTCACCATACAAAAGATTCCTATAAATCCTAAACAAAACACTTAATGCTTCTATTTCATTAGATTAGTGATCTTAATCAATAAGATAATGCAAAATTATTCTCCAAGTAAACAATAATTATTCACTCACTCATGCATGCACGTGCATGTAGCCGGATATTGTCAGACTATTAGTTGACTTAATTAAATTTAATTAATTAGTAAATCAATTGAATGATTAAATTGAATAGATTGAGAGAGGTAAACAAACAGCTAGGAATATATGTTAATTAGTAATTAATTTATTTAGAAGGTACAGCTCACTAAGCTGTTGCTGGGCTGGGTTTAACATAAAATTATGCACATTAGAAGAAGTTATTTATTCAATTATTTATGTGTGGATTGATGCATGAAATATAATGAGTTATTTATTTATTTATTTTATTGATTTAATAAATTTCTTATGAATTAATCATTCAAGAACTATTGACATGTACAAAGTGTACATCTTTTGTACAAATGCAATATTATCTTGTTTTAACATCAATAATAAATGCATATATTCTTCTTCTTATTTTATCTTGGTCTAATTATATATATATATATATATATATAATTTGGTTAAAAGAATATAAATTGGAAAATAATTTTTAATTTTTTTATTTTATTTGTATTATGACTAAAAGAATATAAAATTAAAAATATATTTTTCTAAATTATTAGAAATTATCACTTTTTTATTTAAAAAAAATATTTCAAAGTATTTAAAATTTTAGGGTAAAAAAATGGATTTGTATTATTATTTTTTATTTTTATGGATATAAATTAAATAATTAAATAAAAATATTAGTAGAAAATTATTTTTACCCAATATATATATATGGGAAAAAAATGATGGAATATATTTACATATGGACAAATATTCAAGAGCATGACATGTTGGGAGAGACTCATGCAAAAAAAATAAACACAATGTTGTTAGGTCTACAATCCTCTCACAATCACCTTTTCTTCAAGACATTACTTTACACAATCTAAGCCAAACTTGAAAAACACAAAAAGTCATTCATAGATCATCCCAAACAACATCTTTTACTTCAAAAGTTAACTTACCAAATCAAGCTAAAAACCAAACAACATTTCCACAATTCAACCCAAATAAGCCCATTTAAGGCCCATTTTCAATATGGGCCTAAAATTCCATTAAAAAAAACACTTCTTGCCCATAATTATAATTATTTTAAAATAAAATAAAATGAGCCAATTAATTTGTCAAAATTAGAAGTCACTTTCTCTTCTTCATTTCTCCACTTTATCTCATTCAAAATTCTCCATGTCAAGCCAAAAATATCCACAGCTGCCTTAAAAGACCACCAATTTTATTTTCTCTTTCTTACAAGTAAAAATTGATTAATTAATTAAATTAATCAATTAAAGAAAAAATTCAATCATTTTCAATTTCAACTTCTTTAACACCTAAAAAATATAAATAAATATCAGATTAAATAAAAATCCCACCACCTTTTTTTAAAAAAACAAAAACAAATAAAAGCTTAAGAAAAAGACCACATAAACACCATTTCTATTTTACACTGAAGAATCATCTTCAATCTTCAAAAAGCTTGAATTTTCCTCTGTTGATTCAAAATCCCTTCAAAACCCACATCAATAGCTTCCCAATCTTCCTCCTTTCACCTTCTTTTTCCCGAGAAAGTCGATAGGAAATCGATTTTCTCACTCGCCAAACACCCCCCAGAAGCTCCTCCTGTGTATTGTTTTGTACTCTGTTTGTTGCATCTGATCCAGACCTAGCTTCCATGGAGCCACCAGAGAGTTCTTATCCTTCCTTTGAGTCAGCAGAGAAGATAATCCTCCGCTGGGACTCCACCGTCTCGGAAGAAGCTCGTGAGAAGATGATCTTCGAAGGTGATCGGGGTGAGGTCGACCGGTACTTACAAGCTGTAGATGAAATCCAACGCTCACTTTCATCGACTTCAATCTCAGATTCTTCGAGTACTGGTACCGATCAGAGCAAAGTCAACTCTGCTATTCAGATCGCTATGGCACGTTTGGAAGATGAGTTTCGAAATCTCTTGCTTGTTCACATTCATGCTCTTGATATTGATTCACTTTTAGCCGATCCCGCTTCTTCATCCGCCACCGGGTCTGAAGTTAGTGAAACCCCTGTTTTTTATGAAGAACAGGTTGGTGGTGGTGGTGGTGGTGGGGAAGATGATGATGGTGTGTTGAAACATAGTGAGAGTAATTGTAGTGTTGTGTCTAGTTATAGGTCTACTAGTAGTATTAGAGAGGTTGATTTGATACCTGAGGAGACTATTGAGGATCTTAGGTGTATAGTTGAGAGGATGATTAATGGTGGGTATTTGAGGGAGTGTATACAGGTTTATGGAAGTGTGAGGAAATCTGCTGTCGATATGAGTTTCAAGAGACTTGGTGTTGAGAAATTGAGTATTGGGGATATTCAGAGGTTGGAGTGGGAAGCGTTGGAAGGGAAGATTAGGAGGTGGATTAGGGCAGCTAAGGTGTGCATTAGGGTTCTGTTTGCTAGTGAAAAGAGGCTGTGTGAGCAGATATTTGATGGAGTTGGGACTGGGATTGATGATGCTTGCTTTATGGAGACTGTAAAAGGGCCTGCGATTCAGCTGTTTAATTTCGCTGAGGCTATTAGTATTAGTAGGAGGTCGCCTGAGAAGTTGTTTAAGATATTGGACTTGCATGATGCGTTGGTGGAGTTGATGCCGGATGTGGAGGTGGTGTTTGATTCCAAGTCTTGTGATACTATTAGGGTGCAGGCTGCAGAGATTTTGTCGCGGTTGGCTGAGGCTGCAAGGGGGATTTTGTCTGAGTTTGAGAATGCGGTTTTGAGAGAGCCTTCAAGGGTTCCGGTGCCTGGTGGGACTATTCATCCATTGACTAGATATGTGATGAATTATATAAGTTTGATTTCGGATTATAAGCAGACTTTGATTGAGCTTATAATGTCGAAACCTTCGACAGGGTCTAGATACTCTGGTGATCCCTCAACTCCAGATATGGATTTTGCTGAGATGGAAGGGAAGACACCGTTGGCGTTGCATTTGATTTGGATTATAGTGATTTTGCAGTTCAATTTGGATGGAAAGTCGAAGCATTACAAAGATATGTCACTGGTTCATCTGTTTATGATGAATAATGTTCACTACATTGTTCAAAAGGTGAAAGGATCTCCTGAATTGAGAGAAATGATAGGAGATGATTATTTAAGGAAGATGACTGGAAAATTTAGGCAAGCTGCAACAAGTTACCAGAGAGCGACATGGGTGAAGGTGTTATACTGCTTGAGAGATGAGGGGTTGCATGTTAGTGGAGGCTTTTCTTCTGGGGTGTCGAAGAGTGCTTTGCGAGAGAGGTTCAAGAGCTTCAACGCTATGTTTGAGGAGGTTCATAGGACTCAAGCTATGTGGTTGATACCGGATTCTCAGCTTCGCGAGGAGCTAAGAATATCTATATCAGAGAAGTTGATTCCAGCTTATAGGTCATTCCTTGGACGGTTCAGAAGCCATATAGAGAGCGGAAAGCATCCGGAGAATTACATTAAGTACACAGTAGAAGATCTGGAGAATGCTGTCTTGGATTTCTTTGAAGGGTACCCCGTTTCCCAGCACTTAAGGAGGCGATCACAGTGAACCAGCGAATGAGGTGCATTTTTCCACTGTAGAATCTAGGACACATTCTTTAAATCTTTTACGGGATTGTTTGGTTGACGGGTGCTGGTCAATCTAGCTGCCTTGTGCTCTCGAAACTTTTCGACACATAATTACTCAGCTCCTATAGACTAAATAGGACACAACATCCACAGCAAGATATCATTATCGCTCTCTGTCATGGCCAAGTCCTTCAGCTGAATTCTTCTGTATCGTAAGCACCATGATTGTTTTGTGACTAATTTTTTTTTTTAGATTATTGCTCCATTTGTTCATATTGTTGCTTTTGTTGAATTTGAATGTGTGTTTTGTATCATTATCTACTATATCAGGAAGAATTTTTGTTCTTTTTAAACACTCTTGAATTTATTTATTGGTTTATATTTTCATCCATCAAATGTACATTGAAACTGGAATCTGCAATAAGTTTTCAGAGTTTTGCATGGTAGTAATTTGGTTGTTTTCTTATAGTTTAATATCTGTTTTGTGCTTATTATGGTGTAAAGAGGTACAAAATCTTTTTAACTTAATGAAAACAGGTACAATCTTGTTTCTATCATGGTCTTTAGATTACTAAAATTATTGAATTATGATATTATGATTTGATGATATATAGGACTCTAGTCTATGTTAGAGCAATCTTCAAAGTACGAACTGCATTTTATAGAATGGTCTTTCGGATAATGCTGTCGAATCATAAGCCTGAGAATAGATAAAATCTATCAGAAAAACTAGAGTTGACTATGTATTTGATAAGGAAATATGTCATTAGCTAGATACTTTTGTTCTTATGATTGCATTTGTTTCATTATATTCTTCTTTTCGGTTAAAGTACTATACTTAAAGTTCATCAGTTGCCTCATTTTCCGTTTGAAGAACTATATATCTTATGGGGTGTTTGATGCCAATCCAATCAGCTTATAAATTCAACCAAACCTCTGGTACTACTCATTAAGTTTACACTTCAATGTGTTTAGAGCTTCAACTTTATCATCATTAAAGCTGCTTATTTTGCATGTCCTTGTAAATATATCAGAAGATTCACAAGTTGTGAAGTTTATTGTTAATTTTGCAGGTCATGTTGCATGATTAGCTGGGATCTTTTAGGTAGTTTTTTTTTGTTGTTTGTGTTTTGTGCACATGAGAGGTGAAAAAGAGTCAACAAAGTGATTGACAAAATTGGGTTAACTTTTTATCTCTTTTGGCCTACAGCAACTGGTGCCACTTACTGCAATTGGATACATCATGTGCAGATATTCAAACACCATATCATGTCATGTTGCATTTGCACTTATTGTTTTCTTAAACAGGAAATGTGTAGCAAATTTGTTGGAAGAGAAAAAGTACTTTTGGATTGGTGTTCTATTGGATAAGCTACTTCCATTTTTATCCACTAATAGAGATTTAGAAATAAATGTACATCATTAATTATACTAATAGTGTATGTTAATGGGTTTAACCCTTATTAACAAAGGAGGTCAAACCCATATCATGACTTGAAGATTTCAATTCAAGCCAACAAAAAGTCATGCATGTGTGCTGCAACATTATGAGACATATAATAGTGACCATAATTGCAGTGTTCAAGTTTCCACAATTTGTTTTCAATGGTGTGAAAGCAAACAAAACATCATGGACTTGTCTTTGAATCATCAAGACATTATTCAGCTATCATTCACCTAACATCCCAATTCAATATTGTCATACAAAGGCCCTTTCAACACGGTTGACCTCATTTTACTGAGTCAAAACCATTACAAATCAATGTAACCAAGAAACTTCCTCAATCTTTGATAATGGTAAGATAATAACAGTAACAACTAGAAGTAACTAACAATCTATATTTGTATAACAAAAAGGTTGAAACAGAGTGTTTTTGTAATGTCTTTCTTAGAACACTAACTAAAGAGATTTAACTTGTGACAAAACAACATCACTAGCTCACAATGCAGATTCAGAAGTCGGTAGGGTGTTTTCCCGGCATGAACAAGAGGATATAACATTAACGAATGAAGATATTTAAGATGCAAATGAATTTTACACGGCATCTTAGCTTACTCAGTCTTATCTTCTTCAACGTCTTCGTTATTTGATGTTCTGTTGTTGCCTTGGATCGGTCTAGATTCTGCTGGTGTGGTTCTAACTTCCTTTGATGTTACAGAGGATGGTTTTATGAGTGTCAAAGAAGTTTCATCCCTGTCAAAGTCTTCATTCGCGTCCTCTGAGTATGCATATCTGTTATGAGAAGTTTATAGGGCTTAGTTAAGTTCAACTGTTGTGATAACTTTTCATGAGGTGTAAGCAGTGAGTGAGGATTCATACCGTGTGGAGGTTTGAGAGGGCGCCCACAGAACGCAGATAACACATAATAGTGAGAACGATAGTACTTGCCAGAATGCTGGGATGATCCAGGCGTTTTGCCAGTGTTCGTTGTAGGCATCATTTGACTTGAAGTACAGCTGCAAACACAAATCATAGAATTTGCGTGAAATATATTTCAAACAAATATAAGGATCTGATCATAGATCAAATAGCCTAAACATTTAGACATTTCTTTCAATGAAATCTGAAGAGGATACATAGAAGTCTACGTGATGAATCAGGTGGCAAAACTAGCCATGATAACGAGGTAATGGCATAGAACTGAATAATGCTCACCTCATAGCATATCCAACCAACAGAAACGATAACAGCTACTGCCAAGGCATTCGTAAACTTCCTGTAGATATCCAGCTTAACCATCATCCGCCTAGCCTGATACCACAACAAAATGTTTACAACAGAAGGAACATATTAAAATGTTGCCTAAAATGGAATTTTAGGTTGATTGGGATAAATACTATTAGGACTATACAATTAAGTACCTGAAGTTTATTAATGGTGGCCGAGAGGGAGGTGAAGATCCAGATAATGAAGAATGTATCCAGAATAGCGACAGGCAGGACTAGAAACAGTCTAGCCTTCCCTGAAAGATCGCTCACTGCGCCAGCATTTTCCACCAATTCAAGCACTTCAGAGGCAAAAAAGAATGTCACTCCAAGCATGATAACCTTTGATGTAAGGCCACCTAATGTAGGTCTCACAACACCATAACCCATTGAAACCATTAGAATGATAAGACGTGCAACTGTGCGTTTAACCGTCCCAAAAGTGACTGCCCAAGCAGTTATTCCTATCGGTCTGACTCCAGTCTCATTGAACTCAGCATACTCAAAATACCATAGAGCCATCTCAAACATACCTAATGTTATCACCAGTGTTATGCAGTTCTGTAGTGGAAGAATTTCTTTCCAAAATCTCGCATACTGCGAGAACCAATATATTCCGAGTATCACAAATGCGAGGGACATGAATCCATAGAAGTTCATCAATGGTGCCATCCTACCAGGCAAGTAGCCGGTAGGATTTTTCCATATAGTTTTCCCTTCAATAACCAATTCTTTAAGGTTCGGATCACAGTGAATGAAGTACAAGTTATACATCCCGGTTCTAGTAATTGGTATAATGGTTGGACGCAATGTTGCAATCTGCCTATTCTCCTTAAACGCCACTCCAAACACCCGGGGCCAGTTGGAATCCCTGGTTGAAGGCCGAACAATAATTTCACCTTCTTTACATGCCCCCAACTTCGCTAGATCTCCTGTGCAACAAACAGCTCTTTGACCTCCATAAGCTGAACCACCAATCGACTCTCTGTCTTCCACCTCAAAGATAAGAGCGTGGATCATTGTTGAACTGAAGTTGTGAGTCCCCTCAGGCCTCCGAAACTTAATCTTGTCAAAACTGGTATCAATTCACAATACTAGATGACTTAATAAGAATAGATAACCAAACGTAAAACACCAATGAACACCAACGCTAGCTAAACTTAACACATTTTCCAGTATAAACCTTAACAGAAACCAGAAACAGAAATCTAGGCGCAGAGTCAACTTATTTCTTACTACAAATGCCTACTATTTCTAATTCTACAAAGAGCTCATGAATTACACATTGAGTAAAAATTAACCATTATATGTGATTTCACAAGAGAATCCCAATCAAAACATTTTATTCACATAAAAGCAACAAAACTAACATCCATTTCACATAATTTAACTATCATACCAAAACACCATTTAAACAAAGCAATAACCTCGTAAAACACAACAAATCTGAATTAAAACTCAACAATTTAATCAAATTGAATAGCTTTTCAATCAGATCACTTCTAATTCACTCTACACCAACTTCAATTTCAAGACACAAAACATCATAACGTCATAACCAATATCAGAACCACAACAAATCAAAAAACCCCCACCAAAAAACAAAACCTACCCACCTAACAAATCTACAAAATCAACCACAAAATGCACAAAAGAATCCAAATTTACCGTATATAAGCATCTCCATTGTTGGCAGCAGCAGTAGAATCAGAGTCATTGAAGTTGGCATCAGAAACAGAAGAGTAAATCCCTTCACTGCCTCCATGAACCACAAAGGCGTTACCTTTAGTGACAAATCTGTCTGATTTGTATTCATGAATTGAAGCTTCAGCTGGAGTGGGAAAAAAGACCCCATTTGAGAGCAGAAGCAGGAGGAGCAAAGGCCACTGAGTAGCCATTGTAGTCCACAGAGATTCACTGGATCTGATCTGATGTCAACAGCTGAGACAAAAGAGAAAATGTCGAGATCTTGTTTCAGTTTTAGAAGTGTGAATGCGAGCGTCTACAGTAAGTAAGTGCAGAGGTAAAAAGACTTGGTTTGACAATTGCTGTTTAACAGTTTACATATGTGTATATATTTTACCAAACCGGTTATTAATTTCTATGTTCAAATATAAGATTTGATATTTATCAACCTCTACAAGAGATGTCACCTTTAATAATACTGACAACGATTTAATTAAAAAAAAATGTAATTGCTTCAAAATTTCACTGTTTTTATTATTATTTTTTTGGTTATAAACCAAAAGGACAAATTTTATTCAAAATAACATATTATTGTCAGTATTAGCTGTCCAGAAATGAGCTTCGGAGAATCCAGCTGCCTTGTTTACAAAACGTTGGTATATTTCCCTTCTCATTCTCACATTTTCTTCATTTATATGAATCAAACAAATTTATCTCCAATCATTTAAACTCCAATAATCTTTTCATATTACTGAATCTATATATTGCTAGAGGAAGAAAGACAAAATAACTTTATATTAGCAACGACCAGAAAAGCTACTACAGCTAACAGAGTTACATGTCTAAATGACAATTGATAGATAGATGAAACAAGGAGCATAATTTAAGATGTTACAAAGAGATTTCACATTGAGATGTGATTCAAAAGCTAATGGATTCTATCCCACATAACCAAACCGCCTAATATTTGCGGAACAATGGCAGTAGGAGATGAGCTAATCCAAATCCAGGAACTCCATTCTCTTCCTCATTGTACCTTTGAGGTCACACGCCTCTCTCTCAGCTTTTTGCGCCTGAAATGGATACAGTATGAATGCACATATGTTTTGGTTGACCAGCTAATGACAAAATGACAAACTCCAAGCATATAACCAATCACAAAATGTATAAACCAAACAACCGATCAGTCGAATTGGTATCTGGATTATGTGGAAACTAGCCAATGTTTGGTTTTTCATGTAGATGGAAAACAAACAGCAAGTGAGCATCTGTAGCTTATTTAGTATAAGATCTCATAGATGCATATGAGTTGTATCCTGTTGTCAACCTATTGTGGGGTTCTTATGTTTTGCATTTATATCGTTTCCTCAAATCTTAGCATCGATTAATTGAATGAAAAGCATGGGATGTGACTACTATGCTAAATATTGCTTGATTTAGAATTCTGATTATTAAAACTATTCTAAATGAGAAGATGTAGAAGGTCATAGAGATAAAAACAATCTTATTCTAAATCAAGAGACAGCATTGTAACACTTGATATAGATATGGATGAACAGATAATACTAACCCTCCTAATTTCAGGAACTGATACGCGTGTCATTCGTGAAGGAAGATCTTCCCTCTCCAAGTCCTGAAGTATACCGATGGCGTTAAGACTTTGAAGGGTCAAATGGTGCAATCAAGATTAAATATTTGAAGACTTTAACCAAAGGATTGAATATCATACCAGCTCGCCAATTAAAACGACGTTTTCACCACGGATTACATAAAGACCTAATGGGATGTCACAGTAAAGGTCACCAACAATGACTCTCTCACATGCGCCCTCAAGAACAGCATTGGCTAAATGTGCAATAAATTAGGAGTTTCAGATTTAGCAACATACAAAATTTGCACCAAACATGATAATGCAAGTGGATAAAAACAAGGCCTTATTAGGCATACCAAATTGATCAAAAGAACAGAGGGTTCCCATTAGCTTTCTACCATCTCGAAGCAGTACAAGAAGTTTCTCTGCAGCATAAACAATGGCGTTAGAGCCCTAAAACACAATTGAAACACTCTCATGTCAAGTAACACACTTGGACTAGCTTCATAAGTAACAAACCCAGCAATCAGCAATAGAGTTGGCAAACCTACCCTCAACTATGTTCATCCCAATTCCCAATAACCGAAAGAAACCTCATATTTTAAAGCATCCTCATTGGCATTACTATAAAACATATTCTACACATACAAGGAATAGAACATTGATATCTCATTCAAATACAAGCACAAATCTAATCCAAATGTACATTTCTCTCTCAAAGTGTCACACCTTTCATTCCAGGGAATTTAAACATCAAAATCAAACAAGAGCATGTTAATAAAAACTTAATCCCAAATCCAAATCACAATAGCAGAAACACCATGCACACATAGGTATCCACACTCATAAATTAGATTCATAACACTTTGAGACTGACATTACTAAGCAAATACAAGTAAGATAAACAAATAAGTTAATGAACACTTACTGTCTAAGTAACTGGCAAGTGAAGTAGAAAGATAAACATCATCTGGACCCGCCCAAGACATTGATTTATTCTAAAAGCTCAAACTCAAATTTCGGTATCTCTAAAACTAACCGAATAATTCTCAAAACAGCCAGTGAAAAATTGCATTGGCTGCAACTAAGCTTCACTTTTTTTGTTCTCCACTTCAATCACTATTGTTGAATTCAAATCAAACAAACTTCACTTCTCAATAACACAAAAACCCAGAAACAGAAATTAGGAGGATAAATAGCAAACCCTAGAAGGCTCTACTTTCGCATAAAATAAAAACCACCAACTCCAAAACCCTAGAGCAGTAAAAAAACTCAATCTTTGTAATCAAACCTTCAAATTTAACTAAATTTGATCGAACCCGGAAGCTAATATCCTGATTTTGACTAACCCAAATGATAAATCCTCCAAAGAACTAAACTTTATCAAACAATCTTCAGAATAATATTAAATTCTAAGTACAAAGATCTAAAACCCTAGAATTGTAGTACTTGGTTTTAGTCTCTTCCGGATTCAAAACAAAGGATGTTTAGATCCAATCAAACCGGAAGAGGGAGAGAGATCGAAAACAAATGTGAAGAGAGAGACGAATGAGATTAGGGATAATTTATAGGGGTAAAATTGGAATTTAATAGATAAAGTGGATAGTTTAGATTGTCCAACGAACTAGTTTTAGTTGATTAGTTCAGTTAACTTAACCCAATCTATATGGGCTGATTCAGACAACCTTAATGGGCCAACAACTTCTTATCCAGCCCAACTGAGATGTCTTAGATTCATTGATTTGACTCTCTCTAGATTACATTTTTTTTTTTTTAATTTTAAATAAAATGCTCTCTAATTTAAATTCAATTAAAATCTATTTTTAAATAGAGTTTAATATTTGAGTAGTTTAAATATATATTTAATGTATAGATTTATAAATTATTTTTTATTTTTATTTTTAATAGTATCATCAAATATAACGCATTCATTTTAATTTGTTATATAAATTGAAAACTAGAATAAACGAAAATATGTAAACTTTTTAATTTAAGCTCTATAACATCACAAATAATTGGAATACACATGGTCAATTATTTAGCTAATGCATGTCTTAATCAATGTTGTTTAAAAGATAACATAGATTTAACCATGTTGAACTTGATTGGATTTAGACATTACACTTAGCACTCTTCATATTCAACAACAAAATTATGAACTATATGGAGCTGGCAAAATTTGATAGCAACATGGGTTTACAATTCCACATGTTGGTCCATGGTATCCTAATTAAATCTCTTTGCTTAACTTATTGAGATTAGTAGTTGGCAATGATATTATGATAATCATTGACCTAATCTTGATATCTAATCTTCAATCATGATTAATCGTGCATTCACATATCTTATTCTACATAGTACAATATATTATATTAGATATTGATTAAATTTGTCTTCATTCATGTTGTCAACTTTAATTATTAAAAATTAAAATTAAAAAATAATATTTAAAAATATATTTTTTAAAAAACCACCAACCATTTACTTTTGAAATATTAATGTTTTATAAATGGAAATGGAAATTGAATCAACCAACTATAAAAAGTGTTAACTTTTAGTTGAATTTGATTTTTTAAAAATAAATTATTAGAACATATATAAAAATAAAATGATGAACGGTAAATACTATATTTTAAAATTTATCAACAATTTTATAAATTGATCCCAATTTATAAGAATAAAAACATGTATGTAAACACATTAAACGAGTTCGCTTATGAAAATTATAATATTAATAATTATTATATGAATGACAAGCACAAGATATAGTGGCAATAAACTCAGCTTATGTGGTTGATAAGGTGATCATCGGTTGCTTCTATGAGGATCATGATACAACTCCTGAACTCAATAAAAACATATAGGTTGAAGTACTTTTCATGTCCTTCAAATCTCCTGGATAATCATTATAACTATGACCAATTATTTCATCATTTCTTCTCTTCTTAAAAAAAAAAAAAAATCCCAATTCAATTGTTTCCTTCCAGTATCTCAAAGCCCTCTTTCCTACGTGTAAATGAAGTTAAGTGGGATTCTCCATATACCTGCTAATTAGACTTACTATAAATATCATGTCGGGTCAAATAGAATATACATAAGACTACCAACCATCTGTTTATAGCAAGTCTTCTCCATTTTGACACATTCCTCATCTTTCATAAGCTTAGAACTATGAACAATTAGATTAAGAACACAATTGTTATTACACATACCAAATTTGCATAATGGCTAAAGCATACTTCATTTGAGGGATGAAAATTTTAGTTCAGCCTTCCTCATCTTTTATAAGCTTATAACTATGAAAAATTGGATTAAGAACACAATTGTTATTACACATACCAAATTTGTAAAATATCAAAAGCATACTTCCTTTGACGAATGAAAATTTCAATTGAGTTTGATAAGACTTCCAAACAAAAAATAGCTTATCTTGTCAAGATCTAACATATTAAACTCATTCTTTCATGGACTTTTTGAAATCTACAAACATCAGTTGGTTATTTCTAGTAAAGATGAGATTATCAATGTAAATCTAACAATCAACACTTTACCACTATTTTGTCTCTCTTTTGATGAATAGAGTGTGTTCATAATCACATTTGTCAAAACATTCTTGTAAGAAATATGCTTCTATACGGTTGTACTAGGCATGCGGAGCTTGTTTAAGTCCGTAAAGAGCTTTTTTCAGTTTTATACATATTTTGTTCATCCTCCATTCGTGCCGGTGGTGCAAATCAGGGACGTAGTCAGGGAATTATGATAGGGTGGGCTAATCTAAATCCGGGGTGTGGGGCGGAGCCCCGCGGTACGATACGATAAAATTTTTTAAAATTATTATTTTTATATATAAATTTTTAATTTAGTAGTAATTAATTATAAATTATTTATAATTAAAATACTTAGGCCTTGTTGGATCCCTTAAGAGATAAAATTAATGGATAGGGATTCAAACAAATCTTTTAAGGGACCTCTTAATTTTTAAGAGCATGGGCCCTTAACAATTATTTCATTGGTTGACCCAACCCTACCAATACCTCTTAACATATTGCAAAAAATTCAATAGCCCCACAATCTCCAATCCTTATTACTCCCTCCATTTCTAAATATAAGACGTTTGGGAGTAGTTTTTATTTTTCAAATTATAAGACGTTTTCAATTTTCTAGGTATGGATGTGACATTTTTTGGTAATATACCCTTCTCTTTATTTCAAAATAAAATAATTGTAGTACGAAGCAAAAAGAGAGAATAGAAGTAATAAGTCTTTTCATAACGTTTCTTAATAAGTGTATAAGAGTCTAGAAAGTCTTATATTTTGAAACGGAGAGAGTAATTATTAGCTAGCTAGTTAGTAATTAATAGAGGCAGGTTGATCATTTAGACACTATTTGCTAATTAATTACTAAGAGCATCTACTATGCTTGAGTCCCAACTCTGACCCCACATGCCATGTAAGAGAAATGAAATATGAGACTTTCGTCTTAAATCCCAAGTGATTTATTTATTTATTACTATATTATAAAATAATAAAGAGTTGTTATTAATATATTTATAAATAATAAACTAATCATGAAAAAATATAAATAAATATTAAACAAATAAAACAAAAGGAGTTTGGACGGTCCCATGACAGAAGGACGATCTCAATTTTTTAAATGCAATACAATGGGTGGAACTTGATTTTGAGTCCCAACTAATTGCCACGTAAGAGAGATGAGGAGTTGGGACTCAACAAAGTAATACATGGGAGATGGTCTAATGGATCCAAATACTCCCTATTAATTATTAGTTGGCTTTACATCTAATTGAAGATCTATGCCAAACATACTCTAATAAAGTAAATCACTATTAGCATGAAAATAACTTTTACAAATATACTATCTTAAAAGCTAATATAATTATTGAAACTATTTTAAATATCGCTACTAAATACGTATTTTTTCGAAAGCTAATTTTGAATGTATCTACTTTTTTTTTTTTTTTTTACAATACTTAACAATATATGTATGTATAAATTTAATTTAAATCAAAGTAAAATGAAAATATTAAATTTAATTTGATTTTAGTTTTTAAATATATTTATTTAGTTTAAAAAAATAAAAGTATATATACACTTTTAATAATTATTATTATAATATTTATTCTATTTATAATAATATCACTAAAAAAAATAAATATTATGTATAATTACTAAACAGTTTTTATTTAATTTTAAAAATTAAAATTATACATATAATTATTATAATAGTTATCCTATTTATATATTTATTATTAAAAAGTTATAAATATTATATATAAATTTTTTTTTTGGGTTTTGCTCGGGCCCACCCTAACCCACTATGTGGCTCTGTCCTTGGTGCAAATACTTCATTGTCATCCATGTCTTATTGTTAGGAGTAACGTTTCACGACAAGTCTGGCCTTATATTTACTCACCTCTCCATTTTCATCAAATTTGGTTTTATAAACCCATTTGACTCCAATTGTCTTTACTCGTTTGGAAAATCCATTAATTTTCATGTGTCATTCTTTTTTATTATTGCCATTTTCGCATCCATAACATGTTTCCAATTTTCATTTTATACAGCATCATCAAAATGAATTAGATCCACACTAGAACTTAAAAATAGAACCATTTTACCTTATTCTTTAGAAATTCCTTAACTTGTTTCAAAGTCTCGCATCCAAGTTGGTGGGACCATTATTCTTCCTTGAGTAGATTACAAAGGAAGAGTATTTGTCACTACATCACTAGCCTATCCTGTATTGAAAGTAGAATCCACAGCTTCCATGTCATCCCTCAGTTTCTCTTCATTGTCATTCTATTCTAGATCACATACACCAATTACTTTATGTTTGTTGTCCCATTCTTAACTCTTGTCTTCTTCAAACACAACGTCACGACTTAAAATAATTTGGTTTGAAATTGGATCATAAAGACGATAAGCCTTTGATTCATCACTAACCCCGATAGGACACAACATAGAAATTTGCTATCCATCTTAGTTCTTTTATTATCTGCAACATGAACATGTGAGATGCAACCAAAAGATCTAAAGTACTCAACTGAAGGTTTTACTCTTCTGTGTGCTTCCTCTAGCGTTTGATTCTTTACTACCAAGGTCGGACTTCAATTAGGAATATGTGCTACCCAATTAATATCTTCAACTCAAAAGGTCTTTGGAATTTTCTTCTCTGAGAGCATACTGCGAACCATATTCATAATGGTCTTATTCTTCCACTCAGCGACTCCGTTTTGTTGTAGCGAGTATGCAGGTGTCAATTGTCTTTTTATGCCACTTACATCACAATCTTAGTGAAATATTTGTGATGTAAATTCCCTTCTCTATTAGTATGTAAGCTTTTAAGGAATTGATTTGTTTCCTTTTCAACTTTAGCCTTAAACATTTTTAAAATATCAAAAGCCTCTGACTTTTCAATCAAAAAATACACTCATAATTTCCTGCTAAAATCATCAACAAAAGTGAGTAGGTACCTCTTGTTGGTGTTGGAAATCAGGGTAATCGGACCACAAATATCAGCATGGACTAGTTGCAGAATCTATGAAGGTTTTTAATCGCATCTTTTTAAAAATGGATCTCTATGTTATTTTACCCACTAGATAATCTTTGCATAGCTTCAAAGGGGTATTGAGTTGTGGTAGACCATTAACCATGTCCTTTTGTTGAAGAAGATGCAAACCTTGGAAGCTGGAGTGTACATATCGATAGTGCCAAGTTTGTGTAGTATCCTCTATGATGGTGTTGAAGCAGACAGAAACTATAGGTTGAGACACAATATTCAAGAGAAATATTCAATTAGAACATATTGTTGTGTCCATAATCATTTTTTTCCAGAAAGGTACACCATGCATTTGTGTTTGAAAGATAATGGCAAGACTCTTTTCTTGTAGATGTCCAATGCTTAGCAAATTATTCTTCAACTCAGGTACATAAAATAAATTCGTGACGATTTGTGCTATTCCATGTATTGACAATCATATGTTACCTTTGCCTCTGACGACCAAGCTGGAATTGCTACCAAGTTTCACATAAACATTGAAAGTTCCATCAAAATCAAAGAAGTATTCCTTCTTTCCACACATATGACTGCGGCAACCGGAGTCAAGAAATCATGTCTCCGTTGCTGGTAATACTTGCATCTATATATGCCATTAACAACATTTCATCTTCTATTTTACCAAAATTAGTCTCATTCTGCGAACACTTAGATTAAAAATGTCCAAGTTTATGACATTTGAAGCATTCTACTGTTGATTTATCCAAATTTTGTCTGCCTTGTCCTCTACCATAACCACTGCATCCAATACCGCGATCTTTTCTGTCATAGTGATCTCCATGAGAAACATTTAAAGCATGCTCCACTTTGATTTGAGAATCCATACGTTGTTCATGTACAAGTAAGCTACTCTACAGCTCATCAATAGTTAACTTGTTTGTATCAGTGGACTCTTCAATGGAATAAACAATATAATTGAACTTAGGATTCATGGATCGTAAGATTTTCTCCACAGCAACAACATCTCCCTTATCTTCATAATTTGCTTTCATTTTATTAGCAACGACAAGAGTTCGGGCGATGTATTCATTCACAGTTTTCCCATTTTTCATATGGAGAATTCAAACTCTTTGTAAAGAGCCTGCATGTGTGCTCGCTTGACTCGAGTTATACCCTGGTATTTTTACTTCATTGTATTCCATATATCCTTCGATTCAAATTCGTATCTAGAACAGAACAATCTAATACTTGTAACAGATAATTTTTTACCTTTGAGCGCAGGAAATTCTCATGAGCATTAACCAATGATCATAATGTCTCTCAAATTTTAAAATGGATAATTGAAAAAAAAAAGATGATTATGTAATATGGTAAAAGATAAAAGAATACTTAGAAGATTGCTACTTTTAGATCTCGTGAAAGGCTCTGATACCAAATATTACTGTGATATATAAAAACAAGAAAGAGATAATGAAAATTGTTGAACATTGAATTGCAGAAAATTGACTTTATATAACTTTATTTAATTGCAAAAACTGAAAATACGAGAAGTTCAAAACAACTTCTATATTTTTTTAGGATAAAAATTTATTGATAGAAAAAAATAACAAAAATAAATTTATTTACATAATTTTTAAAATATATTCATGTTTAAAATTAAACTCATTTTCACCGATCTGATTATTATAATTTATAATAATAAAAATATCGTTAATATTTCTTGACCCCTATTATTTTCAAAGAATTAAAATGCAAACCAATCATATGTGTAAAATATACAATAAGATCATATATTTTTTGTTTCATAAATTAAAAGAAAGGATATATCCTTTGACATGCAATAGTATTTTTATGGATTTTATGTTGATGCATTTTGGATATGAAGTCACATGGTTTTATTTAGGTTTATGGATTTTGGAATATCAAGGCACATGGTTTGATTTTTTAGCTTCATTCAAGTTTTAGACTTTATTAGTCTTTTCAACTTTATTAATAAGTCTTTCTTTATTATATATCATTTGGCTGGTTTCAATTATTAACATGACTTTAATTATATTCAACATTTTCCAAATCAAATATCACAATCAAACCACATCATTTATTCATTATTAAATACTTCCTCCCTTCCTTTATATTCGCAACATTTGAATAGTATTAACTATTCATAAATCAATCTTTTTTCGTATATTATTTTTGATGTATAAAAAGAAATATAATCAAGTGGGATCTTATTTTATTCGTTTTCGTGTCTACTTTTCAAATATTAAATTTATTTAATTTTTAATTATATATTATTAAAAATATTTACAGTTAAAATTAAACATTGAAAAACGTGTCAAATGAAATATTGCAAATAAAAGGAAACAGAAAAAGTATATTTTAAAAATCTATGTACTGCAGTTTGAATAGTATAATATAATAAGAACTTTTTTCATAATATATTTAAATATATAATTATAAATATAATTTTACTTTATAAATTATTTGACCGTAATTTATAAACGGCGGATTTAATTCACAAAATTTATTAATTATAAAAATTTAATTTTAAAAAATAAATATAAATTAAAAAATTAAATTTAAAAATTTTGATTTAGTATATTTTTTAAAATAGATTTATAATTATATTTTGAAATTTAAAAAATTCATTTAAATTTTTTCATACATATTGTACAATATATATTTTTATACATGATTAGTAATTATTTTATTTTTAAAAATATTTTGTGTTACCCTACACTCCAATTATATTTTAAATTTTGATTTTCCTTACCTAACAAGGCTTTTTTCACACTATAGTGTGAAATCCATAACCTAAAAAACAAATTATCATGATGTGCACAAAATTAGTTTGTTGACTCAAATATTAAACCACATAAAATACATGGATTAAAAAAGAAATTAACAAATAATGATTATTGCATTTTATCTGCTTAGTTTGTTTCGACTTACTTTATTTTATTATTTTTTATAAATTTTTTCATAACGTCAATTGACCTACCACTATAAAATTAATCACACTACTCATCAAATAGATTATGTTAATAATATTTTCCCGTCACCGTCTTTAAAAAGTAATCGCATTTACATCACTTTCATATCACTTGCATGGAAATTCAAATTATTATGTCTTATAAAATTCAACATGAATTGACATTACATTATCCCTACTTCCCACCATAATTAAGGAAAATTATAACAAATCCTCCGATTTTAATTTTTTTTTTCTCATTTCATCTTGAAAATTTAAATTATTAGATAAATTTTTTATTTGATAAATAAATTTTTATATATTTATAAAAAATTTATTAACAAATCGATAATTTAACTGTTTTGAAGAATTTTTATTTTATTAATCATTATATATTTAATTCACAATTTTCATATAGATATTTGAATTAGTCATTTATATATTAAAAATTAAAAAAAAAATATTTTATTTTCATCAAATTGTAAATAATATTAAAATACCTTTTAACAATATTAAAAACTTTTATTTATAATAAATAATAAATAAAAGTTTTTAAATAATTTATATTTTATTATTTAATTAATTGATAATTATAATATTTTAGATTTTTAATTAAAATTAAAAAATAAAAATAAATAATTACCATTATAAAATAAAAATAATATATATATATTTACTTTAAATCTAATTGTTATCTGCAAACATTAATATAAAAACGTGATAATCGCTACTTAAATGCGGTGCTAGAAACAGGTAACTCAATATCTAATGTATAACAACTAACACCAATGTATTTTAAATTTTTTTATAAATATATTTGAAAATAATAAAACTAAATTATCTCTACTGTTCGTATAATTTAATTACTGTATTTAAATTTTATTATAAATTATTTTCAATTAAATTAGATAAAAGAAATTAAAAATTAAAAAAAATAATAAATTTTTAATTACTAACTATCTTTTCATGAATATATTTTATTTATTTTCTTTTTTTATAAAAAACATGCCAGCTTTAATATATATATATATATATATATTCAATTCTCAAACCAAAAATTTAAATCAATAAATAAAAGAATTCATGTTAGAAATTCAATAATTTAATCCTAATAATGTCACCATTTCCACGTATTAAAATCCAAATGGATGGGGACACAAGGTTGACAATGACATCACCCTTCCTCATTATAAATTAGGTGACTCATTCACTCCTCACTTTGATATACCAAAATAAGCAAAAAAACAAGGGGCACATATGTCCACTCCAAATGAATCCATCGCAGGAGGAGGAGGAGGATTGTTTTCGGCTGTATTGTTTAAGAACCAATTGAAACGTTTGGTGACTAAGAAGCCATCACCGCCGTCGCCGTCGGCCTCACGGCGGTTGGATCAGATAGAGCCGGTGGCGGAAGCCTTGCAAGGGTTGAGGTTTATCACCAACCATTCTGATAAAGAAAATGATTGGATTGCTGTGGAGAAGAGGTTTGATCAGCTCACTAAGTCATCCAATGCTCTTCTTCACTCTTCTAATTTTGGTGAATGCATAGGTAATAACACCTTTTTTTTTCATCTATTTTTTTTTTTTTCTTTTCATTTATTGATTGTTAATTTAGATTCAAATTTATAAGTATTTACGTTTTATTTTATATATATATATATATATATATATATATGAAATTTAGTTTTCATTGTTATGTATCTTGGAGATTGATGATGATGGTTATTTTTAAGATATTGTTGTGTGTATATTGGTTAGGTAAAGAGCCTTGTTGTTTAGTAGAATTAAACGAAGTTGAATTTATGATTTTAAGATGTAGTATTAAAGATTTATTTATTATTTGAAAAAAAACATAATTTTTTCTAAAATAAAGTGAAAATGAAAACATCGTGAATTTTTTAATTAAAGTAGCCTTCAGATATTTTTGTTGGTAGCAATTGTTTGGCAACTGAAAATTGAATTATGTAATACATTCTATTGGGAGAAATTTAAATTTTTAAATTTAGAAATTTTAATTTGTAAACTCTATTTGATTTAAATATAAATTTTATTTAATATATTTCCAAAAATATTTCATTCTATAAAAAAAATAATATTTATTTTTATTTTATAGATGGAAGAATATTTTTAAAAATAATAAATAAATTGAGATTATTTTTTTATAAAATGAAAATAATTTAAAATAAAAGATAAACTGATATTTTTCTAAAAATTATGTATATCATGTTTTTTATATGAAATTATTTGAATGTGAACATTTAATTTAAAATCGATTATTTTAATATTTCGGATAGATATGTTTTGATATGGGAGAAGAAATATAATTCTTAATTTTAGCATGTACTGAATATTTATTTCAATTTTCAATCAACTAAGTCAATTTAGATGTCAAATATGAGCTGTTAGGACTTAGATAAGTAAAGAGTTGACTATAGAACCTCTCTTTATGTATCATTAAGAGAGCAGTAGGACCCAATTCCTTTTAAATATATAAATCATAATTAAAAATTAAAAATATTAGTTGGATGCAATCCTATAAATTAAACCAAGAGGGAATATATCTTCCTATAAAATTAAAACATGATCACACTTCCTGGTTTTTCAAACTCTTAGAATAAATTAACACTTTGTCAACAATATAAAACAATATTTAATATATTCCCATTAATTAAAATGTATAAATATAATTTCTTAAATTTTAAAATATGTGTTATTATTGCAGGGAGAGAGAAGGAAACTAAAGAGTCAAAGGAATTCACAGATGAGCTGTTTAGAACAATTGTGAGGAAGAACAAAATAGATGGTGATTCAATTAACAAAAAACAACTCAAGCAGTTTTGGGACCAAATTTCTGATGAAAATTTTGGTTCTAGACTCAAAACTTTCTTTGATATGTGGGTATTCGATTTATATATTTAATTTTTTAAACATAAAGATAAAAAGCAGAATTATAATTGTGTTTTTGTGGATTTGTAGGGTAGACAAAGATGCTGATGGAGAAATCACAAAAGATGAAATCAAACAGGTAATAAAAGTTATAAATAATAATCAAGGATGTGAATGTGATGAGATGGTGGACCTTGATCTTCTAAAATTTTGTTAGTTGTCTTTGATCTAGTTTTGTGGGCTTATCTAGAATATTTAAAAAAGACGAATAAAGGAGAAAATTTCTGCTTTATCCCTATAATTTTAGAATATTTTTTTTTATATTTCTAATATTTAAATACTATTTAAACCTGCAGAGTAAAATTCAAGAGTTAGTATTTTATAAAAATAAATTTAGATAATATTTTTGTATTTCTATCTTATTTTTATTTTAAAAATATTATTATTTATTTTTCAAAAATAATTTATATTTAACATAATTTTGAAAAATATTTTCTATATTTAATTTAAAAATTGAGTAATTTAAAAAATATGATATAAATTGATAAGCTGATAATATTTTCAAAATGGTGTGGTATAGTGACCATTTTTTATATTATCCTAATAATTTGAATATTTTTGATAATATTTCAAAATAATTTATAATTTTAAACAATATATTATAATTATTAAAAAAATTATTTAATATTTCACCAAAATTAAAAATTTGAATGAATGCTGAACATATATATATATATATAAAGTAGAAAAATATATTTCATCCATCATTTAATATTTTATTTGATTTATATTATTATAATATAATTTGAAGTACTTATTCTTATCAAAATATTAAATATATATATATATATAAATATAACATAGTTGCTACTTTGGTAACATTAATATTATTAAATCATCCTCAATATATATTAAAAAAATTAAATATTTTTTCAATTTATTTAATTAATTTTTGATAATTAAATTATAAATTATTTTAATTATTATTTAAATTATTTAATTTTTTATATAATAATTAATTAATTTAACAATACGGATTTTTTTATTTATATTTTTAATCTGCTTAATAATATAATATATTATATTAATTTTTCTTATTTATATTTTAATTTGAAATTTATCGACTATAAATAATTCAGGTATGAGAAATAATCATCTCCATATATAATTATTAATTGCTGGATGCAGATTATCACTCTCAGTGCCTCAGCAAACAGACTTCCCAACATCCAAAAACAAGCTGATGAATATGCTTCCTTAATTATGGAAGTATTAGACCCCTATCAAATCGGATACATTAAGGTAACAACAAAATAACTAAACCTACTTTTAACATACATAAATTCTCATATAATGTCAATAAGCCAATAAATTTGATACACACCAGGTCCAAAAACTCGAAAAGCTACTTCTCCAAGCACCAAGAAAATCGGAGAAGGTGATAAGAAAGGAAATGAATTCGAAAGAGGAAAAGAATAATTCACTTAAACGGTGGAATCAGAAGACGAAATTCTATATAATAAACCATTGGCAAAAGGTTTGGGTTCTGATGCTATGGCTTGGAATCGTTGGGGGTTTATTTGCTTACAAGTTTGTGCAATATCGGAACGAAACGGCTGCGTTTAATGTGATGGGGTATTGTGTTTGTGTTGCGAAAGGAGCTGCCGAGACACTTAAGTTTAACATGGCTTTGATTTTGCTACCGGTTTGTCGGAATACTATCACTTGGCTTCGGAATAGGACCAAGTTGGGAGTCGTGGTTCCGTTTGACAATAACTTGGATTTTCACATGGTAAGAAGTTTATTTTGTTGGTTTAAGGGTGGCCGTGGTTTGGGTTCATTAATTGGTGGATTTGGACTTGAAAAATGGTTATTTTAATTTCTGTTATTTTAAAATTTTTATTTATATTATATAGATTAATTTTAAAATTTTTATAAAAATATATTTTTAAAATTTTATTTTTAAAAAATAAATAAAATTAACTATTTTATCCTTTTATAAAAATCTTTTACACTGATCAGTGAATGTGTGAATGTGATTTGTGAAAAGGAACTAGGAAGATTTATTTTCGAAAATCAAAGTTTGAATGACTCAAAAATAGAAATAAATTTTTATTGATTTAGTTTTGAATTTTTAAATTTTGTTTAGTCCATTTTATATAATTTTCCGTTAAAAAAAATTAAATATTATTTTAATTCTTTTATTTGATGATTTTTCTGAGTCATTTCTTTTGTAGAGGTTGATTCTGTTGAGAAAAGATTCTAATTTATTAAATTTAGGTGTATTATGACATTTTAAAAAATTAAGATTCAAAATAATTAAATTTGATCATTTTTAAGGTTCAAAATAGTTTTTTTTTTCCCAAATATTTGAAAACATTAGATTGAGAGAATTTTATTTTTATCATTTTATATTATTTTACTGTATACTATAATTTTAAAAATATAAATGAAACTTTTTCTTTTTATTAATTTTGAAATTTACTTGAACTATTTTATATAATTTTCTCTATTAAAGTTACATTAAATAAATATTTAATGTTTGTTTTAAAATTTTTATAATACCGTCAATCGGTTTTTCTCTTAAAAATAATTTCAGTTAATTACTATTTTTTAAAATATTTTTTAAATTACTATTGAAAAAGTAATATATTTCAAATATTTAAGTTGGAACAATTTTTATTTGAACCTTCAAGTTTATAGCCGTTAAAATTATTAAAATTTAATTATAAATAAGAGAATTTTGATATTGAAATTTGACGTTTATGATCAAATAGGTCATCGGTGCCGGAGTTGCCACCGGAGTCATAATTCACGGTGTAGCTCATCTAGCTTGCGATTTTCCCCGACTTCTTCATGCAACAGAGGAAGAATACGCACCATTAAAACCTTACTTCGGAGCCAAGCAACCGGATAACTACGGCTGGTTTCTGAAAGGAGTAGAAGGAGTGACTGGTATAATAATGGTGGTGTTGATGGCCATAGCTTTCACATTGGCCAATCCTTGGTTTAGACGTAATAAGCTCAGAAACATGCCTCAAGCATTGAAGAAACTCACTGGTTTCAATGCCTTTTGGTACTCTCACCATCTCTTTGTGATTGTTTATGTGCTTCTTGTGGTGCATGGGTTCTACCTCTATCTTACCAAGACTTGGTATCAGAAAACTGTAAGTATTCAAATTCTTTGTTACTTTTTTATACTGTGAGATAAGATATAATGGTGAAATGATGATAATATTATTAGTTTGGTTGTAAATTTTTAAGTTTTTGGTTAGAAATCTCATACTAGTTAGGACGTATTTAATAAATTGACTTTTGGCTTCTGATTTTTAAAAGCTGTTTCAAATAGTGATTGGATAACTGACAGAAGTGCTTATACCTTTAAAAAGCTCTTCTAAATGAAGTAAAATTATATTGGCTTTCTGAAAATAACTTTTATTTCTTACATTCAAAAGTTAAAATAAAAGCAATCCTAAACAGACCCTTATATATTGAAAAATTACTTTCAGTGAAAGCATCTGACCAGTGCTTCTGCTTCTCTGTCAGAAATTGGTGTTAGTATTATATGATTTAGGTTGTATGGTTGTAAGTACGAGTGTCATGATTTATGAATTAGAGTATGCATAGCTTATATTTATTTTTCTTTCTACACATTTGTGTTCATAGTTTAGCTATCTACAAATGGGTACATATGTGATATTTCACTACCATCTAATCAAAATCGACCAAAAAAAACTAATTGGTTTCCTATGCAACTGCAGACTTGGATGTATCTAGCCATTCCAATTATACTTTACGCATTGGAGAGGTTAATTAGAGCATGTCGATCAAGTTTGCTGGTGACTGTGGATGTTATTAAGGTAAGGTATACATACCATAGTGTCTAAAAACATTCATGATGGACTAAAATGCATAAATTGTATAGCTAAGCTAATGAAGTTGTAAAATGAATATTGAAGGCAAATGCTTATCCAGAAGTTTTAGCACTGTACATGTCCAAACCAGAAGACTTTGAATATGAAAGTGGACAATACATGTTTGTCAACTGTCCAGAAGTGTCTCCCTTTGAATGGTAAGGTTTTATAGAAGATGATGATTTTGCTAAAATTAGGACAAAATGTGTTAATATTTATTATCCCTGAAATTGACATGTGTATGTAGGCATCCATTCTCTATTACATCTGCACCTGGAGATGAGTATCTAAGTGTTCATATTCGAGCTCTTGGTGACTGGACCAAACAGCTTAAGAATGTGTTCTCTAAGGCACTTGAGTCCAATCCGACTGGAGAGAATGGAACTTTTCAGAATGGAAGAAAAACCAGGTAATGGAACTGTCATTCTTGATTATATTAATTTTGGTTTGGTCTCTTAGGAATAATTTAATTTCACTCTTGATTTTTTTTTTTTTAATTTTTTTTCTCCTTATATTAAATCGTTAATATATATATATACATATATAATTAAAAAATAGCAAGACCTCCCTTTTAAAAATTAAAAAATAGTTATATTATTCTTTTTTTTAATAATATTTTTAAAAATAGAATTAAATGGAGAATATTTGTTTAAAAAAATGAAAACAAAAATATTTATTTAAAAAAATGAAATATTTTAGTATTTATTCAAATTTATATTTTATTTATTATTATTATTATTATTATTCATCTATCAAATAATTTCTATTTATATTATTCTTTTTAAAATATTTTTAAAATATTCGCCTACTAAGTGAAATCATTATAATATATAATTATATTTACTTATAATTATAGGCATATTTTAAAAAATATATAAATTAAATTTTAAAAAATTTGATTTTTATTTTATAGACCGAATTTTCCAAAAATTTTATAATTTACAGATTCCGTATATTACTATCTCACGGTTTGTAAACTATTATTACAATTGTAAATATGAATGAGTTATGAAATAAAAATCAAAATTTAATTTTCAAATTTTTATAATTATAATTGTATGCTTAACCTACAGACCCAAATAAAATTATTGTAATTACCTTTTAAAAAGATTGTGAATATAATTATTAAACCATCAGGTTTCCCGTAATCCAAATCGACGGACCATACGGAGCACCGGCACAAGACTACAAAACCTACGACGTGGTCCTCCTAATCGGTCTGGGAATCGGCGCGACACCAATGGTCAGCATAGTCAAAGACATAATCAACAACATCCAAACCCAACAAAACAACTTAGAAACCGGAACCTACAAAACATCACCAACATTCAAGACAAAGAAAGCTTATTTCTACTGGGTGACCAACAACCAAAGATCGTTCGAGTGGTTCAAAGAGATAATGAACGAAGTGGCCGAGACTGACGAGACGGGTGTGATCGAACTGCATAACTATTGTTCGTGCGTTTACGAGGAAGGTGATGCGAGATCGGCTGTGATTTCTATGCTTCAGTCTTTGCAGCTTGCGAAGAAAGGTGTCGACGTGGTGTCGGAGACTAGAGTTAAGTCGCATTTTGGGAAGCCGAATTGGCGTCAGGTTTATCGGGAGATTGCGGGACGGCATAAGGAGACTAAGATTGGTGTTTTCTATTGTGGGACGCCGGTGGCGATTAAGGAGTTGAGGGAGTTGGCTTTGGAGGTTTCGGATGAGAGTTCGTCTGAATTTGAGTTTCATAAGGAGAATTTTTAGTATTATGTAAAATTAAAATTTGAATGTATGGTCAGTGATGAGTTTAATGTTACGTCCGTTTACAAATATGCATTTACTTCATTTGGATTACTACATATTTTGTTTCCATTTAATGTTTGAGTCTGAGCTAGCTGTTGTCAGGCTCTTCATAAATCAAATCTACACAGATGATAATTGATGATAATTGGTGAAGGTTTCATGGGATGAGATCCTTCAGAGGTAACAACTCAGGTGATTTATAATTTTTGAGTTTGTCAATTTTTTATTTATTAAGTTCTTAATATTTTTTAATTTTATCAAAATTTCAGTTTTTAGAATTTAATTTTAAAAAATATTTAATGAAATAAATATTTTACAAATTAATATTACATTAGAATTCTATAAAATTTTAATAATATATATATCTATTAACGGTACTAATTCTTCATCTATCTGCTCCAAATCATACTTTTCTTTTTTCTTTTTTTTTTTCTAATAAAAATATTATATACAAAGTAGGATATTAATTTCTTTTTCCCCCTATTTTCCTACTCCACCAATTGAAATGAAATGACCTATTAATATATCTATATAAATTATAACACTTGCTCTCACGTCTCCTTTGGCCGTAAAACTGTGGCATTTCCATGATATTCATGCTAGACCATCTGTGGAAAAAGGTCATTTATGTTAGAATGATGAACAAAAATTAATCTATATATATTCTTTAACACGTTTATTAAAATCTTAATATAATATCACATATAAAGCAAATTCTAAACTTTACCTCATCTGCATTATTATCTTGAGTGGTTAATTCTCCATCTCCTTCATCAATGTTATCATCTTCTTCTCGAATTAACTTTTCAGCATACTCATTCAACTCTTGGACGAATTCCTCAACCTCCTCCTCATCATCGTCAGTCCTGCTTGTCACCAAATCCATACATACTCAATTATAAATTTTATAAGTTAAGAAATTAAAAAAAAAAATATTCCATTTAAAAATAAATAAATAAAACTAACTTGTTCCGAAAGTTATTCCTTGAAAATGATTTGTATTTGAAATTCAGTCCCAGAATTGACGGAGTTGCTCTTTATTGATAGCATTGCCTTCCACGTTAAATTCTTGTACAAGTCTCCAAAATAATTGGCGGGAAATTTTCTTATGATATCTCACAAGACCTGTAATTAGTAAGTTCAAGAATTACCATATAAATTAGCCAATCCAATGTTATTTTTCAAAATTATTTTATATGTATATTATCTTACCTATACATTCTCCAAATCTGGTGCTGTGAAGAAGATGGTTGGTGGATGCAGTGATTTTATCGAATCGCTTTGCTATAGCATTCCAATCATTTTCTTCATTCTCATTCTCTTCACCCTCCAGCAATTCGGGCCATGTAAATTGGTCGGACTCCAGTTCCTCACTAAAGATCAAATTGTCACTTAATGACTCTAATTAAATAATAGTAATAATAATTCAAAATAAAAATATCATTTACCTATCAGGATGGTTACCGGTTAATCCAAAATGAGCCATGACATGCCAGACATGAGTCAGGAACTCGCCACCATATCGCATGTTTTTGTTTCGGACAAATGTCGGCTACATGTCCGAGCATAGTCAACCAAAAATTTGTGACTTTTTTCCATTTTAAATCAGTGTGAAACAACCAATCATATTACAAACTGGACCATAATCAACTATTATAGAAAATAGGACAACAATATAATTGAAATCGTAACGTCCAGTGCCGCCCAGATGCTGTGGGGCAAAGTGGTCGAGCATTCTCATTTTAAGTCTGACTAGTAGCTCCACATATTAATCCCGACATTCTAAATAAATTTATTGTAAAATTATTCATTATAAAATTACTTTTTAAGTCAAGCACAATTTCGAGATTAATTTCGAAAGTAACATGCATATTAATTACATGGGTAACAATTCAAATTCTTAAGGGTAAAGAAATAACCATATCTGTTTGGTGCATGTGTACCTATCTCGAATCTTCAATGCTCTGCATACCACAATGGATCCTATTGATCTGGAGCTCTTCAACAAGGGTTTGAACTGTTCAAAATTGGCTTCATTATTTTCATCACCGTTGATGATATTATCAAGGTTTCGTAAGGCTGCAGATCTGATTATACGTCTCAAAGTACGACCCAATGTGTCTGTTTCTAAAACAGAAGGTTGCTTAACAAGAAGATACAATAAGTATCTTGTGATCTGTATGGTTGCTTTAACTTCACAGGGATGTGGAATGTTGTTGTTTTTGTCTTCCAGGTACATAATCTCTGTCGCAATACTCCACGTCAAAATGTTGTATTGAAGCTCTGTCATGTTGAATATTCTTTTGATCTTTTGTATCTCTTGTGGCGAAGTGATGCTATCAGTAAAAGATGTCTCCAATTTACTTTTTGATGATTTGGATGTGGAGGCAGCTTTTTTCTTGAAAAACCTGTTCGGATAAAATAAAAATCCTTCTAAATTAGCGGTACCGATTAAATTATACCTAGCGACTTCTGAAAACTGTTTCAAAAGTGTATATGTATATTGAAATCGGAAAAGATCTAGTAGGCCGTGAACATCACGTATACATTATGAAAGGTCTATATGGGAACTATACATCATACGTAACTTGTAATGGTATTCAAAATTCAAAATAAATTGTAATTACCTGAAGATCACGCTTTTCAATTGATCATCGACAGGAGCATCCCATGGACGACATTTCCTTCTAAAGCAAAATAAAGAAGAAGAAATGCGATGATCTTCTGTGAATGCGTTATTCAACAGAGTGTACTGACCAAGTTTGTTGGACCATCTAGGCATATGAAATGGTTGAGTAGAGAAAAGCTTCTCTGGAATAGAGTAATCGATATCATTTATAGCCAACCAAGCAAAGAACCAATCCGTGGAGAGTAAACAACAGACCGCGTACATCTCCAGAACCACAGTGCAAATCAGCAATAGAGACGTTAACGAAATATCAACCTTTGAGTACTGGTCCATGTTATGGACAAACCCAAAGAACGCAAAAGAAAGACAAGTGATAAGCAAAATGATTGTCCGCAAGCATACGCCACTCTCTGAAAATAGAAACGATCCTTTGGTATAAAGAATATCAAACATCATTCCAAGCAGTATTTCGGTTATTTCAAACGCCTGATTTGGTGAAAGCTTTTCAAAAGTGATTGTCATACCCCTGCTCTGTTCAGACCTGAGTGAAGCATCTGCGAAGAGAAGTCTAGTAGGTGGTAATAACTCATATGCTGCGATGAGCTTAGTCTTTTTCTGTCCGTAATTTGTGCCCTTAGTTAGTACTATGTATTCTGTTTCTGTCTGGCAAGATGACTAAGGGAGCGTCCAAACACGCTCTGCATTCTTTATGAAAGCAATAACAAACATACAAATGGACAGAAACGAAAGGCCTAAGTTTTCGCCGCTGTATGCAAGAAGAAATATATAAACCGAAGCAAATGTTAAAGAAACCAATCCAAACAGATGTCTTTTCCAAAGCTCATTGTCCTGTAATGCATATGCAGTAATTGAATCTGGACCTGCCGCGTGCAGAAATAGAAACTGCATCCAAAGAGTTAGAAACTCTAAGTCCGTCGACATATCTCCACCTCAGAGTTGCGGCTATGAGAGATGATCCCAATAGCAAAACTTGTAACAGAGTCGGCAGCTGTGTAGGATAACCAAACCATGGCTCTTAACCACACTTTGCGGCCACTGTATTTCCTGTGACTGCCCAGGAAAGTTAGCACTCGTAGATCCAAATCCGGCATATCCAAAGCGAGCCATAATTTCCACATGTGGTCACTAACCGATTCTGCCCTCCCACTCGCTGAACTTGCCATCAAACTCATCCCAACAACTGAAATGTGTTTGACCACATCAATATAATAATAATAATTTTAAAAAGTGGTTTCATGAGGAAGATGGTAGTACTTACTTATGGCAATCATTGCTGACAGTAAACAGTAATTCCTTCCGCTGCAAAATAATGGAGCAAAATGAGTTATGAGGAGATGAATTAAACATTAGTATATAAATGTAAATGTTTATAGAAATCCCGATAGTATAGATTTAGAGGTATGGGTTTGTTTTTGAACAGAAATGATCAATTTGTAGAAGAAGAAAGAGGAAGAGAACGCGTCTAGTAAAGTAACATAGTCAAAAAACAATGTTTACTAGAGTTGACTATGACTCTGCAAAAGTTTCATGTCATTGTTTTTCTTTTTGTTTTTTTTTTTAATTTTTATTTTTATTTATTGTCAATTTCTACGCAATCAAGATTTTGCAAATACGGACAGAAAGCAACTCAAGTCTCATCATGATGATTTTTATTTTTATGCCACCCCCAAGGCAACACTTATATACATATATGGTGAATGCATGTATAGTGTGGATTGATGGTTGTCTGACTCTATAATTCGGAAGAGGTATTGAGTTCAAATTCATCTAGTTTATTATTTTTATTTTTTTTTAAAAAAAAGTATATACAAAATTATCTAATAATTTTTTATTTCTTTTTTTTTTAAATTTTTTTCCATATAAGTATATACAAAATTATTTAATAAATTTATATGTATAAATACTTTTCTCTTTTAATATTATATTTTTTGTAATATCATAAATTTTTATTTTTATTTTTTTTAAAAAAAAATTTCCTTTATATATACAAAATTATCTAATAAATTTATATGTATAAATACTTTTCTCTTTTAATATTATTTTTTTTAATAACATAAATTTATTCCAACTTCATTTTTTTTCTTTTTAAAATATAACTATATTTTATAATGTTAATTTTATATTAAACTATTTATAGTATTATATAATTAAAATTTATAAATTTAAAAATTTAATTAATTATAAATTATTTTAAAATTATTTTATAAAGTATTAATAAATTTTATATATTTAAAAATTATTAACTAAATTATAATACATATTATAAACACAATAAGTTATATAATAAATATATCATCTTCCTTTAATAGATTCAAATTCATACACTATCAAAGAATTTTTTAATTTTTTCTAATAAAAAATAACTAATTTTAAATTATAAAATAAAAATTTTTAAATTACATAATAAAATTACAGAAATATACATATTTAAACAAATTTATTTTATAATAATATATAAATTATGTTAAAAAAATAAATTATATTATACTTCTAGAAGCTGGCACGGAGCCTTCCCACCCACCAATCAAATAGATTTATAACCTTTTCCTTTGGGAAAGCAAAATGCCCCATGAAAGTCATTCCTTTTTGCTTCGATCCATCTAATACTAAATTATTTATGTTTTAATAAGGAGTCAATATTAGTTGAGTCCATTGGATTTTTAGGCCATCAAAAGTTTACTATACAATTATAGGTCATTTTTGAAAAGTTTGCAAAACTAAACTTTGATTTTCACTCCATAGGCCATTCACAGCTGTGAGCGTAATTCACAGACTGTAAGCATAATTCACAGCATCTGTGAATTGTAAAGTTTCAGGGATATTTTGGGAAACTCGGCCTATGGAGTGAAAACTAAACTTTACAAAGCCTGTTTTTGTATGTTTTTCAAAACAGGCCTATAATTGTATTTTAAACTTTAAAAAGCCCATTTTTTAGAATTTTCACATATTAGTTCTATACTTTTTTTATATTTATTTAAATACCATCCAAACATATTTTTTAAGAGCTAGAAAGTTGGCACCATAAACTGAAATTAGACTAGCATAGAGTGATGAATTGAGGTTGGAAAAAATCTAATGGAATCGGTTATATATATATATATATATATATATATATATAAAACCTAAGTTGACAATTAAAAAATAAATGCGGCGTAAATTTAAGTTTTATATATATATATTTTTAAATTTTGACCAACCCTATTTTTTTAAAAAATAAAATTAAGAAAATGAGCTTCACGATTGATCTGGAAATTCAGACAAGGTAGGGTAGCAGATAAAATATAACTGCTTCCCGGTGTCATGCTTCCTAGTCCGGGAAGCTGAACACCAAAAAACAGTTATAATTTGCTGTTTTCCAGTCTGATTTGTCCGGGAAGCAAATCAAGACCGGAAAGTAGGAGTATTATAGTCAATTTGGTCTATTCCTGTAAAAAACTTTTCAAAAATATTTAGTTATGTAAAAATTTTAAGGGAAACTTTCATAAATAGTATCATAAAACTTTCAATTAAGTTTTTAAACCCAACAAACTTTATCTTTTATATCTAAACTTTGCAAAAGTTTGTTTTCACCAAATGAGCCTTATGGACAATTTTACCCTTATGTATTTTAAGAAATAAAAAAATAAATAATAAATGAGTGAAAAAATTGAAAGTCTCCTATTGCCCCTCTTTTAACAATTGAAATAACTTTTATACCTATATAAATAGTTTTGCATTCAAATCTTATCCACCGACCCACCTACCAACCCATCCAAAAAGAAAAATCGTATTTTTTTTCTTCTCCCTCAATCTCCATTGTTGTTGCATCCTCACACCTCCATTCTTGGTCAAAAACTTCAAATGGTGATGATTGATAATGAGGTTAGTTTAATACATATCCACGTTGTCATTATTCTTCTTAACTTTGCATGATTATGGTAGTTGGTTAATTCTAGGGTTTTAGTTTAATTTGGAGGAGGTTAAAATTGTTTTTGTGATTAGTATTGGGTCGGGTTAGAATGATATGGATTTGTTAGTTTATGTTTTATATTGGTTAGAAGTGATGAGTGTATATGGTTGTGCTTATATATTTTGGTGGTTATAGTTGATTTTGGGGAAAGTAAAATTCATTTGTATATTGAAATTTGATCTTGAAGGATTTGCTTTTGGTGTGCATTATTGGATTTAGGGTGACTTTTTATTAGGTCTTGGATTGGGTAGGAGTAATGAATGTAATTGGTATAGTGTTTATCTATAATGGTGTTTTTGATGGGGCCAATTATAAGGGTGGGGAAGGAATTGTTGCCATGGTTCCCAAGGATATTACTTTTGATCAATTAGTTGATAGAGCTCATGTGAAGAAGACCATTGATAAGAATAAGTTTAAGTTGAGGTTGTTTTATTTTCTTAATACCCTGGACGGTGGTAAAATGAGGATTGAAATGATACATGAAGATGACGTAAGTTATGAGATGGGTCAAGAACATAAATTTATTTATGTGGAAAAGGTGGAGATTGCGGGTAGTCAAACATCTATTTTGAGGAATTTGAATGAACCGTCAACCAATACGGACAATAGAATACCTAATGATGTTGATTTTCGTGATGAGGATTTACATGCATTAAATGAGACCGGTATTTTAGATGCATTTGATTATGTTACAACTAATTTTGATAATGGTGGAAGAGACGATGAGGATGATGAAGTAGATGATGTTGACGATGATGATGAGGCTAATGCAAACAGTGGCATTGGAATTGGCATTTTCCATGAGGATTGTAATGATGTTAATGAAAGTGGTCTAGGTAGTGGTGGTTTTGCTAGTATTTCAGGTGTAAATGGACGTCAAATATGGGAGCTACCATGCATGGATAATTTTTATTTTAAAGAGGTTAGAGAATACGCATTATCTACACTGTAAGCCTTGAGCGGTCTAACTCAGGGTTCTATATTTTGGAGTAAAGAGGCCATGAATCTTGCAGTCGGGAGATTTGCTTTGGAGAATAAGCTTTCCCTTTCCGTATTGTGATCTAATAAAAAGCGATTGGAGGTGGTATGCACGGATATGAAGAAGGGTTGCCAATTTTCTTTTAGAGCTAGGAAAAGCAGTGGCGATTCTCCTTTGTTTCATGTGACACATTTTAATCCCAACTGCACATGCCTTTGTGATCCAGATAGAGCAAAGAGGAGGACAGTAATTGCTAAGGTTATTGGATCTTTTTTTGCTTCTAGGGTTGCGGACTCAAAATTTAATCCCTCCACAATAATGAGCGAGGTTCGAGCTCGATGGGCAGTGCGTTTGTGGTATAGTAAGGCTTGGAGAGCATTACAGTACACCGAGCAAGTTGCTTACGGTACCTATGATGAATCATGGTCATTGTTGCCTTCTTATCTTCACATGTTAAAACTGACCAACCCTGGCACAATCATTGCCATTAAGACTAATACAAATGGCAATTTTAAGTACTCTTTCTTTGCATTAGGGCAACCCATTGATGGATTTAAAAAATATATACGTTCGGTACTAGTCATGGATGCTACACATTTGAAGGGTGAGCTAAAGGGAGTGATTTTCACGGCAATGTGGTTGAATGGTTCGGATATGATATATCCTGTTGCATTTGGATTTGCCCCTAAAGAGAATGTGCCAGGGTGGATACGGTTTCTCCGAAATTTACGTGCTGCGATTGGTATTTCAGACGATCTCCTTCTAGTTACTGATCGGGGAAAGAGTATTTCCCCCGCTCTTCAAGAGTTATTTCCTGAAATTCCTCATGCGAATTGTTACTTTCATTTGAAGAGTAATCTAGGCAACCTCTGTAAAGGTAGAAGTTATATTCTTGATGTATTATGGAATGCGGCATATTCATACTCAAAGGAAGAGTGTTTGACTTTGTTGCAAAGTCTTGCAAATATCTGCTCGAAAATGCATGCAGAACTGGTAAAGCTTGGAATGGACAAGTGGTCCCGTTCATTTTGTCCAAAAAAAAGATGGAGAATCATGACAACCGGTATGGCTAAATCTTTAAATAAAACAATTATCCCAGCCCGAAAACTACCAATAACTGCGGCTCATGAATTCCTTAGGCATTTGGTTCAGAAGTGGTTTTATGCTAGGAGCGCATCGGCTGCCAAACTCAAATCATCGATGACAGAAGCTGTTAAAGACCATTTAAAAGAGTGTGAAAATGCCGTTGAGAAATGTCAAGTGTATCCCATTCAAGACAGTGTCAAGTACCAAGTCAAGAATGAGGAGTTAGGTGATGGGATATTGAACATAGTTGAGAAAACATGCACGTGCAATAGGTGGGATATGGATGGATTGCCATGTTTTCATGCTATCACATATGCAAGGTATGATGTACTAACTGAAATTAAGTTGATTAGTTTATGATACACATATATATATATATATAATTAATTTATAAGTAATATTGGGCTATTCAAATTACTACAGGTTTGCACGTGTTAGTGTTAGTCATCTTTGTCATAGGTACTTCAATAAGGAATATTTGGAGGGTGCCTATTCCAAACTCATCTTACTGGTTCCTGATAAAGGTGCATGGTGCGAAGCAAGCGAAGCTTCAAGATTAGTTGTTCTTCCAATGATCAAGGAGAAACAAGCCGGCCGACCAAAAGAAAAAAGAATTCGGTCAGCGAGTGAGTTTCACAAGAGTAAGAAGTGTGGAAATTGTGGTTTGTTAGGTCACTCTCGGCTTACGTGCCAAAATCCCTCTTTGATTTGTGGAAATTGTGGATTTAACGGTCACAATGAAGATTCATGTCTGAATCCGCAATTAATATGTTCAAAATGTGGTACAGTTGGTCATTTTCCCAATTCTTGTTCGAACCAAGCACTCACTTGTCAAAGATGTGGTATGATTGGTCATTCGGATGAAGCATGCGAAATTGCTTCTGTACCATCTTTATTCGGCAGCACTAGTGCAGGACAATCTGAAGCTTCTACATCATCCAAGAGACGTCGAATCATGCATTGCCGTCATTGTGGTGGTGCGGGTCATAATTACCGGACTTGTCCTCAGCTACATCGCTCTTTAGAGGATTGTCGTTCGATTTCCGAACCTAATGATTGCTCGCAAAGTAATGCTTAGATCCGTTAATTGAATGAAGTTTGAATAATTTGTACTTGTAATATTGAATGGTTGTGCTATTTGTTTTTGTAAAACATTTGATGTTAGGTACTTGGAACTTTATATTCAATGTTAACATGTTGCACTTGCAAAATTTTAAAGTATGTACCTCATATAGGTACTAGGTTGTTGCGTGTAGATCAGACGTGTATTGAATTCGGGTAACTTTACCTGAAATTTTTAATGTATGCGTCTCAGATGGCCACTACTTAACAGTGACCACTTGAGACGCAAATTGCCACTGGAATGTTGTAACTTAGATTGGTTTTGTTGACGTCTCAGGTGGTATCCAATTTTTGATGGACACTTGAGACACATTTTGCTACTGGAGTGCATTTTATGTAATTTTTAAGGGGACGACTCAAGTGGCTATTAGATTCAAGTTACACTTTAGACGTAATCTAGGACCTGTATTTTATGACTTCAACTTGCAATTTATGCGTCTCAGGTGGTAACCATAATGTGGTGACCACTTCAGACACGTTTTGCCACTGGAATGTGATCATCCCCTTTTTAATTATCGGCGTCTCAGGTGATCACAACATTGCACTGACCACTTGATACGTTATTAGCCACTGTTATAAACTAAATCTAGTTATTTTAATTGTGTCTCAGGTGGCCATCCCACTGAAGTGACAACTTGAGACGCATCTGTCCACTGTAATATTCTGTTTATATATTTCTGAAAATTGCGTTTCAAATGCCCATCTGTTTATAGGGTCAACATGAGACATAATTTGCCACCATAATTCGTTCAGTATACAAACTTTAGCCGTAAAAACCGAGAATACATATACCAAATTCATCACCAACGTCATTAAAGTCAATACAAAAACAGATCACTTAATGCATATAAAAGTTAAAAAACCAAAGCATAAAAACCCAGTTTGCCAAAAAGGAAGAACCAACTAAATATGCCTATTAAAACTAACACTATTAGAGTAGTTCAAACAGCTGAAGCATAATCACCATCACCTTTATGACCAACATCTTCTCTGTCAGCACAGAAACCATCACCAGGAGCAGCATCTACTTTATGACCACCATCATCTTTATGAACACCATGTTCTCTATAAATATAGAAACCATGACAAGGGGCAGCATCTACTTTCTCAGCACACAAATCTTGACCAGAAGAACCACCTGCTGTCTCAGCATTACCACCATCTTCTTTAGCAGCACAAATACCATCAGTAGAAACACCCTCTACTTTCCCAATATTTTCTACTTCAACCTCATCCGCCACCATCCTATTTACAGCTTCATTCCCTACTGTCAACACCTGACTCCAAACATTATCAACAATTTCATTTGCCCCAGCTACATCACTAATTCTCCCTGTGTATTCATTTTCAACTAAACTACCTCCACCACTGGTACAACCAACACTTTCTTTTCCAACAACATTGTCTACATCTAGTACTAAATTATCTTCCACATTCTGTTCAGAATTACCATTTACGCCTATAACACTATTACCATCTACATCATCATTATCATCCACATCGAGATCATCATTACCATGAACACCTAAGACACCATTAACACCTATAACATCATTATCATCCACATTTAGATCAGCATTACCATTAACACCTAAAGCACCATTCACATCCACAACATCATTATCATTTACATGTAATTCAGCATCACTAGATAAAACATCACCTTGAAAACCAGGCAGAAGACTGTCAATCTTTTTTAGCAAATCGATTATTTTCCGTTGACCATCAAGCAACATTAGCAGTATTTCATTTTGGGTACCACCTTGATGTTCAACCAGACTATTGGACTCATTTGCCATAACTGGTTTGCCAACATTACCTACATGAGTCTTCTTACCAATTCCACGACTAGTACCATCATCAGCCTCTTGAATTGGTTGCTCACCCCTTGCTATTGCTATCTTGTTGAAGGCTTTAGCTCTAAGTGTAGATGCAGCCTTCATAAATACATCAGTCTCCAAAGCCACATTAACCCCTGCGCGCTCACACATTGCTGTTATTGTGGAGGGGAAGACAATCTGTTTTGCCCTAGTCATATGGTATTCTAAGCTCCTGCACATCAACAACCCTAGATTCACTCTCTTTACTCAATTAATGCTGAGAATAATGTATGGATAATCTTTTCTTAATTTTTGATGCTGCATTCTAGGGGATATGGCCCGACTCAGAAAAACATTCCAGAAAGCCAACGCTGCACTCAGTTCCCTGTGGTCAATCTTCTGTTGTCCACCTCTCTATTTGCCTATGGGATACTTATGTAACTCCTCAACAATCGCCGGTGTCAACTGTTCAAAATAATTGTTGTCCGGTGGGAAGTCGTCTTCATCACCTTGGTCATTAAGGGTTCCGAAATGTTCATTCAAAACTTTAGGGTTGAACTGGACGATTTTTCCATGCACCTTTACTCCATTTTCAGTGAATGTCTGTGAGTTTATGTTGTGGTAGAATTCATAGACCACGCTAAGATTTATGCGACTAGGTTTACCGACAACCTTTCCCCATCCCATTTCAGCCACTTGTGTTGGGATAGGGGTGTCTTCAAGTTCTTCAACCGCTATAGGTTCCTCTTTCAGGATTTGTAAGAAACGCAGGAACTTGTATTTTGCGTCTTTAGAAGGTTTAATTAAACTACCGCCTTCGCCAAGACCTCCTCTTTTCGAACAACCTACTCCCAGTTTTGGATAAAGAGGTTCTAAGTCGCATATTAGAGGATCGTTCTTCTTTGTCCTTTTTGCCTTGGTAGTCTTCTATACTTCTAAGGGGCGTTTTTGCCTCTCACGACCTCTCAACTGTCGTTCCATGTTTGATCTAAGGAGTGCTACTGCTGCGCTAATGTGGTTATCTGTTCTAATATTAGGTCAAACCAGATCAATAGTGAGGAGTTATGTTATATTAGGTTTACTAAACGTCGTCGTTTAGAGGTTAATTAATAACAAATGAGTTAAAAAGCGTCTCATTAAACGACAGCGTTCTATTACAATGTTATTTGTTTTCTTTATGTGATTGTTAATAAAATTTTGTGAAAAAGGCTAATCACATATGTGAAGGATATTTCTAGACAATTTGTAAACAATTTGAATTCTCCTTGGCATAATATTTCCAATACTTTCATGTGCATTATCATAATATCTATATCTGTGCCAAAATAATTCCTTATTCGACTTGCAATTAGTATACAACTCGCAAATGTGTCATTATTATGAACACAAAACTTGTTGAGACATTATATACCATCTCCAACATATAGAGATCTATACATTTGTAATGGAAATACACTAAACTTTCATAACAGAAGAACAAACCATGGAATATAATAAAAATTCAAGAATTAATCTATTTTGACACACGATTACCCCGTGTGATGGTTCTAACTATTTATTGTGATGATTATGTAAATATACTGTGATGGATGTACGCTATAGAAAACAAAGCTCAATGTCAATTTATTTTATTGCATTATACCTTGATTAAACCAATTTAATCCTTTATAACCAAAGAGTATGGATAACATTGGTCAAATTAAACCATTAATGCATGTTGAGGACTTAGTGTGACGTACATGAAATATTCTCGTGACACAATCATGTTATATGTGATGATTGAAAGGGCTTATAGCCAAGTAAGACTTAAACCATCCCACCTGCTGATCAGTCAAATAACCTCATATTTACATTACTGCCACCTGATTTGGAAGCCAAATTCAGCGCCCAATAGAAAAATCAAAAAACAAATCTCCCCCCAACCTCCTCAAACCCTAATTCACTGTCCATAAAAGAGATCCCCCTGACTTAAAATACATTGTCTGGTTCTAAAAGTCATATACCACATGAGTTCTTCCGAAAGCTCCTCAGAAACTAGTGATCTAGATGCACAGAAGGAATACTTTCAAAATCTATTAGAGTTTCAAGTTGACGAATACTTCGTCCGTGGCCACCGTTGTCACTGTGGACAATGGCCTACCATCGATGTCTAGAGTTCAGGAATACATACTGGAAGACGATACTGGTGTTGCAGAAATACTGTAAGTAACCTTATGTTCTTCTACTTCATAGTAAAACCCTAATAATTATGTTGTCACCTGACCTATTTGCACAGGCAAATCGCTACAGCTATAAGGAATGGCAAGATACATGGTTAACATCGCGAGTTATCCACATATTGCAAGAAGTGTTTGAGCTGAACAACAAAATCCGTGACATCACCGATGCGGCAGCTGCTACGCGGGTTGAAAATACGATATTAACCATTAAATGGGAGAAATCAAGCAAAAAGTATAAGAAGCTCAAAAACAGAACCATTTGGTCACTCATACTGATCATCCTCATTGTGGCCACAAGCTGGATCTACTATTCAGTCTTTCATTAGGGTGTTGCAGTTGTGGAGAAGGAAAATCATGTGCTTATATGTATTTTGGTGATGAATTAAAGTATCATTGTAAGGAACATTTTGCAAGACATGTACTTGGTCAATCCTTTGTTAATGCTAGTAAATCTTCCTTTTATGTTTTCATAACAATGTTGAAGGTTACTTAACACAGATTATATCTAGTAAAGCAATTGTTAAGCCAAATTGCAAATCATCTATGTTTTTTCTACACATAGATGTTTGCATCTCAGGTGACCATCAGTTCTGATGGTCACCTGACAAGCAATCTGCCACTGGAATAAATTTTGGTAAGTTTTATAAATAATGCTTCTCAGGTGATCATCAGTTCTGATGGTCACCTGAGAAGCATTCTGCCATTGGATTAAATTTTGGTACATTTTATCAAAAATGCTTCTCAGGTGACCATCAGTTTTGATGGGCACCTGAGAAGCATTCTGCCACTGGAATAAATTTTGGTAAGTTTTATAAATAATGCTTCTCAGGTGACCATCAGTTCTGATGGTCACATGAGAAGCATTCTGCCACTGGATTAAATTTTGGTACATTTTATCGAAAATGCTTCTCAGGTGACCATCAGTTCTGATGGGCATCTGAGAAGCATTCTGCCACTGGATAAAATTTTGGTAAGTTTTATAAATAATGCTTCTCAAGTGACCATCAGTTTTGATGGTCACATGAGAAGCCTTCTGCCACTGGATTAAATTTTGGTACATTTTATCGAAAATGCTTCTCAGGTGACCATCAGTTCTGATGGGCATCTGATAAGCATTCTGCCACTAGAATAAATTTTGGTACATTTTATAAAAAAATGCTTCTCAAGTGACCATCAGTTATGATGGGTACTTGAGAAGCATTCAGTCACCTGAGAAGCAATTACTCAATTAATGCAGACAATATAATCAATTATAGCAATTGAACATTTCAGGTGATCTTAGATTAGTAAAAGCCACCTGGAACCCACAGTTTACATTAATTTTACAAAATTTAGTTAAGTACATCTCTTTGTCCCAAATTCAATACAAAAGGAGAGTCAACAAGGGGTCTGCAACTTACAAAAGCAATTACACCCAACGGTTTTCCCCATCCTAAGCTAAATTCCTATCTATGCAACATTGAGAACCCAAAAACAGTTGACACTAAAAGGACGCAAAATAATCATTCCACTTGAGATCTGTTGTGCTTGAATATGGTGTGAACTATATCCTTGCGTAATGGGAGAGCCCAACCACCATTTTTGGAACTAAGTGACCAAACTGGATTACCGCTGGCTATGTCTTCGATAAACTTGCAAACATATGGGCCACATGAGACTCTGAAAATGCAATTTTCATGTAATGTTTAGAATAGTAAGCATAAAAATCAGTTTTTATAGGGAAAATTATGAAACATACGCATCTTTCTGAATTGGGATTAGCGAACTATCAAGCACGTGAACGATCTAGCCTTGCATTGAACAACTTGATCCTTCACCAAACTTATTGACATAATATCCTGATTCAGAAAGCAAACGAGGCATAACCTGACTTACTGATATGAACTGTGTTGCTAAAATACTAGCCTCATCCTTCATAGCCATTGGATCAATTAAAAGTACTCGCTCGAAATACAAATCCAACACAACTACAATCCAATGTCCTTTGTATACATTTGCAGGAAATATAACCTATAAAATAAACCAGTTTTCTGGCAATGTGATGCTTGCAATATACTTACAATGCCTACTTGTGAATGCTAATAATAGATAACTTACATAATCTAGAGTCCACCAAGGCTTACAAACATTTTCATCTGTCCCTCCATCAGTCACCAATTTCTTCAAACCAACAGGAATAAGTAGTCCTTCGAGGCCATTTTCTTTTGATAGACAACAACTATAACAGTCATTAACTTGCTAGTAAAAGAATATTCCACATACCCCAAATTTATACTCATCACTCCATTTAATTTCTTGCTTCATTGCAAGCAAAAACATGTTAATGTCTTCGCTGCGAAACCATTCAAACTTACCAAGAATTTTCTTCAGCCTTAAAGGACTCAATTCAATATTACCTACAAGATATTGCCTTGCAAAAGATAGAGTTCAACTCATTATTTGTTATACGATAAAGATTAAACATTCAAAAATGTTTTAAATAACAAAATGAATGAAGGTACTCACAAGGAAGGAGAATCATTTTTTAGAAATGATTTCAGCTGTGGAGGTTCATCTACTCTGCTAGTCGGAACAGGTTTCCCTAGGCAAGGAATTAAAGTCCCCACAAGCATTGGAGCTAAATCATTCAGCTTTGGCTTGATTTCATCCGGCCAATCATATGATGTATTAGGACGTTTATGTCCTTCCACCATGCCAATTACACTGCAGTCGTCAACTTCAGCAACCTCCATAGGTGATGAACTTCCTACACATTTGCCATGAACATTTTGCTTCTTCTTTTTCCAACCATCATGTGTATCAGAATCATCAGTAGTGTTTATTGGGCGCTTGTTTAGTCTCTCACTTCGCCTCACTTTGATTTCCTGATAAAAAAGAATAATAGAAAATATACATTACCCAAACTATACTACGAGCATGTTTGTTTCCTATATCATTGAATCATGACATTTATAAATCAACAACATAAAACAGCATTCATTATAATATTTACTTCTAAATCGGTATCAATAACATACCACATTTTCTGCATGTTTTTTTCGTCTCTTGCAATGGTCTTCTAATTTTGCTTCCACACCAACTTCAGATTTGTCTTCATGATTGTCAACAATATCTTGAGCAAGATCCTGTGTTTAAAAAGCAAATTAGGCATAAGAATTTTAGCTTCACAAATAAAGTGGCAAGATCTTACCTTCACATCTACATTACTTTCAGCGTCTGGATGTCTGCGGTAATCTGGTCCTAGGTAATCTTGTCCAGCAGCATTTTTACAACCATGAGAAGATTCTCTATCGCAAGATCCTTCTACTTGGCTAGCTTGTTCCAATACAAGTAGTCAATCCTCAAAAGATTTGTGTTCTTCACCACCAAAACCAATAAGCTCTTCCATACGTCTCAACCTATTTTCATGATCATTCGTAATTTTTCTTGTCTCTTCAAGTTTCTTGATTTCTTCTGAAGCATATTTCTTGATCCTTCAAGTTCTCTCAGTTTTGTCATAATGTCCAACATGCAATCCTAATATTAAAGCAAAAAAATGTAAGAAATGAAATATTATAACTGGTTGATATACTGATTTTACAATATGTACCTCAGATTGAGAACCATGGAAACTGGATGACTCCCCTTTATATCTTGATCTTCTTTGTTCAAATTGTGCTTCGTGACTGGAATCATTCTGGTTATTAGCAGCTTCATCAACTGGTTCGTCATCATATTTATCCCAATCAATATTTGAATTTTCATCTTCAACATTATCCTCCCCTAGCTTATTCAAATCAGTACTGATATACTGATTCCTATCAAAGTATTTCATATAGCAGCTGCATGCCTCCTCTTCAGTGGGTTCTAATATGGATTCCCCACTCCTCTGGAAATGAATGAAATTACTTAAACTACCTGAAATATATTAGCTCATGAATTGGAAATGTAAAGCCCTAATAATAATAGAATAAAATAAACCTTAATGGCTTCACCATACTCCTTCCAAGAGTTATCATGCAGTGACCACCTAACACATCTCGGCTCTGTTAATGGAATTCTATTCAGTTTCTCAGCTTTCATATTTTCTCGCATGTATGGAAATGCTTCAACTAACCACCACTGTATTAAATTTTTTTAATAATGTCAGCAAAATAATTAAATAGCTACGAATTAAAAAAAAACATAACACATAATAGTTACTTACTTGAAATGCAAACATAAAACCATAAACTGTCCTACCTCTCCTTGGCCTATCCAACAATGGCCTAGTCACCACCCTCAACAATTCATATATTGTTTGCGAAAATGATAATGTACCTCATGTGAATCGCGTGAACCTACTCATATCTTCCACTAGATGCCAAATCATCCACGGAACTGACTTCTCTAGTGAAAATCCTAATAACAACACATGAACGGTAACTACTAGGATTAATTTCTTGCAATCTTCAACCTTCATGTCCACGTCTTCCAACAAAGTTTTTATTTCTATGGGATTCACATTCCCATGTTTATCAGGCCATAATCGGATACAAATATTATCTTCTAGTGGCCTCTTTTTATCCAATTTCAAATCTGACTTACGAATCTTTCCAAACCTTAAACCTGTCACTAATGCAAACTCTTGTTTTCCAAATCGATGAGCAGCCCCACCAATGTGAAACCACAATTCATCATCACTTTGATTAAATACCCTAACCTGATTTACTAAAACCCTTAAAACGAGCTTCCCATAAAACACTTGCTCTTTTCCCCTAACTTGTTCAAATATTTCAAAAAACTGACGGAAAGGACAACACCGAATAAACTTACTGAGCTTATACTTACGAATAGGTCCATTTAAGAGCTCTAATAGGATATTCAGTTTGCAATTATTGTTGAGCCTCTGATGCGAAATCACTCTTGGAGCCTCCCATATGTAGTCCGGATTACAAACAACCTGCCAAATAATAATTACAAACCATTTAACAAACAAAAAAAATGTAAGCAATGGAATATTTATTTCTAAAATACAATTAAATCTTACTAAATCTCCAACCATGTCAATAATATCAGATGTGATTGCTGATATTGCCTGCACACAAACAAAATTAAAAAGGTTAAAGCTATAAATTTAACATTTAAAAAGCTTTTTTCATTTAAAGCCTGAAATAACAAACAAGCACAAAACCATTTGCTTTATCAATACAAACATGCGTTTGAGGTGACCACAACCAAGTGATGTCCACTTGAAAAGAAATACCACAAAAATAGATAAGGCATTTCAACTAACCATAACTAAATTGTGCCCACTTGAATGGAAATACAATAACAAATAATTGACTTTTCAGGCGCCCATAACTAAATGGTAGCAACGTAAAACGTGTTCACATTAACCGCTTTATACAGAGCTACTTCCAAAAATAACCTATCTTAAGTGATCTTAACTAGATTTTCACCATACCAAACGCGTTTCGATGACAGAAACAATACCAACATAGATTTTGTGTACTCACTGAGTTCAGACACTACACAACATCTCCTAAACCACAATAACAAAAAATTGGGTTTCAAACATATGGTCTGCTTCAAAACAAATGTTTACTCACACTTAATAACCAAATACCCAATCAACATGCTTACTTCAATTATCTAACAAAACCTTAGGTTTCAAACACAAATAATCCAGTAATTGCAAGATTGAGCTTCAAGAAAATCTACATTTGCAAATAAAACCCAAAATTTAAAACCCTAATAGCGCTAGCAATCTTACCTTAACACCGATTGAGGACAAACCTTGATATGGACAGAACCAAAACTGACGTTTTACTTGATATCGACGATCAAAGGTTAACTAAAAGACGATTGTGAAGGATATGAAGAAGTTGTCGTAGTTCTGTGAAGTAGATTGACTGTTTCTGAAGGGATGAATCGTTACCAAGAGCTGAATGAAGAGAGGCTCAATTTTGTCCTTTCAACTTATAATTCAATTTTTATTTTTTAGAGAAATAATTCTGTAAATAAAAATTAGGACCAAGGACAAATTGGAAAAGTTGGCTCATTATCAGAAATCAAACTTTAACTTGGTTTATAAACTTAAATGAACTATTGTGGGCCTATAATCTTAAGTCCAAACTTTAATGGTTTAGTTTTTATAATTTTCCCAAATTTTAATTTTGATTTAAAACTATTTTTTTTAATTAAATAAATCTAAAAGTGTATCGGGCATAAATGCGATAGATAATATCACACCATTTTCTAATTTTATATTTATTTATAATTAATTAATATGTTAATTTACGAATATTTTATTTTTTTTAATTTTTTAATTCATTAATATTTTAACAAAATTTATATTTAAATTTTATTTAATCAGTAATTCAACATATTATATATAAATTTAATTCATGCATAAACTTAAAAATTAATGATTTAATATGATAGATTATATTTTTTATGATTAATAATTTAAGATGTTAAATATATCGCGTAGTTGATAATAGTAGAGAAACAATCGACGTGAAAAAGAATATCACATTCAATAAGTAATTAGGTAAAAGTTATTTAATGGTCATGTGAGAGCATCTTCAATGTTATACAAACAAAGGGAACAGTCAAGTCGACTTTTGGTACATTGTATTTTCTCTTCATGCTGGCTTGGTGGCCCACACGGCGCTAGATATTCAACCTTAGGTGTAGAATTTTCAAGACCTTTTTGGGCCCAACCATTTAATATTGTGTACTTTTCACCATTCACGTATTTTCTGAAATCTCCGCGATGACGTGGAAAGCAAAGCAAACTAAATATCAATGAAAAACATTCATACGTAATCATCCTACCTATACCAAGGATGACGATTCAATCAATAAATTTGTAAATCCGCGGATACCCACCTCAATAAATGCGGATTTATTTAAATGAATTTATAGATGGTTATAAATTTGAATTAAATTTATGGAGTGTTTGAACGGTGCTCATATTCGCATTCGTAAATCCGTAAAAATTTAAATATATATATAATAAGAATAGTAATAATAAAATAGGTTATTTCTTTCTAAATAATTTCTAAATAATTTTATATAATTAATTTTATGTGATGACTTGATTATATGTTTGTTTTGAATTTTAATGGGTTTTATTTTAGTAATGAATATTAGATTGATTTTTTTTTTTATATATAAAAGTTATAAATTTATTTAAAATTTATATTAATTTGAATAATAAAAATTTGTGGATTAATCCACGAATGCATCCGCCCATGTGGATTAAAATTTACACCCAAATATACGTATTTTCGTGGATGTAGATGAAAATTTGAATGCGATTATTTGTCGTGGATGTGGATGAGGATTTTGATGCGACTATTTTCCGCATCCCATCCACTGCTATCCCTACTATATCATATTGGAGATATTTTGGCTGAAAATCGATGGAACCGAACTCGCAGACCGTTTAAGTTGGGTTAGAAGTATGTTAAGTGCGTATAATTAATTTTTTTTAACGATTTATAATTTGATTATTTGAAAGAAAATTTTTAACTATTGAATAAATTTTTTGCTAGAATTTAAAGTAGTTATTAAGAAACGCTAATAAAAAGAATCATGTTTTTACATTTACTAAATTATAATTATTACTAAAATACATTCTTTTAGTAATAATTATAATTATATTTTAATATATATTTTATAATTAATATTACAAAATTAAATATAACAATAAATTTTAAATTTGTTATTTAAAATAAAGTTAATATTGGAAGTTAAATAATTATGCTTACCTTACCTTCTGAAAAAGTATTATAATAAAATTTACACGTTACATAAATTATCCATACTTAATAATAATAGTAGTAATAATAATAATAGGCCAGTCTATTAAGTTTAATAGACTTAAACCCTGTTTGGATTTCTTAAAAGTTAATAAATAGCTAGCTAATTGTTAAGAGCCGCTAACAATTAACTAGCTAATAGTTAATATGGAATGTTTGAATACATTAGAACCTAACTGGTTAATAGTGCCTAAATGACTAACCCACTCCTATTAATTACTAACTAGCTAACTAATAATTAATAAGCGTTGGATATTGTGGGTGCTATTGAGTCTTTTGCAAATGTTAGGAGATATTAAGAAATGTTAGTAGCGTTGAGTCAACTAATGAGTTAATTGAGCTCATGCTCTTAAAAATTAAGAGGTCTTTTAATAAGTATGTTTGAATTTTTATTTATTAATTTTAATAGTTAATTTTATCTATTAAGGAATTCAAACAAGCCATTATTTACAAACTTGAAACCTGGTCTATTTAATTTAATGAGCTTATTTAAAAAAAAAAAAAAAAAAAATCTAAGCTCGACTTTTATATTAAATAGACTAGACCTGAGAGACTTTAGATAGGTTAGGCCGGATCCAGATCCATTCCCACCCCTATCCACAACTATGTATAATCCAATGTTTACCGGTTCACGAGCTTAAATGGTCTAAATAATTTTTTTTAAAAATGAATATTAATTTTAGTGTACTTTATGCAGACTAAAACTACATATTTTCATAACACTCAATTTTTATGTGAAAAATATATTATATTTAAAATTTATTTATATTTATGTTATCATTATTATTCTTTTTGAACTCAAATTATGACCATGATGGTAATAGTTTATATTAATATATACCAATATTATATTGTAATATTGCTATCTTCTTTTAAAATGCAATTCGAAATATTTTTCAATTAAAATAAAAACATAATAATTGTATTTAATATTTTAAAATTTGAATTAACCAAATGATGTCCGCTATTATTGTGATATTTTTAAAATAAAATATTTTGTTACTTACACAAAATTTAAAATAGGAAAAGTTTCATTTTTAGTCATTTTAAATTTTGAATTAGAGCCACACAAATTTTATCTTTCACAACATAAATAAACTTGTCAAAAGTTTTAATTTCACAAAATGAATCTGCAGGACTTTTTTGTCCTTATCACGAAGTTTTAATTTCACAAAATGAATCTTCAGGACTTTTTTGTCCTTATCACGGATCAGTAAAGTCTTTCGCAGGTTATGAATGACATCCATCACGGGTCGTGAAGGACCTCTAATTCTAATTCGTAATAGGATAAAAATACCATAAAAACTCATTTCATTTAATTGAAACTTTAAAAAATTTATTTTTTAAATGTAAAATTTATTTGAACCATAAATAAAAATTAAAATTTAACGGACTCATATTCTGGAATTTTCTCTTTAAAATATAAAAATAATTTCAAAATAGTAAGTTATAAATTTGCGAAACTTATGAACAAAAAGGCTTATAGAAAAAAAGGGCTTGGACGGGCTGAGGCCCATAATACGTGACAAACGAGAGCATTGTGTTTTTGAAACCACGGTAAATAATAATCAGTTTTGCTTTCAATTTACTTTTCTGGTCAAACGGGTTAATAATCAGAATGTAGAATCAGATGGATTCGCTTGAATAGAGGTAATGAGATTGATTTCATTTCAGGTTATGTTCTCCAAAAGTGATTTTATTTGCTTGTCCGTTGATTTGTTGCTGTTCAATTTTGTCAATTCTACAGTTACGTAAAACCCTAGCTGACCGTTGAAGAACAGTTGGAGAAGTATATGAATATGAATATGAATATGTAAGTAGCTTGAACAGAGATTAGTGATGTAATTTTTCTAAATATTGATTCCTCTTCTTTATGTCAGAGTATGCGATGTTTATACTGTTACAAAGTATTTGATGAAATGCCTGAATGAGATTTTCCTACGAACATTGCAGGAGCTGTTTGTCACTTTCTTACTCTCAATACAATGCACCTCTACTCTCCTAACCACTGCATTCACTAATATTATCTACATTTCTAAACTTAGGTTATGGAATTGCTTGCGATTAATTTTATATGATTAGAATATGAGCTCTGAAGTCTTACATAGTTCCGTGTGTCTAATTGATCTTTAATTATATGTTAAACTAACTGTGTTATAATGTGCTGTACATTTGTTGTTTTTGTTTGATTTAGAATTGTGTAATAAACAATGACTTGAATGTGAACTCCAAGTAATAATATATAGCAACATGATGAGAGTAGGTTCAATTGATGATTCCTCTGTCAGGTTGATGTTGCTGTTTAATTTTGTCAATTCTACAGTTTCGTAAATCGTAAATCCCTAGAGCTGACCTTTGAAGAATTAACGATCGGATAAATGGAGGAATACTTATTAAGTTTTATTAGAGAATATTGAAGTAAGTTCTCTAAACTATTTCCTCCTCTTTAGTTGTAGTGTGCATAGTTTCTGTTGCCCAGTTCTTGATAAAATGCTGAAATAAAAATTTCATCTGACCATTCCAGCAGCTTTGTCTCTTTCTCACACTCAATTCAATGCACCTCTACTCTCATGCCCACAGAATGCACTAGTATTATCCTTAGCATTTCGAACTTTATGATTTGGTATTGCTTGGGATCAAGTCTATTTCCCTTAAGATTTTGAATATGAGCTATATAGATAAAGTTCTGAATGCATACATGATACAAAATTATATATCATATGCTACATTGATTATTTTTGTTTGTTTTAGCATAGCATAATAAAGAATGACTTGGTTTTTATTAAACAATGACTTCAGTGTGAACTTCCAGTAATAATATATAATAACTTGATGGGAGTAGATACCATATTTGATTCCTCTGTTGGTTCAAGCTAGAGAATATGAACTACACAGTTTTCAGAGTTTTGTGTTTGTACTATATAAATTTATAACAATTTGACTACATGATCATGTGAGGCATTTGTTATTTTATTTTGTTTAGATCAGCATAATAAATGATGAGTTATGAATATAGACTAGGCAATAACTTATGCATGTGAAACCTAATTATTAATAGTAGCTTCCTCAGTCAGGTTATCAATTGATATGGAACTGTTTATTATCTACTATGTGTTTTCAGTTGAAATCTTATTATTATTATTATTATTATTATTTTTTTCATAACTTACAAATGTTCTAAGAAAAGGACAAAGTGTATGCTACATTTCAAGATTATGTCTCTATAAATGGTTTCGAAATGCTGAAGCACAGCATTTTTATTTTTGTAGTTCTTTCAGAAATGTGTACTACTGCAGTGAGAATTAAAATATGACCTATATAGTTTTGGAAATTTTTGAATGCATACTTTGTCCGTAATTTCATATTATATTAACTATATATTATCTTGTCCTAGTACTACCATTTTTACTTGGAAATAGCATAAGACAAACAATGACTTTGACTTACAAAATGATAAAAAAATATCTGAATGTAGTTCCTCTTTTTAAATTCAATAACAATATCATGTAATCTTTACCCCCAAATATTTGATGAAATTCTTAAATGGCTACATTTTTCCTCTGACCATTTCATTGCCTGTCTCTTTCTCACACACTAAACAATGCAATTCTTTTTTCTTCTGGTTATTGACATTCAAATTCAATTATATTTGATTTTATTATTCTTAACGTTTCTGACTTTATGATATGGAATTATTTGAATTCTAGTCTATATCTTTTGAGAATTAAAATATGAGCTGCATAGTCTTGGAAAAGATTTTGTATTCATTCTTCAACTATAATTACTTGTCAAATGAACTGAGTTATCTTGAACAACATATGGTCTTGTCTTCTATTTGATTAGAATAAAACAATGACTTGAATTATATTAAAAAACAATGACTTATATCATACTTCATAAATTTGTGTCAAAGTATGTTATCGCAGCCTGTCTTTATTACTTTATTTTGATTATATGACAATAATGAACAATAATTTGTGTCAAGTCTTTATTCCTTGAGATTTAGAATATGAGCTACGTAGTTTTGTAAATGCGCACGCAATCTAAAATTATATATTAAATTAACTTCATTATCATGTGCTACATTTGCTATTTTTACTTGATTTAGAATAGCATAATATACAATGACTTGATTTTTATTAAACAATGATTGAATTTGAACTACTAGTAATAATATATAGCAACTTTAGAAGATTAGATTAATTTTTTATTCCTCTGCCAGGTTCAAAGTAGAACATGAACTCCACTGTTTTTGGGTTTTTGTGTTCATACTTGATCAATAATTTTAAGATATATTTATAATAGCATGCTATTTTATTTTGTTTAGAGTTGGATAATAAACAGCAACTTAAGGAAAAATAACAACTTATAAATGTTCTCAGGATATATAGAAATAACTGGTTATCTGTGTTTGTTGGAATGTTATTGTTATTATTTTTTCTTTGCAACTTGTCATATTCTGTGACAAAGACAAGATGTAAGCTATATTTAAAGCTTATATATGACTTAGTATATAATATAATTTTCTTGTTTTGTGGTTTGAAAATGATCAGACACATTTTCATTTTTGTGGTTTTTTAAGAATTTAAGTGAGAATTAGAATGGGAACTATATAGTCTTGGAAAATTTTGTGTCTATACTTCTGTAATTGTATATCAAAATCAAGTTAACTATATTATCATGTAATGGTACTACACTTCTTATTTTGTTTTACCGTATAATAAGTAAACAATTACTTTGATTTAAATAAAGATAAACAATGACTTTCATGTGAAAAAAATTTTGATTGGATAAATAAAAAATTACATGTGAAAAAAATTTTAATTGGATAAATAAAAAATTACATGGATTTTCCTACATGATCGAAATTGGAAAACAAGTGTTTACTTAAATCAAATATTAAGTTGCATCATGTTAACACTATGCAACATATTTTTCTCAAATGCCAACCATAACCTTAAGTATGGATGATCTTTGGTTCTTTGTTCTTACGAAGCTAACTTTTTGTTTTCTGGCACTAATTTCACTTCACCATGATCATGTGAGGAATGTGTTATTTTTTTATGATCAGATTGGCATAATACATGTAAAAAAGACAAAGCAATGACTTATGTATGTTAACCTAATAAAAGGTAGTAACTTCTTTTATGGTCAAATTACTTGGATATATAGAAAAACTTCATCATAGCTTGCTATTAGCTATTATTTGATTGGTGTGTTTTACTTGAAATTGTATATGTATTTGCAATTTGTAAATATTCTAGGACAAGAAAGTGTATGCAAATTTGAAGATTATGTATTACATGTAATGTAATAACCTAGTTCTGTAAATGGTTTGGAAATGCTGAAATACATCATTTTTATTTTGTGGTTTGTTTGGATCAAGTCTACAATTAGCTCTGAACTTTGGAAAGTTATGTATACATATTTTATCCGCAGTTTTGTATTAAGTTGAATGTATTTATTATGTTATTTTATTTAAAATATTACATATTATTTGAAAAGATAAACGATTTGTTTGAAAACTTAAAAAATAAAAAAATTTATTGGAGTAGAATGGACCAATTTTTGATTTCTCTGATCGGTCAAATTAGTTGGATTTGAAGCTGATGTGAAGGATTATTAAATGCTTTTGTTTGTTAAAGTGGATCACTCTAATGTAATGTATTCATTGACATTAGCTATATGGAATGGCTTAAATAGGAGCTATTTAATTAGAATTAATATACTCTAATACTAGGGAATACATATAGGACACATTTTTCTTAAATGCTTTGTCTTTATCTACCCTATTAAAAGTAGTTAATGCCACAAATGATAACCTCAAGTATGTATGAACTTAACTTCCTTTGATTCTCTAATCCTCATGAAACTAACATTTCACTTTCACTTAATTTTTTTTCCCCATTCTGATGTCTTTACAAATACATTGCAGTTGTCAGCGGTTTGCTATATTCTGTGAACAGAAGGGCAGTCCTTGAGGTGTTTCCTCTGGGATTGAAGAAATTATGGAAGGATTGGGATCTGCGAGTGGCTGTGCTGATCAGTCTCCTTCTGCAGATTGTCCTTACTGTTCTTGGAAATCGCAGGAAAAGCGTTGGCAAGGTTTGGGTCAGAGCCATTGTTTGGTCTGCCTACACAACTGCAGACTCTGTCGCAGTTTTTGCTCTTGGATTAATCTCAAAACAGCTTTCAGATGAGTTAAATTGCAAAGGAAGTTTGGATCCCAACTTAGAATTAAAAGCACTTTGGACACAGTTTCTTTTTCTTCTCCTGGGAGGTCCTGATTCAATAACTGCTTATGCGCTGCAAGACAATGATCTCTGGAAAAGACAAGCGTTTGGATTGGTTACTCAAACATCTGGCGTCGTTTACATCTTTCTTCTGGCATTCACTTGCCGAAATGTAGGCCTTTTGATTCTCTGCCTGTCGATTTCTGTTGCAGGTTTCATCAAATATGCTGAGCGCGCATGGACTCTCAGGGCAGCGAGTGAGCAGCTGCAGAGAACTTCAGTGCTTAAGAATCTTGCTAATCAGCAGACTGTATCCAGAGCTTCAAATGTTGAAGATGCAGATTACAATATCGAAGAAAATAGGCTCCTCGCAGCTTATCGATTATTAGACGGAACTAGATGTCTGTTTGTTGATGCTTCACTCTCGCCCGAACAGAGCAGGTATATGAGAGAGACTTGTAAAAAGCTATCAGCCGGAAATGCATTTCAAGTATGTGAAATCCAACTTGGAATGATGTACGATTTGCTTTACAGCAAAGTATTGCTTGTATTTTCCAAGAAAGGAGTACTTCTGCGGGTGATCACTTTCTTTATTAGTTGTTTTTCATTTTTGTTCTTCTCTGCGTTCGTTGATCAGAATTCTTACTCGAAGATTGATCGATCCATGTCATATGTGCTGCTAATTTTCTCTGTTATTCTGGAGACATATGCGGCTCTTATTTCACTAAGGTCAGATTGGTTTTCGGTTTGGTTGGCTAAGAAGGGTAAAAAGTTTTCAAAATTGAAAACAGTACTCTTGTATCTACCGTTTAGAATTCCTAGATGGTCCAACAAGGTAGCACAGTACACTTTAATAAAGATGTTATACAAGTCAAAACCTGTCTTATTACACACTTCATTCTTAGGAACAGAGAAATATAATCGATGGAATACTCCAGTGGACGAGGAATTAAAAGAGATGATATTTAAGTATTTGGAGAGGAAAGCTGATGTATTGGGATCAGCCGAGGGAATTAAGGATATGCCTTTCACTACATTCCCGAAGAGAGACTCGGAAGAAGAGAAACTGCAGGCAGAAGAAGATGAATTGCCAGTTGAAACAATAGAAGCAGCCGAGGGACAGCTAAACAGGACAACAGAGTTTGAGTATAAAATTGTCATCTGGGCCATTGCCACAGAAGTTCTCTATTACCTAAAGAAGAAGGAAGAGAAGGAGAAGAAAAATGAGAATGAAGAGGAGGAGAAAGATATGCCAGGAGGGTTTAATTACAAGCCAAAAGCAGTCAAAGGAATTGCAAGGTACATGTTGTATCTTCTTACTAAGGAGCCTTTAATGTTATCGGCACAAACAGACATCATGAATCCTAGTTTTCAAGATATAGCAAAAGCTAGTTTCTTCAAAGGAATTAATAAAGCAAATTTTAGTGAAGAGCTTCCATATAGATTTGATAAAAAGGTAGGTATTTGTTCTGTTGAGGGTATTGTGATATATAAAGCAATGAAGATAGTATTCAACCGCATGAAAAGGGTAAGGGTTATTTTCATGTCAAGCTAAATTGTTCATTACTTATTCTATATACTCTGAAGTTTCATCTTATAATAATGTCTTTTTTTTTTTGGGTGGTACAGGTGACTGAAATTGATATGTGGGAGGAATTGGGTGATTTTTGGCTGGAAATGATGGCTTATTCTGCAACTAGATGTCCCGTAAATGTTCATGCACAAAAGCTCAGATATGGTGGAGAGTTTCTCACTCACATATGGCTTCTCATGGCTCATTTTGGTTTGACCCATCACCATTTTCAAAGGTTATTTACTACCGAACTCTATCATCATATAGCAATAAAAGTGTATTGATTGTATTATTATATTTCATAATGCTATTATTTATCAAAATAGTTGTTGCTTGATGTTACTCTTCTCAGAATATATAATTCAAATTGGTTTATATTTTGCAGTCCCACAGTCGTTGGATTGAAGTTCATTACCAATGAAAATAAACCTTGGTTTCTTATCACAAAGCAGTCTCAAGGAATACGCTTTACTGATAGGAACCCGCATTTCCCTTCAATTAACTATTTTCGACCTTCGGATAACAATCTTCTTCACTGCTCTGCCTTTGGAGACCGTATAGGTGAGACCATTCAAATTTACTTTATTGATATATATTTATTAAATCGTTAACGCATTTTTGTTGTGTTCTATTATAAGAATGACTACCCAATTCTAATATTTATATATATACTTTTAAAAATATTAATATTTGTTGGGTTTTATAATCATAAAATTTATATGAAATTGTTGGATATAGATGGATAGAAAAAAAAGTTGGATAGAGAATTCTAATTATTTTATGCACATACATATTTAAATTAATTTTTTTTAAAGTCTTAACTGTTTTTGATAGTTATAGGCGGCCTAGGTAATAAATTGGCTGAAATCGATAACCTTGAAAATATATAGTCGAATTAGGCAGGAATTTTTAGAAGAATGAATATGACTTTGTTGAGCATATACAACATTTTTCAAACTTTCTAATATTTTTCACTTTGTTTAACGTTTTTCAAATGGCATTTAGTGTATAGCAGTTTTAACTGGCGATTTTGATAAATATGGTTAGATAAACTAGTATGTATGTGAATTAACTGAAAAATATTATATTATATAAAGAAATTTTTTATATTAAATATTTAGACTATTCAGTTTTTGTTCAGTTTTTATTAAATTCATTACAAGTAAATTTTATTAAAAATTATATAAATAAAAGAAGTATTTATGGATGATTATTTTTATAATAATTTATATAAATATCAGATCTCTCTATGGACAAACTTTATTAGTTTTAATTTAACTAATGGCAGGTATGAATAATTCCATGAAGGATTTCAGTGTTCTATTATTTCGAACACTGGCTCGCAAACAAAATATAGAGAGTGACTGGATCAGTGAAGAACAGTTTCATCAGTTCTATAACCAGATTATAGATGAGAATTTTGATAATAGGCTCAAATTATTGATGGATATGTGAGTAACACTTTTTCCATATTTTGGTTGTTGATAATTTTATTAGTATACATAAATAACTAGAAATTTGGAGAATTGCAGGATGGATATTGATGGAGATGGAAAAATCAGTCGGACTAACATTCAAGAGGTAGTAATAAATTAAGAAAGTTATTTTTATTTTCATTATTTTTATTATTATTATTATTTTTTTTTTATGACATTATATGACTATTAAGATAATGTGCCTATAGATCATAAGAGTCAGTGCTCATGCTAGGCGGCTTCCCCACGTGGAAGAAAAAGCTGAAGAGTATGCAGGCAGCATAATGGATAGATTTGACCCTCAAAAAGTAGGATACATTACTAAGGTAATTAATATGTAGCCTTATTGCTTCATATGCATGCTATGATTATAAGATCTCTTAAAGATAGTTTACAGGGTATTGTTAACAATTTATATATTTATGTTCTTTTTGTCAGAATAAGAATAAGGAATTGAACTAATGGTGTTAATGGCCTGGACAGGTTGAGGAACTGCAAAATCTGCTCCAAAATGCTCCAGGAAGAATTGAGTATCTTGGTGTATCAATGGATTCAACAGATGAGGAGGAAAGTAATCTATTAAGAAAATGGCATCAGAACATTGTACGTTCTCTTCTAAATATGGATAAAGAATCCTGGATTTTAATTATATGGCTTGGAATTGTTTCTGGTTTATTCACATACAAATATGTGGAATATCAAAACAAAGCTGCTGTATATAATGTGATGGGTAATTGTATTAGCATAGCAAAAGGAGCCGCTGAGACACTTAAATTCAATATGGCTTTGCTGTTATTAACGTTTTGTAGTCGAATCACTCCTTGGCTCCAAAACAAGTCCAATTTATTCGGAGTCCTGGTGTCATTCAACAAATATCTAAAGCTTCAGGTGGTATAATTAGTTTTTATTATTTATGTATTTTAGTAGTTTGGTGGTTATTAAAATATTTCTTAAACTGTTTTCAATTAACTCTTGTTGTTAACCGATAGGTGATTAATTTTGGAGTTGCGATTGGGGTTGCCTTGCATAGCATAACTTATCTAAGTTGTGTTTTTCCAAGAGTCATTCATGCAAGAAAGGAAGAATACGAGCCAATAAAATCCTATTTTGGAAAGGAGCAACCAGAGAACCATGGGTGGTTTCTGAAGAGAGTAGAAGGAGTGACTGGCATCACAATACTGGTAGCATTGGTATTAGCTCTACGTGTAGGTCCTGGAATTTCGCAGTACCTTTTTGTGATTTTATATATCATATTAATTATTCATGGTCTTTACCTGTCTCTCATCGATGTTTGGTATGAAAAAACAGTAAGTTATTTTCTCTTTTTGTCCATTCCATCACATTGGATTGCTTTTCATGTCCTATCTCTAACTATTTCATTGTTATGGTAGATATGGATATATCTTGCTGTTCCAGTCTTTCTTTATATATGTGAATGGTTAATCAGAATTTTGAATAGCACCAAGACTAATAGACCTTGCAAGGTATAGCTTAGCTTTGATTGTCAAATCTACCTTTTATTAAATTGAAGACACTTGCTAATTTTTCTTTTTCTCAAACATTATAGATGACTATTTATGACGACATTATGGCACTGTACATGCCAAAACCTTCCAACTTCAAGTTTGAAAGCGGACAATACATGCTAGTCTGTTGCCCTGCAGTCTCTCCTTCTAAATGGTATGTGTTCAATAAAATTCTGTTTGAAATATTCATATATGTTCTTAAAAACAAAACTGGTCTTCAACAGGTACCCCCTTTATATCACTTCCGCACCTGAAGAGAACTGCCTGAGTTTTCACATTCGAATTGGACGTTGGTATTCATGGTCTTCTCGTGTCAAAATTCGCCTCTGTGCAAGGGCACGTTTGAATAATGATTCTTCCAGCAGCGAAACTGTAATTACAGCTGAACAAACCAGAACAAAAAGGTAGGTATTCTATGAAACAGATAAATCATTTGTTACTTATAAGTAATTATTTTAATTTAACTAATCAAACTAATACAGATTTCAGAAATTGAAGATGGATGGTCCATATGGAGCCCCAACACAAGCTTATAAAATGTACAATGTGGTATTACTAATAGGAGAAGGAATGGGAGCCATACCTATGATCAACATTATCCGAAACATACTAGCGAATGAAAATAAAGACATTGAGTCCGGAAACCGTAAGAAAGTTTATTGCTACTTGGAATCACATAGTGAAATAAAGTGGATGAATGAGATGATTAATCAAATTATCGAATTAGACGAATGGGGTATGATAGATTTCCATTGTTATCTGGACCGATTTTTCGAAGGAGACGCAAGCTCTGCTATAATATGGTTGGTCCAGTCTATAGTGTATGATAATACTGGTCTGGATGTGGTATCTAACTCTGCTTTGAAATTCCGCTTGGGCCACCCTAACTGGTTCCATATTTTTGAGAACATTGCACTCCGCCATATTGATACTAAAGTTGGTCAGTATAATTCTCTATAAGCTGATGACATTTCAAGTGATGCTTCCTAGTTTGCTGAGTTGGTTTCACTGCAGGTGTGTTTTACTGTGGGTCAGCTTGGTCTGGAAAGAGAGTGAAGAAAGAAGCTTCGGAAGTATCTGAGAAAACTACATTCCATTTTGACTTCCACCTTGAAGAAGACAAGCAAGATACATAGAAGGTGAGTAGTACTGATATATTAACCATCGCATCTTCCTGAATTGGTAATTAAATATGGGAATTTTTTTTTATAGGCTATAAAAAGTTTACTATATAATTATAGGTTATTTTTGAAAAGTTTATAAAACTAAAATTTGATTTTCATTCATAGACCATTAATTGTATTTTAAATTTTAGACTATTAATTGTATTTTAAATTTTAAAAAGCTCATTTGGAAGAATTTTCACTGTAAATATTTGATCATGTATATGGTTTCTCAATCTATATATTTAGATCGCGAATTTGGTGTGTACTGTGTATAGAGGTGTGATATGTGATTCATATTTTTAAATGTATGAAATGAGCAGGCTAACATGTATTTTTGTGGTCAACTTTATTGACCGTATGTTTCGACTGGTGGTTGATGTATTAATATCGAATAAACTCGATAAGTTCATATAAATATGTGTTTTATTATTTAGTGTAATTTGTTCTTAATTATCGATTAGATATGTAAATCAGTTAGATTTGGATTTACTTAACATCATGGATCCACTGCATGTAACTAATAATCTGAGATGGATTAATTCATAAATTAGAAATTCTAGATGTTATATATATATATATATATATATATATATATATATATATATATATATGTTTATTGTACCTAATAAAAAAGTGATTTTTGAATAAGAAAAAGTTCATTTCAACTGTCGAGATTTATGTAATTTTATGTATTTTCAAACTGCTTAATCCAAAAGGTAAATTAAAAGAATATAGATCTTAAGCATTGAATGTAAATTTGACTATTAACTTTTTCATACCTCATTTAGAGATTCCTTTTTCATTTGATACAATCTTCCTATTCTCTCAAATTATTCACTAAAGATAAATACAACCTATATATCCTTTTAAAAGTTTAAAAGATATAAAAAAATCTTTTAATACTCAGCTAATAACCATTTAATAAAGGTCAATATTTAATTACTAACCACTTAATAAATATAATGGATAATAATAGATAGAATATATTAGCTAACATTCCCCTCAAATTAGGTTGTATATGTTTAACAAAGTCAACTTGAATTTTAAGAACTCAAATTAAATCATTTAGAGCATCTCCAGTGGAATGTAAATTTATTGGTTTGCACATCCACGTGGACATTCTGGATTTTTTATTTAAAAAATCCACTCCAATGGCAATGTGAATTTACAATGTGCAGGTGACGTGGCAGAAAAAATAATAGAGGGTGTGGAGTAGAGCTTCTATTTTCCACGTCCTAATTGACGGTGTCAATCATCAATTTTAATATTTTAAAATTGTAATTATCATATTTCTATTTAAATTATAAATTAAAAAGGAAATAGAAATTTAATTCTAATGGATTATAAATTAGAGAAATCCGAATAGACAATAACCACTGTGGACGATTTTTAATTTTTTTTCTCCAAAAATATTATTATTGACACATCATTATCCACACCCTCTATTTACCATGCCACATTTGCTTCAATTTACTAAACCATTGGAGATGCTCTTAGAAAACTTTAATGAACATATATGCAACTTAATTTGTAGTTGGAATGTAGTGAAGCTCTAAGGGCCTTGTTTTCAACTTATATATATATATAAAAGAACTACAAAACCCGTCTACGTGGCATGGCTAAAATCGTTTCTTTCATCATTTATAAAATGTTTTATGTTTTTCTATTATTTACATGATTGCCATTGAACATTTAATTTATAAATAGTAAACGTAGAAATCCAATCATATTCAAATGATATATCATTTTCAAACCTTGTCTCTTCCTTTTGATTTTTGTTTGAAGATTAATTCAAAACTTTTCTTTTTCCTTTCGATTTTGTTTGAAGCACGATTTAGCGGGCGATGCCGATTACGTTGTCTGGCAACAACAAATAAGCAACGATTATACCACCTGGCAACAACAAGTAAGTAATTCGTATTCACCAATTAGTTTTTTCACATATTTGGATCTAATTTCATCCAATCTACTAATCATAAGGCTATTTAGGGTTCATTGAGCATGATGAGGACCTCGATAGCATCGAAAAAAATCATTTTTTATTTTACAGATTAATGTCTACCTCTGCTTTGACGAAAATAAAGTCTTCCGCAACTACTCTGATATGTGGAACACTGAAGTAATAATATGAGTTTCACTTCTAATTATTTTTCACTATATTAATCTGATCGGTCGTTTTGAAATTGTAATTTGATTGTGATTCTATTTTGATTGATGAGGTTATTATATTATATTTTGTTAATTTCTTGAAAATTATTATATGGCGTTTAAAAGACTCGCAAGTAGTCAGACTTTTAGTTGTTCTTTGAATTTACTGTGAAATTTATCATTTTTTTTGTGTTATTATAAAGACTCGCAAAAGCCGATTTCATAATTTTATTGTCAAAATAAAATCTTGCTTTATAAGATTTACTTTATTTAGTATTATTATATAATATATATTATCTACAATAAAAATAATTTCAATTTTTCATTTAATCAATATTATTTAGTTTAGTTATTAATGCAAAATTAATTTTTCATCCAAAAATCTATTCATATTCAATATAAAATGTTACACTGATATAAAAAAAAAAACCTATTTAATATACATTCACTCAATAATAAGAATTCATGTCAATTTAATATAACTTTTTGGAGTTGATAACCATCTCTAATATATATATATATATATATATATATATATATATATATAAAAGTCATTTATATGGATCGTATTCTTATTTCCTTTTAATCTCTTTTAAAAAATTGAAATGCAGTTAGTTGAATAGCAACAAATTGAATGATTAAGGTTACAATTCGTAGGTTATGGAATTCTATAAATAAAAAAATGGGAGAGCTCATTACCATCAATGTGATCCTAATTGATGAGAATGTATAGAGAATCGTGTATTGTAGATTTTTTAATTTTTATTTATTTATTTAATTTTTTTTTACTTTTTAAGTTTTTAGATAGATAATAGATTTAATTTAAGATTAATTAAAATAAATGACTACTTCTCAAAATATATACTTTAATACAAATTATAATTATTCCAAACTACTAACTAATATAGATTTAATTATTGTTTATAAGTGAAGTTTAAATTATAATAAATATATATATATATATATATTAAATTTATTATAAAAATTACTAACCTACAGAATCACATTCTTCCTTAATTTTATTTGAGCTTACACATATTTACATAAATAAGTTTTTAAACAAAACAAAATATGTAAACATTAAATTAACAAGTTTAAATAATTTACATATTTTACCAAAACTTTCTAAAGAAAAATTATTACTCAAATTTAATTAATGTATTAAAAAATATATTTAATTAGTTATAAAAATTTAATAACATATATTATACTATTTTTCTTATTTACTTTCTTTACCTTACATAAATTTTAAAAAAATTAATATAAAAAATTATAATCAAAATACAGAAATATTAAATTAATATATAAATCAAAATATTTTACATAACAAATTTAAAATATCACCAAAATAATTAATTTAATAAATATTTTAATACCACCGGGCATCGCGCGAACCATTTAACTAGTTTTCTTTATAAATTTGATACATATTCTGTCCTATCATGATAATCAGAATCCTTAGATATGTAGATGATTGATTGACTATTTAAAAAACCTTCACTCGGTTATTCAGATTGAGCTCTCTGAAAATCCCTAGAGCAATGCACGAAGTTCTATCTCACGACCGCTTCGTGAGACTACTACTTACTTCTTACTTCTCCAGCTAATTAGATTTCCCCAAACAAAAGTATAGTAGCCAACAAACCTAGCCTAATTAGCATTGGTATACACTTGTAGACCTTTTTCATTTCCTTAAAGAATAATCCAATATCAGGTGACATTTTCAAGTAGTATAAAACCTTAAAAACTCCCTTCGTATGATCTTCTCTTGGACTGCTCAGAAATTTGCTTAGAAAACTCACTGCTTGTGTAATATCAGGTCAAGTATGAGACGAATAAGAGTTTACTTACTAGCCTCTAAAATTGAACTTATCGATTGGACACCTTCCTTCTTATATTCCTTCTATGCATTACACTCCATGGGAGTTGCATTTGCTTTACAACATAAAAGACAAGTTTCTTTTAAAATATCGAGAGTATACCTGCGTTGATTTACCAATGTACCTTATTTTTTCCTTGAAATTTCCATGCCTACAAAATATTTCAAGTTTTCAAGGTCTTTGATCTCAAATGTTTTAGCTAGCTGAGCCTTTGTCCTTTGGATATCTTCATCATTATTCCTTATGAAAATTATATCATCTACATAAACACTTAAACACTGTTATTTTTTCATATTTGATGTGTTCAATAAACAAGTGTGGTCAGAATTGTATTGGTTGAATCACACTTCTTTTATCCCCCTTGTAAAGCACCCAACCATGCTCATAGTGATTTTTTCGGCCATAAAGAGACTTCTACAATTTGTATACACCATGTTTTTCTTCTGACACGAATGGAATTTTCATATATACTTGATGATGAAAATCCTAATATAATACAAAGTGATGCAATTATCAAGACTTCCTAGCACGCAAGTGTACGTGAGTAAGTAGTAGAGTGAACGAAATTCAGGTTGTTAAACCCATAGAAAAAAGCTAATCTATCATTAATTCTATAAAATTTCCTATATCTAATAGCACAGATTATAACAGTGATTATCTTGAAAACTTAATTAAAAGTAATTAGTTAATAAAAAAGATTCAACAGAGATTAAATCCTAGGTCTACGAATTCACCTCACCATTAACCCATTGTATCTAATATGTCAATAGTCATTTATTCTTATTCTTAAGGTTATAATATTCCCAAGTTTCTTCTGAACACACCTGAGACTATCTACCTATCTTAATTCCATATTCTTATGCGAATAGTCTAAGTAGATGCATTCTCTTGCCCTAATCTAATCCGATAAATCAATATATCATGCAATCGGTGATCATTCAACACAAGCATTAAGCACAGACAAGAGGAAGAATAAAAATCATTTCATTCATAAAAATATCACAATTTAGGGTTACATGGTTCGGCTACTTCGTAGCCCTAGACTGGGAGTTTAGTTATAGATGGAAAATGAGTGCACTCTTTCTAACATGATCATTCCTAAAGAGTGAGAAAAAATTCACCAATTTTCTGTTCTTGATCTCGTCTTCCGAATGTTGATCTGGAACTCCCGTGTCGCTTCTCGCAGTCGATTCTCATTCTGAATCCAGTCAAAAGTCTTCTCAACATCTTAGAAATCCATACTTATAGTAGTCTCCGAAAAGTGAACAAAATGTCTCTGAAAAGCAAGTTGATTTCGACCTAATCGGTCTCTGGCGACATAAAGCCCTTTTCACCCGAGGCTGAAGTGTTTGGAATGTGGGAATTGTCTGATTCGATTATTGGTGACATGGCTGGCGACATAAGAGCCATGTTGCCAACAGTTGCAGAACTGTGTCCCTTTGACTCGACTGAAATTGTTTGCTGGCGACATAGCTGGTGACAATAGGCTATGTCGCCAGCGCCTTTAATGCTGTGCACTCCCATTTTCTTCCTCGTTTGACTTCATTTTTGCGACCTTCAACTCTTGGTCTTTAGATATCTTTTCAATAATCTTCCCTTGACTCAATTTACTCGAAGTTCAGACTCTAATACGGAAGTGATGCCAATATCACCTCGATTATTGTTCTTAGCTCACCTAACTCAACCACCTAAAACATCTCACAAAACTTATTGATTCATTACAAAAAGTTAAGAATTACAGAGGAAATTCATATAAGTCAGAGACTTATCAATACTTCATCTTCTAAGTCCCCCATTTAGAAACGTATTTTTAATATCTAATTGATGTAACTTCTAATCTAAGTTTGCAGCAATAGACAAAAAAAAATCTTTATTGTGCTTAGCTTAAAAACGGGGGCAAATGTTTCTTGGAAGTCAATTCCATAAGATTGAGTGTAATCCTTTTCCATAAGTCTTGCCTTGAATCTTTCCACGCTTCCATCAACATTATGCTTTACTGAAAAAATCCATTTGCAACCTATAAGTTTCTTTCCTTCTTGCAGAGGAGTAATATGCCACATCTCATTCCTTTTTAAAGCGTTAAGTTCATCTTCACCCGCTTTTCAATATGCACGTTAAGTTAACTACTCCAGTGAGATTTCAATATATAAGCACCACAGCAGAAGCCTACAACGAAGATTGAAAAACATAAGAGAAACAAACAAATCCTGTACTTCACTATCCCTGTACCTGGATTTATTATTTCCTTAATCTCCCATCTACCATATCCACCTCCACTTGTACTAATCCCTTGAAGAGAATAACCAATATTGCTTGGATCAATCCTGTTTGGCATTGCATAAACCGGGTACACTCCACAACATTTCACTCTGCAATTACCATCATACAGAAAAAACCGAAAAGTGAAAGCCGAGTAGTCATTCCAGTCCTGGATGAGCTCAGAACAGTCTCGGTACCCTAATGCTACATGATCCGAATCTATGGATAAGTTTTTGATGTCGTATTGTCCCATTAACGCTCTAATTTCCAAAGAGGCTCCAATTGTTACATTCTGACAGGAATTGGTTTCATACTGGTATTCATACTGGATAGAATATAGTGATGAATAATCGCTGGATTTTTCGAATTCAATGAGGACGCATAAAGCAAATCCTAATAACTTACCGTTATGCTGGGTTGGAGAAAGCTGAACCTCTATGGAGGATCCAACGGTTTTATGAGTAAACCAATTAGGAATTTGATTCCCTGGAAACCAAATGCTTACTGGTGTTCTTACCCTATCTTCCTGTAGCATAATAATACAATCATTATGATTTTAGATTCAGTATCATTATTCATAGTTTGCATAAATTTATATTTAAGAAAAAGAAGAATGCACATACCTCTGCTCCTGGAGTGGTGACCATTTGATGAACCCTGAGAGACCTTTCCAAAGCTTCACTAAACAATCTCTCATCAAGCTTCAGACAATTTGTAAAAATGTAGTTTGCTTCCTCGTAAAGACATTCTCGATTTATCCACCGTTGAATGATCAATTCTGCGAAATGCGACTCATTTGGCAACCATTGTAGCTCCTTGCAATTTATAGTTTCCAAACGCTGTAAACGGCTTGGTAATTCTGGCAAGGATGTGAGCATATCGCAATTGTTCAACCAGAGCTCCCGCAGTTCCGGAAGGTTCTTAATACTTTTCGGTAGAGTTACAAATTTGTTCCCGCATAGCTCTAAATTTACCAAAGAAGGTAAACAGCCGATACACTCAGCAATTTCCTGAAGATGGCAGTCATTTAAGTACATCCTGGTTAAAGAGGATAGTGAGCTTGAGAGAATTGGAAACCTTAATCCTGTGCATTCTGAAGCGGATAATTCTCTAAGATTGATTAAATCCATCATAGATGATGGAATTTCTGTCAAAGCCGCTCTATTCGCATTGAGGTATGTCAATGCTGATAAATTTCCAAAATTTTCAGGTAATTCGGTTAAATTAGAGCATTCCAGGATCTCAAGTGACTCCAGGCGTTTTAAGTTACAGAAATTGACCGGAAGAGTCTTCAGGTTCCTGCATCTCTTCAATTGTACCCTCTGGAGACCAATTAGTTTTTCTATTGAAGAGGGAAGTGTGGTTATTCCTGTACCACTAAGCTCGAGCTCTTCGAGTTTTTCCATAGTTTTGAGGATTTCAGGAAAATTCTCAAAATTGGAACAGTCATAGAGGCTGAGTCTCTCAAGAGATTTTAATTTGAAAATTTCGGATGAAATATATCTGAGACTTGCACAATGAGAAATATTTAACTGGACAAGGCCTGTTAGGTTAGTGATTGATGAGGGAACTTCTTCAATTGCCGTGTTCGTCAACATCAACAATTTAATGTTCCCTGACAGTGGCGGAAAATCCTGAAGGTTTGTGCAATCTGCTAGGTTGAGAGACTTCAGGGATTCAAAATGAACATTGTTGGAAAAGGTCCTGAGGTTTTCACACTTGTAAAGATACAGATGCTGAAGATTTTCGAGGTTTTGAATAGATGAGCTTACATCAACCAAGTTTTTGCAAAATGAGAGATCTATGACTTCTAGAGAAGAGTTGTCTGAGACGTCTGGTAATTCTGTTAGGTATGTCGAGTCATAAAGTGTAAGGCGTTTTAGTTTCGGAATATGCTGAAAGAAAAGAAAATTATTACATTTCAGAATCTGGAAAAAAAATAGACTAATTATAAACCTACTAATATGAGAAAATTACCTTTTTTCCTTTCCAAAGTTGTTGAATGTGGCTGGCAGAAAGATCGAGTTCAATGAGATTCTCAGGATTGAAATTTGTTGGCAGAGATTTGGAAGGATATCCATTCCAATGAAAATACCTCAATTGCTCGGGAAGATAAAGTAAGTCCTGAGGTAACTGCACTTTAGAGGTATATGTCCCTCCTTGGGAATTTGTGTGATAATTTTCTTTATCATAGAACTTGAGATACCGAATATTGTACATTTTCTCAAAAGCTTTAGAATCAAGATCTAGGTTTTCGACCTTGCACAAATCAAGAAACATTCCTTGTACAGCTTCAGTCCCCTTAACCAAACAAATAAATAAATAAATTAGTACAAATATGATTTATAGATGAAATGTTAATATAGTGTTTTCCAAGAATGAAACTTACTAGATTTTTCTTGAGTACAAGACTAATGTCCTCTTGATCATGCAATCGGTTATGCATCCAGGGTCGGCTAAAAGAATTTCCTCGAACAATTTCCCAACCCATTTCTTGAATCAAATCATGCATACCAACCTTTCTGCTTCTGGAATATATTGTTAGGAGAGACCTGTCAAGGAGGACACTAATTCCATATTGAGCTGAGAAGTAACAACCATTCAAGATCCTAAGAACATAGTCCATAGGCTCTCTTTTAAAGAAACATGCAATGTCAAGAAATATTTCTTGCTCTTCTTTATCCAATCCATCAAAACTAATTCTCAATATGTTATGGATTTCAGGATTAGAGATCTTCCTCAACTTACGCAAGGCGCTTCCCCACTCTTCTCTACTCCTTCTGAACAAATGCGAACCTAATACTTTGAGTGCTAAAGGGTTACCACCTGCAAATTTAGCTGCCCTTTCAGTTTCGGATTTAAAATCTTCTGGAGGTTGGTCTTCCTTGAAGGCATACCGACAAAAAAGCCGAAGGGCATCCTCATTACACAAAGGATCAACCCTGAACATGGAATCCTTTACTCCATAATTTATCAGCAAATGTTTGTCTCTTGTTGTCACAATGATTCTACTTCCAGGACCAAACCGTTTAAGCCCTCCCGAAAGGGCTTCTAACTGTGTCATATTAGTAACATCATCAAGGACAATAAGAATCCTTTTGCCTTCAAGTCTACGTTTAATTAATGTGGGCATATTTGGGGTGCCTAAGCTGATTTTTTCATCTAGAATTTTCGAAAGAATTTGGTCTCGCAGATGAGTTAATCCACCAAGGTTTTGTGATTCTTCTCTAACGTTTGCAATGAAACAACTACTTTCGAATTGATGGGAAATTTGATCGAAAACAAGTGAAGCTAGAGTGGTTTTGCCTACACCGCCCATACCCCAAATTCCTACTACTTTGAAGTCTAATGATCCGATGCATAATAAGGATTTAACCCACTCAACTCTTGAATCTATTCCAACAAAATTTGTAGAGTTACTAAGGAGTGCTGTGATATTCAATTTCTTCAAAACGTCTTCAACAATCTTTTCGACGAGTTTTGATTCAGGCCTATATGGTGAAAAAAAAAAAAAAACTAGTAATAAAAATTCAAATAGATATACGATGTTTGTGGGAAATTAAAGAATACTTACCCAACAGTAGAAGAATCCCAACCAGAGAGATTAGACGCTTCAAACAAAGCTTGTCTCCAAATCTCAACCTCTTCACGCCACTCTTTCTCATACTTGACAAAATCACTCTCAAAGCTTCCACTTTGATTTCTAACATGTGTTGCCTCAATGTTGTAGAAAACAGGCAAAACAATCTTCTTGTATTTCATTATCTCCACGAGTTGTCTCAAACACCACTTTGAAGAAGCAAACCCTTTTGAAAACACCACTATCGAAATCTTTGATTCTTCCATTGCTTTGATCCTATTCTCGTTTTCATTTTCATCGTGGATGAAAGTCTGAATCTTTTTGTGACACAGAGCTTCACAGAGATGGCTTGTGATGGTGTCTTTTGTGTCTTTACTGTAACAATTGATGAAAACATCGCATTTTCTCGGGGAGTTTGTTGGAGGAGGAGGAGGAGAAGGTGTTGACTGTGTAGAGCCCATGATGTGAAAATGTGAACAAAAAATAGGTCACTGTGTTTTCGTTGGATATAGAATGCTTTGTGAGAAACTAAAATCTCCATAAATGGAACCACTACACTTAGAAAGGAATATTTTGGAGATTGTATTAAAATAAATTAATCCAAGTTGCTTAATGGTTAGATTAGGTAAATAACAACTGTGTATTTGGATTTATTATGTAGTACTATAAAATATTGCAGCCCGTCACATCTACCGATAAAATAAAAGAAATTATTGCAAAACAGCTTGGAGGTATCAAATATAATACCACATGCATAATTCAAGGAATAATATATATATATATATATATATATATATATATATATTATGTTGGTATTTAAATAAATTCATTCGTGCATATTCCATGCTAATTAGGGGTAGGAATAGTCCAAGCCAGGTTAGCCTTTTGGTTAAATAGGCCCGGTCTGCATTTTAATACTCTGGCCTGAGCCTGGCCTACAAGCCTATGATAGACTTGTATTAGAGGCCTGACCTGATCTGTTTAAAAGTCTGGTAGGCCTGAAAGCCTGTTTAAAAGCCTTTAAACAACTAGTTACATCTACAAATATAGTATTGGGCTTTATATTTATAAACAAAATATTGGGTTTTAAATTTATAAATAAATATGTCAATAAATTTAATAAATAAATGTATATATAAATAATATATGGGCCTGCCTGTTAAGTTATAAAGGCTTTTACCATAGCCTGAGTCTAGCCTATTTAATTAAATAGGCTTTTGAAAAAGTTTAAATCTAGCCTATTTATTAAATAGGCTAGCCAGACAAGGTTTTATGTAGACTAGGCTGTAGGTCCCTGAAAGGCCGCCTGGTCTATTCCCACCCCTAATCCTAATATAATGTGGGGATATTATACGATTGCGGAAGTAGACCAATGACTTAAGTGATTTTCCCTTTCTCGAGGAACTTGTTATTCCGGGAATTCTTTTATAGTGATAAAATTAGAAAAATGAAATTATGGTAGTAATATGAGGAAAAATCCAAATCTTCATGAATGAGATTATCTTTGTATATTATTTGAGTAATGATATGTAACCTATTCCGAGTGTCTAGATAATTAATGATTTAATGATTTTAATTAATAATTATTATATATTTATTTTTTATTTATCAGTCAATTATAAATTGTCATTTATAAATAAACAATAAAAATACACCGTAAAATAAGCTATCTATCATTACTCATAAATTTGATACCGATTGTCCATGCCTCCACAAGCCATGACCAACCCGTAAATTTAACAGACCGTGGAGGCCGAGTTTTAAACCCATGGTCAATTTATTTTCATTGCCCAAGTAAAAAAAAAAAAAGATGGTGATGGATTATCCGCAAATTATGTACAAATTTTGACAGTATTACTACCTTTAGAGATAAAGAAAACATGTGATTTTCATTTTTGGGTTTTTCAAATCTTTTTATTAAATTTTTATATTTATTTAGAAAATTAGAATTTCGAAGTTGTGCGGTATGGTGTTAAAATATACACTAACATGTATTTTTTAAAATTCTTGCAAATAATAAATAATTAAATGTAAAGTTTCTTGTAAAATAAATATTATATCACAAGATGTCCCGATCAAACTATAATAAAATAGAAAACAATAAAAACAAAGCTTACATAATTTTAGGAGTGATCAATATTTCATAATAGCATTACTGGTATACCAACTTTAAATTTAAGTTTATAAAGCAATAAAACCTAGCACTTAATGCTCTTTATGAATTTTAGAGTGTAGAGGTCATTAAATATATTGATTGCTGTATTCGATTGGCGCACAAAATCTGAACTGTTGTAAATCCTTTTATTACTAACATTCATAGTTATCATGTACTCCCTCCGTTTCATTTCAAATGTCGTCTTAGATTAATGCACATCCCTTAAGAAAAAAATTTAATATAATTAAATTTAAGATAAAATTGAAGTTAATTGACTAAAAAAAACCCCTTCAATAAATGTCTTGAAAATCTCTCACAAATATAAAATAAATTATAATCTCTTCATTAAATATGGGTAAATTTGGAAAACTATAATTAATGCTTTCTTGTTTTTATAAAATGCTTTCTTGTTTTTATAAAATGACATTTGAAGTGAAACACTTCAAAAGACTAAAAACGACACTTGAAATCGGAAAGTCGATCTTTCTCTCTCTCATCGAAAAAAGCTTGAGAGGGCAGACGCAGTCGGCCAATACCAGAGGGAGTAATTGTTTACATCTTCCACCAAATCCAGCATCGGAGTTAGTATGGCACGCTCTTGCAAGTATGTAGGATCATTAATGTACCGATCGAACAAAGGATGTATTGCTTCGGCTATAGAACCGAGTAGACTAGGAGATTCTTTTATCAATAGATCTTTAGACATATCAATTTCAATTATTTTTTTTCATATAGTACCATCACCAACGCTTAAAATGTAGTTTGTAAAATTTTGGATATTTATGTCATTTTGGATAAAATGCTTATGAAGGATTTTTTTTTTCAAAAATACCCTTGACTTATGAAAAGTAAAATTTTGCAGCGCTCTAATACCAATTTTTCGGGACTCAATGTTTAAACTAAACCCGAGTAAAATTATATATAAGACAATAATTTTTTAATGTGTTCAAGTTTTTAACTCAATATTTTGAAGTTTTCACAAGCCAATACATTCATCCAATAATTATTATCTCAATTAAAAAGTTCAAAACTATCATGATTAGTTATCATTTTTAATTCAAGAGTCTCCCAATTTTTTATTATATTAATTAAAATTAGATCCTTTATTACTTGCAAAGTTTGTACCGTTTCTTTAAAACGTGCGAAAAGTTCGACTTTAACGGGGACTCATTAATCATTCTTTAACATAATTCTCAATGAAGCCACGATTCTTCATTTATTAATTTTTCTGTATTTTCTTCTATATATTTATTTTTCTTCTTTAATTACATCTTTAAAATATTGAAAAAAACTTTTAAAACCAATGGAGTCTTCTAATGGAATTATGTAAAGTTTACAATAAAGAAAATCGTAGAAACTTATGACTTATAAATGTGTCTGAACATATGATGTCAAGTTATTAATTTGTTGGGAAACGAAGATTTTTTTTTTAAAAATTGACGAGTTCGCGGATTTATAATGGATTTATATCCAAACCTAATACCTAAATTCAAATCCATTTCAATTGAATGGATTATATACAAATCCGATCTAGGAACACCGAATCCGAATCCATATGCAGTGGATTGTTAGGTCTTTTTGCCGAGCCTGACGTTAGAATTATGTAAGTGTTTCCCTGTGATTTTGGTAGGAGGAGAATCTATCCTTAACATGGTTCTGAGTGAGCTTTTTACAGTCAACTTTGTATTCCTGAATGAGAAGTGGATATGATCCACTGATTCTTATGCTCCGATCCTCTACAAAATTCAGTGAGGACCGGATCAAGTATTTATTTGATTTATACTTGCGAACGCCTGGACCTGAACATTGATTATTAGTTTAGGCTGAGGAGTCTTATAGATTTAATATTTTATAGACGAAAGACCTAATGGTTTTGATTAAGCCGTATAACTTTCACACTTCTATTTTGGGAGCTGGTTGGCCATATGACACCACTGTCACAAATTATTTCAATTTTTTTCCGAATAAACATCAGATATTACTATTAAAGTGTTTTTTTTTTTCAATTTGTAAACGGAATTGTAAGGACATAAAGTTGTGGAAAATTAAGTAATAGTTTTAAATTTGGATATTTTTGAGGAATAATTTAGAACCGTACATTTGTTGGAAATAGTAACGTGCGTAAATCTAGAATTTTCATAGAAAATATTCATTCCGCTACTTGAAAGGATATTAGTCACGACTCACACTCCATTCCTCAAATAGTTTCATACAGTTGAAGAGACAAAGTGTATGTTTATAGCTGCTCGTGATTATCAAATAATCACTTATTGGATGGTGAAATGTCAAACATAGCCTTCATCCATCCCAAAATTACATTCATACATTATTGTTTTATTGTTTTATGTGTAAATTTAGGATGGAAGAGAAATATATTTGAAATTTTACCGGTGATTATTTTACAATCACAAGCAGCCCCAAACATATACAAAAGAGAACAAGACACAACTCAAGATTTCAAACATACCAAAACAACATCATCCCCTAAATAACCACAGATTTTTCTAACCTCATCCAACACTTGAGTACCTATCATGCAACATTTTGGTTGCTCTGATTGTCGATATCCTTACAAGCAGATGCAGTGATAACCACAGCATAAACCATAGATGGCACATAAAACAGCAGCGAAGTAAACACAATCACACTTAATGATGCCACTGCTTTAAACGCTTGTTCACTTCCACATGACAACTTTCCAACTCTGATTTGAATTACATTAATCATGGAGAGTGTCATTAAGACTATTCCGGCAAATGATGAGAATACTGATAAGGCTAGAGAGATTCTTTCCCATGGATCCGATAGAAGAAGCCTTTTGCATAGCTTGTCTGGGAGGAATCGGTGGTCTCTCTCTTGTGCTTCTTTGCTTACGTTTCTTATGTTTAGAAGAACCTGCACTTGATATTTTATACATGTATAGTTCAGTTTAATTGATAAAATATTTATTTTGGATGTTTTTATCTTTAGTTATTAAAAAATTTAAATTAAATTAATAGAGTTTACCAACTTTAATGGATAAATTTAGTTTAAAAATAAAAAATCTCCTACACATTACAAAATTTTATTACAGAAAATAAAATAAAACATCAGGTAAGGCAAATATGTGACGTCGTTATTAATGAAAACTAACCGAGAAGGGTGATTTCGAACTTGACACCAGATAATACTCATTTTCGCTAATTTTTCTCCGGTAAAAATATTATTTGGACACAGGACGTATGCTTTTGAAACCAACAATTAATATAAAAAAGTTTGAAAATGTTATTATTGCTTTTTTATAATTTACCTTTATTAATTTATAAATTTTCGAAATGAATAAATTATAAAAACCCTCTAATTTTTTAAACATCCAGAATTTGACTCCAATTTGAAATGTTTATTGCAAACCATCCCGGTTTTTATTTGTATTATAAACCATATTATTAACAGCTTCCAATTGATGAGTTGTAAACGCAGATAAAACTGATGAAATTTTTTAATTTACCTTTTTTAAGAGTTGAAACTTTTAAAAATAACTAAAATGACCATTATTCTCATTCTTCACAGCCTTATAAATTTTACGCTGGCCTTCACAGCTTCTCTGAAGTCCTTTGAAAAATAGTTGAAAAAAAATTTTGAAACAACTTTAAAGTGGGTAGGTTATTTATTTTGGTTATTTTTAAAATTTCAACTATTATAAATATATATAATCTTATAATAAAGCTCACTTTTTCCAATTTTTTCTATTTTCTTTTTGAGATTTTTTTTTCTTTTTAAAATAAGCTTGATCTAAATTTATATTTGCAAAAGGGACCAAAGAATACACAAGTTTCCAATAAATCTAACCTTCATGGACTTGGCAATGAGACTGGAGAGAAGAAAGCAAGCAAAAGAATTAACTTCAAAGACAACAAGGCTCTTAGCCAAGTCATGATCCGGATTGCATTCGGGTCGGTTTTCAAGGCTCCGTTGGTCAGGATTGGCATAAGCCAACCCAACAAACACAGCCAAAGTGAAGAGAGAGTTGACATTAACAAGATCATCAAGTGCTTTTTGATGAACATCTATGTACCCATTTTTCTGATCTTGTAGTTTCTTCTTCTCTTCTTTCTTCAATTTCTTCTCTTCTTTTGCTTTCTTTTGACTCTCTCTTGCTTGACCATTCTTCCTGATGAACACAAAACACAAAATAGATCAAGTAATTAAGCAATGAAAAGTTGTGTAAAGAGTTCTTGAGAAAATTAGAGAAGATGATTACCCATCCATTTCAATAGGGTTTGTGAGAGTGGTGGCATGAGAAGGGTCTTATATACAAGAAAAAGGGTCAGTTTATTAGTCTTAGATTAAGATTATGAATGGAATTGTAATTACTAAATAATTCTTTTTGTGGTAGTGAATAATGTAAATGTACTCTTACCATTTTAATAGAGAACTTTAGTCTAATAATTTTAATGGGGAAATGTCATTCTAAAATTATTATTTAAAAAGTGATGCAGGACACATTTATAATTATATAGACTTACCAAAAGTTATTTGGTAGTAAATTTTATTGGGTAAGAATGGTTAATAATAAAAAGTAATATTGAATATTAAAATTGAAAAATTGTCCAATAAAATATAATAATTATTTTAAAAATATTTTCGCACAATTTTAAAGAGAAAATAAATTAAAATAACTAATTTAATTCTATTTGAATGGATTTGAGACCGTTATTTATAAATCCAGCTTGATTCCTAACACTTTTAAAAATTAATTGTCGTACTATTTTCTTGCAATATGGGTCCTAAACTGACAATAAGTGAATAAGTTATGAACTTTTTCTTTATTCATTTTGACTAGATTCAGACTCTGATGCTCGAATACAATCTATTTTGCTAAATCATAAAATGCAGTAGTTTCAGATAGTAACTGAATTACTTTTTATTTTTAGAATAAATCAGATAAAATTTTCAAAATCAATAATAAATAAAAATTAAAAATAAAAAAATTACTTTTAAATTAGGTGGAAAATAATTATAGTTTTCCCAATCAGGTAAAATTTGTTTATATCCCTCATTATTGTCGTGTAAAATGGTACCTAACTTTAATATATAAGGTATTAATCAAAATTATAGTGTCAATGAGATTTTCTTTTGTCTTTTGTGTAGATATTTATGCAATGAAGACAGTGATGGTAGACAAAGGCCTTTTAATGTGATGTTCTTAGCGAAATGTGGGGCTCATTGTGTAGCCCTGGTTATGGTAGGTGTGACAGAAATAAATTTAATTCACAAAATATAACTTTTCTATATGATAATCACAACAATATTTTAGTGAAAATTTCACTATACTTTCTTGATTGGAAAACACTATCTTGTCCATGTCATGCATGTCCTTTTAGGACTATTTATGACCTGACTTAGAATCAAATATCTTGATGTTCTGAATGTGATGTCACTGTCTTACCTCATTCAGCTTAGAATATAGAGTATATCCATATATTATAAATAAATTTTTGATGTTTTGATATATTTTTAATAATATTAAAAAATATATTAATTATTTAAATTCTATTCAAAATCATTATAAATTACAAAATTTTGAACCGATAAAGAATTAAATAAAAATATCCCATAATTAAATTGATTCTAGTGGTAGCATGAGCATGAAAACACATGTATCACATTGAAACTCGTTGAATTATTTAGTTTCCAGCTCTACCATGCATAGCTTTTCAACTACACTAATTGCGTAGGATTTTATAACTCTTCATTTGTTGACAACTTTTGTCTTCGTCAAAAAGTTGGAAAAAGAATTGAATTATTGGAATGCATTATGAATATGCTTTTTCCTTTTTTCCTTTGCATAGCATTACCCAGTTCAGTCCAAATATATTTTTGATATGATATAAAGATTTCGACCATAAGTATATTGAAAACTGAAAATCTATCCCAATAATTGCTTACACCCTCAAAATATGTAGTTAAGCAGTCTTAAAAGAGATTCAACACATTCTCTCAAAAATCTTCTTGTCTAGCTAAAGTATTGGATGATTTTTTTAACTGTTCAAATTCTGATTAAACTTTTATTAAAATTTATCTTTAATTGTGAAAGAACGTAAATAATTATTATTTTATATCTTTAGGGTATATTTAAAAATATATGAATATATAAAAATTTGATTTTTATCCCAATCTATTTTATAGAATAATAATAAATACAATATCTTATTTCAATTTTTTTAAATTTTATGTTTTAATTTTTAATTTTAAATATTATTACGTTCTTTTTTTTTTTTCAGCCAATTTCCAAAGTAATTGAGCTTACCATCACTGAATCTGATGAAATAAGTGTCTCAATCCATCATCATTTTGTTATCCTCATCGTGGTGAATCCGAGTTATTATTATTGATGTTTATATTTGTCGATCACTTTCACTATCTGCCAATCTTTCTACTGTTCGGAGGGGTTATTAAAACACTTGTTTTTTTTTAATTTATTACAAAAACTGGAAATAATTTTCCAAATGGAAGTTGATTGTAACAACAATTTAAAATTAAGGGTTAAATGTAAAGATTTTTAGAAAAAATGGTTCTAAATGTGGTAACCTTATCTATTAATGGGCCTGATGTTGTAAATTTAGCCCATACCATTTGCTTCACACTTGACATTTCCACATCATGGACTTCTTCTCCATCCACAACATCAATCACACAAGACATACAATCATAATTCAAGTCATTATAGTACAAAATATTCACTAATTCAAGCATTGCTTTCCAATTGTAAACTTAAATAAAAGCTAGTTCACAATTGAATGAATCCATAAATCAACAAAAAGTGTCCATATGTAGACCTAAAATCCAAGCTCAGGAAACTTTGTCTGACCTTCTTATTCTAATTTTTCAAGTTGAAAATTTTTCTACCAAGCAAGCAACCGTGTTCTGTGTCTGAGGTCAATATTGATTTCCTCTGGTTTCTATATCTCCATTTAATATTCTACTTCTAGAAACCAATTTTTTTTTTTAAATTAATTACTAAAACAACTTAAGAAATAACGCAGGTACTAACTAATAACCAAATGTCATTATCAACAAATTATTTCATCAATACAAGAAACTATATCATATATAGTAGGATCATGCTAATCCAACTAGACAAGTAATATAAAATAATGTAGAAGAGTAGTTCCAATTTTCAATTTTCAAAATTTTATTAATCCAACCTCACACCAATAAATTTTTTTATATTCAAAATTATTATATAATATAAGAAGAATCTATTTTTTAAAAATTTTCTCAACTTAATTTTAATTAAAATATTTATCTATTTTTTTTTTCAAAATTTAAAATAATAAAAATATTAGTATATAAAAATATTAATAGTAAACTTTTGATGCGGTTTGTGATTATAAATAATATTTTTATATATGAAAAAATAATAAATATATATGATTATTTTATAATTATAAGTAGGCCCAAACATGTATAAAATTTTATATTTTTCATAATTTTTTATATTATTAATATTTTTAAATTAATGTTTAATAAAAAAACTAAAATAATCGTAAAAACAAGTATTTCCAATAATAATTTAAAAAATATGAATAAAATAGAAAAATGGTATGATGGTTACACATTATTATAACATAAACTTATGACTTACTATCACTAAACTTCGAAATAGATTGTCATGACAATTTACATATAATTTCATTTTTTTTTAAAATAATAATAATAGGACAAATGTTAACTACTTGTCCACTGGCTCCTTACAGGCTATGCACAAATTTATTTTGTTTTCTTGCATTTACATTGCACTTAACGAATCTTCATAGAAAAATACACTCATGTTTATTTCCATGTCTTGAAAAATGACAAAAATAAACAACCCTAGTTCTTGTTTTCTCATAACACAACACAACTCATCAACTTCCCACAAATTTCACAAACGCGTTTTCCCATACACCAATCACATTTCTTTACTAATAAAACAAAATTTAACTATGGAAAAATAACAACAAAACCCCTCTAAATGATTTATATATATATATATATATATCCAATATCCAAACTAATTACCCATAAAACACCATTTCTGAAATAATACTACTACCTAATAATACTACTACCTCCGTTTACGGGTTTTACATACTATTCATCAACAAATCTTATTTCATATATTCTGACTTATATATAAAAAAAAATATAGTCTAATAAGATCTTGTTTTATTCGTTTTAATGTCTATTTTTAAATATAAGATTATCATAATTTTTAATCGTGTATAATTAAAGATATTTACCGTTGAAATGTGGGAAAAAAAAAAAATAAATGTTGCAATATTGGTGGAACGGAGAGAGTATTAGATTTTTGGTATTGGATGGTTTTTGTTGAAAGGGGAACAAATATAATAAAGACAATTTTTAAAAAATTTTCTGTTTTTTCCTTCTATTTTTATATTATCATTTTCTTTAAAAAAAATCTCTTTAAAATTAATTTTTTTTTTATTTATGAATTTTAGTTTTATTTACTAAAAATGAGTGAAAATATTTATTTTTAATTATTTTTCACATTGAAAATAATTAAAATGGCTAAAGTTTTTTATCATTAATAAATTTTAATTTATTTACCATTAAGAGTTGAATTGAATTTTTTAAAATAATTATTAAAAAGTTTCAAAATCCTAGAGGAATTTTTTTATTCGAATTAATATATATATATATATATATATATTAATTTTTTATGGTGGAAAATGTTGAAAGTTGTGAAGATATTAAATTTTCCCTACTTTCAATATTTTTTGAAAATTTATTTATCATTTTATTATGGATCATAAAATTTTATAATTAATTATAAAATATTATAAAACTAGGAGAAAAATTTTTCTTGCTCAATTTAATATGAAATAATTTTTTTTATTTTATAATATTAAAAATAAATCGAGTAAAATTATTATTTTTTATTAAATTAACTTACTTATACCCTATTATTTTTCATAACAAAATTTTTAAACTAACCATAATTCTAAAAATTAAAAAATAAAAAATAAAATATAGGTTTAAAGAAAAATTTTCATATGAGAAACAACCAAAAAGCGTTTAAAAATATAACCTTACCAACAACCTTATAAATAAACCAATCCCACCACAAAACCACATCAAACCACCCACTTCTACAAACCATGAACGAAACCACAGAAGAACCCTATTCGAACAACGAACCAACCAACATTCCAATCCGAAGACCATCTCGCAAAACCACCAACTCAGAGAACGTAGAACTGACTCTCCATATCCGACAAGACACGTTAACAGTCCAAAGTGTTCAAACACTAGAAGAAGGAATAGTACATGAAGATCCCGAGCTGACTCTTCTGGCGAAAAAAGCCTTGGAGAAGAAGCTATCGTCTTCTTCTTCGTCATCTTCGTTTGGTGGTTCGTTGTTTCGTGGGATTAAAAACTTGGCTTCGTTGACCAGAAGAGCTTCGTCGTTGAAGAGGATTGAACAGGAGAATTCGGCGATTGTTTATGCGTTGAGAGGGCTGAGGTTTATTGCGAAGGAGATTGGTGGTGAGAAGAATGATCGGACTGCCGTTGAGAGGAGGTTTGATCGGCTTACGGCCGATTCCGGTGGGCTTTTGCTCTATTCCAAGTTTGGTGAATGTATAGGTCAGTTCTTTTCATTTTTATTTTTATTTTTATTTATATAAGAAATTTAGGAAAAATATTATTTTATTTTTAATGTTGAGAAAATTGAGTGTGAGTGTACTTATATTCCAATTTAGGGTAGTTTTGAAAATGTTTTTAAATTAAATAAAAATCATTTCATTTTTTATGTAGCTTTAAAATTTATTATTTTAAAAATAATAAAGAGAAATTATTTTAGAATATATAAGTGAACACAAATAGTTAAAAAAAAATCTATGTATTAATTTTTTCATTGTTTTCTAATTTTAAATAAATGAGGTTTTTTTTAAATAGTTAATAAAATTTTAAAAAATTAATATTTAAAAGATTGAAATTTTATTTATTTTTCAATCATTTATTTATCATTTTGTTTAATATAAATATATTATTTATCATTAAATTAAAAAATATTTAAATTATCCCATTATTTAAAAAAAATAAAAATTTTATTTATTTGAAAATAATTTAAAAATTATAATATTTTAAAATTATTATTACTGATTGATTATTATAATATATATATATATATAATAAAAATTATTTTATTATTATTTTTAATATAAAATTTCGTATATGATTTGTGGTTTGAATCGCCTGCCAAATTATCAACTAATTTATATATGTAACAATGACTTTCATCGATTATTGATAATGATAAATTTGGCGTCACCATCATAAAGCACTTATATATATACCGATGAAACTTCTATATATATATGCAGTCGGTTCATTAAATAAATATCAACAGACCAATGAGCTTTCATTACATTCTATGTTAGTTGTATCTTTCTGTTTTATTCAACATCTACAGCTGAACAAACTTCATTACAATTGATTAATATGATAGGTATGAACAATGAGTCACAGGAATTTGCAAGTGAGCTATTTCGAGCACTTGCAAGAAAGCATAACTTGACTGGTGATTTGATTTGTTGTTCGATTAACAAAGACCAACTCATTAATTTCTGGAACCAGATTTCTGATGAAAGCTTTGATTCCAGGCTCAAGACTTTCTTTGACATGTAAGCATTGTTTACCGTAAAATTACAATTAAAGCCCCAAATTTTGAAAAAAGTTATAGATTTAACACATTTTTAGAAATAGGTCTAATATGTCTTTGCTCCCGAAAGTTAGCTCTAATGGCCAATTTGCCCTCTTATTTAGTTGTTTAACAGATTTTCTTCTTATGTTTTCAATTTATAGTCATTTTGCTCCTAACTTTTGCAATTTACGAATAATTCATTTTTTATAATATACTTTTTTAAAAAAAATCATATGATATAGGAATTAAATGTAGGTTATTTGCAAATGCCAAATATAGAAAACAATATATTAAACCCTACCGTTAAAAAAATAGGTTGTTTATAAATTGCAAATGTGAGAGGACAATCTATTAAATCATTAAAATAAGGAAATATATTTTTCTATAATTAAAAATAAATAAATTTATTTTTTTTTATCATGATAGAATAATATAAATAATACTATTTTAAATGGAATTTAGAGTTAGGTTTAATTTTATTATTTCAAAAAATCGAATAAATTGAATTTTTTTAATAGTAATTTATTTATTATAATTTCATCCTCAATTTATAATTTACACAATGAAACACATTGAATTATATGGGGTTATTGATCAACCAGGATTGATAAAGATGCTGATGGAAAAATCACAAAAGAAGAGATAAAGAAGGTATTTATTTATTTGCAGTTGAGTGTAGGTCTAGTCTCTTTTCAGAATGTTTTTGTTATTTTTCAAAATATTTGGTGAAAAATTATAAAAGATGGTGGAAGGAAGGATAACTTTTGGTATTGATAAGGTAGATGATTTGTCTGAGTGCCTCCACAAACAAGCTTTCAAACATTCACAAACAAGCTGAGGAATATGCAGAATTTATCATGGAAGTGTTGGACCCTCACCGAATTGGATATGTTCAGGTAACCGAAACCAACTACTTCTATATTTATATTCAAATTTCATATTAATTTACATCCTGGATTCCATATAAAACAAAAACAAAATCTAGAAACATAAGGCATCCGAAAACACCATACACACATATTCAAATGCAGGCCAACCAAAACACAAATATTAATATTCGTCATCATATTTACCATAAGAAAAATATTATTTTGATAAAAATAAAATTATAAATATTATTGATTTATCTCAAATTTAAAAATCATTTCATTGTTATAATAATATTATTTAAAATATTTTCTAAATAATATAGAAAAATATCTCTAATTTTGTTCAAGATTATTTAAATATTCTTTTTAAAATGATAATAAATGATATTGTTATAAAATAAAAAATAAATTAAATATTTTTAAATTAATAATACAATGTAAAGTTTGCATTTATTATCCGCAAACAACATTAGTTATTAATAGAAAAAAAATTACTTTTTCAAATTCTTTCATTAGTCCAGGTATGAAACGTTGTTTAAGAAAAAAAAATCATATTAAGTGAACTTTTTTCGTTAACTCATTAGTTTCAAAAAATTTTTTAACGAAACTAAAACTAGTTTTTTTTGTTTTTTTTTTTTAATTTTATTTTTTCAAAAAACCAGTAGATTAATGAAAAATTTTTTGAAAAGTAGGATTTTTTTTTAATTAATCCTAAAAAACATAATATTTATATTTTTTTTTTATAAAAAAATATTTTTAATCCGTTATTTTTTAACTTACCAATTTCAAATTATTTTTATATTTACCTGGTTTAAATTATTTTTATAATTCAATTCAAATACATTTTTCCAATTTTATTTTCATTTCAATTTTGATTTTTTTTTAAAGATGGTTCATGGAGGATAATTTTGAATATTAGATTAATTTTTTAATATTGGAAAATAATACTCCATTTTTATTGGTATTAATTTTTGATGATAAAATTTTGCTCTAAGAACTAAAGAGGATGGCACTGAAATTTGTAAAAATATTTGTTGAAGAGAATGATTGTAATTTCCTATAACTTATTACAGGTCCACAACCTGGAAACACTGCTACTCCAAACCCCAGACGAATCCATAAGCTACGGAGAAAGACAAAGCCTATTAGAATTACTAAGCGAAAAACTCGAGACAACACAGGACAAGAATCCGATCGGACGATTGTACCACAACATCAAGTACTTTTTAATGTACAATTGGCGAAGAATTTGGGTTCTGATGCTATGGCTTGGAATCGTTTCGGGTCTATTCGCTTACAGGTTTTTGCAGTATCGAAACAGAGCTCCTTTTGATGTGATGGGGTACTGTGTTTGTATTGCTAAAGGAGGAGCCGAGACACTTAAATTCAATATGGCTTTGATTTTGTTACCGGTTTGTCGGAATACGATTACTTGGCTAAGAAGCAAGACAGGGTTGGGAGCTGTTGTGCCATTTGATGACAACTTGAATTTTCACAAGGTAATTGGTATGAAGAATTGGATTTTCTGAATTATATCATGTTTCTCTCATTAGTGAATCTAAGATCAATAACTTTATTTATTTATTTTTAATCTCATTTCCGAATCATATAGGTGATAGTCCTTGAAATTTAGGGTGAGGTCATATAATTAAAGGGAAAATACTCTAAATCGTGGTTTTTGAAATTATTTCGTCAAAATCATACCTTTTAAATTACTTTAAATTTAAGTTTTTTTTTTTTTTTTATATTTGTTAAAAAAATATTAGTAGTTTTATTATTACCATTTCAAATTATTCTTTTTTTTTTTTTTATCTAAATTAAGAAATAATAAGGATTATTTCAAAATCATCAGTTGCACTTTTGGACTTTTCTTTTTAAAAAAATGAAAATTAAAATTTTATAAAATAAAACTTTTTAAAAATACTTGTAAAAATAGACCAAAATATTTTAATATCCCTACTTTCCGGGTTTTGTTTTGTTTTCCAGACAAATCAAGCCGGATATGAAGTAGTTATATTTTACTTGCTTTACGGTTGGATGCGTCTCAGTACACCGGAAACTTATTTTTATAATTTCTCTTTATAAATAAAAAAAATTTAGAGTTATTCAAACCTAAAAAAAAAATTATAACGTCTAATTTTACGTATTTTTTAGAAAAATTCTGTAAAAATATTATTCTTATTCCAAAAATTGGACTGAGAATCTCCTTTAAAAATCTCATCCATTTCTTTACACCTATATTTTTTTAGGTGATTGCATTTGGAATCGCCATCGGAGTTTCACTCCACGCCGGATTTCATCTATCATGCGATTTTCCTCGGCTAATACAAGCCACCCCAAAACAATACAAACCAATGAAACCCTTCTTCGGGAAGGAACAACCAGAAAACTATTGGTGGTTTTTAAAGGGAGTGGAAGGAATAACAGGAATCACAATGGTGGTTTTAATGATCATAGCTTACACATTTGCCAATCCATGGTTTAGACGTAACAAGCTCAAAACCATCTTCACTGGTTACAATTCATTTTGGTACTCTCACCATTTATTCGTCATTGTTTATTGTCTGCTGCTTGTTCATGGTTATTATCTATATTTCATCAAGACTTGGTATCATAAAACGGTAAGTGTATAAGTCCTTCTTGGTGTACTTATCAGAATTTATGGATTCTTGACATGGTTGATTTTGTTTTTGATAGACATGGATGTATTTGGCTGTTCCGGTTTTGTTGTATGGCTGTGAGAGGTTGGTTCGAGCTTTCAGATCTAATTTCAGACCTGTTGAGATTCTCAAGGTAACTTTATTAATTTGTGCATTCTTTAGCTCACATTTAAGAGAGAAAATATCAACAAAAATTATTAAAAAGTACTCGATTTTGAAATTATTTCTATATATATAGTTGTGATAATATTTCTCAAATTATACTTATTTTTAAAAATATTTTTCTAATTACTACTAAATTATATTTACCATTTGATTTAAATATAAAAACCTCCAATATTTGTAAATGTTGAAAGATAATATTCCCTAAATTATATTCTTGTTAACATTTTTTTCTAATTAAATTTCAATTCTTTTGTTAAGTTAATAAATAATGTTATTATCAATATTTTTTTTACTGTCAAATCATTTTGAAAATTAAATGTTTCTAGTGATCAGTTTAACAAGGGAACAATTATTGGATAATAGTTTTAAAATAGGATATTTTAAGTAATAGTTTCACATTTGAATTTTTTCAAGGAATAGTTCAAAAACATAAATACTTTTGGGAAAGTTTAAAAAAGATGAGAATTAAAATATAATAGAAAAGGATTAAAATAATAATAATAGTAAATAAATAAAGCGAAAAGATTGATTCATGATGGTACAACGGTCTCCGGTGCTCCAAACTCGGATATATTTTTCAAATTAACCTTACAACTTCACGAGTTCTCCACTTCCAAATGTTAGGTAAATTAAGTATTTTTTGGTGATATGGAGATTGAAAAAAAGAAAAGTTAATTAAATCTTTTTTAGTGATATAGAGACTGAACTAACAACGAAAAAAGAAAGTCAATTTAAAATCAGCAATTAAGCATTTCACATCAACCAAAAACGTTTAATTCACCTAAAATAACAACCGAGAGATTAAATAACCCTTCTTTAGATTACTTAAAAAATATATTTAAATTCGTGAGCTCCTATAATCTTTATCTTATTCATAATTATTTAATTCTTTTTCTTTCATTAATGGGATGATGGAAGGTGGTAAGCTACCCAGAAAAGGTGCTAGCGTTACATATTTCTAAACCTCATGGATTCAAATATAAGAGCGGCCAATACATCTTTGTCAAGTGTCCTACAATTTCCCATTTCCAATGGTATGTATATGCTCTAAGATTATTCAACCTAGAAATCAAAATCAATAATTTCATATTGAATGACCAGGCATCCCTTTTCCATAACATCTGCACCAGAAGATGATTATCTAAGTGTTCACATTCGAATACTCGGTGACTGGACCGGCCAGCTCAATGAAACATTTTCTGAGATATGTAAACCAGCTCCAGGAGGAAGGATGGGTGTTCGAATAGCAGAGAAAGGAGACGTCAATCCCAAAGAGTATGTTGATTATCTTTTTGAATAATATTTGATCATAGACACACCTTTACATAAGACATGTTATCCCACTTATCTTAATTTTTCCATATTCAATTTTGTCATTAGTGGTTTAAATAGTAAAAATAACGTTTCGTGGTAACTTTTAACAGTTTAAAGATTTGATAAATGTTACTTAAATTATTAGTTCAAAATAATTAAAATGTTTTAGTATTTTAATATTAGTACCTGCAAATTAAATAATTAATATCTAATTTTATAGTTATCCAATTTACTACTTCTGCTAAATTAATAAATAAGACTTTTAGACCTTGTTGGATATGATTTACATAAGCATTTTTACCGCTTTCTCGATTCAAAAATATTTTTCACTAGTTTAGTTAGAAAATGAGAAGTGTTTATAGGCGCGAAAATACTTTTAGTGACAGAAGTTGATGTGTTACTTCTACCAAAATGCTTTTATTTATCTTCTTTTACTAGAAGTCAAAAGTACAAGTTATCCCAAATAAGCCATTAGTAGTTTTTATAGTCAAATCATTTTAAAAATAGTATTTATTTAATTTTTTTTTTTGAATAATTTTAACATGTATATATAAAAGGTAGTTTAGTTTTTAGGAGAAATTAATTTACATTTTTAGTTATTATTATTATTATTTTGGGAAGACTCAGATATTCCCATTTTATCTTAATTTTTTATAGTATCGAATATTATCACGATTGGATTACCCAACTTCCATATTTTCCAATTGCAGCTTCCCAAAAATTTCGATCGACGGACCATACGGAGCACCGGCACAAAACTACAAAAACTACGACGTGGTCCTGCTAATCGGACTCGGAATCGGAGCCACTCCAATGATCAGCATAGTAAAAGACATAATCAAAACCATGGAAACCCACCAAACCCTAGAATCGGCTTTAGAAAACGGCAAAGCAAAAGACTACATCAAACTAAAAAACTCGACCAACAGAAAACCATGGTTCAACACAAAGAAAGCGTACATGTATTGGGTCACAAGAGAACAACGTTCGTTCGAATGGTTTCGAGAGATAATGAACGAAGTGGGTGAATTGGATAAGAGGAATGTGATCGAATTGCATAATTATTGTACGAGTGTGTTTGAAGAAGGTGATGCTAGGTCTGCTATTATTTCTATGCTTCAGGGATTGCATCATGCGAAGAATGGTGTTGATGTTGTGTCGGAGACACGTGTCAAGTCGCATTTCGCTAAGCCGAATTGGCGGCAGGTTTTCCGGCAGGTCGCATTGCTTCATCCGGAATCCAGGATTGGTAAGTTCTCTATGATTAAAGTAATTTTGACACCAATTTACAAGAAAAATTTTATTTTTATATTAAATCCAGTGAAAAATATTGCGAAAAAGCGAGTAATATCTATATTAAATTATTATAATTTTAGAAAAAAAAATTAAAATATGTGCTAAACAATATAAAAAGGTTTTAAAGTTTCAATTTCACAAAATAAATTTTATTATATTTACAAAATTATTATAACTTTTTGCTTTGGATAAGATTCGTCATGGACCTTAAATACAAAGATTAATACAGTAAAATGATAAAAAAAATTACTTTTTTTTAATTATAATTTTTTCTAATTATAATTCTCCTAATTGTATAAATGGTATAAATGTAAATAAGTATAAGAATTTAGTATTATTAATAACTATACATTTATCATTTATTATATGAATGACACAAATGTAAATAGTAATAAAAACTTAATCTTGTTAATAATTGTGAATGAAAGAATTTTAGATAGGCCACGTTGGCAGATTTTATAATTATTTTATATAATATATAGATTTTGAAATAATTTTTTTTAAAAAATATTCAGTTTTGAAATTTTATTATTTAAAAAATTATAACTTAAAATTATTAATTAAAGTGAAAATTCACAAAATTAGACCTTATCAACTTTTTTATTTTAGTTTTAGACCAACCCTAAAATTTTTTCACTTTTAAACTTTTTTATAAAAAAATTATAAAAATAAACATTTTAAAAAAAAATTGCAAAACATGAGCTTCCCGGTATGTACTACGGGGAAACGAAACTTCAGTTTTGTCTATTTCTCGGTATGTAATACCTGAAATCTGCTGTGTATATATATTTTTTAATATCGAAGGGTAAGATGGTCATTTTGGTCTATTTTTGCAAAAAAAAAATTAAAAGTTTAGTTTTGTAAAAATTTTAATGTTGGTCTAAAAATATAATTTTTTTAATAAAAAATTCAAAAATGCAAATATAATTAATTAAATTATGCTCACTTTACAATTTAGTTTCAAAATAATTTAACAGTATTAATTAATTTAGATCAAAAATTGAATAGTTTAGTAAATGCAATCCATTGATAGTAACTGTATAATTAGTAATATTTTTCACCAAAAATAAATGAAATCTAATTTGAAAAGTTTTGGGATACAATCCAAATAAGGTAATTTGAATAATGATTATGGTTAACGGTAATAAATGTTGAAAACAAAATGAGGTAATGAAATTGTAGATAGTGTGGAAAATATTTTCGACATTGAAATAAAAGAGAATGTAAGTATATTTATTATATGTATGTTACAGGAGTTTTCTACTGTGGAGTACCTTCAGCGATGAAGGAAATAAAACGACTAGCTCTGGAGTTCTCTCAGGAGAGCACCACCAAATTTGATTTTCATAAAGAGAATTTTTGATGATGATGTATACATGTTAATATAGGAAAAGTTGTAGCTAAATTGTTAGCTGTATGTTTTCATTTAATTTAATTCTAAGTTGTTCATTTTGTTAAATATATGCTAGATGTTGGCCAACAAACTCTTTTGGTATTTTGTCTACGATGAAAGGCCATTGGCCTGCGGCGGAAGGTTGAGAAACCCATTGATAAATTTTCGCCTTGGTTGGGCTAGGCTGTATTAGATTCATTTATTCATTGATCTTGGGTTAAAATATATGAAGTCCAGGATCTTAAAATATAGATGCGGGTAGTTGATCATTGGATAACTGTAGCATAGTTGATCTTTTAACGGAATAATTGCTTTAAAAGCTCAAACTGATCGTACGGAATATATGTTTAAAAAAATCGGTAGTTTTCCACCATAATAACCAAACTTCCTTAAATTTTATAAGTTGACCGAAACACCCTTAATTCCAATCTATATTAGATTTTTTTTTTTTTTTATTTCAATATCCACCCCTAATATTTCTAGTTATATAATTTTAGTTTACTATTTTTTCCACATATCCTATATTACTAATATCGTTAATTAACACCTATAATGAAAACACCATCCAACCTTTTTGTTAAATTAAAATTTAGAAAAATAATTAATTGAAAAAATTTATTATTTAGTTGTTAATTTTTAATTTTTTTTTTAAATTTTATATTAAGATGTATTAAACACCATCCAACTTTTTTTTTCGATTGTTGTGTATATTTTTTTAGTCTATAAATTTACCGAGAAATTATTTTTGTGTTTACACTTTTTTTAATTATTTATTTAATGTAATTGATAGAATGATACAATCTATTTTTTTCCAATATAAATATATGATAGAAATAAAATAATTATTTTAATAAAACAAAAAATATAATACTTGATAAAAGTAAATTAAAAATATTTTTAAAAATACATATAGATGATTTTAAAATATTTGACAATTATAATTAAAGGAAAATATAAACAAATAAAAGAATAAATAATGGGGTTGAAATTGAGTTTTTACTTGTTAATACTTTAAAGTATTCAAAAGTCATTCGAAGTTTGTAAGGAAAGGATGAGACAATTTTTTAACTTTAAATTTCCTTAAGTTGTTTAAAATGTGTACAAAAGTTTAGAAAAGTCTGTCAAGTTTAAAAGTTTTCAAAAGTCATGAAAATAACAATAGCCCAAAACATTTGTAGACTCTATAAAAGTCATTAGATACCCCAAAAATTTTGAAGACTTTTTAAAAGTCTATAAAAGTCATGATTAGATACTTATGACTTCGAAGATATTTTAAAAGTTTATAAAAGTCATGATTAGATACACCATGACTTTTATAGAGTCTTAAAAAGTCATGATTAGATACATGCAGATTTCAACTGACATTTAAAATCTAAGAAAGTCATCGAAAGTCATCAAAAGTCATAATTAGATACATCCATGTAATTTTTTTTCTTTTTCCTCTCTAAAACTCTCTCTATTCTTTGGAAGACTTATTTGCTGTATTGTTTTATTTTTTTTTTAAATTTCGTAGTTGAATCCTAGCTATCTTACGAGTAATAAACCTAAGCGAAAAACTATTTTATATTATACCAAATAAATCTGCCAATCTTGTTCCAGAAAAGAAAATATATAGAAGGATTATAACAATAGTTTTATATAAAATTTTAAATTTCATTTTTTAGTGAAAAACTTAAGTAAGCATTTGCAATTTGAAATTGAAATATTGATTTCAAAAATCCAGTTATTATTATTTGTTATAATATTAAATGAATCATGACGTTTGAATATATAATTTCTTATTCTTTGTGTCAACTCACTTCCTTAGCCTCCAAACATGACTTAAATAGTTTATAAAGTTGATAACAACCACCTTGTTATTTGAATATCACGGAATTGTGTCGGATTGTATTGTCTTCATGTAAATTAAGATGTCTGATTAATTAAATATTTGCGTGGAAAAACATTGACCTTACATCACTCTTGATTAAGTCATCTATGCTCTTGATGTCGTCATGTTTTCCATTTTTTTAATTTGTGGTCTAGAAAATTTTCTAAAATCTGCTATTTCTAAACTTAAATCCAATCATGTTTTTCATTTTAAAAATAAATAAATGTTGAAAGTTTATTATATATATATATATATATAGAGAGAAAGAGAATTAGTCAATTGAAAGTTGTCCAATAGCCAAATGCTAGAAAATTATACTCATCAATCAATTAAATTAAATCCAACTGATAATATACAATTGAAGATAAATAACCAATTTTAAAACCTAATCAATTAAATTAGTTTCTCAACTAATCTTTGATGTCGAAGTATGAAAGCATATTTTTAACTTATACCCTGCTTCCTATTAACCTCCCATCATTGTTTAATAAATAAATGGATATCAAAGGTAAAATCCACATAAAAGTTTAAGAGAAAAAGACATATACACCAGGTATCATTATGAAGATAAGTTATATTTGCATTTATTGAGTTTAAGGATATATTAAAAACCATTTGAATAATAATAATAATAGTAATAATAATAATGCTATTATAATATTTAGGTATAATTTTTTTAGAGGGTATTTTATTTAAAATACAATTATAAACCTATTTTTTTAGGTAATTATAAACTTATTTTTAAAAATTAAAAAAAACCAACCATTTAAAATTTGATTTTCACAAAATCATAGTTGTGCGTTCACAGTTTATGAACATAATTCATAGTTTGTGAACTATGTTTACTATACTATGCTCGTAGGTAGTTTAAGGTGTGAAATTCAAACTTTAAATATTTATTTATTTTTAATTTTTTTAAAAATAAGTCTATAATTTAAAATTTTTGGGACATCGAAAAAATTATTTTTTCTAATATCTATTATATATTTATTTTTGAGAAGGTCGTTATCTTTTAAAAAAAATATTTTTTTCATAAAAATTATACTTTCTCCTTTTTTTTAAGTTGCTACTTAATTTGAAGGGTAAATATTTTTAATTATACATAATTAAAAATTATTAAAAAATTATATTTAAAATATAGACGAACAAAATAATATCTCTGACTATATTTTTTCTTATAAATAATGAACTATATGTAAAACAAAATGAACAATAAATAAAACAAAATAATTGAATGAATAGTATTCGAATAGAAAGTGTACGCAGCAAGGAAGTACATTTCAAATATAAACAATAGTTTGGAAATTATACCTTTTATATTATCAAAGATGTGACATCCCACTAACTACATATTTGAAAATTCGTACTCACCCTCCATATCATTGTTCAATAGCACTATAAATACATGAACATATCAAAACCACAACTCACATCTCCAAACACACTAACAAAATGTCTTCTCTTCTTCATTCTCTACTTGCAACTCTTTTCTGTGCTTCATTATTTCTCCAAGGCCAAGCTCAGCTCTCTCCAGATTTTTACAACCAAACCTGTCCAAACGTCACCAACATCATAAGTAACATTCTTGTTGATGCTTTTGCTTCCGACATCCGAATCGGTGCCAGCTTAATCCGACTTCATTTCCATGACTGCTTTGTTCAGGTACTTTTATTAAAAATATTTAATTAAAATAAAATAATTTTATTTTAATTCAATTTTAACCAATTGTTAATGTAATTTTAGGGTTGTGATGGATCTCTACTATTGGACAATAGTGATACAATAATTAGTGAAAAAGATGCACTTCCGAATATTAATTCGGTGAGAGGGTTCGAAGTGGTGGATAGAATGAAGAGTGCACTGGAGAGTGCATGTCCTGCTGTTGTTTCATGTGCTGATATTGTTGCTATTGCATCAGAGAGATCGGTTTTCATGGTAGAATAAATTTCATTTATAAATGATTTAATTTATAGATATTTATTTATTTATTGGATGATTTTGTGGGTGTAGTCAGGAGGGCCTGAATGGGCTGTTCCATTGGGAAGGAGGGATAGTGTGACTTCTGGAGGAGTGGATATTTTGGGTATTATGCCTGGATTTTTGGACCCTCTTGATGTACTCAAAGCTAAATTCGTCAACGTTGGTCTCAATGATAATCTCGACCTTGTGGCCCTTTCAGGTTATATTTTATAAACTTTACAAAAATAAAATTAATAATTCACATATGACAGGAGACTTCAAAATCTAAAATAAAGCTACAAAGTCTCCTCTTATATTACACTATTGCCACGGTGCAAAATTAATGGTCGGTTATACAAATTAAAATAATGAGTGGTGACATATAAATAAATAATAGTTTATAAAGGTAAACTATACATGTAGGCTGGTTATCAAAAATAAAATACCAAAAACTCTCATGTTTTTAAAATTGTTCTCCTAAAATTATTTTCTAATTTATATTTAAAAATATTCTTTTTAGAATATTAAATTGTGTATATATTTTTTAAAAAGTATTTCAATTTTCATCCACTTTTAAATTTTCATTTCATTTTTATTATTAGAATTATTTTTTAAAATTTTTTTAAAAAAATTATTTTTAAAAAATTGATATAAAATTGACAATACCCAATATTTTCTCGTCTCCAATTTTGAAAATATTTTACCGACTTCAATTTTGACCCAGATTACTATATTTAATTTTTTGACTTTATTTTGTATTCTCTTAAAATATTTTTGGGTTATTTTCATTTTTGTTATTTTATAACTTTTATTTACATCAAATAGCCCAACTTTAAAAAATTAAAAAAATAATTTTTCAAACTTTTCTAAAAAATGAACCAAATTGATCATTTTATCCTTCTGTGAAGATCTTTTACATTGATCTGTGAATGTGTGAAGGTGGTCTGTGAAGAGGGCATTCACATATGTGATAGTCTATTTTTGAAAATCAAAATTTGAGTGGCTCAAAAATAGAAATAAACTTCTATTGGTTTAGTTTTGAATTTTTAAGCTTTATTTGGTTTATTTTATATAATTTTCCTAATATTTTTCAATCTACTCTCTATTTTGAAAATATTTCCTAACTTGTAGTTTTAAAAATATTGTCTTCCCCTCCAATTTTAATCCAAATATTTTTATTCTGGTTAAATAGAGAATATTAGTAATTTTACTTAGATTAATAAATTTAAAAATTATTTTTAATTTTAAAATATTTCATAAATTATTTCATTCGTTATTTTATTTTTCATATAACTTAACCGATAATATTATTGCTAAAAATTTTCACAAAATGAATGTTAAATTTTCCGGTCTACTTTCTACAGGAGCTCACACATTCGGAAGAGCACAATGTTTCACATTCATGCAACGACTATACGACTTCAACAACACAGGAGAGACCGACCCTTCCATAGACCCCGAATTCGCAAGAATCCTCCGGCGACTATGTCCGATTCCGATATTCGGAAACACGACCGTCCTAAGCATCTTAACAAATCTCGACCGGACCACGAACGACACATTCGACAATAGATTCTTCACCAATTTAATTTCAGGTCAGGGACTTCTACAAACGGACCAAGCATTGCTTTCGACACCAGGGGCTGACACCATTGAAATTGTCACCAATTTCGCTAATAACCAAACTGCTTTCTTTGAGAGCTTTGTGGTTTCTATGATCAGGATGGGGAATTTGAACCCTTTGGTTGGAAATCAAGGTCAAATTAGATTGAATTGTAGGGTGGTTAACGCTAATGTTACTGGTATGGTGTCTGGTGATAATTTGGTCAGTGATATGTAAATCAATTGGGTATGGGAATTTTCCATATTTTGTGTTTGGTTTTGTAAGTTGGTTTATATTTATTTTTGAAATAATCCATTTTTATGGATGAATGTTTTTAATTATTTTTGGTTGAAATAACTAATGTGGAAAATTCAATAATAGAAGTGATGTTTATTTTTGTTTTATATTATCATTTTTTTTCTTACTCTTATAATTTTAAACATAATATGTGTATATATATTAATTATGTAATATAATAAATTATGATTAAATATTGGAATGGTAAGAAGTTAATTGCTTAAAAGGGAGAGGTATTTAAATATTTTATTATGGTAGTAAAATATAAATGGCTACATATAAAAGGATATAAAATTATAATATTTTAAATTTAATTTAATTAATTGATATTTATATTATTAATAATATTATGAAAATTAAAAATAATAAATAAGGATGGAAATTTATATGATTGTCATTAAATAGATAATTTATAAATAAATTTTTTAAACATAAATTATTTTAGATTAACTTTTCTATTAGAGTTATTCAGAATAATTTTTCTCACTAATTTTTATAAGTGTAAAAATTATCGACAATTTTTATTTTAAAAATTATTATTCAAAATATGGAAAATTAATTAAAATACATTTAAAATAGTATAAAGAAATATTTAAATTTAACTTATATTTTTTATTGGAACTATTTTTTAGATAAAAATAAATATAAAATAAATAATTTATAAATACGAAAAAATTTATCTAAAATTATAAATAAAAATATTTCAATAAAAATAAAGAAAAAAATATTATATTGTAGAATGTAAGTACCTCAAATATGAATCATCATCCTACTATATATATATTAAGTGTGTGTGTTTCGTAGCTAGATTTGTAAAGTAACGATTAGATTTTTCATCTGCGATTTGACAATTTAACTGTTTGGGAGAAACTTTTTGACTAGCGATTAGATTTTTAATTAGTGATTTCTAGAACGCTACTTCAAGTAGCTTTTCACGAATCACTAATCAAAAAGCTCATATTTTTTTATCCTCATCAATTTGTGAGTATTACTAAACTATCCTTAATAATATTAAAGCTGCAATTTGTACTAAATTAGTTAATTTTAATAATATTTTTATTTATTAAAAATGATTAAAAATCTTTAAATAAATTTTTTCACCTAATTTATATTTTATTTTTTTTAATGGATGATTTGTTTTAAATTAAAAATCTTGAAAGAAAAATTAATACTAATAAATTATATTATAATGTAAAAATAATATATTGTATTGTTTATGTAATTTTTCATTTAACAGCTATTTCAACATTTAATTGTTATTACCAAATACTCATGCCAAATCGTTACTTCAACATCTCATTTTTACAGCTAACAGCTAATCGCTACTCCAACTGTTAACTCTAACATCTAATGTAACATCTAGTATCCAATATACACTAAATTATTTTTCTTATTTATTAAACCTATACTTCTACATTTATTATTATTATTATTATTATTATTATTTTATCATAATACAATAATATATATATTTATAATTTTCTTAATTTATTCACCAAATTCTTTTATATATATATATATATATATATATATATATTAAAAAAACACTAATTACTAAAATTAATACTCCTTATCTTCTTTGCCAAAATTTTCATCATGTCATTTATTTACTTACTATATGAAATTATATGTTTTGTCAAGTTAATTAATGCATAATTAACTCTAGAGCTTATCCTTCTCTCCATGATCTCAAAATTCTAGTATAAAAGTAAGACCTTTTTTCTAGTCTTTTACACTTGCAAGAAGCTCCTCTATTGATATATATATATATATATATATTTAGTAGGTCTCTTCTCTCCTTACTCTCATCAATTAATTATTTTGTTTTCATTTTATTTTTAACTTTTTTAAGTGTTAAAATTCTGTAACAGTGATGGAACCTGCCATTGATATGTTGGTGAATTACGACATATTAAATACCAGAAATTCAAGTGTAGAACTTCCAAATTTATTAAAACAAGAGGTTTCAAAATTTTCTGTTAATCCTACTTTGGAGCTTACTCCACCGTTAGATCCAAAAACCAAACGGTTAGATTAAATTAATTTATTGTTTGAGTTTTATTTAATCGAATTTTATATTCATGTATATCTTTTACATATATTTTTTTTAAGGTTGATTGCAAATAGGGAGTCAGCTAAGAAATCTCGACTTCGAAAAATGGAATATATGGAGAAACTTAAAAGAGAAAAAGACTTCCGACAGGTAGAAAAAATCTCTCTATATATATTATTTAAACCAAATAATAATTTATTCTGTTAGGTAATTATTAGATTTTTAGGATGGTTAGTTAAAATGGTTTACCCTTTATAAAATGTAATTATTAAATAATTATAAGAATATTCTATTCATGTATATATATATATATTACTTAACACGAATAAAATATATTTAATAAAATTTAATTTATTTAAATTAACAAGGTAAAGAATATTATAATTTGATAAAATTGAAAATTTATTATTTTTTAATCGGAAAATGATTTTAAATATTTATAACTTATTGTAATTTTTTTTAATTGACAAAAAAATCAATAGATTTTTTTTTTTTGTATTTTATTTTCATTAATATTTGAAAATAGTGTTCAAATTATTCTTCATCCTAAAAAAACTCAATATGAATTTTAAAGTTAAAAATAATGATAAATTAATATTATTTTGAAAAAAAAATGAATAAAGGACATTAGATAAATATATTTAAATAGAAAATAAGTTCAAAATACCATGTAGAAAATGTGGATAAGAAGCTAAATTTTGATATACTTATATAATTAAATATATATATATATATTTATATTATCATTGTTATTATTAATTTTTTAAAATAAAAAAGGCTAGAGTGGATATGTTGAAGCCCCAAGTTGCATATTTTGAGAAGCAGCGCAGGCAACTATCTGCTGAGAATAGTGCAATGAAAGAGAAAATAGCAGCTCTTGATATTAAAAACAATGTACAACAAGGTAAATTTCAATGTTAAATATTTAATTAATATTTTTATTAATTAGATCTATTTTTAATTAAAATTTTTATTTAATTTTAATTTTTACAACAGTAATATTATCGAAGCCCACTTTTTATAATTAATTTTACGGTTTATTCTTACCTGGTAATATATTTGCCTGAATATGAATTTTATAATAATTTTTGCATTATTAAGCATAATAATTTACACATTACTTTTATTAATTTTTAAATAAAAAAGCTAAACATTCTGTAAAATAATTTATCAATGATAATAATTAATTTAGGCACCAAAAGAAATATTAAATCTTTTATACTTATTTTGATTGAGTTGTTTTATAAATAAATTCAATTTATACTAATAAATATAGGTGGTTAATGATAGTTGTGTATTAACTATTTATGATAAAATAAATATACTTATTTTAAAATGAAAATAATTATTTCTTAAATAAAATATTTAAGGAGTATATTTGTATTTGTTTTCATTATTCCTTAAATATATTTAAGGAGTATATTTGTATTTGTTTTTACATGATAAAAGATAATAATTTTTATAAAATAATTTAATTTTATAATTTAGAAAATATTTTGTATTTGATTTTAATTTTCTTTACTTTTGTAATTTTTATTTATTAACCATTGATAAATTTACTTTTATTTATTTATTTACAGTTGAGTATAAATCATTTCTGGAAGAGCGTAATGCATTGGTTGCTATTATATTGAGGAATATTTGAGAATTGAAATCCTCATTTTCTTTAATAATACATTATAGTTATTTTGAACAATATGTAACATGTATCTTTGAGAGATATGTTATGAAGATCCTTCCCATATATGTAATAAAAATTATTTTCAATATAAATTGTTTGACTTGTATTAATATTTATTCTATGATTATAAATTGCAAATAATTATAATATGCGGAAATTTTGGATTTATTAAACTGTTTCAACATATAAATTAGATCTTTCTTTATTAAATTATTATTTACAAAAATTTTTAAATTTAAAAATCATACCGTATCATGTTTAAAAAAAAATCAATTAAATTATTTTTCTCTATAAAATTCAATGAAGTTTTCTAATTACATTCAAAAGTAGTTACGAACTTTCAAGTATCTAAAGAAATTTTAGATTTAATATATTTTTTATATCAAGATTTTTCAATTTTATTTTTCATGATAGGGATCAAATGGTTTAAAATGAGGAAGATTTTTCTTTTCCAATCTATATAAAAAAAATTATATTACAATATATATATATAAACTCTTTAAATTAATACTTTCTAAAATAATAAATTTGTCCGACAAGATACAAGAAAGACCAAGAAATATACACTTCAAAGTGTTTGAACCAGAAATATGCACTTCAAAGTGTTTAGTTTGGTGAGTTTAGGTATTGATGTAAGATTAAAATGAAAATATCGTATATAGAAAAAATCACTAAGAGTGATTTTTTTTTTTTTACAGAATGAGACTTGTCCAGCTTTAGTTATTGACAATGAAGAACCATGGGACCGATTACCTTGAAAGTCTTTTTCAAATCATGTCAAATAGACTAATATTGATTGATATGTGATTGGAAGCTCCACTATCTATGATACATGAATCCATGCTACTTGATGTAGAAGTATTTAATGCAAAATGTTTAGAGTTACATGTTGAATTCATCATATTAACCATGATAAGAAGGTTAGGATTCATGTTGCTAAGATATGGTGCAACTTCTTGTTATATAAACATTTGAGTATTTCGTTAATAACTTGATGCTTCAGCAGAAATACTTCCCTTATCGGATGAGTTTTTGTTAGCCGTTACATTTGCATAAGCTTTGCTAGATTTATTTCGTCCTCAAGCAATTTATACCATTAGGATAACTTATTATTTTAAAACAAGCCTCTTTTAAGTGACTGATATCACCATAATACGTATATTTTTTTTTATCAGTTTTCATTTGTTATTTTTTTTTTGAAATTTCCTCCAGTGCTAGAATGGTTGGACCTAATCTAACAAACATAATAGCTACTAAATTAGTTTCTACATTCAACAACAACTGAACAACCATATATTTTTCTATTCTTGTAACCATGGAATAAGCCTTCTTAACAATAGGTAAAGGTTAAAGCAGTAGAATCTGATTTCTTACTGAGTAACCTATCGTGAAGCCCCATAAGAAACTCCATCAGTTGTCCAAAAATCATCATATTTGTAAGATCCTTAGCAGCATTACAATCATGATCTATATTTGGTAGTGGCATCAAACATTGTAGCTCATCCCATAACATCTTTAGCTTAGTGTAATATTTAGCCACAGATAAATTACCCTGACTAACGAAATAATCTCCCTCCTAAGTTGATAAATCATAGTTCCATTAGCCTTTCTAGATCTTTCTTTGATTTCAATCCATAACTGACCATAGGAAGACACATATAGTAAAGCCTGTACTATCTCCTTAGATATAGAGGTTAAAATCCAACATGTTACCATATAGTCAACTCGTTTCCATTGCTATAGATCCTCAGAACCATCACTAGGTTTCACACAACTTCCATCTATAAAACCTAATTTTGATTTTGCATTAAAAACTATGATTATTGATCTACTCCAAAAATTAAATTTCTTACCAGTTAGAGGTGATGTAACCAGAATCATTCCTAGATGACCTGAGTTTTAAAGATGCAAAGATATCCACTCTGATACATTCTCACCATTTCTCGTCTGTTAGAGTGTGGAACAGTTCTTGAATCTCAGTTTATATTTCTACTTCAAGAATCTACTCCAGCAATCAGCGGTAGATGGCTATGATAGCATGTGGAAAATGTAAATTAGTTCTATGAGAAGAAAAGCGGATTTTGTTATTAACAATCTAACCAAATTAGTTACAACCTGTATCCCACAAATGATCTGACTAGTCTAATTACCATGTAGGTCCCTCAATTTTCTACATAATACACAAAATACCTCCATCTATCTATTTAGCTGATATACATATAGTATTGAACCTATATGAACCAACATACAACTTATAATAAACTTAACTCCCTTTAACAGATATATCTACCTACTTCACATATCTGTGTTGAATCAATTAACCAAGATTCTTTGAATTTCAACATATACTTTAACAACCCTTGCTTTTAAAATTTCAGCATAGTTCAAAATTTATTTTTAAAATTTTTACATGTTTCATTCTAGTCGTGGTAAAAAGGAGATAAAACGAAATTAAGGAAAATTTTTAAATCTGTATTTTTAAAAAAATAAAATAAAATTATCCCTGAAATATATTTAACCACATGGGAGTAGTTGGCTGCTGACATAATGCTAGCTTATGCAAGCATTACCTAGCTAATTATATAAAATCATTATATAACTAAGCAATTTGAATATAGAAATATTAAGCAGCCACCCCATTTGACCTCAACTGTAATTGGTTGTTTTAAAATCTAATCATATTATTGATTAACTATGATGGTGAAGTTTCTGTTTTATTATCAAAAATGACATGGAAAACATCATCGTACATAGCTACTAAAATTTGACCAATAGTTAAAAACCAACCTTTCTCTTTCAAGTCTTGGCTTTGTTGCTTGTGGCGTGATAGTGATTTTACTGTTATTAAATAGCCCAATTGAATAAACGTATGTGTCCATAAAATTGTTTGTGGTTGTCTCTTCTCGGTTGCAAAATATTTTATTAAGTTACTTTACTTAAAAACGTGTGATGACTTTGATTTCTTTATTTTATATATATATATATATATATATATATATATATTATATATATTTCTTTTCTCAAGGTATACTTTGATGAGAAATCCATGAAATAGTAATTATTTTTATTAATTTTTTTAAATAATAAGTTATTTTATATCAAACGTGCTAATGTATATATAAATACATTTATAATTTTTTATTATTATACATATTAAAAAATTTTAAATTTCTTTATTAGCATATAATTTTTCATATTCAACATAATTGAAATAACATTATATATTAAAAGATTTTCATTACTGTTTATTAATGTATTTTAAAACATTAACTTTAATCCTAAAGACAACCTTTTTCCCTTTTGAAGAAGGGAAATTATTTTGAACCGAAAACATATTTGACATATGAAAATACATAATCTTTCATGCATAAAAATTATAAATAGCTAGTATTATATCAGATTTGTTTGGGTATTGAATAGTTGGAAGAACTGAAAAGATATTTTATATTAATTTTTGACTGCTTTGTAATGAACCGAGTTTTTATTTGAAAAAAAAATTGAACATTTTAATTTGGTTGATTGGTATTAAAAAAGTACCATTGGATATATATATATATCTAAAATATTTTCTTATGTAAATATATCATGTAATTACAAATATAGAATTAGAGTATTATCCCTCAAAAGTTATCATGGAATGGTTGTCTCCTCTAATAAATATATATATATATATATATATATATATATAATAAGAAGGTCTACCCTTCTAATAAGGGATTTTGAATATGAGAAGAATGGACTCTTTAAGATTACTATTAACTCTTATACAACTTGTTAAATAAATAAGTTATCAATAGCAGCGGATACGAGTATTAGCAACCACAAAGTAAATAAATATATATAGACAAGAAAATAGAGATAGAAAAATAAGACACAAGATTATACGTAGAAATTCAAAATGATGGGAAAAAAAACTCACATCCGTCGAGACAACACGAGATTAATTTCATTATGTAACAATAAAGCAGCGGATACAATAAGAATATCTCTCTCACTCCCCAATTCAATTACATTAGTCACAGTCTCACACATAAGCTCTCTCCATATGACTCTCATAGGATAACATGACTCGATCCTAAAACTCAAGATCTTCACAGTTTTCATGGTTCCCAGACCCCAACAGGCACCTTGCAGACTTACCCAACCACATTTACATTGTTCTCTCATAATATCTAATAAAAGATACAAGCATCAAATTTATAGCGCTAGATTATTTAATCACAAAGTAAATCTAAACCATTAAAAAAAATTTTCCTATTTAGAATTCTCAAATATGTCTTTTTCCTAATTAGAATTCACATTAAAAAAATATCATTGCTAATCAAATATGGCAACTCTCAAAGTATTCTTCGAATCTTTTCCTCATGGCAAACCAATTCTAAATGCTAGTGTATACCTGAATTCTCATCACAATCCTAACAATTATTTTATTTTAGTTGAAATATCTAGTTGAATATGTTTAAGAGAGTTGAAGTCATTTCCAAGGCAGAAAATTGTTGGAATTATTACTCGCAGATTAATATGTTATACCCCTTCTCAACCCATTCCGATTAAGCAAATCATCGACAGATGTTTTTAACTTTCTGTGCACATAGTGAATCTGCTATTTCAACGAGATTGGACGATTTTAGATCACTAATTTGTTTCACTTCAACTTGTAAAAAATGAAAGGGGAGGGATAAGAAGACAAATCTCTAATAATGAGTGTGAATTATAACCAAACTATTAATATCCAACCTAATTACACACTATATTTATTTTTTCCTTTTTTTTTATCTTATTATAATAAAACTTTTAGGTCTCTAGACGACAATGATGAGTAAGGTTATACAAAAGGCAAAACTATTGGAACATGGAAAAAAACAAAACATTATTCCTCAAGACCAATGCCCACAAACTCAAAGCCTCATCTATTTGGAGAAAGTGTTGCCATAATTATATATGTAATTATACTCTATATCTCTACATCATTCAATTCTTTCAACAAACATGCCCATAGACCTTCATTAGCATCATCACATGAAGCAAAAGTGGACACATCATCCACTTGTGGAAGTGGATAGTCCCACAAACATTGTAATTCTCCATAGCAAGATTCTCCAAATGCAATTTCATCAACAGAATCATTAGGTGGAGATGCATTGACTGATTGAATATTTCCTTGTGAAGTAGAGACATGTTTCTTCAAATGTGTATGCCAATGATTTTTAACTTCATTGTCTGTTCTTCCAGGCAGCTTTGATGCAATAGCTGACCATCTAATATTGTAAAAAAAAAAAAAAAAAAAAAAGTTAAAAATATATACAACCCAATTGATTATTGGAAATACTATTGCAGATATATTTGAGATTACTTCTGCTTTTTAACTTTTTAGTTTGTAAGAAGAGAAGCAAAAGCAAGTTTTTCAAGACTAATTTTGACTTCCAAATACTACTATAACTTCATGAAATCGAAAATCAGAAGTCAGTCTATCCAAATAGGCTTTCCATATACTAACCGATTTCCAAGTTGGTGATGCAATTGGATAATAACATCATCTTCTTCTTTAGTGAAGTTTCCATGCTTGATCCCTGGTCTTAGGTAATTCATCCACCTCAGTCTACAACTTTTCCCACATCTCAGCAATCCTAATTACAACCAAAAAAAAAATATATAATCAAAGGTTAGTTTGTACTTAAAATTTTTAATATATACATATGATTAATGAAACCGTACCAGCAGCTCTGGGAGTGACAGCCCAATTCCAAATTCCATATCTTTTAACATAAGCAATTAATTTCCGGTCTTCTTCAGGAGACCAAGAACCTTTTCTAAGATACGACTGTTCTGTTGTACGGCTGTTGAACTTCACCATATTGGATCTAATTCTAGTTCAATCTACTTTTGTTGTCAGATGAAGTTATGTTCGAAGACTGTACGGTTTGGATGAGTGTATATATATACACTATAAGTAGGGGATTGAATGTGGACACGTTTTTAATTGTTAGTCAAAATTTACAATGTTGACAATTGAAAATGACTTTTATGGACAATAGACGTCATTTCCTTTTATTAAAGTAATTATATCATAAGTCAAGACCCAATAGAAATATAGATTGATGAATAGGGTTTTTGGAAGTGCAGAGGTTGCTTCTTTCTCAAGAAATATATATTTTTCTTTCACGGTTAGAAAGTGATGGAACATTTTTGGAAACTTAAAAAACCTAATATGGGACCATGAAATTTGGAAATTCGTTGTGAACACTCTCAAGTCAAAGTCTGTTTCCTCGTGCCTATTTTCCTTTGAAAGAGTCCCTGTGCCTTTTGACTAATACTAATTTGGTAATATTTTATCCATTTTTATGAGTAATCATTCATTGTACTCTTCCTAATCAAGAAATTTTATGAACTACATTTATATTACAATTCACACAACACAACAAACATGCAAGCTTTGTTCCACATTCTATTGGAATTTATTATAAGAATAATTAATATTATTATTATTTTTTTTTTTATAATGTCTAACCAGATCCCCTCCCGTAAATCTCTGTCCATATGTGATTTTATAAGTACAAATTGGGACATCAAAATTGAATGTTAACCGTTCTTCTAAAATATTTCATCTACCGAACTTCACCAAAAAAATTATTATATAATTTGGTCCGTTAGACCATGAAAAATTTAAACATCCTCCATTTTTAGAAAGTACCATATAGAAAAGGCTTCAAGATTAAATCTATCTTTTTTATATTTTGTTAATTAATTCGGAAAATTATCAGCTGTTTTAATTTGAAAATTGATGGTAGGATATGGAATTAAAAAAATAAAATAAATATCCTGCTAATTATAATAAACGGTAAGTAAAATCAATTTCATAAAGAAAAATAATTAACCTAGTATTGTTTTGACGAGATTAACTGACAATAACTTAAAAATGAGTCCAAGAATAGATTTTAACTAATCAAATTAAAAGGCTAAATAAATATATTATGAATGGAACATTTGACTATATTAGAATGCCTTGAATCATAAGAAATCCTAAATTACTTGATTCACTAGGAATTCTTTTTAGAAGGAATTTCTATTTTGGTTTTTTGGATCTATTTCCTATTTGCTAGTTTTCCTAATTTGAGGAGATTTGTTTTTCCCAATTGTTATGGTTTACTTTTCCTTATTGGAAAGAAACTATTAGGAAAGTGAGTTTTGTGATCACTATAAATAGAGGCGTCTCACAAAGAAGAAAGTATCCAGTTCTAAAGAGAATTACACATTGTGAGTGTGGGAAACACATTCGAGAGTTAGGGGTTTTAGTTTGGGTGCTTTGGGTTGTGAGATTTGAGTGTAGCCTTTTGTGGCTATTTTGTGTGATATCTTGTAATCCCTTTGATCATTATAGTGGATTGTTATTCTCTTCCTTCGTGGAGTAGGCACATTGCCGAACCACGTTAAATCTCTCGTGTCTCTTTCTACTTTCCATACTTTGTTGTTCTGTTTCTACTCTAGTTGGTGCTATTCTGTCTCCTCTATTCCTAACAAACTGGTATCAGAGCATAAGTTGTGTTTAGTTATGGCATCAACATCAACAAAGTTTGATATCGAGAAGTTCGATCGAAACATGAGTTTCGCTATGTGGAAAGTCAAGATGAAAGCAATTCTGACACATCAAGGATTGCAGAAGGCGCTTTTGAAGAAAGAAGAATTTCCCAAATCGTGGGATGAAGAGAAGATGGTGGAGATATATGAGAGAGCATTATCCATGATCCAATTGTGTTTGTCTAATGAGGTTCTGAGAGAGGTTATCGATCAGAATACTGCAAAAGGATTATGGGATAGATTGGAGGCTCTATATATCGCAAAGAATCTCACTACAAAATTGATCGCCAAGCATCGTTTATACACCCTATCGATGGCAGAAGGTACGTCCATCAAGTCTCATATTGATGAATTCTCTTCTATTGTAATGAATCTATCTAACATGGATATCAAGTATGAAGATAAAGATCAAGCCCTCATGTTACTTCATTCTCTACCTCCTTCTTTCAAGAACTTTAGAGAGACGTTGATCTATAGTAATACTTCTCTAAAGTTGGAAGACGTCAAATCGGCACTTTATTCGAAGGAGTTATTTGATAACCAGATGTCCAAAACCCGAGCAGATCATCCTGCTGAAGGTTTAGTGGTTAGAGGAAGACCCGAATCTAGAGAATCTGGTAAAAGTCGCTCTAGATCAAAATCAAAGTCCAAGTATGTGGTTTGCAATTATTGTAAGAATAAAGGGCACATAAAAAAGGATTGTTGGATTCTTCAGAAAAAGAATAAAGAAAATAGCCAACAATCAGAGAAACCTCCAGAAGTCAGTGTTGTGCAAGATAAGGATGAAGACTGTGATGTCTACACAGTCATTGATGATAATACTAGATCTGATCAAGGGTGGATTCTTGATTCTGCGTGCTCATTCCATATCTGCCGGCAAAGACAATGGTTCACTTCTTTCGAGGAATCCGAAAGAGGTGTTGTGTTAATGGGCAATGACCAACCTTATAAAGTTGCTAGTATTGGTTCTATGAAGATTAGGATGCATGACGGCGTGATTCGAACATTGGTAGACGTTCGGTATGTTCCTGATATTAAGAAAAACCTTATCTCATTATCTATTTTAGATGATACTGGTTGCAAATTCACTGGTGAAGGTGGAGTTCTGAAGGTTAGTAAAGGTGTGCTGGTAGTTATGAAGGCGAAGAAATTTGGTAGGCTGTATTATCTGATAGGGTCTACTGTTATGGGTTCCGCCTCTGTTTCTTCTACAATCGAAACAAATACTACGAAGTTGTGGCATATGAGACTTGGACATATGAGTCAGAAAGGCATGGTAATGCTGAGTAAGAGGGGTCTTTTGGGTGATCGAAATATATCCAATTTGTAGTTTTGTGAGCATTGTGTCTTCGGCAAACACAAATGAGTCAACTTCAACACTGGAATACACAAAACTAAAGGTACGTTGGATTATATTCACTCTGAACTTTGGGGACCATCACGTGTTGCATCAAAAGGTGGTTCTAGTTACATGATGACATTGATTGGTGATTTTTCAAGAAAAGTCTGGGTCTATTTCTTGAAGAATAAGTCTGAAGCTTTTGAGACCTTCAGAGATTGGAAGGCATTGGTTGAAAAGCAGACTGGAAAGAAAGTTAAGCGCTAGAGAACCGATAATGGGTTGGAGTTCTGTAGTGGGGAATTTAATTCATTCTGCAAGAAAGAGGGCATAGTGAGACATCTCACAGTTAGTGGGACACCCCAATAGAATGGCGTAACCGAACGCATGAATAGAACCCTTTTGGAAAAGGTTCGTTGTCTGCTGAGTAATTCTGGATTGACGCAAGTTTTTTGGGCAGAGGCTGCTGCGACAGCTTGTTACTTGGTGAATCGTTCTCCATCCGCGTCAATCGAGTGTAAGACTCCTGAAGAGGTATGGTCTGGTAACCCGCTAATTATTCTGAATTGCGGATATTTAGATGTCCTGTCTATGTTCATTCGAACAATGGAAAGTTAGAACTTAGGTCAAAGAATGGCATATTTTTGGGTTATCCGAATGGTGTGAAGGGATACAGAGTTTGGCTTACTGATCCAAAGACACCAAAATCCATAATTAGCAGAAATTGCATCTTTGATGAGAATATCATGCTTCATCCAAATAAGGAAAGTGTTAGTTCTGACACTAAGGTGGAGAGTTCTGAGAAGGAGAACAAAGAGATGCAAGGTATTAGGGTAGAGTCTCCATCCGAAAATCATGAAAAACCAAATGAGATAGAGACTGAAATCATTGCCAGAGGAAAGCCCTTAAGAGAGAGACGAATGCCTTCGAGATTTGATGATTATGTTACCATAGCTTGTGTCGCCGCACAAGAAATCAAAGGATCTGATGACCCAGTCACATATAGTGAAGCCGTCTCAAGTGATGATTCTGGTAAGTGGTTGGTGGCTATGTAAGAAGAGGTGGAGTCTCTTCATAAAAATAAAACTTGGGAACTAGTAAAGCCTCCAATTGAAAAGAAGATCGTTGGATGTAATGGGTCTACAAGAAAAAGGAAGGCATACCTGGGGTCGAGAAAGCAAGATACAAGGCACGTCTGGTTGCAAAGGGCTATAGTCAGGTGCAAGGTATTGATTTCAACGATATTTTTTCACCTGTTGTTAAACATAGCTCTATTCGTGTTTTGCTTGGTTTAGTTGCTATTCATGATCTCGAGTTAGAGCAACTAGATGTGAAGACTGCGTTTTTATATGGTGAACTTGAAGAGACCATATACATGTCTCAACCAGAAGGTTTTGAAGTTGAAGGAAAAGAAGACCATGTTTGTCTACTTAAGAAGTCATTATATGGCTTAAAGCAGTCACCTCGACAATAGTATAAGAAGTTCCACTCGTTTATGATGGTGCATAGTTTCACAAGGAGTCATTCTGATAGCTGTGTTTACTTCAAAAAGTTATCTGATGATTCATATATCTATCTACTCTTATATGTCGATGACATGTTAATTGCTGCCAAGAATAAGTCTGAGATCAACAATTTGAAGAATCAGTTGAATGGTGAGTTTGAGATGAAAGATCTAGGAGGAGCAAAGAAAATTTTGAGAATGGAGATTAAGCAAGATAGAGCTGGCGGTAAACTTTACTTAACTCAAAGAAGCTTCATAGAGAAAGTTGTTGAGCGTTTTGGGATGAAAGACGCAAAACCGGTAAGTACTCCATTAGCTTCTCATTTTAAACTTTCTGCTGATTTGTCACCAAAAACTGATGAGAACATAGAATATATGTCACAAGTTCCCTACTCTAATGCTGTTGGTAGTATCATGTATGCAATGGTGTGTACTCGTCCCGATATCGCACATATTGTTAGTTTAGTTAGCCGTTACATGGCTAATCCTGGAAAACAACATTGGCAAGCTGTGAAGTGGATATTGAGATATTTGAAGGGTACTACTCATGTTTGCTTGGAGTTTGGTAAAGACAAAGGGAATGTTGTTGGTTACGTTGATTCGGACTATGCCGGTGATCTTGACAAAAGAAGATCGATTACTGGATATGTTTTTACTCTTAGAGGTTGTGCAATTAGTTGGAAGGCTACTTTACAAGCGACTGTTGCTTTGTCAACAACATAGGCCGAGTATATGGTCATGGTTGAGGCTGTAAAGGAAGCAATTTGGTTGAGAGGATTGGTTGGTGAACTCAGCGAAGATTTGAAGGTGACGGCAGTCCATTGTGATAGTTAGAGTGCGATTCATCTAGTAAAGGATCAAATGTTCCATGAATGCACTAAGCACATAGACGTCAAGTACCACTTTGTTCAAGATGTGATTTCTGAAGGTAATATTACGGTTTAGAAAATTGGTACTGAAAACAATCCTACTGATATGATGACCACGTCCTTATCTACAATCAAGTTCAAGCATTGTTTGAGCTTGATTGGAATTTGTGATCGTTAAGATTCCCTTACGGGATACAAGGAAGAGGAAGACAATTCGAAGTTTGTTTATGGGTCAAGGTGAAGATATAATAGTGATCAAAGAAAGAAGATTCAGAAAAGTTAAGGTGATTTAAGTCAAGGTGGAGATTTGTTAGAATGTCTTGAATCATAAGGAATCCTAAATTACTTGATTCACTAGGAATCCTTTTTGGAAGGAATTTCTATTTTGGTTTTTTGGATCTATTTCCTATTTGCTAGTTTTTCTAATTTGAGGAGATTTGTTTTTCCCAATTATTATGGTTTACTTTTCCTTATTGGAAAGAAACTATTAGGAAAGTGGGTTTTGTGATCACTATAAATAGTGGCGTCTCACAAAGAAGAAAGTATCCAGTTCTAAAGAGAATTACACATTGTGAGTGTGGGAAACACATTCGAGAGTTAGGGGTTTTAGTTCGGGTGCTTTGGGTTGTGAGATTTGAGTGTAGCATTTTGTGGCTATTTTGTGTGATATCTTATAATCCCTTTGATCATTATAGTGGATTGTTATTCTCTTCCTTCGTGGAGTAGGCACATTGTCGAACCACGTTAAATCTCTCGTATCTTTTTCTACTTTCCATACTTTATTGTTCTGTTTTTACTCTGATTTGTGCTATTCTGTTTCCTCTATTCCTAACAGACTAAGTAAATTATTCAATTACAGAATCGATTATTAATACTAAAGGTAATTACATTAATTTCAATAATAACGGTTAGAATTGTTGACAGCATGTACAACAATCTAATTTTTTCATCTAAATTTTTAAAATGATCAGGCACGATCATTCAAATCAATTTTAGGACATAAATTTTCATAAATATTTTAAAAAAAAAAACAACAAATAAACAATACTCATAATCAAGGAATCAGCACGTACGACCATTTATGAAACTATAATTTTGAAATTCTGACACTGCCTAGATTCAATTAATCAATTATAAATTTAATTATTTGATTTGCTAACCTATTCAAGTGACTAGTTATGCATATAAATCAATAGAATAATCTAAAGTAAACAAAAATATACCAAAAAGACATAAAGAAAGTAGAATCAAAATATCACAACACGAATAAAATGAATTAATCGTCTGATAGATGATAGTAGATTAGCTGGTTATAAGTACAACAAAAACCCTTATTTTAAAATAAAACAACATATAAAAAATAAAACAAAAATCTAAACCTAAAATAAAGAGAGTGAAAATTTCATATTGGCGGTACTTTAAAGAAAAAATATATTCCCTTCTAAATTATATCTAATTTTTAACTTAAAACCTTAAAATTAAAATTAAAAGATTCTTTAAATTCAAATAAATTTGATTCTTTAATTTTTTAATTTTTACTTGTAGCTTGTAAAAAATAAATTTCTTCCACAACTTTATTTCATCAAATTTACATTTATCCTCCAAATAGCACAAAATATTACAATTGGAAAAATCAAAATCTTCTATTTAACCCGCCAAACAGAAAGAAAATTAACTATAAATTTTCTCTTGATACGCTTACCTTGCCCGTTTAGGTTTGAAAGAAGTAGATACGGGTAACATATTTTTATCTATTCTGATCATTGAAAAAAAAGAAAATAGAATATGAATTTCTTGTATACGTTGAGGTTATTTGAATTATTGTATTCAACTTCATTACTCTCTTCACATTCCATCTCCTCCATCACAATCGCCTTCTTATCCTCCACTTCCCTTATCCTATCTTCCTCCTCTACCCCTCTCATCATCTTCTTTCACCATTTCTTCCCTTTTCTATTTCATATAAACGTCCAAAAAGACCCTTTAAATATTATAATAATAAGAATAATAAATAATAATAATAATAATAATAATAATAATAATAATAATAATAATAATAATAATAATAATAAAAGCCTATTCTTCTATCTCCTCATTTACTGTGATAATTGTTTGTTCTGCTATTGCCTCTAAGGTTAACTCCAATTTTTGTTTTCTATACTCACCATTGAGCACATGTGGTCTTAGAAGTCTCCATGAAGGTTATTGGTGGCACTTTATGAGCTCTTTTACTCCGTCTTCGCCACCATTGTTAAAAAATTGAAACCCTATTGTGCCACCTACAAAAATACCATATTACTCTTATAACTTGACTTTGAACAACTTTTTCAGTAATTTTAAATTACTCTTAAAATTTTAGGTATTTTTAAAATAATTTTAAACAGTGGCGTGCAATGAAAAATTTTCCAATTTAGCTTAGCATAAAACTCTCCACCAATTTGTTGTAGCATGTAAACATTTTCCAATTTTAAACCTTTCATAGTGATTTTGTTCATAAAGAGAGGATACAGTGCAGTGAACCAGGTTTAAAATCTTCATTGACTAAAGTGTGAACACACGCTATTATAATCTCCCTTAGGTGTAAACACATAATATTATAATACATGTGAACATGTTAGCTAAATGACTTTAGAAATAGTTAGTCCTAGTCCAGCTGTTCAAATTTTCTAAGGTCATTCAAAATAATTTTTACGTTGACCTGAGTAAACAAACACCTTAACTTTCTAAGTTGAAACCACTCATTAATATTGGATCAAAATTGTAAATATAAATTGGGAACTTGGATCTTCATTCTTCAACTTCAAAACTCTTCTCTCTTGTTTGTATACCATTATATCATCATGAAGGTGAGAATTTCAAATGAATCATTGATTGAAATTAAATATAGTATAGTACTTATGATTATCTTTTGTTTTTTCAGCAAAAGGTGGTGATCAAAGTTTCAATGAATGATCACAAATCTAGATCCAAAGCTCTGAAAGTCGCAGTGGGAGTTCCAGGTAAACAAAGTTCAAGTTCTTCATAGATCAATTATCATTCTCGTTTTAACTTTTATTCTTTATTTTTTTAAAGCATAATGATAACAAAACGCCTGAATTTGACAAACATTTTCAATCCTCCAACTAAATAGGTTTCATTTAATCTCTCAACTATTATATAGAATCGATTTGCTTCTTTTCATCTATGTAACAAAACTGTGGTAAATATGAATTACTTGCCACATTGTCAAAACATATTAATTATTAGATAATTGATGGGCTAAATTAAAATCTAACGCAGTTTGAGCGACAAATTGAAAATGTTAGGGATTTTCACAATCAAGTCAGATTTTAGGGATTTTCAAAATCATTATACTATATTTTTTAATGGAAAAATTTTTTATAGGCCATAAAAAGTATACTATATAATTATAGACCATTTTTGAAAAGTTTGCAAAATTAAAGTTTGATTTTCACTTCATAGGTCATTCACAAACTGTTGTCATAATTCACAGGATGTGAATGTAATTCACAGAATCTGTGAATAGTAAAATTTCAGGAGTATTCTGGAAAACTTGACCCATGAGGTGAAAACTAAACTTTTAAAAGTCTGTTTTTGTATGTTTTTCAAAACAGACATGTAATTGTATTTTGAACTTTAAAAAGCCCACCTTTTAGAATTTTCACTTTTATTAATATTTTGTATCGAGCTCAATACAACCCTAATATCTTTTATACATTATCCACGTTGGACTCTTTTTTTTAATGTAGTACCTAAAAATAAATCAGTATAATTAGATTAGGCATAAGGGTCTCAGGAGCCCCCAAACTTGGCTATACTTTTCAAGTTAGCCCTCAAACTTTAAGGAGTGTCAATTTAACCCCTTAACTTCCAAATGGAGAGTTAATTAAGCCCTTTTGCTGATGTGGAGGCTGATCTGACAGCAAAAAATGGTAACTTTAGAATGTCAACTATGTCCTCCACATCAGCAAAAAGGGCTCATTTGACACAAAATTTGAAAGTTAAGGGGTTAAATTGACTATTCGTAAAGTTGAAGAATTAACTTGAAAAATATAGTCAAGTTCAGGGACTTTTAAGACCCTTATGTCATTAGATTATTAACCACAAGCATAATATCATACTAATATTTATTTATTTATTTATTTATCTTATAGGCGTAGAATCAGCAGCTTTAAAAGGAAAAGAAATGAATGAAGTGGAGGTGATAGGAGAAGGAATAGACGCAGCTGAACTTACAACACTTCTAAGAAAAAAAATCGGCCATGCCGTTCTCGAAACAGTCGAAACCGTGGAAGAGAAGAAAAAAGAAGAAAAAAAGAAAGCGGAGGATACCAAGATTATGCAAATGGAGTGGCCTCTTTATTATTATCCAGATGTTGGACATGTTGTTAGAGACCCCTACTACTATGACCAAACTTGCTCCATCATGTAAAATAGAATTTTGTAGTTCATATAATGTTTATGATTAAAATGGAGAGATTCAAGGTTTTCAAATTGAGAGATGAGGTGATACAGAAATAAAAAGAAATGAGATAGATATAATAGAGAAAGAAAACTTTTCAAGTAATGGCATAAAGCATATTTTATACATAAATAAGTAGTTGTATACTTTTCTAACATTTGAAGAGTTAATTATTACTAGAAGATTGAGTAAGAACTCAACCGATACCCTCTCTCCAACATAGTTCACCATATGAATTATGTGTGTCTCTGTAGACTTTAGCAATTGTGTATTTTCTCATTATGTTTCTCACAGTACACTCCTTAATTTTTGCCACAAACTCTTTAGCATTTTTTCAGTCTCCTATACTAAATTTGGGAAAACTCACCATAAGCCTATTAGATCTCTTCGGATTTTTCTACTGTGAAACTCGGTCAGATTTAATATAATTATTATATTTAATATAATTTAAATTTAAACACACTTTATTTTGTCAAGTGTGAAACTCGACCGAGCTTTCCTTTGGTGAAGGAGACACCCATCCGTTTAATATAAAACTCGAATTTTTTTTCAAAATTCAGCCCGATTGTATTAATTTATCGAAAATAGTTTTACTGTTTCAAAACCCGATTCATATTCCAAAGAACAATTTATCACACAAATTATCAAAATTTTGTTCAAATTAAACTGTAAATATTACCCATAATTTAATTATGTCATAGATTAATTGAACACAACATCAATTAACCATAATTAACTCAAATTGGAAAAACCCCAAATTCCCATAAATTTAAATTCAGAAGAAATTCTAAATTTCTTGTGGACTTTAATTTGGTAATTTAATCTCTAACAAACCTCTGATGTCAATAATATCTTTTAAATAGAAATTCCGTGTTAGCTAAAATACTTAATTTAATTGCGAAAACCATCACACACGAATAAGATTAGAGCAATTAAATCAACTGACAAAATCAAATTATAAAATTTCATATAAAATACAAAACTTGTTGAATCAAAATTCAATAACACAATAAACAAAAAGATATCCAATAGGTTTTAGTTTTTTTTTTTTTAAGGTCAGAATTCAAATTCCTCAAAGTGTCTCTTCATGCTATACAGACTCGATTCCCGTTTATTAGCTTGATCAATTAAGAACCCTAAATTTTGAGTATATTTAATTTTTTGGAGAAAGAGAAAAACCCACCAAACGATTCCAATATACATGTATGTCTTTTCTCCTTATAAAGTTAGAACATGTATGTAACTTTAATTAAATGTCTTTACCCAAATCCGAAAATAGATTCATTAATTATATATATATATATATATATATATATATATATATATTCTTTCATTCAAATGAAATTCTATTCTCCCTTTAATATAATTATTAACATGTAAAATATTTTTTTTAATTATACATTTATTGATAATAAATTTTAATAAAAAATAATAAATTTTATTTATCATATGATTAATGATAGATATGTACCTTTAATCGTAAATTAGATTAAAAATAATAAATATTATCATTGTCAATTTCAATAAAAATAAATATTATGATGGTTAATAAATATTGTCATTTTAAATTTTAATAAAAAATAATAAATTTTATTATATTTTGAATGAAAAATAATATATTCACGTAGTAAATTTAAATTTCAAATATTGTTAAATTTTCTAGTTAGTGTTTTCTTCTTATCTTTATATTTTACAATATTATAAATTATTAACATTAACTTCAACTTGTTAATAAATTTAACAACAATATGATAATTGATTATTATTATTATTATTATTATTATAATATTATCGATTTTTATTTTGTTTTATTTTATTCCACAATTATTAAAATATTAAAAATATAAATATTTATATGGATTATAATTATTTATTTTTAATATTATAAATTAAAAATTAAATACAATCGTTATACGGTAAAATATTTAAAAAATAATAAAAAGTGAAAATTGTAAATTAACAAGCAATTACTTATTTTAAGTTGATTATTAAATAAAAAAATAATCAATAACTCTGTTAAATAACTCTGTCTTAATAGATAAGTAATATATATTATAAATAATTATTTGTAAAATTAAAAAATTTATGTAGAAGAAATTTTTTTTATTATATTTATTATATATTTTTATTTTAAAATTTTAAATTATAAAAATATTTATAAGTATTTTAAAATTAGGAAAACATAAATTTAAAAAATATATATTATTATAGAAATATGATTAAAAATAATATAGAGATAAAATATTCTAATATTAAAAAAATAATTTATTTTAAGTTAAATAAAATATTTTTAAAAAAAACAAATAGATATAGATTTGAGAGCCTTTAGTGTATTTTTATACTTTACTATTAAGAACCTGTTTGCCAATTAGCTATTAGCGATTAACGGTTGGCGGATTCAATAGTGGTTAGTGGTTGGCGGATTCAATTAGCGGTTTGACCAACTATTAGCGGTTAACGGATTGATGGTACAACGTTTGCTAATTAGCTATTTAATAATATCACTGTTGGGGGATTCAATTATAAAATGATGTAAAAGAATATCTTAAAGAATTATTCTTTTACTTTTCATTAGGTATATTTTATATTACTACACTCAAATAGATAATACAATGGGTTTAATATTTTAATATTTATTAATAATATTAATAAGTAATAATTTTAATATATTTACTATTTTTATATTAATTATTAATTAAAATAATATACTTAAAAAAATAATATACTTACTGCAATAATAAAAAAATATTATAAAAAATTTAATTATAAAATATTATAATAAAAATAATGCTGAAAGTATTAAATATTATTATAATATGTTTCAATTATTTTATTAACATAAAATAATTCTAATTAAAAGTGAGGTAATTTGGTTTTTTTAACAAACTTCTAATTTCAAAACCTCTCTAATGCTCTTACTATTAGCGTTTTAAAAATTAACGTTTTGGATTAAATCAACTGATTAAGTTTTGTTATTAACCAAACTAGTTGCTTTCAAAAATTAGAGGTCTAACTTTAGTCCAATCTTTAAAACTTCCGAAAATGCTAATCTCTAATTAAAAACGCAAACAAGAGTGGAGAGACCAACTATAACATATTGAGATATTATGTCACAAATACAATTGGATCAATATTAAATTGCAACAAATATAAGAAACAAAAACACTTATAATGGGAAGAACAAATTCCTCTCGCTGAACAAACTCTAAACGCTGTCCTAATATTCTTCTACTAGTCGGGAAGGGTTCTACAGTAAGTTTTTTTCATTTTTTTAATTTTTTTACTGGTATTCTTTTACTAGAGTATTTTTCTTGGTGGAGGTAAATTTTTTTACGCAGTAGATTTTCCTTTTGAAGCAGCCGTATAAAGGATTTCAATTACGCAACGGTTCAATTTGAAAGAGTTTTTATTTCTTTCGAGTAGCTTATTATTATATGGAGATTTTAAATTTCGATTTTCTTATTCACATCAAATGGAACTGCATCATATTTCGATTTTGTTTCAAAATTAAATTACTGAGTTATTATTCTAATTTTTTTTAAAAAATAATTTAACCTCTAACCACATTTTATATAGTCGACGCCTGAATTTTATATATATATAAAATGGATTCTCGTAATCCTACGTGGAATAAGATGAATGTGAAATTTAAATTGTTACCAGCACACCAAGTTTGACATTCGAAAGGTTAGTATATTTTTAATCATTGCAATTAAAGGAGGATAAAAATAAGTTATAGAAAGGTAGATTCAAAGTGGCCGGTTACTTTTCTTCGAGATGAGATAACTTAATTTGTTTTTAATCATTCACACGTTTGTGAGACAAGTTTTTCTATGCAAGCAATTATTGTAGTGAAAATTTAAATGTAATGCGGCGGTGGATGTAATTAAATTTTTTACATTTAAATTTTTTATTAAAATTTTTTTAAAAATATTAAAAGAAACTAAATGGATTAATATATTTTACTTTTATATAAAAATTCTTCACATATATTTTTTTTCCTAGAAATTTGTAAAGATTTTATATTGATTTTAAAAATAAAAAAAATGGTTAATTCGATTATTTTATAAATTTTAATTTTTAAAATTTATAAATTTAAATTATTTGGTTATTAAAATTAAAGTGTAAATGACATATATTTTTCCATAAAATAAAATTAAATTTTAGTTGAATTTACAAATTAAATAATTTTACTATTTAAAAAAAAATCTTAATATTCCTGTGGATAAAACTCGTTATACATGAATTTATATTTTTAAACCAATCTTTACTTTAAAATATAAAAATATATATTCACTCATTTTTTTAAAAATTAAAATAGAAACAAATGTTTTTTTTAAAAAAATAAAATATATATAATAAATTAATAAAAAGATGTTTGTCTTCCTTTTTATTAAACAATAATAATAAACCATTTATTTATTTATTTATTTAACGGTTTCACATTTGACGGCTCAGACTATCATAATTCCACCAAAAACACCCTGAATGGGGACAAGAATGTACGAAATTTGCCGTGACTCACTCAATTAGAATTTCAATTTTGAATAAACCATGAGTCATCAAATTAAACCATTTATTTTGAATGGGGACAAGAATGTATGGGACACCCATGTTTGAATTTGATAATACTAGTTCCACTTTATGAGTCATCAAATCAAGATTCTTGAGACAAATCCATAAACTAATATTCATGTACAAATCCATAAACATGCATGTACATAATCTTAATTAATTAATATTCAATTTCATTTTAATCACTTAAATAACGAATTTTTTAACCTAAACTAATATTATATAGAAATTCGAAATTAATTTTTAATTTCTTAAAATATTATAAATCGGATTTTAATGTGAGTGTATCTATTTTATATACCCATATTGAAATACAGACATTACATAAATACTCATATAAAGTCCTATGAATTATTAAAAAATTATACGATTGATATAAATACTACCATAATATTAAAATAATATATAATAATATTTTTTATATTAAATATTATATATATATATCAGAATAAATAATTGGCGATATAATATATATATATAGTATTTATATTTTTATTTTAAAATATACTATAATTAAAAATTTATTAACAATACCAAATTATAAGTTCAACATTTAATATATAAAATTATTAAATAAAATAACAAATATAAATTAACATTTTTTCAAAAATATAAAATAAAATAATTAATTAATAATAATTAAAAATTTAAATATATTCAATATATTTAGAATGACCTACTGAATATATGTATTTGAACATTTATTTATTTAATAGATATGGACATGGCGTCAAACTTTCGATATATGTTCGCCAAGTATATCCACTTCTTTAGAAATGGATCATATATATATTATAAGAATATCTAAATATATTAATTATTTGTAGGATTGTATATTTATTGAGAATATTAATTTTTTTATTCAAATAAAATTGTTTTTATATAAATATTTTTAAAATATGACTGCTAAAGTCCATTTTTGTTATAAAACAGAGTTATTAGTTTGGTGTGGGAGTATGTATTCCAGTTTGTTTGGTTACCCATCTCACTTTTAATGTAAGAAATGATTTTAAATAGAATGCTTTTTAAGTAGAATATAAGTATAATAAGAGAGTAATTTCTGGGTACAAATAAGACAATCATCAAAGAGCATAACATGCACAATCATTTTTACTTTTCCTTTTACTTAATTCAGTGGGCGAATAATATTTATTATAATGCGAAGATAAGTGCAAAATGACGTCATGGGGTACGCAAGTAGAAAAGTCATAGTCATCCCCAAATTATATATAATGACTTTGTTCCGACTTAATAATTCGTAGGATTGTTTTAAGGAGCCAAACCTTGCCAATCATATTAATATACTGTCTGTTTGTATTAAGTTGTATCTATATTAATTTGTTTTGTTTTTAAATATCATAATTCAAAAAATATTATTCCAATGAAGTTTTCTAAATAATTTATTTGTAAAAATGGTATTAAATTTTACATCAGTATCTGACTTCTATTATTCATAGTAGATTTGAGTGAATTAATTGGAAAAATAGACATAGTATAGCACTTTCTAATAATATATTTATTAGAAAAATATTCATTTGTAGAAATGATATGTATTAATTTTTGTTAAATAATTAATATAAATAATATCAAAACATTTTATTTAAAAATCTTATTATTTCATTTTTTATTTTCAAATTTTTGTTTGAACAATTTTTAATTTAAAATTTATTAATAATTTTATTACTCCTCTAATACTTGAGCATTTGCAATCTATTCATTTACAATCGTGTTTATGTGACAGAATAATTAAAAAAAGGGAATGATAAAAAATCATAATTGAAATATATTATATTTTTAAGTTTTTTATTAGATACTGCCTATTAAGCAATTATTTATAAAACTAAAAACTGAAAAGAGAATAAAAATACCACGACCATAAAAACAATCTAGTGGAATCTTTAGGTATAGAAATTTAGTCAACCGTGTCTCTCTGTAAATAATTTTAATGTTTTTACAAATTCATAAATTTATAAATTCACAGTAGCATACTCCTACTTTTATAATGTTAGAAAAGATAAATTAAAGTATTCTACTGCTAATATTTTTTCAAAGCCATGATTAAATTAGTGAGATTATATGATGACTATAGTTAGTCTTCTCATCCAACATACCCCATTCATCTCCATCAAACTTTTACCTATAAATTGGCAGCTTCTTCTTCCTTCTCTCAACTCTCATTCACAACTTCAACACTCTCTTCCTCTCTAGACATTACCATGAAGGTTGAGAATTTCAAACTAAGTTGTCATCACCATTACAAATAAATAAATTTTGGTATCTCTTTTCTTTAATTCCAATTAATATAAATCTAATTAATTTGTTTCAGCAAAAGGTGGTGATCAAAGTTCCAATGAGTGGTGATAAGTCCCGATCCAAAGCCCTCAAAATTGCAGTTGGAGTTTCAGGTAAACAATCTTCAATTGGAAACATTTAGAAAAAATAAAAATATAAATAAAAATGAAAAATGCATATATATATATATATATATTAATTATATAATCTCATATAATTTATAAATTTATAGGTGTGGAATCGGTTGCATTAAAAGGGAACGATAAGAATCAAATAGAGATAATAGGAGAAGGAATGGATGCAGTTGAACTTACAAGGCTTCTTAGAAAGAAATTCGGCAATGCAGTGCTCGAAAGTGTCGGCGCCGCCGTGAGCGGTGGCGGTGGCGGTGTGAAGAAAGAAGTGAAGAAAGAAGAGAAGAAAAATGAGACAAAGATGGAGATGATTTGGCCTGTTCCTGTTTATTATAATAATGATTATGGTTATACTAATATGGTTATTAGAGAACCCGACTATGACCAAACTTGCTCCATCTTGTGAAATTTTCACGAGATGTCAATTTTTGAACAATTTTGATATCAAATTTTGGGTTGAGGTGTTATGTATGTTGTCTTTTTCATGAGATGTTGCTGGAATAAAATAAAGAAATTTTATGTTATAATGTTTTATGATTTGATGTAATCACGAATATGGATTGAGTGGAGGCTCTGAGATGGATTAGTATGGATTAAGTAATGAGTACATGAATAGTTACTTGCTAGTGATAGTCGAATTTTATTTATAAAACTCTAACTTCTTTTGAATTCTATTATTCCACTCCGGTAACACACACGAGTTCCGATCACGATCTGGTCGTGATCTTTTGAGTTTCACACTTCAAATACTACCTAGTCAGTCAGGTATCCGTTTGGACTGAATTTAAGAAGTCATTTTCTATTATTATTTCATTGCTTTTATTCTGTTAAAGTTATTGAATAGTGCTTACAACAAATACCATACTATAGTATTTTAACGACCCGCTTGAATGCTTCTCTCATTTGTTTAATGGTTATAATTTTTCTCTGACCGAAAAACTAATTTGTCTCGAGATTCTCTTATCTGACTCGACAAATCCAATATGTTGAATGAGTAAAGTTCAAACCTCTTTATCTTGCCCCACATGGAAGGCAAATTAATTTGAAATCATTCTATGAATCCATTAAGACATTTAGATGTATGATACTCCTTTTCAATGTTTAAAAATTAAAAATTAAAAAACCAACCGAGATTTCGGGTGTACGAACCCACTGTATTTTTTTTATCCATTTTCTGGAGTAAGACTGTGACCACAGTTGATTGTGTGTTTAGGTCCTGAATACTGGAATATAGACAAAAAAAAGGTGCTTCAAGTTCCTAGTCTTGTACACCGGGAATCTTATTTTTGATAGATAAAACGGTCAAAATTACATTTTTGGATCCTATTGAGATATATGTTTTCCCCCGTGAAACTACAGTTTAAACATTAAAAGTTCTTTTTCCTTTTGACAAGAGTTACATCTCATATTTCATAAATACTGAAGTCCAACGTTGGCATACGAGAATAATATTTGGTGAAATAAAAAATGCAATTAAAATCTTATCTAATGATAATAAATTAGTTAAGTCATGAAGAATCGATATTTTTAAGAGGATCAAAGTAGCTGGAATGCACTCCATCCGATGTAAATGTGCAATTGATTAGACATCTAAGTGTGATTTATTAGTACTAATATTGTGCAAATTAATTTAAAATCATTCTATGAACCTATTAAGGCATTCAGATGTATCACATGCTTTTGAAATTTTCAAAATTCACCCCAAAAATGAGATTCCGGTCAGGGACGGAGCCAAGGGGGGCTGTTAGGATTTTGACGAAAATTCGGGTATATTCCGGTATTCATAATTGGTTGGTAATTTGGAAAAGACTCGAAGACTGTTTTGGAAGTGTCATATTTGATCAGGAATGATATTTCCTAAAGTGAGATTCTAATTAGGAAAGAGATCCTTGAGAATCCTAAATAGGAAAAGGTTTTCTTAATGGTTTAGGATTACTAAGTAATCTAATGCTATAAATATGGTGCTTGTATCTATTATTAGATATACTGAGAGAACAATGTAGATCTAGTTGGTTAGGTTTGGGAGGTGCCCCATGGGGGCCTGGGAATCATGCAGACCATGGAGATCTTGAGTTCTGGGATCGAGTCTTATTATCCTGTGAGAGCCATATTGGGAGAGCTTGTGTGTGAGACTGTAACCAATATAATTTGATTGGGGAGTGAGAGTGTGATATTCTGGTTGTAACTATTGCTTTATTGTTACATAGTGAATTAGTCTCTCGTTGTCCCGACGGCCGTGGTTTTTTCCTGTTTTGGGTTTCCACGTAAAAACCTTGTGTCTTATTTTCTATCTCTATTTCTTACCTTGTGTATGTTGTTTTACTTTGTGGTTACCAATACTCGTCTCCGCTGCAATGGATCACCGATTTGTTTAACAAGTGGTGTCAGAGCTAGCCAGGTTTTCCCAACACAAATACCATATCTCAGTATTGTCTGCTGCGCTTTACGGGAAAAGAATCAAACATATCTGTCTTTGGATTTGGATGGACACGACGTAGCAGACATTGGAATGTAAGCGTAAGTAAGGAGTTGAAGGAGGAGTTCTTTAGCCATTTTTATAAGAATTCAAATATATACATGATGACAAGGGAAAATCTGTTCAGTCAACCACCATCGGCTCCTGTGGAACATGATCCATCGAAGCAGTATAATAAGAACATAAACTCAGACGAGTATGAGTTTAAAATTCTTGTGTGGAGCATAGCTACTGCCATTTTCTACAGCAGCGAAACTGTTTAGAATCAAGGGAAATATAAATCAGTAGCAGAAATTTCAAGATACATGTTGTATCTGTTGGTAAAGCAGCCAATGTTAATATCTGCTGAAGTTGGTTTGATGGGTGTTGGCTTTGAGAGAATTATTCATCTGGATATGGAAGCCAGAAATTATGATGATGATCCTGTTGAGGTATGTAGTCAGCTCTTAGAGGCCTGTAGACGTAGTCGTGGCGAAGAGGATGACAATACTACGATAGTGTTACGGAAAGCAATAGTGTATGCATCTGAGTTGATTGCAGGGGTAATTACAAATCCATTTTATTTTATATCAATCAATTTCAGCTCTTATAAATTGGTCAAATCTTTTTTCAACAGGACACTGAAAAATGGGAGAAACTAGGAGAATTTTGGTTGGATATGCTGGGATACGCTGCAAGAAATTCGAAAGCAGAAAAACATATGCAACTATTGAGCTCCGGCGGAGAATTTATAACTCATCTGTGGCTTCTCACGGCTGAATTTGGCTTCACACGCCATTTTGGAGTATCAGAATCGTCTCATCTAGGATGATTGCCAAATAGCCAAGCCCGCCACAAGCTAAAAAATAATAATAATAAATTGGAACCACACTGTCATACCTTTGTGTTGGGTCTGGACCCATTTGCTGGTGGGCTTTTGTGGTTTATTGAGTCCAACCTAGACAAATTGAGCATGTGTTATATTGTTATTTTTCTTTTTTATTTTTTTTAGAGTGCAACTAAATATCAATCGATTAAGTTTCTTAACGCCCCTTCATGTGATTTCTATTCTCCATTGAATTCATGGCTGCTTTTACTTTGCTTGGTTATTATCTTCATCTACAGGATTTGTCTTTCTGTCTTACTGCTACAACAACATCAAGCTCTTGGTCTGATATATTCTTGTTCATCAATCCTCGACGTGTTGAAGGGTTTTTGTGAGCAACAATCAGAATATTTGTTGTGCATCTTATCCACATAAATGGAGGAAAGTTGCAAATAATAGCAATGTTACCATGATTAGGCTTACATTTAACAACTATTTAATCTGGAAGGCTAGAATGGGGGAGTTGTTGTATTGCAAGGATGTGTGTGAAGCTGGAACGGGAGAGAGACCTAGTACCTCTAGGTATGTTGTTTGGAATTCATCCCATCGCTTATAAGACAATGGATTGATGACTATGTGTTTCATCATGTATCGATTGAGACCAATGAGAAGACATTATGGAAGAAACTTGAGAGCTTGTAGACTGCAAAACCTCCTAGAATAAATCCTTCTTTATTCGTAAATTGGTGAACATGAAGTATAAAGAAAAGACCTTAGTGAGTAAGCATTTGAGTCAGTTTCAAGATTGTGTGAATCGTCTAGCTAGTATGAAAATAGAATTAGATGAGTTACCCCTAATTTTGTTGAGTTTCCTACGTGAAGCTCGGAGACTCTTGTGATGTCATTGAGTAATTCGACACCTGATGGTGTTGTGATGCAAAAATACTTGACAATGAATTCAATTCACATAATAAGAATGTCAAGTAACATTTATCTTATTGTAACATAATAGTTACGGATATCGTACCCTAGATATTAAACTAGAATCATGCATAAGAGTTGGAAAGGATTCAATGTACTTTTAAGTTGTCAAAAATCATCAATTTAACACTAAAACAAGAAGGTAATTTAACTAAAAAAATTAAATACACACTTAAAAACTTGCAAAATAATATGAGAAGATCAGGGTTAAACGCTCAATTCAATAGATAGATACTTGATCACTTTTTTAGACATTTCATCAAACATCTAGAATACTAAAGATATAGCTTGAATCATTATACATCAATATTAGGTTTTTTCAAACTCTAACATCAAATTATCATCTATAACAATTATATGTCTATAGATTGAAGTAGATAATCATGAAAACACAATTCAAAGTGAGGGGATCAAAATTTACCATGTCTAGTTTCCTTTTAATCGCTCTAAATTCCTAGATCTAACCATGAAATTGCTATGTCTAGCATCAATCAAGATTAAATCAATGTTTTACTTGATTTTCACCAAATGAATTAAGCAATTAACACACAAATCATGCTATATTGAATGATTCACTATTAAAGCACATCAAAAGCTTTAGAATCACAAAATCTATCTAAATTCATTGAGTATTCAACCACTACTAAATTAGCCTAGCATAGCTAAACAATTATAAGCACAATTCAACCAGAATTCCATATCAAAACTCTAGAGATGAAAGTAAAAGTGAAGGATTAGATGAAACTTGTGGCGATGATGGTGAATCTAGAGCTTGAATGCTAGGGTCTTGAAGAACTGAAATCCAAATCCACACTTCTCCTCCTAGAATCCACTTGAATTTTGAGAAAATGAAGAATAAAATGAATTCTCTTTCTTACTAATTTCTTAAGTGTATAAAAGTGTTCCAAAACTGGTTTAGGATCCCTCTCTTAGAGTTTAAGATGAATATTTATAGTACTCAAATCTTCACGAAATGGCTCCAAAATATTTTTTTTCTAAGATTACACCGGTACCGAACTACAATTCGATATAGAGTTCAGTATGCAATTTGGACAAAGAGCATACATTGTTACCGAACTACTATTCGATGTAGAGTCTAGTAGCCGATTCGGATAGAGATCATACATTGTGTTCCTAGGATCATACCAAGCTCTAATTCGGTAGCCAATTCGATATGAAGCTTAGAAAGAGAGTTTTACTTCTGTTCAAGTATTTCGCCGAGCTTCAATTCTGTACTAATCAAGCTCGAATAGAAAAGTTTTTTACTTTTCTAGGGAAGATACCGAACTATAATTCGGTACGGAGCTCGGTATTGAATTCGAATAGAGAGGATCTATTTTTTTCATCTTCTATACCGACAGTATTGAATTCAGACAGAGAGCTTTTGCTTCTTGATCTTCCAATACTGAACTGTAGTTCGGTACACAACTCGATAGATAATTCGGACAGAAAGATTCTTTTGAAGGAACCGATTTAATCGAGTTGTAGTTCGGTAGACAATTCAGTGGATAGCTCGGTGACCCTGCTCTCATACCCTTTCTCACCTCTTTTTTTTATCTCTTTTTACTACCAAACTTTTGCTTTTCTTTAATGCCTTTAGGTTTCCAAATTAAACTTTATACCTAAAAATAAGCAAAAGTGTCTCAAATACGTGCATTTCTTAAAAAAAAAAAATAAAAATAAAAATAAAAAAAATAAAAAATAAAAAATAAAAAATAAACCGAATTGATACCAATTTTCAATTCATTTCCAAGCTCATCATGTTGTTACCTCAGCCATGGGCACATTGAAACAGCTCATAGAGATTCCAATCTGTGTAATAAATAAACTCAACTTGGTGTGAGAAGTTGAAACTCAAAGCATCTTTGTTTTGTTTTTACGCGTTAGTGGGCTCAAGAAGTCAATGCTTGCTATATACGTCCTATCAATTGGGCTTAAGAGTTCGTAATAAATTGGCAAATCTTGACTTGGATACAATTCAATATCGACTTAAGCTTAGTTGACCTTTCAAATCAAGTGGCTCACACGATCTAAGACTCCATATAAAAAAAATGAATTAACGAGGAAACTATATGTACATAGACACACCAATCAAACCTCACCGATTCATTAATCATGGGCTCTTCACAATCAACACCATCTTCATCAACCACAAACTACCAAAGAAAACACGATGTCTTCATCAATTTCCATAGCCAAGACACACAAGACAACATCACAAGCCATCTCTATGAGGCTTTGAGTCACAAAAAGATTCACACATTCATGGACAATGAAAATGAAAGTGAAAACAGGATCAAAGCAATGGAAGAAGCAAAGATTTCGATAGTGGTGTTTTCAGAAGGGTATGGTTCTTCAAAGTGGTGTTTGAGACAACTTGTGGAGATAATGAAGTACAAGAAAAAGGACAAGAAGATTGTAGTGCCTGTTTTCTATAACATTGAGCCATCACATGTTAGAAATCAAAGTGGGAGCTTTGAGAGTGATTTTGTCAAGTATGAGAAAGAATGTCATGAAGAGGTGGAGAGCTGGAGACAAGCTTTGTTTGAAGCATCAAATCTCTCTGGTTGGGATTCTTCTACTACTAGGTACATCTCTCTAACTATTTCTTCTATTTGTCTATTCAGGCTTTAATATTTTTATCTGTTTATTCATTTATTTTTGTTTAATATTTACTTGAAAAATGTGAGGAATTGATAATATCTTAAAAAGTTAAGGTCTATTGGTATGTTATTATCATACCATCCAACTAATAAATATTTAATTTGAATTTACTAATTTCCATTCAAATTCACTTATTTATTTAATTATTTCTTAAAACATAAATTATTATTAAAAAACTAACTTTTTTCAATATATATACATATATTAATTATTGAATTTCAGTCAAGTTCATGCTAAGCTGCTACTAAATTATAGGGATTTTTTTTACATCTAATATATATTTTTTTAACTATTTCTTTTGAAGCTTAATTTTGAAATGATTGTCAAACTATTTCACTTTATAATTTAATTTAGTTTCAAATGATTAGTGGTGTATCATCCTCAAATTGATATTCATTTACGGATAGAATAGGTGAATAAAGATAAAAACTAAAATAAAAAATTAAAAATTAATAATTACTTTATTATGTGTTAAAAGTATTACTCCCTCCGTCCCTAATTAATTGTTAGGGTTGGAAATTTGTGTGGTAGTGTGATAAATTATGAATTGTAAAATTTACCCTTACAACAACAAATAAATTACAATTGAATATAACATGGAAGGGTCCACCTAAAAAGTTGTGAGATAGTGTGAGAATTTAAAACGTTTTAAAAATGGAATAAATGGTATATTATATTAATTAATGGGGTTGAGTGGTTGAAAAAGTGTAAGGATAATATTGTCTTTTCTATTATAAAAATTTACTAAAAATGAAAGTGTAACAATTAATTAGGGACATCCAATTTTAGTATGTGTAACAATTAATTAGGGACGAATTGAGTATATTTTATTATTTTTTATTTTAATTTTTAAACATTTAATTAATAATAATCTTAAAATATAATAATTCAAAATAATTCAAAAAATGAATAATATTACCCCATCTATTCCTGATCTATTCATGATCTATTCGTCCTGATAGGATATAAATTTTATAATAATTAATTCAATAATTATTATTAAATTTTTTTCATCCAATCAACACTTATTGAATAAGAAAAGTTGTCATAGCGAATAAGTCATTAATCATTACTCTTTTCATTATTCTTTTTGATAATGAATTTTCCCTTTAATAACGAAATTTTGCATACGTACTCCTTCGTGACTTTAGTTTAATGGTGCGGTTTTAGCCATGACACTTTTTTTTTTTCCAATTGATAAAAGTATCAATTGAATGGCCAATGTTTTTTATCTTTTTGTCTGAACTAACGATTGACCACTTTAGGCCAGAGGCAACACTAATCGACCAAATCGTCCAGGACACTTTGAAGAAATTGAATGCCATAGCACCCTCAACCACCTCCACAAACTTCGTTGGAATAGATTCAAGAGTCGAGTGGGCTAAATCCTTACTATGCCTACAATCATCATACCCCAAAATCGTAGGAATTTGGGGTATGGGCGGTATAGGCAAAACCACCACAGCTTCACTCGTCTTCAACCAAATCTCCCACCAATTCGAAAGTAGTTGCTTCATTTCAAACATCAGAGAACAATCAGAAAATCTCGGCGGACTAATTCACCTCCGGGACCAAATTCTGTCCCAAATCCTGAACGAAAAAATCAACCTAGGCACTCCAAACATACCAATATACATCAAACGGAGACTCGAAACCAAAAAGGTTTTAATTGTCCTGGACGATATAAACACTTCCACACAATTGGAAACCTTGTCCGGAGGAATTAATAGACTCGGTCCTGGAAGTAGAATTATGATCACAACTAGAGACAAACACTTGCTTGTAAAATTCGGAGTGAAGGATTCTATGTTCAGGATTGATCCGTTGTACAGTGATGATGCTCTTCAGCTTTTCTCTAGATATGCCTTCAAAGCCGAAAGTCCGGATGAAGATTTCAAGCTGGAGGCTCAAAGTGTAGTGAAATATGCTGCTGGCAATCCTTTGGCATTGAAAGTATTGGGTTCGTTTTTGTTTCGAAAAAGTATCGAAGATTGGGAGAGTGCATTGCGTAAATTGAGAAAGATTGCTAATCCTGATATTCATAATTTATTGAGAATTAGTTTCGACGGGTTGGATAAGGAAGAGCAGAACATATTTCTTGATATTGCTTGTTTCTTTAAACGAAAGCGTAGAGACTACGTGATTAAAATACTGGATGGAAGTTATCACTCTGCCGAGTATGGAATTGGTGTTTTGGTTGATAAATCTTTGATCTCAATAACGAAGTATAAAAAGATTCATATGCATGATCTGATACAGGAAATGGGATGGGAAATTGTTCGGGAGAAGTCTTTTGATCAAGGAGGGATCCGAAGTCGGTTGCACAATCCTGAAGATGCCAGTCTTCTACTTAAAAGAAAGCTGGTAAGTGTTATGCAATTCTAAATTATAATGTTCTTATCAACATTTCTAATGTACTTTTATTGTTCCAGGGAACTGAAGTGGTTACAGGTCTGTTTCTTAATCTGACAAAGATGAAGAGTTTAGATATTGATCCTCGAATATTTGAGAAAATGAACAACTTGACGTATTTGAAATTTTACAATAATAGAGAATATCATTCCAGATACAATCCGGATATAAATGTTCCGAAAGTGAATCTGATCGATGAGCTCAAGTATCTTCCTGATCAGCTGAGGTATCTTCATTGGGAAAGATATCCATCAAAGATGCTGCCATCTAATTTCGATTTGGATAATCTTGTTGAACTCAATCTTCCTTCGAGCAACATTGAACAACTTTGGGAAGGAAAAAAGGTAACAAGTCTTCTTTTACTCTTTTCTTTATACATAGACATAAGGGTCTTAAAAGTCGCTGAACTTAATTATATTTTTTAATTTAACCCTCCAACTTCACGAAAAGTCAATTTAACTCAGCAATTTTAAATTGTGTCAATTAAACTTTTTTTAATGATGGAGAGAACTTAATTGACATTTTGAAATTGATATATTTGACCGTCAGATCAGCCCCACATTAACAAAAGGGTTTAATTGACTTACAATTTGAAAGTTCGAGGGTTAAATTGACCCACCATAAAATTTAAAAATATGAAAAATATGAAAAATATAATCAAGTTCGGTGCTGAGACCCTTATACCTTATACATATAACATGATCTCTTATGCGTTTATTGCTTTTGTAACAGCATATACCAAAACTGAAACGGCTTACACTATCCGACTCGCTGAATTTAACCGAATTACCAGACCTCTCAAACACAACATCTCTCGAAGTCATAATTCTGTCAGATTGCAATAGCTTAACAGACATCAGCTCATCTATTCAACATCTGGACAATCTCCGTTACTTGTACCTAACGAGCTGCGAAAGTCTCAGAACCTTTTCGACCAACGTTCATTTCGAGTCTCTGAAAATACTCAACCTCTCCGGTTGCTCTAATCTCCGAGAGTTTCCACAGGTTTCAGGAAACATAGAAGTTTTGGATATGTGGAGCACCCCTATAGAAGAAATCCCTGCATCAATCACTAACCTGAAGCGGATTCTTGAGATAAGAATTGGTAATTGTTCCAAGCTCAAGTATATTTCACCGCATATTTCCAAGCTGAAGACACTACAGATACTCACTCTCAGGAATTGTCCGAATCTGAAACATTTTCCGGACATCCTGGAACCAATGGAAAATCTAGAAGAGATTGATCTTTGCGGATCAGGGATAACAGAGCTCCCCTGTTCGATTAAAAACTTGTTGGGTCTCCAGAGATTGAATCTGAAACAATGCAAGAATCTACAGACTCTTTCCAGTAGTTTATGCAATTTAAAGCTCCTGGAGAGAATTGATATATCAGAATGCTCGAAACTGACCGAATTGCCAGAGAACTTGGGGAATTTATCATCATTGAATTGTCTCATAGCGGAGAGTTCAGGTTTGAAAAAAATGCCGTCATCTATGACAGAACTGACACAACTTAGAGAGATAACTTGTTCAGGAAGCAACGGATGGGTGTTAACTAATCTATCAAGTTCATTAACCTCTTTGACTCGGATAAGCTTAAACGACTGCAATCTCCAGGAAGTTCCTGAAGATATTGGTTGTTTGCCTTCATTGATTTATTTAAATCTATGTGCAAACGAATTCGAATCTCTGCCGCAGAGTATTAAGCATCTATCTAAGCTGAGAGTACTCAGATTGAATGATTGTCATCGGCTTCGCTCTTTACCGGAGTTTCCTGTACGTTTACAGAATTTAGATTGTACCAATTGCAAGCAGCTCAGTACAATACCGAATGCATCCGACTTTGGGGATATTATTATCCGGCGTTTGATTAATTATGAGTTGCTTTACATGGAAGTAAGCTTCATATTCACTAACTGCTTCAAAATTAATGAGAAAGTCTTTTGGGATGCGTTGGGTTTTGCACTCTATGTTCATCAGATGGCCATCACTCCAGGAGCAGAGGTAAAATGAGAAATTTGTCGTTTTATCTTTAACAAGGGTTGTTTGCACATTTGTGTTTTTTATTAAAACGATATATTTTTACACCAACATTACAATTTTTACAAAACTGAATTTTGAAAAGGCATAAAGTTTTTAGAAGCCCTTGAACTTACCTATATTTTTAAAGTTAGCCCTCCAAATTCATGAATGGTCAATTTAGTCTTTTAACTTTCAAATTTTATGTCAAATAAACCTTCTTTTTGCTGGAGGGCTTAATTGACAATTTAAAGTTAATATTTTTTTCTGCCAGATCAGCCTCCACATCAGTAAAAGAGCTTAATTGATCCATTATTTAGAAGTTGAGGGGCTAAATTGACCATCCGTAAAGATTGAGGGCTACCTTGAAAAATATAGTCAAGTTCAGGGCCTCCTGAGACCCTTATGCCTTTTTAAAAAGAAAATTGTAAAAAAATAAATGAAAATGGCCATCTTACCCTTTAGTACTAAGAACCAATATATTCAGCAATTTTCCGGTATTACATACTAAGGATGCGGCAAAATTCAAGCCTGCTTCCTAGTGTATAATACCGAGAAGTCAAATTTTTCTTTTTGGTATTACACACCAAGAAGCATGTAAAATTCAAGTTTGTTTCCTGATGTATACTGGAAGCAAATTTTGACTTTCCAATATTACACACCGGTAAGCAAATTCAATTTTACCTGTTTTTAGGTAGTATATATTTAGAAGCTATTTTTTTACCCAGTTTTTAAATTTTAATTTTACAGTTTTTTATAAAAAATTTAAAATTGTTATGAAATTTAGAAAAGAAAGTTGAATTAATCTAATTTGGTATATTTTAACTTAAAATTTAATTTGAACTGTGTTCGAATTGTTTGCAGGAAGATAGAATAAGAACTCCTGCCACCATATGGTATCCAGGAAACCGAATACCAGATTGGTTCACTCACAAAACCAATGGATCCTCCATTATGGTTCAGCTTTCTCCACCTCAAAACAATGGAACTAATCTCAAGTTCTTAGGATTTGCTCTATGCGTTGTGGTGGAATTTGAACCCTCCAAAGATTTTTCTTCTCTCAATTTTATCTCCTTGGAATGCGAATATGATACTAATTCCGGTCGAATGGGTGGATCGAGAGGTTTGTTGGATGTTAAAGTGCATTCAGGACCGCCTGAGAATAAAAAGTTATTCATGGACGGGGATCATGTCGCTTTAGGGTATTGGGACCATTCCAATCTCATTCAGGATTGGAATCACAACTCGACATTTAAATTCCAGTTTCTGATTGACTATGTCCGGAATTGTAGAGTAAAATGTTGTGGTGTGTGTCCGGTTTATGCTAATCCGGGAAGGACTCATCCGAAGAATATTCCATTCCTGGAGAGATTTAGTACAAGTGTTGGGGGATTTTACGAATCCGATGATGATCAAGAAACTAATCCAAGTTCAGGGATGGTTAGGAATAATGTTATTCCTATATGGTATGGTTAATCTTTTGTAACTTTCTCTTCTTTGTTGGTCGCTCTATCCGTTCTAGAATTGGCTGGTGTTGGGTGATTTTCATGGTTGGGTTTTCTTTGGGGGTTTATTTTTCATAAACCTTTAGATTACTTGTATTTTAACTGACATCGACCCATCAATCATCTCCCTTAGTTGTATTTTAACCGAATATGTACAAGTTAAAACCTCTTCAGATATAAGATTTTTCGGATTTGGATTAATGTAGTTAAGAATATGGAAAATCTAGAATTAATCTTAGCGGAACTGGAATAACTGAGATGTTCAGGTGTATCTAAATTGTTGTGGGTCTGCACAGATTGATATTGAAAGACTGCAAGAGGCTGAAAATTCTTTTGAAAGAGTATTTGTTATATCAAATGTCTTCAAACTGATCAAATTACCTGAGAATGGTAGGGATTCATTTGACCAAGTGATTTTGTTACCTTATAAAAAGTGAGGAAAGAAAGATCTTAAATTTCAAAAAATATTTTATTTTTAATTTTTATTTTAAATATTCTTCTTTAAAATCCTAAATTTAAGAGTTTTTTCAAAAAAAAATATAATAATAAGTCCAGATGGTGAGACACTTGTAAGAGATACCAATTTCAGTTGCTTAAATTTCATATTACCTTAATTTCGACTTTTAATGTTTGGAATACGGTTTATAAAATTGAAAAAGATAAGAAATAATAATAATAATAATAATAATAATAATAATAATAATAATAATAATTTAAATTATTTTTATTATTATCGATTTGGAATAATTGTTTAAATTTATTTTAAAATTTAAAAATATTATTAATATTAATTTATTTATTTTTTAATTTTTATTTACCATAAAAATTATTTTAATTATTTTAAAAATAAGTGTATTTTTTTTAAATAATGCTAAAAGTAATAATAGATTGAAATCATTTTTAATTTAAAATATCAAATAAATAGAGAATATTTAAAAATTAAAGATAAATTGACTTTTTTTAGGTCTGACTAAATTAATATATTTAAATTTTATTATTTAAGATAAATCGGATAACATTCTTAATGTCGGCTTTGTTTTTGATCCCCAGGTCAGAAACCAAACTCATCTCCAATCCCAAAGCTAGCTACAACTTGTACAAACATTGACTTGGACCATTAAGTCTTCAGAACTAAAATGTCAAACTTTGCTGCCACCTTTTTCCTCAATCATCGCCTGAAGTAATTTTAATAAAGTCCGCTCTCAACACATAAACAATGTACCATTGACTTTGACCAGCTCAATTCAACGACTTAAGAAGTAACAAGGAAATTCCAAGAAACCAAATATATAAAGATGGACCAACATAACACCAAGGGACACATAACAATGGGCTCTTCACAATCAACACCTTCTTTAACCACAAACAAAGAACCAAAATACGATGTTTTCATCAGTTGCAATAGCCAAGACACCATCACAAGCCATCTCTATGAGGCTTTGTGTCGCAAAAAGATCCACACGTTCATGGACAATGAAAATGAAAGTGAAAAGAGGTTCAAAGCGATGGAAGAGTCAAAGATTTCGATAGTGGTGTTTTCAGAAGGGTATGGTTGTTCAAAGTGGTGTTTGAGACAGCTTGTGGAGATAATGAAGTATAGGAGAATGAAGAAGAAGATTGTGGTGCCTGTTTTCTATGATGTTGAGGCAACACATGTTCGAAGTCAGAGTTATAGCTTTGAGGGTGAGTTTGATAAGTATGAGAAAGAGTGTGGTGAAGAGGTGGAGATTTGGAGACAGGCTTTGTTTGAAGCTTCGAGTCTGTCTGGATGGGATTCTTCTGCTTTTAGGTAAGTTTTCTTTTCTTAATTTATATATTTTTTTAATATGTTTATAGGTAGAGTTTATTATTACACGCTTTTTCTTAAAAATATTGTTACTCGTTATGGGGATAATGTATATTTTAACCTCCATACTTTGCATAACTTTTATATAAATTTTTTTAACTTTTTGAATTTTAAATTAAAGGTATGTTTAGTATAGATTTTTAATTAATTTTTACATTAGAGTTTTAAATAACATTATCGGCTCTTTTTGTTGTTAATTTTAGTTTTTAAATTAGTAGTCAGATATAAAATTTCTAAAATTCATTATAGATATAGAAAAAAATTAAAAGATAATTATATAATTAATTATAAAAAATTGTTAATAAAGCAAATCACTTTAACGTTTGGGTTGATAGTTATTTGATAACTTTCATAAATGTTATTTTAAATGCTCATTGAAACATTAGTACTATTTTAAACGATGTTACTAAAGCATGTAATTTTTTAAAAACTAATTTATAATCTAACGCTATTTGAAACACTAATTAAATTTATTTTTAACATACACTAAATCTTCCAATTTGTTAAAAATTTTTCAATTAAATTCTCATTTATAAAAATCTATTTTTATAATATATATATATATAAATTTTGAGAATATAGTTGAAAGTTCGAAAAGTTTAATAGTTTAATCTAAACGTTTTTTTGCAAGTTAAAAATAAACTTTAAAAGAAATTGAAATTCTGATTGAAAGGTAAGCAAATTTTAAGAATCTAAATATGTATTATGAGTTAATATTTATTGGCATGAGAATACTTTTAGCGGGAGAAATTTATATTTTTACTTTGATATTTATATTGTATCACTTTCATGTTTTAAAATTTAATCATTTTGGCCCTCTAAATAAAATTTGTTTGAGTAATGTTAAGTAGTTTACTAATTTTTATTTTTTTTTATTTTCTACCACATATATCAATAAATGATTGGATAAAAAATTTCATTATAATGAAAGTAGGGAGAACAATAGACAGTAAATCAATACTCTTATTTTTTTACATAAATTTGTTTTGAAAAATCAATTAAAAATCTGAACTGTTAAACATATAGGCCCGAATCAAGACTCATCTACAAAATCATAGAAGACATTTTGAAGAAATTGAATATCATAGCACCGTCGAGCACATCCCCAGACTTTGTAGGAATAGATTCCAGAATTGAGTGGGTTAAATCCTTATTATGCATGGATACACAAGACTTCAAAATCGTAGGACTTTGGGGTATGGGCGGAATAGGCAAAACCACTATAGCTTCACTTGTTTTCGACCAAATTTCCCATCAATTCGATAGTAGTTGTTTCATTGCAAACGTTAGAGAAGAATCCCAAAACCTCGGTGGATTAACTAATCTCCGAGACCAAATTCTCTCCAAAATTTTAGACGAAAAAATCTCGTTAGGCACCCCAAATGTACCCACATTAATCAAACATAGATTTGAAACCAAAAGGGTCCTTATTGTCCTGGATGATGTCACTAATATGACACAATTAGAAACCATTTCCGGAGGGCTCAAACATTTCGGTCCTGGAAGTAGAATCATTGTGACAACTAGGGATAAACATTTGTTGGTGAATTTCGGAGTAAAGGATTCCATGTTTAGGGTCGGTCCTTTGTATAATGACGATTCTCTTCGGCTTTTTTGTCGATATGCATTCAAGGAAGACGAACCTCCGGAAGATTTTAAGTCCGAGGCCGAAAGGGCAGCCAAATTTGCAAGCGGAAACCCTTTGGCTCTCAAAATATTAAGTTCGCATTTGTTCCGAAGGAGTAGACAAGATTGGGAGAGTGCATTGCGCAAGTTGAAGAAAATCAGTAATCCTGAAGTCCATAACATATTGAGAATTAGTTTCGATGGTTTGGATAAAGAAGAGCAAGAAATATTTCTTGATATAGCTTGTTTCTTTAAAAGAGAGCATATAGATTATGTGATGCGAATCCTGAATGGTTGTTACTTCTCGGCTCAATATGGAATCAGTGTCTTGGTTGATAAGTCTTTAATGTCAATATTCTTCAAAAGCAAGAAAATTGACATGCATGATTTGATTCAAGAAATGGGTTGGGAAATCGTCCGAGAAAATTCTTTTAATCGACCATGGATGCGTAGCCGGTTGTACAATCTAGATGATGTTAGTATGGTACTCAAAAAAAATCTAGTAAGTTTTATTATTTGGAAATCACAAACAATTTTATTTTTTTTTACCGCAATTCAAATCATGTATATACTAATTTATTTCTTCTTTTTATTCAGGGAAGTGAAGCAGTCCAAGGATTATTTCTCGACTTATCAAAAGTGAAAAACCTAGATCTTGATTCTAAAGCCTTTGAAAAAATGTACAATCTTCGGTACCTCAAATTCTACGACGAGAAGAATTATCACATAATGTCCGAAGGAGAAACATATACATCTAAAGTGCAATTATCTGAAGATCTACTTTATCTTCCTGAAGAATTAAGGTACTTTCACTGGAATGGATATCCTTCCAAATCTCTACCAACAAATTTCAATCTTGAGAACCTTGTGGTACTCGATCTTTCTGCTAGCAGCATAGAACAACTATGGGAAGGAAAAAAGGTAAAATTATCTATCAGTTTTATATATATATAATTTTTCTAGATGGCTTCTTAAATTTCAAAATACAATTATAAAATTACAAAAATAAACTTTTAAAAGTTTAGTTTTCATCCTATAAACTTAATTTTTCAAAATATTTCTAAAATCTCACTATTCAAAAATGATGTGAATTACACATTTACCTAAAATATTTCTTTTTCCTTTTACATAAAAAATCATTTATTACATTAAAATTTAGTTCTGAAACATGTTAATTTACTTACTTCAGCATACACCAAAATTAAAACGGCTCATACTTTTCGATTCGAAGAACTTAACCGAATTACCTGACCTCTCCGACAACCCATCTCTGGAGGCCATAAATCTCTCATGTTGCAAAAACCTGGTGGATGTAAGCTCATCAATTCAAAACCTCAACAATCTTCGTCAATTACATCTTTCATATTGCGAAAATCTCAGAACCTTTTCAAACAACGTTCATTTCGAAGCCCTGAAGACTCTCAATCTATCAGGCTGCAAAAATCTTCAGGATTTTCCGAAAGTATCGGGGAACATTGAATTATTAAACTTGATCGACACGGCAATTGAAGAAATCCCCTCATCAATCACTAACCTGACAAGACTTGTCGAATTAAGGATTTCTTATTGCACAAGTCTCAAACGCATTTCATCCGAAATTTGCAAACTGAAATCTCTTGAGATAATCAGACTCAATGACTGCACAAGCCTTGAAAATTTTCCTGAAATCCCGGAAACCATGGAAAAACTCGAAGAAATCGAGCTGAGCGGCACAGGAATCGCTACACTCCCCTCTTCATTCGAAAACCTAGTCGGTCTCCAGAGACTAAAATTGAAGAATTGCAAGAACCTGAAGACTCTTCCTAGCTCTTTCTGCAACTTAAAAAGTTTGGAAACTCTGGAGATCCTAGAATGCTCTAATCTGACTGTATTACCTGAAAATTTTGGAAAATTATCCACATTCAGATACTTGAACGCGAATAATTCTGCATTGAGAGAATTGCCATCGTCTATGAAGGATTTAATCAATTTCAGAGAACTACTCTGTTCAGAATGCAAAAGACTAAAATTTCCGAATCTTTCGAGTACACAATCCGTTTTAACTTGGATGTACTTAAACAACTGCGATCTTCAGGAAATTCCTGAAGACATCAGTTTATCTTCATTGGAAATTTTGGAGCTATGTGGGAACAAATTTGTGACTCTTCCTAAGAGTATAAAGAATCTTCCGAAGCTGCGAGAGCTTCGGTTGAATAATTGCGAGTTGCTCGAATCCTTGCCGGAGTTACCACCGCGTTTGCAGCATTTGGAAACTACGAATTGTAGAGAGCTACGATCATTGCCAAATGGGTCGCATTTCGCGGAATTGATCATTCAACGGTGGGTTGATCGTGAGTGTCTTTACAGGGAAGCGAATTACATTTTTACGAATTGTTTGAAGCTTGATGAGGGATTGTTTAGTGATGCTTTGGGAAGATCTCTTAGGGTTCATCAAATGGTCACCACGCCTGGAGCAGAGGTACGTAGTTGAGTTTATAACTTCTTCAATTTTTTATTTGGTTTATGTTTAATTATTATTATTATTATGTGTTGGGATAATTTTACTTTTAGTTATTTGAAACTTAAAATTAAATTAAATTAGTAGATTATTTAAATTTTATTTTAAATTTATAAATTTTTCAACGTTTCAAGTTTTCAAAATAAATTAAATTGGTCGACACATTTTCATGGAGTTCTACAACCTCACCTATATGTGAAGACTTCGCAGACGGGTGAGGCAGTGAAGTGCGTTTTGGGAGGTTTATTGATTAATTTGATCCATTTTTAAATTTCAACTTTCAAAAAGTTTATAAATGGTTTATTTACTTCAAATTAAAATTTTAAAAACTTATATTTTATAATTTATTTTTATTTATATTCAAAATATTACTTGAAATCCATATTTATATTTTCTTTTTGAGAAAATTTCAAATTATGAAACAATTAAATTTTAATATATATTATGAATCATACAAATTTTACATTCCAAAATCTTTTGAAAGTTTCAATATCACAAGTATTTCAATATAACACTTTTCTCTCATGACATATCAGTAAAACAGACTTGTCAAGGTTCATCATGAATTTACGACGAACCTTTGCTCATCCGCTAAAAACATCAAGTAAAATCTTTCGGTAAAATTGAAATTTTGAAAAACATAAATAAGTGTATAAATTACAAACACTCTTTCTTTTCTTCAAATTTGTTGTAATGGTTCATTGGTTTCAAATGTGAATCAAACTTTTGCAATGAACAACTTGTTTCACCTTTCAAATTTGTTGTAATGGTTCATTAGTTTAAAATGTCAATCAAACTTTTGCAATGAACCACTTGTTTCACCATTAAAACCACGGTTTCGAAATCAAAAGTTTGATGATTTTAGGTATTTTGTTAGTAACGGTGGATTATCACAAAAACTTTTTTCCTTTGACAGGTAGATAGAGTAAGAAACCCCGTTGCTATTTGGTTCCCAGGAAACCAAATACCTTTTTGGTTTACTCACAGAACTCTCGGATCCACCGTAGCGGTTCAACTTTCACCAATTATACACAATGGCATTCATCGAAAACTTCTAGGATTCGCTTTGTGTGTCGTAGTGGAATTTGAAAAATCCAGCGATTTTTCATCACTAAGCTCCATCCGCTACGAATACCAGTACCGAACCAATTCGGGTCGGACGGTAACAATTCCAGACTCTGTAGATGTAAGATTGTCAATGGGACAATTCAAGACCAAAAACATATCTATGGATTCGGATCACGTAGTATTAGGGTATCGGGACTGTTCTGAACTCATCCCGGATTGGAATGACTACTCAACTTTCACATTCCAATTCTCGATCTCATGGAACGTTCGTAATTGTAGAGTGAAAAGTTGCGCAATCTGTCCGATTTACGCTATGCCGGACAGGACTGATCCAAGCAATATCAAATCTTTCCAAGAAATTATTACGTGGGATGGAAGCAATAAATCCGAGAACAAATCCGAGAATAGGAATATAACCAATCCAGGTCCTGGGATAGTGAGGTATGGAATCATTAAGTTCTTAATATTTTTTATTTATTTCTTAATTTTCCTTATTCGTCTGATTCGTTTCGTAAATGATAGCCCTAGGATTCGTTTGTTGCTTTTTTATTTTTCAATCTTGGCCGTTGGTTTCTGTGGAGGCTATATGTTGAAACGCTTCCATAGTTGATGTATCATGTATGTATTTATGTGTCGTGAAATGGACTGGATATTGAAAACGGCCCAATGGGCTTGATTAGGCCCAATATCAAAACAACAATTTATATTATGAAGAACGATATTTCAGGAAAACATGTGTTGAAAACTGTGATTTGTCCATAATCACAGTTTAGCAACCATGAAAAAATTACAAGAAACACCGTCACAAAATTAAGTATTACATACATGTCCTCAAAAAACAAAAATAACAACATCACTTTCTTTTACTCTTATATGCATGCTTGATCTTCATCTGCTTCTTGAACAGCTTTACATGGTGTAGGAATCAGATCTGAAAATAATAAATAAATAAATAAATAAAATTATTCAATAAATTAAAACATAATGTAGAAGATTGTTTCTTACCTTGAATAGTACCTCTTGAAGATTTATTGATGTACTAGATCTCAAGAACAATATCTGCAATAAAAAATAATAATATATTAACTAATTAAAATTTAATTTATATTTAAATAAATAAAGTAAAATAAAATAAAAACTTACATTCTGAATCAGTCTTGACCCATTTACATCCATCTTTATTTTTCTCTTTTTCTTCATCTTCATTATTTATTTTATTTGTAGAGATTTGTTTATTGTCTTCTATGAATCTCTTCATTGATTGAGCCCTTGAAGCATTTTGATTGCTCATCTTCTTGTGAAGCATCATCCTCAAAAACTGCAATAAACAAAATTATATAAATATATAAAATATTTAATTAATTAAAATCAATTATTAAAAAATAATAATGAAAAGGAAATGCCAAATTTACCCTCTCCATTCTTGATTCTTGAAGAGAATCTCTCAAGCTAGGTTGAGGAGCAAAACCACTTCTACAAACAAACATCTTCTTAAGAAGAAAAGAAATTGATTTCTTCCCAATTGATTTCTTGCAATTATCAGCTCTAATGTCTTTGCATCTTCCAAGAATAACACTGATCGTCCGATCAATATCATCATCTCTAAGATCTTGATCATCATGATCAATAACACCTTTGTTGATAACATTATTATTATGATCATGATCACTGCCACTAATTCTTCTATCAACTTCCAAGCTAGAAGGGCAATTCAGGAATCTATCCAAAGGAAGATTATTATCACTATTGTTTCCATGGATGAATTTCTCCTTTTCAGGATTGATTGGTTTTCTTCTCAAGAGCTTTGTGAGTTCCTTTTCAAATTTTCCAATTTCTTCTGGTGTGAAGTCTTGTAATAGGTCCATTGATGAAGATGTTTCTTCTTCTTCAATGTTTTGAATCTCTCCTTCTTGATTATTGATGTTTTGGTTTTGATTGATTTCATTGTTGTTGTTTCCAAATGTTCCTATTGCTAGAAGTCCATGTGGCCAGTCATTGAACTCTTCCCTAGGCTCTTGCTTCTTAGGATCTAGACAATATAGGGATCATAACATCAAATTAATCACTCACTTGTATTGACACATGTAGATAATAGTTTTATAATGGTGTAAATTAAGGTGGGTTTGCTGATTTGACTATATGTGACTTATATCAAGCATAAGTTTTATACTAAAGAATAGTAAAAATAGCCTACCTCAATACTCGATAAGTGATAAGTACTTGTTAATAAAGAACCAAAAGTGTAGGAGGTAAAGTGCTAGAAGAGTGGAAAATTATTCTTTTCACATCCTATATTCAAAATTACTTTCAAAAATATCCCGATTTAAAATTATTATTCAAATTACCCAATTTTACCATAGTTTTAAAATAACTGTTAACGAAAAATTAGAATAATTTAAAATAGTTTGGAAACTTATCTGTTAACCAGAATAGTAAAATTAAATAATTATCAAAATCAAATGAAAATTTTAAATCGACTGGTTGAAAAATACTTTTAAAATTTGGTGTTGGTATGGAATAGTCTAAATTTTTTTATATTTTCCTTTGAAAGTATAAAATTTCTAGAAATGATCCACCAATATGAAAATAAGCACCTCACATTACACAATTTATGAAACTAACAAAACAAAATCAAAGAGAATGAAGAAGAAGACATACAAGAAGCTTGAACCACATTTGGCTTTTTATCCACTAGCTTCCCATTAAGCTTATTTTGCATCCAACTAAGTAGCTGCACACCATACACAACAAAAACCCTAATAAGAACACTTAAAAACACCACTTATATATAATGCATAGACATAAATGTATACAACAAACACAACTTACTTTCATCTTTGGAGAGAAAATAGAACAAAATTTCTCAAAAGCTCAAAAGCTGTTTGTGATTGGAGAGCAAGAGAGGTGGTGGAGGTGGAGATAAATGTATGTGGAAAAAAGCAGGTGTCAGAAAGCTATAAGCCAATGAAAAGTGAGAGCTTTGAAACTATAAAACTATAAATAGACTAATATCAATTTTTTCTTTTATCTTTTTAGTTCAAAAGCTATATAAGTTGTATAGGTTCAAGTCCCCAAACACAGCCTTAATTGACTTTTTTTCTTATACAACCCCCTTTGTATAGTATTTATTTTATATTGCAAAGACATTCTCTTGTATATATAGATACAACTGTATAGATATATTATAATGATAAAGCCAATAAAAATAACACATGGGTGAGGATTTTCTAGGGAAAATTTTAATTTCTAGAACATAATTTTCATGAATTCCAAGACAAGTAATAGTGAATTAAGAATATTTTATTGGTATAAAAAGTTGATTTTCAATCTCTATGGGAAGATTTTGTGATGATCCAATGGTGATAATTTGGACAACAAAGAGAAGATCAAAAGTTGTGGTGTGATTTTTTTTCTTAGTTTTTTGATGCAAACCTTCTTCAAACTTCTTATAAAGATCATTGTACTGGCATGAATATGATATGGTTTAATTAATTTAGGATTTGGTCAATGATATGTACTTGGTTATTGATTTTTATTATGATTTTGATAAGTAGGGCAAGTTTTCAGACATTTGTGTAAAGTTTCATGCAAATAGTAGCATGGAAAAAGTTGTTTGGATTGCTTTTAGAAATATACAAGTACAGCACTTGTAAACTGACTTATTCACCATTCGAATTTTATTAAATTAGGGTTTTCTTGAATTATTAAAGATAATTACTAAAAATTCTCTAATTTTTTTTTAAAATGGTTTCGAGTATCACATGTTTCAAAAAAATTTTCGAACTATTTTAATTTAATTTTCCATCTAATTTGAATGAAAATGTAAGTAATTTTACCGACAATATTTCTTGATCAACAATATTATTATTAACATTCTTTAAATGTAAAATAGAAGTAGTTTACTTGATATTTTTTAAAAGTATATTTAAAAAGGGATTGTAAGAAGAAAAAAAAGATTATTTTTATTAATAAATCTCTAGTTTTAGGTTAAAAGGAGATTTTTCTATTTTATTAATAAATATAGTGAACCACATTTTAAATTTGATGGAAAAAATTATAAAACAATCATTCAGATAAAAATATTAATCAAAGTTCTTTTTATGATAATAATATTCAAAAATATCATTTAAAATAATTTAATATGAAACGGTATATACCGTTAAACTGAATTAAACTAATACATGTATTTTATTTTATTTTATCAGTAATCTTTCAAACTCACCTTAATAATTTTTTCTATATATCAAGTTGAGTTGTTTAGGGCTAATCTATCAATAATTAACTTTTCTTGTTATTTTGCTACTCACTTGATTAGGGTTACAACTGTTTGTTCCTTGTAATGATCTTTTGTACATTGTTTTTTCCTCTATATGTAGAATCAATGATGTGTAATAAAGCACTGGAAGTAGAAAACAAACAGAAAAATGAAAATTGCAGCAAACAAATGACAATGGAGCAGTATGGAGTGACAACTTAAAAGATTTGAAAAGCATAAATAGAATGAAAATACCCACGTGGGAATGTCCTGTTTACAGACAAAAAAGACCATCTATACATAATGTGAAAAGTATATAAATTATTCAAATCTAAATGTTTATAATGATACCAACAAAAAATTGAATGAATATAATTATAGGAATTATTTAAATAATTTATTTTTTAATAAAAAAATTATTTTTTAAGACTATTTTTTGAAATTATTTTAAATTTATAAAATCTAATTAGAAAGAATATGGTATTCTTTTAACAAATAATAAGGGAAGTTATTTATATTTAGAAAAAAAATTACTATATGTTGATTATTGAGAAGATTTGATGTAATTCCAAGAGATCATCAAGCAAAAGAGCAAAGAAATCTTTGAAAATTAAGATTGTTGTTGACTAAATCAATTCAAGTGTTGAAACATGTATAGGCAAAAGAAAACAACAAATTTAACAAACAAATCCCATGCAATTACAAACTCTATATTGCCAAAGAAATTTAACCCTTTTAGTGATGTACAATGTTACTATATAATCATTAAGATTTTGCCCTAATTTAAGAATATTTATTAGGAAAATACCTAAAATCTTTTTGTTTTGAAATTATTCTTAAAATTATTTTTTTGAATCTTTCATAATAAAAAATAGCAATAATTTTCTTATTATGGTTATCTATTAATATTTTCGAAGTATTTAATTTTTTTATACATAAGTTAACTATTCATGATAATGTGAATTAAACTATTTTAAACTTAAATTGAAAAATAAAGTGATTTATATAATATTAAAATTAAAATTTTTGAAAAATAAATTATAAATTATAAATTATAAATTAAAATATATATTAATATTTTAAATAATCAATATATAATTAAAAATCCCTTAATTTAAATTTCATATCTTTCATAATTAAACTTTTCAGTACTTGCCTTCTAAAAATTTGGCTAATCCTTTCCTCTTATACATAACATTTTTGTGTTTAAAAATAATGAAATTTGAACTACAAATGTCAAATAAAAAAAATTAAATTAAATATTTACTTTTGAAAACCAGATGAAAAAGATTCTTTCTACTATAGTATTATGGAATTTAAATCTAATAATTGAACAAATCCCTTAATAATTAAATAAAAAAAAATTAACATATATTCGGATGATTAATGGTCCCAACTTTGATCATTATAAAAACAAGACACGTGTCAAGACAAAGTAAATCCCATCAACTACTTGTCGGTCCAACACGTGTACCAAAGGGGTCGGGTTGACTTTCCACAACTTTCTTTCTATGATCCAAGATAATTAAATAATTAACCTTTCAATTAATTAATTAATCCATAATTAACAGTATCTATCTTTATAGAAAAATATAAAAATTTAGTGGAAGATTAATTAATTATAAGAGATTTGTTTAAGTTAATCCAAGTGATTTGATTGGCCGACACGCCTCCATGCATGGTGGATTATCAACATTTTGAATTAATTTAATAATATCTATGTGGTTCTTAGTCTAATACGTTTCTTAATTACCAAGGTTAAGCGTGTCATCAGCATAATCAGTTAATTTAATTATTTAATTAATTGTTGTGTTTGTGTTGGATGTTCTTTGGGTCATAGTTCAACGTATTGAGGATGCATTAAATTATTATTTTCATAAAGTGTTCCAGAAATATAAATTTTAGTTAATATATTAATTGGCAATCAAGATATAATTTTTTAAAAAATTTTAATTACAATGGTCAATTTTCTTAACTCTTAAATTGTATTTTATATTTTATTTATTATCAATATATTCTCACTTTTAATCTTTTTAGTTTTCATGTTTTGTTTATCTAATGATGATGAACAAATATGAAATTTTAATCGATAAATATTATAAATAATGGATAAGCTAAATTTATTTTTAGTATAATAATATATTCCAATTTAAGAGTATTATTTTATATATAACAATTAAAAATTATACTTTAATTTAAAATTAAAATATGATTAATGTAATTTATTACAATGAATTTATTTTTTTACAGTCTCACAAAGTTTTATTTATATTTATGTATATAATTAAATCTTCATTTATTTATATCTTTAATATAATGATAAAATATTTATTTTTAATAAATAAATAGTAAAATTATGATGATTTAATCCCTCTCAAGAATATATACCTCATGTATTCTGAATGAAATTTTAATGAAAATATAATTAAAAATTTAAATATATTATCTTCAATTGATTGTAATAATCAAAATTAAATAATAAAAAATACTGCTGTAGTTTATTTTATATACATAATAATTGTAGTGAACACAAAACATTTGAAGTGGAAGTAGTTGGAATGATATGATGATTAAAACTGAAGATAAGTGTGTATAAATATTATATGTATGTGAACAAAATGAAGACAGCAAAACCCTAAAAAGCATGGAATAACAAAAATCACTAGAAAGCAATAAATACCAAACAATGAAAATATCTAACATATATCGTCACCGAGCTCGTCATAACAAGCTCTATTTTATCATAAAATTAATAAATTAAACAAAGCACTAATCCTCGAGATTAGATGCATGTGATAATATAAATCAGCAAATAAAAAGAAGATTTCACATTTATCAAGAATTATTTTTATTATAAAAATAAAAATAATAAAATGAAATTTGAAAAAATATAAGAAGGCAAGCCATGTGAGTGATCCTATCTAGGGTTTATAAAATGGATCCAAATTTTGTAATTTTTTCCAATTATGGAAGGTTATAGAACTCTATATACGTGGAGCTTGGTGGTGCCCATCATGGCCTTTTGCTCTTCTTTTATTGGATCTTCATGCTTCATTTTTATTTTAAATTTATTTATTTTATTTATTATTTGTTGCATAATTTGGAATGATGTGAATTTGATTAAGTCTTAGGGGGAAATTAAGAATGAAAATATCATTACAATTGCATCAATGCAATCCAAATACCAGTGAAGTCAATGGAGGTTACTATGACATTACTGATTGAGAAACTGATATTGAGTACCATTGAATTTGTCCCCACAATAGGTTCATTCACAGGTTAAATCAAAGTTAAACACCATTAACAAACCTTAATCAACTACATTAAACAAGTACCATTTGTTCTAAACAAGAGCAAGAAATTCTCAACATGTAATGACAAATTGTATCAAATTGTCTACTTGAGCCAACATTTGTCCAAGTCCTCCTTCCTCTTTCACTGATATCAAAAACCAAGAAGTCCAAAATCAAAATTCCAAGATGAACATATATTCCCAAGATCAACAAATATATTAATCATTTTCTTAGAAGATAACGAGATTGACATATATACATACCCAAAATGGTACACCCCATATGTTACCTATTTCCATTTTTGGTATACTTACAAAGCTGGTGAAACGAACACCTAAACATCTCAGATATCGAAAATCAATCTAGGAACATTGAAATTTGTATGGAGATTGCATAATGACTTTGTGTATGCAAATTGTAGCTAGATGCATGAACAATTGCATGAGGATTAGTAGAGGTAAATAGCAGCAGACGCGGTTTCTAAACCGTTGTTTTTGTTATATGGGAACTTATGGGCACAAACCACACATTTGTTGAAGTTAAACTCTTGTGTATGAACTCTAGATTTGATTTAGGAGCTTACCGGTTACAGTTCATCATGCGTTGGAACCGCGTCATCTGTCGAAAGCAACAATAGTCTGATGTTAGTGGGATATATGGACTATTTCGAGATAGAAGCATGGATGTAAACAAAAGATATATAAACATTCTAGTCTTTATTGAAAATGTTGTGTCAAATATGTTCTCTGGTGTGATATCAATAGAAGAGTGAAGTTGTAGCTTCAACAGAATCTACAATCATGTACTTAACAGACTTGAAAAAGAAAACACAGGTTGTATATACTTCTTTTAGTAATAGCGAAAAGAATGATACCAACTCGTATATTGAGCATCTATTCTTAGCTTCTTGACCGAATACTAAACATAACGTAGTGGTATACATCTAACCGGCCTAAACATTCTTATAGACTCTTCTATCAAATTAAAACATGAACATAAGGTACCTTTATGTTGTTTTCAATATGTGGAATATGAAAACAATAATAGAGAATAGACATTGCAGCAGTTGGTGGTGATTTGATGTCATATAATTTCAATATTACCATCACAATATTACAAAGCATGAGAAGATTCTAAATGAAATTAATGTGCACAATACAATAATGCCAAGTAAAAAAGAAACGGAATTGTTAAACCTGAAGACAAGTTGTCGAAGAAAAATGAAATTTCCCTTTGTGCTGATTTAGCAGAGTCTGAACCGTGAACACAATTCCGTTCTGAATTTTGCCCACACATTGCTCTAATGCTACACATTAACACAGTAAACAACTCAATCTCTTAATCCAATAAATATAAGTAGACAGAATAATGATCAAGATGGGAACTAGGTGACCTGTGGGGATGAGTAATTTTAGCCTTCTGTGCATCAGTAGGTCCAATCAAAGCACGCCAATCTGCAACAGCATTTTCCTTCTCTAAAACCATGGCCAAGACAGGACCACTGAGAAAAATTCAAGTTAAAGAAAAGCATTAACAAGCTCCAACACATATAATATACAATCTATCACTTCACAAAGATCGATCTGAATATCATAAACAAGTTCATTTAGTCCTTCAAGTCAAAACAATCATATAAAATATGGCTTCAATGCACATATGATACTCGTTAAGCATATTTAAGTCAACGTCTACATCAGAGCATGTTTCATCTATCTAACATCATGTTATAAATCTAATCTAGATACCTTGTCATGTACTTGATAAGATTAGCGAAGAAGGTTCTTGACGAGTGTTCAGCATAAAAAGTAGCTGCTTTGTCCTCATCAAGTTCCACGGTCGTTTCCCTCACAATGCTGAAACCAGACTCAAGAATCATCCTTTTGATCTCTTCAGAGTGGTTACCTGATACACCATCAGGCTTTATCATAGCTAAAGTTTTCTCCTTTTCCACACTGCCATCGCCAAACGACCTTAAAACAACACACCAATCACAGTATCAAAGTTTAGTAACAGCATGCCATAAACATGACTACATCTTGGTTCTATCAATTCAATGACTACACGCACAATCTCAACTTCTCTAACAATCTCAATTCGAATAACGTGAATGCAAATTCACTGACAAATTTCAAATCCAATTAAATTTCTGATGAGATAACACACATTACATCTAAACAATGTAAAATCAAACACACCCTACAAAAATGAAACATCAAGTAAGCTACCAAATTGAAGCTCAAAGCATATAATGTGCAAGCATAACAATACAAAAACACTCAAAATGCCCACCTGATGAAATATATAAACCATCAAACTAAAACCCAAAAATCCCCATTTTTTTCCTGCATTTTCCCAGCAACCAAACAGAGCATTAAGAAATTACCAGCTAAACGAGAAAGCACAGAGCACCACCAACAAGCAAAAGAGCTTGACCCCACCAATAATCAGAGTCATTCCTCGCAATCAACTGCAATAAAACACAACTAAAACCTCATCAAAAATTGAGCTTTCAAAACCATCTTTTCTTTTCTTTTTTTCTGGGTCCAGAAAACTACAGATTACCTGCTAGTTTTGAAATCGTAATATTTTGGAGTCACCTTGTCAAATATTGTCTAAATTCAATCCACAAAAACATCTAGGGCAAATTGTTGTTTTTACGACCATAAAGGTGTCTCCTTGTCAAATGTTTTCTAAATTCGCTATAGAATTTCTAGCTGTCTTTGACTTCGAATCATATTACTGTCTCTCTTACATAGAATACACGACAAATTACATAAATGCCCTCGAGAATTTATATTATTTCACAAATGTGAAACTTTTCTATTCATTACACTAATATCCTCACTCCTAAGATACAATATATGATTTCATTTTTTTTAAGTAGATAAAAAATGAACTCAAACAAAATTATAATTCAATTCGATTTTAATTTATTTTAGCTTGAAATTACATAAGTACTGGTTTCAGATATACATAGATATGCAACTATCTGTACATAACAACAGTAGTATACTATATTTGGTCTCAGAACCTTTTTTTATCAGCATTCACAAAGCTCATAACAGCAGCTAATGCACTGGAAACAAGCGAGAGCCGCGCAGATCTGCGACAGCACAATCGAGCATTGGTTGGTCACATGTGTACAAGCTTGTACGCAGCACATGCAGCAGAACCTTTCGCAGCAATTCCTCGCAGCCTTTGTCAGGATTTCAGTTGCCTCATATGATTTTATTTCTTCAAATCCGGGAATTATGTTCTCATTCGTCGCTTTCAAGTCGCCAAAACCTACTCCTAAGCTTCCGAGATAAATGTAGCCTGGGGCAGTACTCATTTCCAGTCTCTTTGGAAGGTTTATCTTGTTCAATAGCTGCTTGAACACAAGTAGAATGTGAATACTAGTTGTAATGGTAACTTCCAAGACAAGCAAAAGGGAAGGTGGTGTAAAGGAGATGTTTACCTCATGTATAAATACTTGATCCGGTGCTTTCTTTCCGGTTTGAAGTAAAATCATTGGAGTAAACTCGGAAGGAACCCCAGTTTGTATGCTCATTTTCGAAACCTGCGCGAAAACATCTACAAGTTGTGATGGCTTGAACACCAAGACATTAACTTGAGTTGAATGTTTAACCAAAGATAGCAAACCTTCTCCTCCAGCTCTTTACTTTCGGACAACCATGCCTGAGCTGTTAGTATATCAATCTGTCTCCTGGCAAATACCTGCTAATCGAAAAGCATCAGCATCAAATTCTACAAAGATTACTTCCTTTGCAAGAAAGTTATGTCAAAGAAAATAGATTAGTTGAGGGTTACATTATCAAGATGAATATCCTTAGCCTTCTGAGATTTCAACTCAATTTCGTAGCTGCTCATATCTGCCAATTTGCCCCTAACTTCAATAGATTCTGGAAAGTTTCCATCACATCTGCCTGATATGATCAATGGATTTCCAGCAGAAAGATCCGGAATTTGAGACGGAAACAACTGCATAGAATGCAAAAATTACACAAGCGTCAATAAATGAAGCCAGTGGAGTCCAAATGAAACATTAAAATGTGAATATATATATGTACCTCTAGTGATGTATCAAGATGTTCGAGCTTAGGCAATGTTAGATTTGCCAGAATGACTGATGATACGCTGTTGAATAGTCTTTGCATTCGGACATTGATGCAATCTGGCATTCAGGTAACCGAGAACAGATCATTGAGTATTCATTGAATTGCGAAAAGGCCTATAGAGACTATCGAAATGAAAACAAGTTTCTGAGCTACAAACCTGGATCATATGCGCAATCATATTGACCATTTCCGATCTGTGCTAGCATTTGTAAGAAGTAGTGATTACAATACAAACCTGAAAACAATTTTCATGTACTAATTAACCAAAACCGAATTGAATTCAATTCAAATCATCACTTGAACATAACAAGCATACCAATACCGAACGTGCATATTCTAGGCGATATGGACTTAGTATTTGTGAGATAACTTTTCATTTTATTGCAAATCTCCCTCTCATCTTCTACAGATCCATCAGTAATCAGGAAGATTAGAGGTATAGATTCAGTACAATCCGATAACAGCTTCATTGCCTATGTAAACATGCCAAGAACAAGATGAATCTTCTCAAATATCATGCTATGAAAACGATACAAATGCGACAGGAAATAGAATACTAACCTCCTGAAGAGGAAGCAAAATGTTTGTACCACCATCTGGTATGAACTTATCACTCATCCATTGCGCTGCTCGCGATATAGCTTCCTTTGTCGCCTGCTCCATTCTTGACGAAAACATTTGAGTCCTTCCATTGAATGCGATAATGTTGAATGAATCTTGAATGTCAAGCTTGAAAAGTGAAGCCATTAAAGCGTTCTTAACATTCTCTATAAGGTCTCCATTCATGCTTCCGCTTATATCTACCAGAAACACAACTTCTTTTCGAAAAACCTGCTAAAGAAACCATGTTTACACAACACATACAATATAACTCGTGCTGCAGACAAAACAAATGTTAACTCACTTTCATTGTCGGACTCTTGCCCGGAAAGAGATATAAACAGAACATCTGACGCTGATCGAAATCAAGCAGAGTAGGAGACTGATACAGAACACCACCGAACATTTCACTACTCATAACCTATAAACACAAACACATTCAACCTCTCAGCACAGGTTTAACCAATTTCACAACAAAAGACAGAAACATAAGACTTACAGAATAAGAAAAATTGAAATCAGCATTAGACCATTTCGCGACTTCAGCATCATACAAGAAGCTCAAACTGCCCATTTCGCGACTCAGTTCCTGCAAATTCATCAACCATAGTTATGTATAAACTAATCATATAAGCTCTATGAATCCAAATTCAAATTCGCAAATACCTTCAACGGATGACTAGTACATTTGTACGAAACTTCTTTACCAGTCCCGGAATTAACATTCAATCTAATCTTTTCCCTTTTCGAAATCTTCTTCCCTGGAACAACATATTCAGGAAACGAAAAGGGTATGTCCAGACAGAACTGTTCGTTCTGATAAATTAGTTTCTGTGACCAGTTCGCTTTGATTGTAATGGTTGAACCTCCTTCAATCTGAATCATCAAGTTAACACTAATTTAGTGTGTGAAATGTGTAAATGTAATGTAAGTTTTAGATGTTTTTGTACCTGCGGAATTTTGAATGTGTATGTTTGGCCTTTTAAGTAGGAACCATATTTGGTTTTCTTGGCTGCATTTTCATTGTTTTTTTCGTCTTCATTTGTGATTAACTTGGAACTGTATGATCTTCCATTGATGTCTACCTCCACACCTAGAAGTGAACCCTGTTAAATCATTTCTTTTATTGAGAACTGATAAAATAATTTCACTGAAAACAATAATATCTTTAATCCATAACTATCATCACAGTTCACAACTCATCTGTTGATTACAATTACATTGACTAGGATTTGATTAGTGACAGCAAGTTCATTAATTAAATTATGAAATTAAATAATTTTAAAAATAAAAAAATAAATATATCTACACAATGCTGATGCTACTGCATTGTCCAAGTATATTAAAATAATTATAAATTTATTTTTAAAATAAATAAATAAATAATAATATTTTTTTTCTTATCATTTACATCATAATAATTTTTATATAAGAAAAAATTTCGAAAATTTAAGATAATATTTTTTAATTATAAAAAAAATATTAAAAAAATTGGTTTATTTTCCACTTATAATCCTTGCATTATTTTCAGCTAATTTTTTTTTTATAAAATTTTAAAATTAATTAAAAAAAAATACAAGCAACAAATATTGACTTATTTGCCAGAAAAAGATAAATCACTTTGGAACAAAAGCACCAAAATTCTGACATGAACCCCACTTGAGGATTTTCTTCTGCCAAATTATCTAGAAGTCATTTTCTGATTTTTGACAACCAAAAATTATATATATATATATATATATATATTATAATTAAATAAAATTAAAACATTATATTATTATTTGACTAAAATATCGCACCAATATCAAAACAAAACATTACATTTTACTTATTCTTATATCATTTAATAATTTTAAAAATTGTCTTAATTATTTATAAATAAATAATAAAAAAATACCTGCTCTCTGATGGGCACAGCAACACGACAATCGCACTTCCGACTAGTCATAACGCAATGCACGCGCCACCGTCCGACGGTGGTAACGACGGCGTGGTCCATCCAACAGTCGACTTCGACATCCACTTTATGCATATGAAGCGGAATCAGCGCCGGCGGGACGCAGTTTCCGTGGACGTAGGGCTGGTAGCTGGGGACGTCGGGGTTATCGACCATGGAAGGATCGGAGACGACGGCGTAGACTGACACCGCCGACGGAAGGTGAGTTTCCGGCATGCGTTTCATTTCCGGTGGAGTGATTATGAGTCCTAGCTCTTTTCCGTAGTAGAGTCGCTTGGAGAGGGAGAGACCGTAGTCTACGCAGTTGTTGAATTCGTATGCCATGGAAGAGTGAGGAGGAGGAGGTGAGGAGACACAACAATTATATAAGAAATGACATGAGTTTGTGTGTATACATATATATGTTTTCTATTTACTTCTTTTTGTTACTTTTTCTTTTATTTTTTACAAATCTTACTATTAGTCCTTTTAATCTTTGATAATTTTGCTTTGAGATATCTATATTTTTTCTCTCTTTGGATAATTCATCTTCTCTATTGTTATTTTTTTAACATTTTTTATATGTTATAAAAAAAATTATATATATATATATATCTAATAATCAATTCAATTTATCTAATTGCAAAACCTATCAAGTAATCATAATTATATCATTAATATCAAATACTAATCCCTCCCAATAAAACTACATTCAACTAGCAGTTCTGAAGAACAATTAGAATAATTATAACAATTAGCGGTTTGAATTAACGATAATAGTAGTTATTAGTAATTATTCAAGGTGGTAGAGAAGGTTAAATATAAAATTAGAGAAAATTATATAAAATGAGTTAAACAAAATTTAAAATTTTAAAACTAAATCAACAAAATTTTATTTCTTTATTTGAGTCATCCAAATTTTGATTTTCAAAAATAATTTTTTACATCTTCAAAAATCATCTTCACAAACCTCTTCACAATTAAAATCATCAATTTGGTTTATTTTTTAAAAGTGAAAATTTAAAAGATTATTTTTATAAAAATTTTAAAATTGAACTATATAATGTAAATAAAAGTTATAAAATAACACAAATGGAAATAACCCATAAAATTATTAGATATTTATATTATAATTATTTGAATTATATGTATTTATATTAAATATTATAGATATTTTAGAATAATATTTTAAAGAAAATTAATTAAAACAATATTTGTCAAACTTTTTATTTGAAATGTTTGTTAAGTATTAATTAAAAATAATAATAATAACATTCAATATCTATTTTTACATCATACTATTCAAATTAATATTTAAACCTTGCAAATCAATTATAAATATAAGAATATAAAATTTTGTTAATTTTTTAAAAAAATAATTTATTGGTTGTAGACCAATTTCATTTAATGAATAATATTTAAATTAAAACATTATTGAAAAAAGAAATTGGTTTGGAGTACATCAGTATCTCATGGAGATTCTACAACTTACATTATTTACAATCATAGAAACTTCGTTAGGAATAAATTGGGGTTGATATGTTCAAAATACATAAATAAAAATTAAAAAAAGAGAAATATGGATTTTTATAATATTACTAGTTTCTACTAATTTTATACTCTACTAGTAATTAAATTATCAAGATAGCAATTGGAATCTCATAATACAACTTCAATCCACGTTAATATAAAGTATAACTAATCCAATCATAATTTATATTTTTGGTCAAACCGAATTTTCTACTAAAAGGATCATTATTAGTCTTATATGGTACTTGTCACAACACAAATTAGATAAAAATATAAATCAAATGAAGAGGCACATGATAACAATTTATAAATTATTTCCATGCTAGTAGCATTTTATTAAATTAAATATATTTTCATTTATAACCTATCCCAATCTAGGCATGACATGACCCCGATTTCAAATCAACATAGATTATAAAACACACAATTTAATTTTATTAAATTTTATTTAGGTCCATTAATTACCTCAATTTAGGTTTATAAATAATGTAGATATATGCAGTGAATGTATTCAAAGTGATTTGAAGTGTGTAGGTGAGTGAATGAAGAGGAAAAAGGATTAGCTGTTACGTGGAAATTAATAGTTTAAAGGTGATGGGCCAGTGACATCTTGCCACGTCATGATAGGGAAATGTGATTAGACAAGTGAAGACATTAATGTAATGTAGTACTTTGTGAGTGGTGATCTGGTGCGGCTGGGTTTAGATTTGGTTGACCAAGAAGTAAAATCTGATTTGACTTTGGAGTAGATTGTGATGTGTTTGGCTTAAAAGAGATTGATTACCATGTTTGGTTTGATTTGTTCGGTTGAATTTACCATCGGTTTCGATATGTTGCATTTTGGGATAAAATGTTACCATGTTCTACCCAACGTCACTTGTATATGGAACTCATACTTTAGTTCATTAACATGAGTTGTATATGGAACTCATAACTTTAAAAGTGACTTTTATAATATGGAAATTAAAATTCGAGTTTCATCCTTATTTTAATATTTTAAAATTTCCAAATTTGAATATAAATAAAATTTAATGAATAAAATTTGTATGGATCTACTTTTTTAACAATTTTTTAAAAGATTTTACATGAATTCTTTATATTAGAGATATAGTATTGGATTTGAGCAATCCTCTCATTTAAACTAAAATTATAATTCGTCTCCCCACAAGATAATCTACTAATTCATTAAATCATTTTATATCGTTTTTACTGATCAATACACCTATCGCATAATTATTAAGTTTATCACGAAATTTTTCCTACACGAGACACACCAAATACGAATTTAAGTGCCTGTTTTATTTTTATACCAAAATTTAACACTATTTGTTGAGTCCGGACGGCTCTTTTCAATTTTACATTAATATGACATTGTTGATTTTGAATCAGGATCAAAACACTCAAAATTTATTTTTGATTATTTAAAAAAAAAATCATCCTAATAGAATAGTCTGAATATTTAAGGATAGAAAACATTATCTCATACTTAAGTATTGTATTTGACGCTCTAGTATAAATCGAATCGAATTCAATTAATTATCAAACTCACTTCATGTAACTGAACAGTAGAAAATCTCATTTTTATTCTCGTTGATGTGGTTAAAAATTAATATAAATAAATAGGAGAGACCACAACTCTAATACATCCACTTATATCTTATATAGAATCACTGAATTAGGCATTACCATTCTATTTATAGCTCGAGTAATTTTGTTTGGTTGGTAAGTAGCAAATTCAAGTACAAAATGAGAAGAAGTTGAATTTGAATAAATGTGAAAAGTTAGTGAAATTTACAATTGTTCTTCCAATGTAACGTAACCACCCCTCACCATACATATAGTAGTATTTGATAATGATATTTATATCTACTTATTATAATCATTACAAAGTGGTGTTTGGTTTAATCCATTTTTTAAATCACTTTTGTGTAGTAACAAACAAAAACTAAAAATGTCAAGTTGAATGATTAGTTTAATTCTTCTTTGATGAAGAAGACTTGAGCACAATGCATCTCATGCTCATTAAATAAATTATTGATTAAAGGAGTTTAGGGAAACATGGGCCCAAATTAACTATCATTATTGACTTCAATAGTAGTTTTATATTATTCTTTTTATGTGATTTGACCCACCACTCAGATGCTTGATTGATGTTTTAATCTTTGTTCTTTTCTCATTTTATTAAACATAAAAGTCTTGTTGTTTTGTTGTTTATGGTTTGGTTAAATAAAATTATATATATATATATATATATATATATATATATAATATATATATATATATAATACAAGTTGGTATAAATACACGTGAAGATCATGAGTAAGGGTGGCTAACAAAAATCTGGATCCATATGGGAGTAGTAGGTTAAATTTTGGACTCAAACGAATATTGAATTATATTATATTTTTATTTTTAATTACACATTTATAATTTAATCATTAATATAATATAATAATTAATTATGAAAATATGTTGAAATGGTTTAAAAAATAATCAACTTGAGTTAATATATTTATTACTCATAAAAAAAATATTTCATTTTTATTTTTTATATATTTTATTAAAATTATAAATTTTTAAATTGTAATACTGAAGATATTTTTACTTATAAATAAAAAAATGTACTAATTATAAATATTGAATATAAAATGAATTTTTTTAAAAACAATTAATTTCATTTTCATTTTAGCTTTACATAGAAAAATTATTATAAAATAACTCATGAGCAACTTAAATAAAAAATTATATCATGCGGTTTTATTTTATTATAATATTTGAAAATATAATAATTTACTAAATTAGTAAAATCTACACAGAAATATTTTTTTACATTATATATATGGTATTTTTTTTTTTGAAAATTAACAATCTTAATAAATAGAAAATTCAATATGTAAATTTTTATAATATATGTACTACGTAAGAAAAATAATAATACTATTTTTTTAAAATTATTATAATATTTTAAATTCAAATATCCTAAGTTGAGTGAATATGAATATAAGTATTGTAATTATATATTTTTAACTGAAATTTTTTAATTTTATTTTAAATGATAATTTAATTTTATATATCCATTCATTTAATATCTATCTTAATTTAATTCGATCTATTATTGATACGAATTAATATTTACCTAATTATTTCTGCAATTTTTTTTTTAAACTTACTATTTCCACAGTTATATGTCTCATCAAATAATTAACGAGTAGTATTGGACACAGAAAATTATTTAATGACGATTTGAAAGAAAAAAACAGGTGGGGGGGGGGGGGGGGGGGGGGGGGGGGGGGATATGAATGAATGAGATTTAAAAGCAATAATTGTGATTAAAGTTAAACAGCTAATCACGGTCTGCCACGCTTCATAAATACAAATATAAATAGTGACCATTTAAAATCCAGTACGATCATGACCACCGTGGTCCTCCATTGTGGTCCATCCATATTTATGATGTGGTCCTTTGATCAAAATCAAACGTTCACAGTAAGGAAACATCTCTATTTTGGATTGAGATGCCTCTAGACTTCAATCATTGTAATACTCTATAGCTTACACTATCACTGCATGGATTAACAACCATGGTTGATTAGAAATCTAATCGGATGGTCGAAAAAAAATCCGAGTTTAAATTGTATTAATTATTTGAAAAAGTTAAATTCTAAATTTGTACTATATTTTAACCAATGACGAATTTTTTTAACTTTTATAAAATGATCAACCTAATGAAAAATATAAAATTTTTAATTTTAAAGTTAAATTTATACTTACAATTTATTAAATTTGAAATGAGAAGATAAGCTGAATTTGAATAATACTTTTATTTTTTAAAATTTAATAAATTTATATATATATAATGAATTTTTACCCATAATTACATATATAATTATATAATATTAAATTTAGATAAATTTGAGTTAAAATCAGAACAAATTTAAACAATTAAGTTCGAGTTATTTAAATAATTATTAAATTTAGATTGAATTCGAAAATTTAAATTTAACTTCAATTTTTCATATTTACTTGAGAAATATTATTTATCATTATAAATTATTTATTATCTAAATATAAATTAACTTTATATTTTTATATAAATTTAAAATTAAAATAGTATAAATAATTATTTTTTAATCATAAAAACTTTAACATATATATTTAATTTTAAATTTTAATCCAGATTAAATTCCTTAATAGTAAATATTAAGGATTTGATAATTGGTAATATTAATTTATTTATAGACCTATTAAATATATTTAGTTGGAATTCTCATCCAACTTATTTATTATGAACTAATGTTAATTCAATCCATTACTTTTGATTTAACTTGCTATCCTTAAATATGAAAACATGATACTATCAAAGGTCTAAACCTAGACTATCAAATCTGATTAAACTCTGTCTGGATATGATTTTTAATTACTTCAAACACCATATAGTCCAAGTACTTTTAAATCATTATTCCCAAAATTATATGGATAAAGTGTGAATATAAATAAATGTAAAAATAAAAACATAAAGACAATGTTGGAAAATAAATATCAACCATTAATAAAATTGGAAACCCAAGCCAAAACCACAGTAGTTGAAAGCAATAAAAGAAGCATGTGACAATGAATGAAAACAAACAATACAACCTATCTATCATACTGTGAAAACAACCTATCAAACACCATATTTTTTGTTCTTTAATGCAATGGTCAATGTGGAGGTAGCTCATCAAAAGAAAAATTTTAGAACAGACTTGTATTGTTTGCTTTTGAAATATTGATTATTTTATGACCACTTTGTTCCCAACTTTGGTCCACAAATCTTCTCTTTGATTTATCATGTCAACTAACCCTTTACCATGAGAATAATGTGTTAATAATAATAATAAATAAATTAGAAGTGTGGTTTGATTTTTGCTTCTATTTCAAGTTTGATAGTTTGGTTGAGATTTAAAAATTGAAAAAGAAGATATTTTATTGGGTTTTAAATATTAAAACATGACATGATACTTTCCAAGTTGTTATTTAATATTTCCAAGAATCTTTGTTGGGAAAGAATTAGCTCATTTTATTTACACGAGTTTAAGTTGTTTTTGTCTAAAAGTAGAATTTTTTTTATTTAAAAAGTTTTTTGAATATAATATTTTTAAAACTAATTGTGTTTTTTTTTTAAAAAAAATATTTTTGGTATTAAAAATATAAAAATTATGTATTTTCCAATTTTTGAGTGCAGTTGTATAAAAAAATAGAGAAGGAAAAGTAAATTTATAATTTTTTTCCAAACACTTTTAATATTATAAATTTATCAAAATTTTTAAAATAGATTATTTATAATTATTCTGAATTGAAATTGATTTAATTTAATATTTCAATGTTCATTTAAACATATATTTAAATATTTTTTATAATTCAATTTACATATAAATAAGTTTCAAAATTTTAAAATAAAAATATTTATTTTTAAATTAATTTTTATATATTTTAAATACTTGTATGTAAATCATTTATAAATAAAATATTATTTTCTTTATAAATTATAATAAAGTAAAAAATAAGTAATATTGTATTAATTATATTTTTTCAAAAGATTAATAATATTATTTTAAGAATAAGAGTCTATAAGCTTTAATATTATTATTATTTTTAATGTATATAAGTATGATCGATAGAAATGAATTTTACATGATATGGAATAATGTATTTCAAAAGTAAAGGACGTTTTTGATTTCTTTGAAAGAAGTTTTAAGATGGATCAAACATATATAATTTGGTTTACTTTATCTAATGGTTCAAGTCATTATTGTTCTTGACCTAGCATGGGAACACAAGAAAAGACATGAAATTATAAAATTTTACAAGAAAAGCATATGTATTATTTCATATTAATCCTAGGAATTTATACTTAAAATATTAAAATTTATCATAATTTGAATAAGAGAACACTTATAACATTTATAAATTTTAGGATGTTTTAAATTATAATTTTAATATAATAAACTTATAAATGTAAAATCGTCCCTTCACTATAAATCAAAATTATGATATTTAATTAATAATATTATAAATATAATAATTATAATAATACAATACCAACTTTTAACAAATACATAACTACCATGAGACATCCAGAAAAATCTTTAATAATATAAGTTATTTATTAATTAAATAATAATACGGTTATTTTTTATTTATAATTTAATCATTTAAAAAATAAAAACTTGAAAATTTCTATTCAAATTTTTATTTTCTTAGTAATATTATAACCTTTATTTTAATTTCCTCAAATATTTTAAAATTTCTAATTTAAATAAAATATATTCCACCATCAATATATTAATGCCTATATTGGGTTATTATATCATAATTATTCATGTAAAATAGTATCTATCCATCCACCATTTCCTTCATGAATAACATTATCATACAAATATGGTTTCTTCTAAAAATTATTTGGAAAATCAATCTAAAGCGCCAAATTTTGTTATGGCCCAAAACAAAATCTCACAAGGCCCAATAAGAGCAATAATCCAAACATTTTGTATAAACAAAAACAAGTCCCAACTCCCTTGTTATTATTTTTTAAATATTTATATATAATATCATTTTTTTTTAAAAAATAATATTAACATACACATCATTTATAATTAATCAAATATAATAATATTAATTTTTTTTTATATCTATAAATTTTTAATTTGAAATCCGAATAAATTAATACTATTTATATTTCAAATATATTATTAACTTACATATTTTAAAAATAATTATCATCGTTTATTTTATTAAAATAAATTATTTTATTTATAAATATTGAAAATATTATAATTTGGATTCATTACATTATGTCTTTAATTCCAAATTTTTTGGACGTATTATGCACCACCTTTTTAATATCATCACTTTTATTTTGATTTCTTCCATATTTTAATAAATAAATTCTTTATATTATAATCCATTATTATCCTTTTTACAATTGAATGGAATATATAAACTTGATCCCCATTGTTTCATACCAATAACATTATTTTTCAATGGTTTTAAAATATATTTTAACATATTAAATTTATAAATAGGGATAATTTAAATATAATAAATTTATAAATATAAATTATATCCTTCACCAATATATAAAATTTATAGTAGTTAATTGAAAAATATTACCAATAGAATAATTATGATATATAAACTTTTAATATATAAGGTTTCAGAAGCCCTAAACTTGACTATAATTTTCAATACAACCCTGAACTTTTCGTTAGATCAAATAAATCTTTCAATTGTAATTTAAAGGGTCAAATAAGTCTCTGAAGTTAATTTTCCAGTCGCGTCCAAATGCGTTTTATATAATTTTGGTCCAAGTGATGAAATGCCTATAATGAATATATTCGTATTATTCGATAGCATAGACAGTTTTAAAGTATATACCTCTCTTTATAAAGATATAAATGTATCTCTTTATATTTTTCCGCTTATGTCATTATTATATGCCAATGACAAAACTATTTAATAACAAATACTATTTGTATTTTAAAGTATATATCTATAATGGTGAACACTTTTTTCAGCGTTGGTGTATTTTTCTCATCTAATATTTCTAGACAACATTTTTCGACTAATGGTTGAATTAATATTTTTAATAAATAATATTTAATAAAATTATTTTCTTAATTAATTTATAAAATTTAAGTGACAAATGGAAATAATATTAATATATCATTATTTTTTTATTAAAATGAATAAAATAAAATTTTAAAATCATGTAAAAAAATTAAATAAAAATTTAGTAAAATTTTTACCTTTATTTTTTTATTAAAAATAACAATAAATTTTTTAATAATTATTATTTATGTAATAGTTTATAATAATAATTATATTAATAATAGTAAATTTTATTAACAAATCAAATTCATGTAGAATAATATTAGAATAATTTTATAAATGCTCATTGAACGTTACTTGTGGTACCAAATAAACTACAGCAAAAAATTCCAAGGCTAAGATTACTTGAGAAAATAGCTAGAAGCTTACAAATTATATAATAATCTTTCCTTTTCAGAATTTCGGTAAAAAGAAAAAGTCATTTTCTAATCACCTCTCCGCCTATTTATAAAAGGTCTAAGGACCCTAATCCTATATGGATTGGGCCTCCTAATCCTTCTTGAATTTGATTACCTTATCGTGCTTAAAGAACTACTCCATGTTGTATTTGATCTAGGAATCCTGATTTCGAATAGACTGGGCTTGCTGGGCTTGTAGAATTTGTTGGGCTTGGGCTCTCATTTTACTCAGGAAGGGATTTGTCATTAGATCCAGGCTAGTTTCGCTCGAAGCCCCTTAGAGCCCCTTTTCTTTTCGACCGAAGGTCCTTGTGGCCAAAATTAGCTTGCTTGTGGATCTGACTCATCCTTATAATAACTTTGAATCCTTGACTTCTCGGTCTCTACAACATCACCTCTAACCATCAGAGGTCCTAGGTCATTTTCCCACTACATTACTTTGATGACCTAGGACCTTAGTGGAACCTCCGATTACGTAACCGTGGTGTTCTATTGATTAGCTGGATTCCAAATCGCCAAAAACAAGACATCTATCAACTTCACCTTAGGATGGATTAACAGTAATAGAAATCGCTAATTATCTCTTGACTTAACTAAGAAAAATCATATATTGCTGTTTATAACTCTGGTCGGTGTGATATCTATTATAGTGAGTTCTATGGAACTATTAGAGTCTTGCATTATGTGTTCCTATATTTAGAGTCAAGTCTAAGGACATTTGTGTCCGGTTGCTTAGAATTTGAATTGCTAATTAGACTAAATATATATATATATATATATATATATTCTATTTCTATCTATTATGTGGAAGCCCTGAACCGGTACAGATACATCGATGGATTAAGAGATGACTGTTATGACATCTGTAGTACGAGTATGCATTGTATCCACACGTTTATTTATTGTTTTAGTCACTCTTTGTTTTAGAGCTGTATTTAGATTATTCGATTTCTATTATAATAATATTTTGTCGAGATTGAAATTATGGAACTATCTAGATTTCTGGATATTTTATTATTGTATTTGGACTAATAATTTAATTGCTGCAAATTTGGTCTGCATTGTAGTGTTAGACCTTCCGTCAAACAAGATGGAATTTTGTTGTTACATATACATTATAAACATTTTACTATAAATTTTAATAACTTAATATTACTTCAATCAAATATATTATTAACTATTATGCTTATTATTTAACAATAATAATATTTTTTATATTTAATTTCATTAAATTTAGCTTTTACAAATAAATTTTTTTGTACTTTCCATGTTAATCTTATTTCCATTTTCAATTCGTTACTACTCCCTAACAACACAGATAAAATTGCTATTTGCATTACCTTTTGAGTATTATCAATTCTTTTTTCATTTCCTCCAATATTCTACTGAACTATTTTTTTTTTTTTTTTTTAAATCTAATCTTATTCTTTCAGTATTAAATAAATACACCAATATACATATATTAATCCCAATCATTTCATACTATTATATTAGCCTACTTACAATAGTATCAAAATTCATATGCATAATATGAATAATTATTTAACATCATTTTAAAATAATAATATACATAATTTATAATATCATGCATATATAATTTTTTCTAGAAATCTCACAAATTTCACACCATTAAAACTCATTTTAAAGTCAATATCAAAATGTTCAATTAGTTAAATACTACACGGATGCGGACACGACACGATACTGCTACAGTAAATTTAAAAAAAATTGAAATACGATATGGTTTCAACATGGCTATCTAAAATAATATATAAAAATACTTTTATATTAAAAATATAAGTAAATATTTATATACCTGGTATACAATAGTTATATTATATAATATAAGCACTTATATATTTATTTTAGAATATACATAAATGATGTTAAATCGCCAACATTCACCTTTAAATATATAAAGTTATTTAGAATTTTAATCTTATTTTAAGCGTTTTAAATTCACAAGTGACAAATCGATATTTTTTAAAAAAATATATAAAATAAGAATTAATTAATAATAGTAAAAGCATTGACTATATATATAACATACATGAAAGAGTGTGTCGAATACATGTATCTATTTTTTTTTTATTTAACGAATACGGTTTGAAAACGGTATGTCCCACACGATATTCCCAAATTTACATAAATGTCCATACATCAGAATTAAATATCTTCTAATAACAACACTAATACAAATTCTTTGCAAATAAAAAGAAATTGGTTAAGTTTCTAATTTATGCGAGACATTACAATTAAACTTAGATATCACTAGATACAATAAATGTCTATAGAGAGAAAATTCACAGGTCTTTATCGACTTAGTTATAAGCAAGTCTGAACTTCCTTATTTTAATAATAAATTTATATACCATATTATATAGATATCACATATAATTAATCAAATAAAATATTATTATAAAATTTTATATTTATAAAATGCTTTAATTTAAAATCCCAATAATTTAATATAATTTATATATTAAATATATTATTGACCGATAAGTTTGTCATATAATATTTTAAAAATAATTAAATTTTTCATTTTATTCAATATCAATTAGTATATATTTTATAAATTGATAATATTGTACTTGACACCTATTAACTAAAAATGTTAAGATTGTTAGCACCGGATACCATATAACAAGCCAAATAATTCTTTCATTTTCTAATTTATTTTATTCGTGTTGGGATGAAGTTTGATATTATTATTATTGATTTTGTGATGTTTTAAATTTAAAAGGTTTAAATATATAAAATATAAATATATGAAGTACATTTTTGAACTATTTTCTAAATTTTACTAAAAAGTAGAACTTCATTCCTGTGGTGGGAAAATAATCATAAGACATCATAGCCGAAGGTCAGAACATGCAAAGACAATCACAATCCTTAACCAAGCTCGGCCGAAGAATGAAGAGGTGCCCTAAAAGCTACGCTCGGCCGAAAGGGAACCAAAAGCCCTGGGAACGTCAGAATCAACTCGACCGAAACGGCCAAAGATCCAATGCAGATCCAACTCGACCGAGCCCAACAGAGCTCAAACCAAAGCACACCAGCCCACCGAATGATTACCCAACTGAACAAGGATTCCCAGAGCCCAATCGGAAAAGGAAGACTTATCATGCTAGGCTTAGGATTCCAAAAGCCCATCTGATAAAAGAAGACCAAGCCCATCTGATAAAAGAAGACCAAGCCCAAAAAGGAGACCGAATTCAAGGGAAACAAGGAGTCCCAATCCAAATAGAAATAGGACCCAAATATCTCCTATAAATAGGGGATAGGGATGATTGTAAAGGGATCTGGACCCAAAAAGAGGAGAAACTCTGTAAGATTATCTCTGTAAGCTTTTTAGCTATTTTCTCAAGCAATCTTAGCCAGATATTTGGCACCACAATTCCATTTAAATTTATTTAAAAATTACAATAACCTTTTATATATAAATTTAGACAAATTAAAAAATAAAATAAATTATTACATAAATAAGTAGTTAATAAATTAATACTCCTATCTAATATTGGTTTTTCTTTATTATATATATATATATATATATATATATATATACTTTTGCAATTTTTTCCCTGGATTTGATAGTAGAAATTGTGGATTTCAATGGAATTTTCATCACCTTCCATTATCATCAATTCTACTTAGTTTCAATCAATATTTTAGTAGATTAATTTTTTACATTCAAAAACTATCTTATTTTTTTTTAAAAAAATTAAGTAAAACATTCACTAGTATACATATATTAATCCCAACCGTTGGATGTGAATAACATTCATGTAAATATATCATTAAAATTCACATCACTATGAATAACAATTTTAAAACATTCACAAACCATTTATGCAATTCTAATATTTATTATGATTAATCTTAAAAAAAAAAAAGAGTTCTTATACTTTCACTATATTGAAAGGGCATTACTAAATACCGCATCAAATTTATCAATACGCAATCAAAATATTAATTATACCCTTTTCAACATAGATGAATTTATAAAGAAAATCTCAAGTCCAATTATGGAGAGTGAAGAGAAAGGATAGATGTATTGTGTTTTATTTTGAAATCTCCTTAAATAGCAAATATGTCCAAAAGTGCAACTAGATTCTCCGAAAGTTTCATTCTTTAGTTACTCAGAAATAAATCATGTTCAAGCTTCCAAAGTTGTGAGTAAAGAGCGAAGTCGTGGAGACATTAATTGATAATATAGATGTAATCTGAATTCGTGCGAGAGTTTTAAAATTTATATGGTACATGAAACTGAAAGACCAATATTATTTCTGTATTGTTGAAAATCCTGACGCTCAGTTTATTCATTATCGTTGTTTGAATTACTTCCGCGGATATTCTCCATAATATGGTTTAAGAAAAAATTCAAACGAGTTGAGATAACGAGAGAAAGAATTTTATTAAAACTATACTATCAGGATTTGAAGAAAAAATTGGACGAGTTAAGATGATGAGATAAAGAATTTTATTAAAACTACACTGTTAAATTTTTGAATGTTCTCCATTATTCTATCGTTAATGAAAAAATTCAAACAATGAAAAGAATTTTATTAAAACTATAATACTAACTTTTTGATACAATTATGTTAAGAGTATAATTGGAAAGATATGTGGTATTTAACATTTTAACATGCCGTATTTAACACTTTTATATTGAAAATCATCCAAAATTAATGTTTAAATATTCAATATTAATAAATATTTGTCAGGACACATCCTTCTAACTAATTATTATTTGATTATATGGTACTTATTATTTAATTATATGATATTGGATCTCAGTGTAGGAATGAGCATCTTATAATGAGATATAGTTTTGATTTTAATTTTTTTAAATATTTACATAATTTTTTTTGTAATTATTAATGATTAATATAAAAATATATCATTAACTCTAGAAAATATATAAAAATTATAAAGTTTCTAAATAATATAATAAATTTCATGAGAATCGTAAAATATTATTATGTTCTTTAGAACAGACTCGTGTTGTTTGCTTCTGAAATATTGAGTATCGTATGACAACTTTTGTTCCACAAATCTTCTACATGAGAATAATGTGTTAAAAATAATAATAAATGAAAACAAGAAGGTAGTTTGATTTTTGCTTCTATTCCAGTTTGAAGTTTGGTTGAGATTTAAAAAAAAAAATAAAAATATATTGAATTTTAAATATTGAAGGCGTTAGTTTTTAAATTGTTATTTAATATTTACAAAAATCCCGATAAAGAATTAAGGTCATGTGATGCATCACCTGTTAAAATAACTGTTTAGATAATTCTAACAATCCGCGGTTAAAATAACAATTTCAATAATCGTTTAGTAATAGTCACAGTGGTTAAACATAAAATTATGAAGATGATTATTTAATTATTTGACTTATATTTATTTATATAAAATTAAAAGTCATTTCAGTAGTTTTATAATCACAGTAAAAGTGAAAACTAATTTAAATAAACTTTGTCAGACCACTATATGAACCGTTAAATATTAATTTAAAATATTATTTACCGAATATTTAACTTTTTTTTACGCTATTGAAAGTGCTGTTCAAACTGCTAACTAACCGTTGACGCGGAATCCACGTCAACTATCTATTTATGTGAGTTCAATTTGTCATGTTTAAAAGTGAAATATTTTCTATTTAAAAATACAGTTAAATAAAAATTTTCAAAAAATAATTATCTTTCCTAATAGAAAAAATTATAAAATATGAACTTTTCAAACTTTAACTTTAAGTAAACAAACCATTCAAACTTTATTTAAGTTTATTAACTTTTAAAAATTTAAAACTTAAACAATAACCAAACAGATCAATATACTTATAAAAACGCGCTTCACACTCATATGTGAAGCGCGCTTCACAAACTGATAATGCCGTGAAGCGCGTCTATAAGGGCATATTGATCGATTTGATTTACAAGGACATATTGATCGATTTGATTTACAGTTGAAGTTCCGAGTTTTCAAAATTAATCCTGAAGACGGTCTATATCTATAACAACATATTTCTTATTATATCATAAACATTCCTGTAATTGACACGCATCAATGTTTCAATTCACAGTATAATATTATATGCAAAATATTTCTTTAGGAAATTATTTAAAAAATCAATCTTAAATACCTAATTTTGTAAGGCTCAAAATAAAATCTCATAAGCCCCAATAATAATAATCCAAAAAATTGATAAAAGATAAAAAGAATTTGTACTAAATAAACTCACGTATACTCATTTAAGGGTTCATGGTTTTTCAAGACAAATATTGATAACAACAGAAAAAAAAAAAAATACAAATTAAAAAAATATAAAATTTTAAATCATGACCACGACTAATTCATTATATAGTAAAATATTAACCATTGAGGCTCTTTGACTTCCCAACCAGACTGCACAATCTCTAACATTAGGTTTTCTTATAATGTATTTATATATTATTAAATCTATATATAATAGTGTAATTTATATCCATTAAACTTATATTTTTCCTTTCAAATTACTCGGGATAAGGTTATTAATGCATTCCTAATAGTATACCAGTGTTTCATTACTATTTGCCTTCATTCTACTTTAGTTTCCTCCAGTATTTTAATAAATAATCTTTCTTTTAAAAAAATATTTTTATTATTTTAAAACTAAATAAAATATATACTAATATACATATATTAACCCATACCTCTTCATACCAATAACATTATACTTATCATAACATCAAAATTCATTAAAAACAGATGAAATCATTTAACAATATTCACAAAGATACCATTTATTTTACAGCATTATATAAATATAATTTCTTTTAAAATCCTCAGCAAATTGTAATGGATTAAAATTCATTTAAAAACCAATCTCAAACCGGCCATTTTTTAAAATCAATAATGATCTGGAGTTTCTTTATTGGACATTTCAATAATCTAAAATCATAAGTACAACGTCAATAAAATGATATAGAATCATAAGTGCCACATAAATAGAGAAATTATAAACATTCACATGTATGATAATCATGAATTAACTAAAAATTATCAAATTATGTGATACTAAATATTGTTGTATAAGTTACTGGCCTTTCCAACGTTGATTTTAATTTTAAAAGGATTGAACAATTATAATATTTAAATAAAGATAAATATTTATATTTTTAATCTTCGTCAACTTATAGAATATATATATATATAACTTAGTATTTTCTTGTATTATTATTATTGAAGTGAGAAATATTCTAAAAATATATTATAATATTAGTATTTACAGGTGAATTATAAAAGATGCCATTCACATTAATTTTGATTTATATTATTTCTTGTATTATTATTGTTGAAGTGAGAAATATTCTAAAAATATATTATAATATTAGTATTTACAGGTGAATTATAAAAGATGCCATTCACATTAATTTTGATTTATATTATTTAGTAATTGTTATTATATATATATATATTTATATTGTTATACATTCATTATAGTTGAATAATATCACATGATTTTAAAAATTTAATCTCAATTTTAGAGATTTATAGATTTATTTTTCATTAACCATATTTATTAACTAGGTCCCAATTCATTTCTTTATTATTATTTTTTTAATATTTATGAATTCAAATAAAAAAATTCATTCTAAAATATAGTTTTCTTAATACCACCAATTAAAAATTTTAAAATTATAACAATTTATACTATTTTAATTATAATAATCTATTTACTTCACTCATTAAAAAAAATTGGTTTTCGGATTTTAGTTTATACCTTGTTTAATCATACTTAACTTTCTAAGTCGATAATTCAAACATAATTTTATCCTAAATGAAAAAAAATAATAATAAATTATTGTTTTAATTGAGAAAACCCAATGTATTTTCCCACTTGTAGCAACGAGAAAACTCTTTAAAAATAAAAATTACTTTTTCATCCTATACCATTATTCAAATTGATTATCTATAACTTAATCATTTTAAAAAAATAAAAAATGATATTCTCTATTGAAAATTTCATTCTTCAATATATATTAAATTTGGATTTTAATTTCCTCAAATATTTTAATTTAAATAAAATATAGACCACCATCAACTATCTATAACTGTGACAACATATAGTATTACTTATTATACACAAAATAATCATTAACCCATGAGATGCATTAATATTCACATCAAAACAATGACATTATCATACCAATATGGTTTCTTTTACAAATTTATTACAAAATCAATTTCAAATGGCCAAAACAAACTGCCCAAATAATAATCCAAATGGTATACAAAATAATAGTAAATATAGATTTATTTATTTATTACTTTAAAAGGATGAAAATCAAACTTTCACAATCCTACAATCCTTAAAGGATGAAAATCAAACTTTCACAATCCTACAATCCTTCCAAATGGACTTAGCTGAAGCACTAGCCTGAACGTCTAGAATTACATAAAAAAAAATCGTAAAATTGGTAAATTATATTAACCATAATAATTAGGAAAATCCTACCAAAACAGTAGTATAAGAGTCTTCATGCAAATTTAAAGATAACTCCACCAATGGAGAATAAAAATAGCTAAAAAGTAATTACAAGAATATTACATATGAGTTAAGGTAAATAAAAACATCTAAAGAGTAATTACAAGAATGTTACATATGAGTTAAGGTATCGGTGCACTGATTAGCTTCGCAAAACACATTAATAATTTTCACTTTCCCATCCTATTGTAATACATGTTGATGTATTAAGATTTCTTCAATACTCTACAGTTAGATATGTTTTGTAATGGTATGGATATAGGTATGGTGTGCCATACCTCATTTTGAATTTGTATATTGATGTCAGACTTCTCTTGTACTGATATCATTTTAAATATGTATTTGTATATAAAACTGCAATGAATGAAAAACATGAGTGAGACTTGAAATCTCAAACAGCTCTCTTTTCATGAACTCTGTCATTTTTTACAATTGGTATCAGAGCTCCATTTCTTGAAGGACATGTAAGGGGAGAAAGGTTGAAGGAGGGTTTGTGTAATTGTAAGTGAGTTTCTCCAGCAGAAACAAGGATGAGTTCAAGCAACTCTAATGGATTGTCACCACCACACTTCAATGGAGAAAATTATCACATATGGGCAATCAAAATGAAGGCTTTTTTAAGGGCTCACAGCTTATGGAAATTGGTGGAAGATGATGAAGAACCACCAACTTTGAGAACCAATCCTACATTAGCTCAAATGAGACAGCATGAAGAAGATCTTGCAAAAAAGCCTAAGGCATTAGCATATTTACATTCTGCCTTATCAGACACCATTTTCATAAGGATCATGACTTATGAAACTCCAAAAGAGTTGTGGGACAAGCTAAGAGATGAGTTTGAAGGAAATGAAAGGGTGAGGACAGTAAAACTATTGACCTTGAAGAGAGAGTTTGAAATGCTTAGAATGAAGGATGGGGAAACTGTGAAGGACTATTCTTCAAAGCTTATGGACACAGTGAACAAGATCAGACTCCTTGGTGAGGAGTTCACTGACTTGAAGGTGGCGGAGAAAATGCTTATAAGCCTGCCTGCTAGGTTTGAAGCTAAAATATCAGCCATTGAGGAATCTTGTGATTTGAAAACTCTCACAGTAGCAGAGCTGATAGGCAAGTTGCAAACTCAGGAGCAAAGATCAAATATGAGGGAAGAAGGTGCAATAGAAGGTGCTTTCCAAGTCAAGTTCAAAGGAAAATCACATGTTAAAGAAGGGAAGAAACCATATGACAAGTTTAAAAATGAAAAGGTTGCTGAAAATTCTAAAGATTCAGCAAAACAAGGAAAATTTCCAGTTTGCAAGTTCTGTCAAAGAACCAACCACATGGAGAAGGATTGCTGGTATAAAGAAAGGGGTCCAATACAATGTAGATATTGCAAGAAAATGGGTCACATAGAGAATAATTGTAGGATCAAGTAAAAAAAAGGAAAAGGAATCACAACAGCAAGCAAACTTTACTGATGAACATGAAGAACAATCAGATAGATTGTTTATGGTGTCTAGTGGAGTTAGTTGGAGAAATACTGATATTTGGTACATTGACAGTGGTTGTACCAGTCACATGTCAAAGGATGAGGGCATTTTTAGCAACATTAATAGATCAATCAGACCAAAGGTGAAGTTTGGAGATGGCAAAGTGGTACAAGCTGAAGGAAAGGGGTCTGTCAAGGTGCAAACAAGTCAAGGTACTAAACTTATACATGATGTTCTATTTATACATTGTCTTGCACAAAATCTACTTAGTGTTGCTCAAATGGTTGCACATGGATACTCAGTAGCATTTAGAGACAACCATTGTTTTATTTATGATGTTAATGGTTGTTTCTTGGTCACTATTCCTATGGTGGATAGAAGCTTTTCTTTAAATTGGCATGAAGTGAGTCATACAACAAACTTTGTTGCAAATGATGGATCACTACTATGGCACAGAAGGTATGGCCACTTCAATCTTATAGCTTTAAGGGATATGCAGCATAAAGGTCTATAGATGGTTGATGATATTTGTGATGCTTGTCAATATGGAAAAATGCACAGGTTTGCATTCCCAACAAAAGCTACATGGAGAGCAAAAGAAAAATTGGAGCTTGTCCATACAGATGTTTGTGGACCCATGAGCATAGAATCTCTAAGCAGTAATAGGTTCTTTGTGCTCTTCATTGATGATCTTACCAGGATGACATGGGTTTATTTCCTAAGTCACAAATCTCAAGTCTTTTTGGTGTTCAAAAAATACAGAACTATGGTGGAAACACAAAGTGGTAACAAACTAAAATCCTTGAGATCAGACAATGGAAAAGAATATACCTCAAGGGAATTTGATCAGTTTTGTGAAGATGTGGGAATAAATCATCAACTAACAGCAGCTTATTCTCCTCAACAAAATGGGGTTTGTGAGAGGAAGAACAGGACTGTGGTTGAAATAGCTAGGAGCATGTTAGCAGCAAAGAAACTACCAATGAAGTTTTGGGCGGAAGCAGTGAATACATCTATATATCTTCTCAATAGATTGCCAACATCGGCACTAAAAGACATGACACCCATTGAAGCATGGAGTGGAGTCAAACCCAGTGTTAAGCATTTGAAAGTGTTTGGTTCCATATGCTATGTTCATGTACCAACAGTAAAGAGAACCAAGTTTGATCAAAAGGCTGAGCAAGGGGTTTTCTTGGGATATGCAAGCATGACTAAAGGCTACATAATATTTAATCTTAAGTCTCAAAAGATTTGTATCAGCAGAGATGTTATGGTTGATGAAGAATCTTATTGGGATTGGGAAAAGGAGCAAGTTGTAAAAGATGGGAACCTGAAATGCAGCTCAACTCTACCTGCTGTCAATACAGACTCTGCAGCTTCAGATATTGATGCAAAATCTGACTCCTCAGATGATTCGACGAAGTTGGTCAAGACAAAATCCTTAGCTGAAATCTATGAAAGTTGCAACAAAGCTATAGCAGAACCATGCTCTTATGATGAAGCTAAAGAGTATGCTGAATGGAGAAAAGCTATGAATGAAGAAATTCAGATGATCAACAAGAATAATACATGGAAGCTTGTGGATAGACCTGCAGACAAGAACATCATTGGTGTTAAATGGGTTTTCAGGACTAAATTAAATCCTGACAATTCAATAAACAAGTACAAGACAAGATTGGTTGTTAAGGGTTATTCTCAACAACCAGGAGTTGATTATGGAGATACATTCTCACCCGTTGCAAGACATGAGACCATTAGATTGCTCTTAGCATTAGCTGCTCAATTGAGGTGGAATGTATACCATCTAGATGTGAAGTTAGCTTTTCTTAATGGTGAGCTTGATGAAGACTTGTATGTTGAACAACCTGTTGGGTTTGAGGTCTATGGAGGAGACAAAGTATACAAATTAAACAAGGCATTGTATGGCCTCAAACAAGCCCCTAGAGCTTGGTACAGTAAGGTGGATGCACATTTACATAGTTGTGGTTTCTTGAGGAGTGAAAATGAAGCCACATTGTATATTAAGAAAGTGAGTTCTATGAAGGTGCTGGTTGTGTCTATCTATGTTGATGACTTGTTGGTCACTGGAAGTGATACAACTATGATCAATGACTTCAAAAGAGAGATGGAGGAAATGTTTTAGATGTCAGATTTGGGTAAAATCACTTATTTTTTGGGAATGGAGATAGATCAAACAAAGGCTGGTATCTTCTTATCTCAGAAGAAGTATGCATTGGATTTGTTGAAAAAATTCAAGATGGAAAGGAGCAAAGCAGTTACAACTCCTATGCTTCATAATGAGAAATTTAGTAAAAAAGACAAAGGACCTGATGTTGATCCTAGCTACTACAGAAGTATGGTGGGAAGTCTGTTATACCTTACAGCTTCAAGGCCTGATATAACGTACTCTGCTGGAGTACTGTCAAGGTTTTTGCAAGCTCCTGGTCAGGTTCATTTGGGTGTTGCGAAAAGGCTACTAAGATACATAAGAGGTACTGCAGACTATGGAATATGGTTTGCTAGTGATAGCAGCTTGAAGTTAATTGGTTTCTGTGATAGTGACTGGGCAGGGTGTGTAGATGATATGAAGAGTACAAGTGGTTATGTATTCTCCATGGGTACAGGTGTGTTTTCATGGATGTCAAGAAAACAAGATGTGGTGGCACAATCTACAGCTGAAGCAGAATATATTTCTGCTGCTACTGCTGCAAATCAGGCTATTTGGTTGAGAAAGATGTTATTAGATCTCTCTCAAGTTCAAAAGGAGGCCACAGTATTATATGTAGATAACAAATCTGCTATAGCTATGGCTAAAAATCCTGTCAATCATGGGCGTACAAATCATATAAGTGTGAAGGTTCATGCCATTAGACAAGTAGAGAAACAAGGGGAAGTTGAGTTGATCCACTGCAGCTCAGAATATCAATTTGCAGACATAATGACTAAGGCTTTGCCAAGAGGAAGGTTTGAGAATTTGAGGGAATCACTTGGAGTATTTAAGAAAAATCTTAAGGTGGAATGTTGATGTATTAAGATTTCTTCAATACTCTACAGTTAGATATGTTTTGTAATGGTACGGATAAGGTATGGTGTGCCATACCTCATTTTGAATTTGTATATTGATGTCAGACTTCTTTTGTACTGATATCATTTTAAATATGTATTTGTATATAAAACTGCAATGAATGAAAAACATGAGTGAGACTTGAAATCTCAAACAGCTCTCTTTTCATGAACTCTGTCATTTTTTACAATACATCTTTATTGAAAGAAATTATATTAACTTTTCAACACTATCATCCCAAGCTAGCAACAAGTTTTGCATTATCTCTCACAACTCAACAACTAAAATTGAACATGCATTAAGAAACATAGTATAGTCAGTAATTTATTCACTCTGAGCATCAAGAGCACTAGTAGTTGTCATTCCATCCATCAATAATGATCCATCTGAATTAAGCTTTAGTCAATCTTCCGTAAATGGAGACCAAGAAATACATAATCCAGACTGAGCAAGATGCTTCAACCGGTTAGTAATACAACTCCACATGGATTGCACATAAGCACCCATCATTTTCTTATCAAGAGAGAAATGATGGATGAAGAAGCACAAAACAACGTCATTCATAAAAGATAAGAGGCTGTTGCGTAAATCGAGCTCGATTCGTGGTACGTTATCAAAGTGGGATCGATAGTGCTATTGCAAATTTCATGAGGATTATGGACATCATACCACTGAATGTTTCAGTTTAAGGAGGCAAATCGAAGAGCTTATCAAATAATGATACTTAAGAGAATTTCTGGGTGAAGTCAGAGAAGACGTCAAGGAGCAAAAAAAGGACGCGTGAATTTGAAGGATCAACTAATAAAGGGAAAGAAAAAGCCCAAAAAGAGGACGTGATACATACCACTAGCGGAGGGATAACTCTTGGAGGATTATCGAACCAGTTAAGGAAGAACTACGTCAGGAAAATTTCAAAACAAAGTGCAGCTGGCATAATTCTTATGAGTCACATGAGCTCAGGAGAAAAAGCAAACCACTATCCAGACGTAACATTTGGCAAGTCCGATGAGGTAGGAGTGATATACCCACATGATGACCCTTTAGTGGTAACAGTGAAATTAGCCACTAAATGGGTAGCAAGAATATTGATTGACATAGGAAGTTCATCAAATATTTTTATATCGAGAAGCTTTGAGAAAATGGACCTTGGAGATGTGACGATAAAGCCGATTCATATGCCGATGTTCGAATTTGCTAGAGAGGTAGTGGTACCAGTAGGATCGGTGATATTTTCAGTAGTGGCAGGGTAAGGAATCACGAGAAAGACGGTCATGACAAAATTTGTAATCATAGACTGCCTGACCATTTCAATGTCATATTAGGAAGACCATTCTTGTTCAAAGCAAAGACTGTTACCTCAATGTACCACTTGAGCATGAAATTTCCAGTAAAAAATGAGGTGGGAAAAGTCACGGGAGATCAGGCCACCGCAAGAAAATGTTATGCCGAGTCTGTGAAGAGCCATGATGTCACGATTGTTGACCCCAGGAATCGGAAAGTCAAGAGCGGGCCGAACCAATAGATGAAGTCGAAGAAATACCTATCAGGGAAAGTGAAATAAATAGAACAGTCAAGATAGAAAAGATTTTGACTCCAATTGTCAGAAATGAATTGGTAATATTGTTAAAGGAGAATGAGGATGTATTTGCATGGACCCATGAAGAGATGCCGGGAATTGACGAATCAATAACAATACATAAACTGTGTGTAGATCCAACGATGAAGTCAGTAAAGCAAAAAAGGATAATCTTCGATCAAGAACGGAGCGAACCGATTGAGTAGGAGGTGGATAGATTAGGAGGCAGCATTCATAAGGGTAGTAAGGTACCCAGAGTGGATTGCAAACGTCATCTTGGTAAAGAAAAAGAATGGGAAATGAAGTATGTGTGTGGATTTCACAAACTTGAACAAGGACTACCTAAAGGATAGTTTTCCACTCCTGAGGATAGATCAACTAGTGGATGCAACATCAGGATTCGATCTCTTAAGCTCCAAGGATGCTCCAGGAACGTTTGAAGGATAGATCAACTAGTGGATGCAACATCGGGGATTCGATCTCTTAAGCTTCATGGATGCTCTAGGAACGTGTGAAGAAACAATAAAGATTTATTGCATTAGAGTCAAAGACTATTAGATGACGCCCATAATGGAATACTTACACACGGGAAAACTCCCAAAAGACAAGGATGAGGCAATGAAGCTAAGGAGAAGATCAAGCAGGTACTGCATGTTGGATGAGAACATGTATAAAAAAGCATTTTCATCTCCTCTACTGAAATATGTCCATGAGGAGGAAGCCGCAATGATACTCAAGGAGGTTCATAGTGAGAATGTGGAGGGCATTCAGGATTCAGAGTCCTAACACACAAAATACTAAGACAAGGGTATTATTGGCCAACCATGCGATAAGATGCACAAGAATTAGTGATGCGTTGCTAAGAATGCCAAAAATTTGGGAACCTAACACATCAACCACTGACAAGTCTCACAAAAATTGCATTACCATGAACCTTTACACTCTGGGGGATTGACTTAATTAGTCCGATGCCCATTGGCAAATGAGGAGTCAAATATGCAGTAGTGTTGTTGATTATTTAACAAAATGGGCGGAAGCATAACCTTTAACAACAATAACGGAAGCAAACATCACAAGCTTTGTTTGGAAATCAATCATATGCAGGTTCGGAATCCCGTATGCCATAATATTGGACAACGGAACACAATTCGATTATCAGCGATTCCGAAGCTTTTGTGAAAGGTATGAGATAAAAAACCATTATGCTTCAGTGTCGCACCCGAAGTCAAACGGAAAAGTAGAAACAGTCAATAAAATCATAAAGAAGACGTTGAAGAATAAGCTGAGTGCCCAAAAAGGGTCGTGGACAAAAGAATTACCTACAGTACTATGGGCCTATCATACCACCGAAAAACGTCAACCGGAGAAACACAATTTGTCTTGGTATATGGGGCTGAAGCTATGGAACCAGCTGAGTTGATCTGCTTAAGCGTAAGAGCGGAAATGATGAATTGGGAAGACAATGATGTTAAAATGGCTAGAGAATTAGACCTGATTGATGAAAGAAGGGACTGGCTAGCAGAAGTGTTGAGGCTTACCAGCGAAGGATTATGAGGTACTATAACAAAAATGTGGAGCCAAGAAAGTTGGTCAAGGGAGACCTGGTTCTGAGGAAGATAACATCAAATACCAGGAAGCCTAGCGATGGAGTCCTCAGGCCAAATTTGGAAGGGCCACATCGGATCGAAGTATAGTTGAGACCTGGAACCTTCAAGCTAAGCAATATGAATGGAAAACTAATCAGGCACACCTGGAACACTGAACATCTAAAAAATATTACCCATAAGACAGGGAACAATGTTGATGATTACGCAATGTAATCTGAAGGACCAACTTCAACCATGTCAGGATTTGCAACATTGTCTGGGACATGAGAGTGAACTGCAAGTGGGGTAGGTGAAACAAGAGCAGAAGGCGGAACACTCATACCTGACAGGTCCAACTCTGAATACAAGCGTGCAATTTCATCTTGAGCCATTATAAAACCATTATGAACTAGAGATGCTGAATCAGATTCGAGAGTCTGATACTTGTCCAATTCGACCTTCAGTTGATCATTAGCCTTGTTATACATAGATTCAAAGGACATGGCCAAATCATGAGAGGAATCAAGATCACGAGTAAGGCTGAAAATCTCAAACGTCGACTCACGCACTTCTTGTTGCTTTCGGTGAGTTTAAGGTTAGTAGTAGAGAGTTTCTTGTTATCTTCAAACATGGATTCTACCAACTTCTTTGTGAAAGGCAGAATAAGAAGCCTGCGAAAATCACAACAACAATCAAAACATAGGCAAATATGTACAATCAAATTAATATGTTCAAGTCAAGATGAATTCAAATCGGTGTAATCAAGCCAGTGTGTTCTCAAAAAAATCAATAAAATTCAGCAACCAACAATAATAACAGCAAGCAAGAGGGAAATTGAGAAATTACCAAGCAAGATACGACACCATAACAGTCTATGGCTTGAACGACATAATCTGAAGTGACTTGACGAAAATTCTCAGTATTAAGATTTCCAGAAAAGAAGGAGGATGCGTCTCAAAGTAAGCCTGCAGGAATAGGAGAAGCCGAAGTACCCTTTATCCTTTTTGTTGGACGAGGACTAGTAGAAGCCTAAGAAAGAAGAGTCATGTTTTTAGGAGAGCACTCTTGGTTTAAACTTACAATATTTTCCCTCGTAACAAACTTCATGAGAAGCAAACGGTGATCCACGATGCCATCATCACTCATAACCTTACATTGGCCAACAGGATGCAAGCTTCATCCTTCACCCCACCCTTTGAAGAGGGGTTGCCATGATCAATAGGAGAAGCAGCTCCCCTGGAGGAAGAAGAAGCGTGATATCCTAGGATAAGAGGCTGACAACTAGAAAGATAACAGGGACAGAAATTATTAAAACGAGAAGATAAAGAGCAAGCACTAATAGAGTAAGAAAAATCCGCAAAAAGAGGAAGCTTACGAGAGACAAAATCTCTCAAAATCGAAATCTTTACGTTAGGAAGAGTAGTCTAAACAGCCCAGAGATCACCTGCAGAAGTTTAACAGAGAAGTAAAGATAGGATAAAGTAAACAAATATCCAAAAATATATAAGGAAAATAGCATGAAAGGATGGACACCTAAAAAATTGATACTGGTAGGGACTGTACAACGTTTGCCGCTGATCACCGTTTCTCTCCCCCAACTTTCCAAGACAAAAACCCACTTTGAGTCCCATTTATTGTCGGAAAATGGGTCTAACCGAACCAGATTATAAGCAATTGTCCAGGACTTAGTGACCACAATACCCCTACTGGTCATGATGGTCTGAAAAACACCACCAAATTGGTCCAACCGAACTAGATTATAAGCAATTGTCCAAGACTTAGTGACCACGATACCCTGACTGGTCATGATGGTCTAAAGAACACCACCAAATTCTTCAAAAGATGGCTCCCTCCAAACTTGAAAAGTGAGGGTGAGGTTAAATAGAGGCAACGTCCATATGCTCCAAGAGACTACAAATGAAGGGTTAAAGCAGAAGCTGTAACCCCAAGAGAAATGAGTGAACGTTGATTGCCACTTCTCCCAAAGGAGGACGTGAAGGACGCTCAGAGTAGTGGAGAAGGCGAATAGTCTTATCTTTAGGAAAGTCGAGGATATTCAGAACTGCATGAAGATCAGATCTAGAGGCTCGGGACATCAATGTGTCTAAGTGGGACTTAGTTTTCTTGACTCTCCTCGAATGAGAAACAGGAAAAGTCGGGATTTGAGAAGACATGGTTCTAGAAGAAATTTACGGTTTCACATTTGAAGACTCAGACCTAGAATCAACGTTTGAGCAAGATGGATTGGACTTTTGAGCACATCGAGCAATACTCTTGGTAAATGAACGCTTTAATGTCTTGGATAACGGAGATCGGACTCGTAGGAGAATAAGAGAGGACTGATCATCGAAAACATTATTACTGGAAAATGAGCGTGAATGCCTCGGAGGAGAGGGTGAAGAAGTATCATGGTCAGAAAGCAGCAAACGGAGTGACGGTCATTGACAGAATATAAAGCAGTGAACTTAAAACTCATGATTCAGGAAAGAAAAATCGAAAACAAATTACCTTGAGTGAGCTTTCAAAAGGCATGCAGGAGGAGAATGAAGTAAAAATAAGATGTTATAATCACACAGCAGAGAATGGAAGTGTGAAGATTACACCTAATCGTTTTGAGAACCCAACTCTTAGGGGAAACATAAAGATTAGGTGGCTAACTGCACCTTCATTATTACAAAGTGGGAAGAAACCAAAGAGTCAAATTGTAATGACAAAAGAAAACGAATCGTTGGGTCTGAGCTGAACCGTTAGGTTTAAAAGGATATGGGCCAGATCAAGGAGAATAATCCTTAGATGGAGTTCACAAACTAAGCCAGGCCCTAGTTTAAATAAATTGAGAATATTCAAGAGCTGGGCTAACTTTTTAGATTAATCTTAGCCTGCTTCAACCCGTTGACAAAGATTAGGGGCTGGTGTTGAGGTTAGATTTTTAGTAATGCAATTGGGTCATGGGCCGGGCCGGATTAGTGAAAAGGATTTACAATGAAATCCAAGACTGGGAAAGGATGGGAAAAGTAAATTGGGGTCAATCAATTAAGAAGATGGTCAAGGGTCAACATATGAAGTGACCTATAAGAATGAATACAAGGGACACCGATGACAGCGGAAAAAAAAAGGAACTCGAGCCCAACGCGTTCCGGCGCACCATCACTTTCAGAGGTGAACTATGACACCAAAGAGGGAAAACCATATCTCAAATCAGAAAGCAGGAAAAAACACATCAATTAGAAAAAGAATGAAGAAGAAAGGAAGGCCAATCAATGGCATGAAAAACAAAAATAGTGATGAATCTGGAGAAACTTTGAGAGGAAGGAAAATGGCTAATAACAAGAAAACAGAACCTAACCATCTTTTAACAAACGGACAAGGAAAAGACTGCTGGATAAAGAGAGGAAGGAGAAAGCATCATATAAACAGAACAACACAAGAAAAAGGGGAATTTTTTCTAGTTTCATCTCTCTAAGAAGATAAAAGGAGTGAGATGAAGAAGGAATAGCCAACAACTTTGACTGCAAGGGAATGTATCCGTTCTTGTAATTACATCTTACTGATCTCTACTTAATCAAAGTTCAATTCAAATTCCAATTCAATATACATATCAGCCAAATCAATTTTCTAAATTAACAGTTTATTAGCCAATTTTTTGTTAAAAATTATTATTATTTAGATTAAGTGCAACCATATGATATTTTATCGAATATCTTTAACTTTAATATAATCAAATATCACTTAATTTATTAAAAACTAATCCCATACAATATTCTTCATTTAGGATATTTCTAAATATGTGGTAAACTAAATTACAACCATATCTATGTATTGTTATAACAGGTTGTTGAATGAAAGTTAAATTAATGAAAATATTATAATATTTTATTATTTTTTATTTTAAATATAAAAATCACATCAAATAAATAGATAAATTTAGTCTCATTATTTATCTATATAACTCACTATATTATTTAAATATAACATTACAAATTACTTAGTTATAAATCTGGAATTCCCAAAGCATTTTCTTTAAAAACATTATTTTAGTTGATGGGATATAACCCTAAAAACAAACAACTAAATCTCCTTCCTACCTCATATACACATTCCTTCTAAGGAGCAAGTGCACATCTATTCATGTGACTTTATTCATATTTTCCATAATTAATCAAATTTAGATTGTGATCATGTATGAATTTCATTCTTTCTATCAAAGAATTTATTTATTATGAAGAAATAATAAAGTTGATTATAATTTCCTCAAATATTTTAATTATATTTTTTATTATTTTTATACTGAATCATCCATAAATATATTCAAAGCTTAACTTATATTCTTAATCTATATTTGTAATTGGTTATCTACTAGTATTATTGAATTCATGTCAATTATATGGACTATTATTCACAACAATTAAATTCACAAATATAGCACACAAATATACTCTAATTTAACTCATATATTTTTCAAACTCCAAATAACTATGGGAAAAGTTATTTATATAATATGATTTATAATTTTTTATTAATTATTAATCATTTCTTAGTAAATATATATTATCTCACTAAACTAGCATTTTTGATGGTCTCATATTATATTTGTATTTAATTTTATTTATGTATAAAAAAAATAGCAGAAGAAGAAACCGATTCTTTATAAATGGATCCTGATAAGTATCAGTATAGGAATTATTTTCGAGATGATTTATTTTAGATGAGTGAAATGTAAATATAATTTTAATTTTTTCAAATATTTTAATGATGATAATTTTTTCAATAAAATTTCATATTTTTCTTTCTTAATTTGAAAATATACTTCTATTCCCCAAAGTATTGGAAAACATGAATACATATATTTTTTCTAAATTCATAAACTTTTATTTTTACTAAAATGCATCAATATAAGATATTTATAATATATCAAAATTCATATTAATAACATGAACAATCACTTTAAAAACATTCACAAATAATCTATATAATTAATATATCATAAAAATATAATTTCTTCTAAAACATACATTTAACTTTTTTGAAAACATTACAAAATCCATATAAACTAATTTCAAATAGTGTAATAAATTTTGAATAGTCAAATCTATACGTTATTATATATAACAACCAATATTTAAAAAATTATCTTTGTATCTTAATAAGGTTACTAGCATAATAATCATACATATTCGATCTCAACTCCAAACCTTTCACTATCTTCACGCAAATATTATATTTATTATTTTAATTTCTTCAAATATTTCAAATAAATACTTCATCTGTCCCTAATTAATTGTTACACTTACTAAAAATGGTTGTCCCTAATTAATTGTTATACTTCTATTTTTAGTAACTTTTTATAATAGAAAAGACTACATTATCCTTACACTTTTTCAACCACTCAACCCCACTAACAAATATAATATACTACTTATTCTATTTTCAAAACTTTTTAAATTTTCACATCCTTTCCACATTGTATTTAATTATAATTTGTTAATTGTTGTAAGGGTAAATTGAATAATTTATAATTTATCACACTACCTCCCAAATTTCCAACCCTAACAATTAATTAGGGACGGGGTAATATTTTTTAATCTATCATTCTAATATTACAGAAAAATCACTTATTACATCATTAAAATTTGTATCACAATAATCATATTTACTGGACTATGTTATGTTAGGGTATTTTAATTTTTACAACTTTTAAAAATAATTTCTATTTTCATGTGAAAAATGATTTCTTGGTTTCACTCTGTTTCTATCTTATTTTCATTAATTGTGTTAGATATTTATTTTTATATTGTCATTATTAACAACACATTGAATTATATTATTTTTAATAAAAATAAATTTATTTTTATTTTAATTTTTAATTAAATAATATATTTTAAATTTATTAAATTAAAAAAATCCAAAAATATATATAAATTTATTTCATTTTATTTTTTAAATTTAATAATGTATTTGAAATATATTATTAAATTTAAAAATTAAAATGAAATAAATTCTTGAATTATTAAAATATTACACATAAATAGTATGTACAATGCCAATATTTTCCGTAACTTATGCCTATATTTTAGCTAATTTATAATAAAAGGAAATATCTATACAAGGAAAAGATAATCACAATTATAACAATATATACAATATTTCCTAATATCGTTGTAATCTCTATATGATAACTCTTTGATGTTGTTATTGGTCTTTGTGATTTGATTATGGTGTCTCTCTCTCGGTTGAAACTGAGATTCCGTGGATTAGCTTTTTTTTAGATGAACCACGTAAAATGTGTCTCTGTTGTGTATATTTTATTGTTGCTTAAATCTAGGGTTTTTCAAATCTGTGACTCCTTGGTGGTTTCTTGGTGATTTTCTTAATCTTTGTGGTTGTTTGTCAAGACTGTCGACTTTCGATCTTTTTAGATTCAAAGGTTATAGTCAATTTCGACTTTCTATAGCAAACCCTAACAAAGCAGTCTTTGTTACTTGTTCGATAATCTTGTCTTTATCTGTTACTTCTTGTTTCTAACAAGTTTGTTTGAGTAATAAGTACCTTTTGGAGCTTTAAAGAAGACAAGAGTACTAGGAAAAGGAGAGGATAATTGATGGGTGACCCTATAAGGGGTTTCAGGGCACTAGGAGGAAAATCGAACCCTAAGACTTGTGTAGTGTTTGTACTGTGAAAAAAAAAACTATTTATTATTTTTTCTTTAAATTATTAAGATTTTTCAAAATAGCTTTTTTAATTTTTATTATTCAAGTTTCTTAATTATTTTTATTTTAAAAAATATTTAAGTTATGTATCCTTACATATTTTTAAAAATTATTTACGTTATGTATATATTTTGTTATTATATTAAGTTAATTATTATTTTAGTCAATTTTAATTTTAATTTTCTATTGTTTTATTTTTTTTATAATTATTTTAGTTTTTTTTATTGCTTATAAGTTTTTTTTTAATCAAATCAGATTGCTGATAATTTTTTTTTTAACTTGTAGGAATATTTATTGGCACTGACGCGAAAGAAAATAATTCTAGTGGTTCATGTTCAATTGTGTTGGTTATATCAAGTGCAAAATTTTCATCAATTCTCTATTTGGAAGCACCAACGATACTCATTGATGCTATTGTGCCAAACGTTAGACTAAGAAAATGCAGATAACGCTGGATATGGAAAGAGGGCAGGAAAAAATGTCTAAAGTATGTGATGAATTTGAAGATGTAAAAGTTGGTGATGTCATTTAACATATTAAGTGCAAGCATTTAAATTAATATTTAAGCTTTGTAAAATTGGTACCACCACATAATATAGGCGGCAATTAGAATCTTTTCCAAAATGTATTCTTGTCAATCTGGACAATCTTAGTTAAGCTTCCAAACCAGTTCCTCTTACGGTGCTAGTTGTAGCGTCCGACCCCCACCTCCGGAGGAACCGAGGTGTAGGAGACCGGAACGCCACATCGATAAGTACTCATATACACTTATATATAACTAGTTCACATACATAAACAAATTTATAACCAAGAGGCAATAGAAATATTTTTTATTTAATACTTGATTTAATAAACATTTGATAGAGTTTACATATAAATGTATCAAGTAACACCAAACTCGGATCAACATGAAAAACCGAGTTTGGTGTTCAACTCGTCATTACACTAAGTGAACAAGTTGACAAAAGAATATTTAATATCAAATGCATTTACAAAAGTATATACAAAGTACATGAGGTGAAATCGATGCAATGTGATGAATGCTTCAAGAAGGACTTCAACCCGACCTTCAAATGCTAGCTCGATCCACCTGAACACATATTCATTAAAAAAAACAAGAAAAATGGAGAGAGAAAAGGGTTAAACTATCGATGCCTAGTTAATACCTTCATACTCAAACAAACACCCACAATTATGCTTTTTTTATTAGCAAAGTGAGCACACAAATGCAACTTAACTTCTCAAACATCATCACATAACCGGTAGGATCAGAAGAGGATCAGAAAATAGAAAACTGGAGGCAAGATGGTCTTCTCGCGTCCTGGTCACCTTGACCAGGCCGCCAGTTTCCTGACCAGACCACAGAAATTGGCACCGTAGTCTCTTGGCCCCTGGTCAGCGCCCTAATCACCTTGACTAGGTCGCTGACCAGGCTGAAAAAAATGGTACCGAGACTGACTTGGCGCCCTGGTCTAAGTGACCAGGCCGCAAAAAGTGGTATCGAATCCACTTTGGCGCCCTGGTCTATGTGACCAGGCTGCCAGCCACTTGCCAGGCCACCAAAAGTGGTACCGTAACCACTTGGCGCCCTGACTTGCACCCTGACTCCTTTGCCAGGCCGCCGACCAGGACACCCAGGTGAGAAAAACAGAGTATTTTTCACTTCTCTTCACCTTTTCAATTTACCCATTAATCCGCTTAGTTCCTTTATTCCGTTGAATTACCGTCTAAGGTTTCTATAGGAATTTCATCCATAACAAGCAATCATTTACCATCCATTAGACATTATTATACCATTTAAAGCATACAATTCACACAATAACCACATTTTAGTTATTGCCTTTAGACTCAACTATCACGGTGAAAACTGTACGGTAGTGGACCGAAACCCCGGTAAGATCCGAAAATCATGGTAAGTCCAAAGACACGGTAAGATCCAAAAGGATCAGGTTGATTTCGTCGCATCCGGTAAAGAGCCATCACTCCAAATAAAAGCGGCACTTCAAGCCATAATTCACATTTACATGTGTCGAAGTATACTACTAGTTTCCCTAAGGCATGCCATTACATTCACACATTCAAGCTAAGAACAAGGGCACTCTTTTTAAGTGATCAAACAATATTTATTACCTTATTTCCATTTTTACACAAAACCAGGTAATATCATTGTCTTTCTCCATAATGGCACCAAATACCATTTCTTTCACATAACCACAAGGAAAAACATATGTATATCCTTTTTAACAAGTTCCATTGACAAAACAAACATGATGCATTGTACTCAATACACCCTTCTACATTCAAAATCCATTGTCTAGTAATCAAAGCTTCCATAGCCAACAACATTCACATCACAATCACCAACATCAAATAGCATCACATACACATACACATGGTCAATTTCAATTCAACTCAATAAGTGTCTACATGACACTATCATCACAATTCTCAACATATCTATTATTTACCAAGTAATTAGCATTATTAACATACCATAATGCAATCAAACACAAAACAACCATCATACACGTATATAGAGCGTAAAACAAATATGCTAACCTTTCCTCTAAAGACAACTAGTTAGTCTCATCGGTTTGGTGCTCTCTAACACCTTGGTTGCCTAATGGGACCAATCCAAACAACACAAATCAATACACAAATCCATTTCATCAAAATCACTAACCTAACTCTAAGGGTTTTCATCAAAAACACTAATAGGGTTCAAAATCAACAAGAACCAATATCCGAAAGTGCTAACATACCCCTAAGGACTCTAATCCTACCATTAATGTAAATCAAAAGATTCAAAAATAAAAAATGTCATTAATAAGCTCTAGAAGCTTACCAACTCGAATCAAGAAGAAGAGAGTTTGAAAACCTCTTAAAGAAGCTTTAAATGAGGTTGATGGTGGTGGTTGAGAGATTAAATGAGGTGGGTCTTGGTGGTTGGTTCAATTTAATGGAGTTAGGGTTTTTGGAGAGTGAAGAGAGGAGAAGAGGGAAATACGTATTTTTGTTTTGGGGTGATGAGAGTGGGAGTGAGGTAGAGTGGTGGTGGTGTTAGTGGTGGTGTATGATGGGCCTTGTGGTGGATTTGGGCTTGATTCATAAGATTTGGTCCAATACTCCCCAAGCCCACTCATAACTATCCAAACCAACCCAAAACTCCGCTCCGCTCTCGGTTTTGTTTTCGAAAATATTTTCCAATTTCAAAAATGCATTTATACCACCAAGACTAAGTTTAAATTGAAAGTCACATTTAAATCAATAAAATCCTTTTTTTTTGAAATTGGTTCGGTTTTACGAAAATCAGTTCGAAATCCTTTTTAATATCAAAGTTGACTCTACACTTCTGAATTTGGTCCCTAATTACAATTTTACCCTTAGAGCAAATTTTCGATTTATTTCGATATGAAACTTTCGAAAATCAATTTTATAAAAACTAAAATTTTAAATAATAAAATATTTAAAAAAAATGTAGGCCCTAGTTGTGGACATTACACTAGTAATCTTAGGCCTTGGAAATATGACCAAGTTAGGATAAGAGAACTTGTGTCTCATATGATAATGGTTCATGAGTTACTATTTGTGTTTGTTGAGTATGAAGTGTGTAATATTTTGTTGAAACAAGTTGCTCCTAGTTTTCAGCCCTTTTCACGTACGACTTTAAAAAACGATTGTGTAAATAGTTATGAACGTGAAAAAGAAGGTTGTGGAGTTGTTGCAACAAACCAAAAGGGTAGCAATTACTACTGATATTTGGAGATCATGTCAAAAGATTGAGTACATGGTTGTTATTTGTCATTTTGTATGTGATGGAAATTGCATAAGAGAGCATTAAGCTTTGTTAGTATTCCTCATTCATAGAGTGGAAATACTGTGTGTGATGTGTTTACTCGATGCTTAATTGATTGGAATATAGGACACAAATTAGTAACAGTTACTGTAGTAGACAATGCTTATTATAATGACGTTGCTATTAGGAAGTTGAAAGATATTCTGTCTCACCAAAAAAAGGCTGCATTTTGATGGAAAATTTTTTCATGATCGGTGTTGTGTTCATATTTTAAATATTTTGGTCAATTGTGGTTTGGATGAGATAGATGGAATTATACATAATGTTAGAAAAGCTGTGAAACGTATTACAGCATCGACTGCTAGGTTGAAATTGTTTAGTGAAGTTGTTAAAAGTTGGAAATTTCCTAGCAAATGTTTGATACTTGATTGCCCTACATGTTAGAAATCTACATATAAAATGTTATCTTGTGCTTTGGAATTTAAAGATGTATTCAAAGATTATAAAGAGAAAGATATATAATATTGTGAATTGTCCAACAAATGATGATTGGGTCAAGGTCGAAAAAGCCAACTCTTTTTTAGAATTTTTCAAAAATGTGACGAAGATGATTTCAGGAACATTTAATTTTTTAATATTTCTATTTTTTTAGTTATTTCAGTTTTTAAGTTTATTATTTTTATTTATTTATGTTTTTTGTTATTTTGGTACAAGTTTTTTAATTATTCCAGTTATATAATTTAATTTTTTTTAATATTTCTATTTTTTTAATTATTTAAGTTTTTTATTTTATTAATTTTAATTATTTCAGTTTTTTAGTTTATTTTTAATTGTTTAAGTTTTATTTGTACTACTTTAGTGTGTTTTTTTTTTTTTTTGAATTTTAATTTTTCTTACTCATTTACATATTTTAGTATTTTTTTTTAGGTTTTAATTATATTTTATAAATGTAGTTATGTTATGTAGGAAGTGAATGTAATAATGATGCATACATGAAAGAAATGACAAAGACAATAAAGGTAAAATTTGATAAATATTAGGGTGGTTGTAATTTATTGCTATATGTAGCCACTGTGTTGGATCCTAAGTTTAAAATGAAGGTGGTTGAATTCTATTCTACCTCTCTTTTTAAGTCTAATTTGGATGTTGTACAATATATTTCCACCATAAAAAATACATTGTATGAGATGTGTAGTGAATATGTGGAACTTTATGGGGTTAGAAATGCTAGAAATGATTTAGATGATGATAGAACTACTCTTTCTAATGTAGAAGATCCCTGTTGATGGTAAATTGACAACTAGTGGGAGGAGAAAATTTGATCAATTTATTAGAAATAATTATTCTTTTGAGAACCTAAATTTGGAACTTGATGTTTATTTGGAAGATGGTGTGTTTATCTATGATGAGAGTGAGGTGAGAGAGTTTGATCCCTTAGATTGGTGGAGAGCGAACAGTATAAAATTTCGAATTTTGTCAAGATTTGCTTGTGATGTTCTAGCAATTCCGGTAACATCAGTGGCTTCAGAGTCTATATTTAGTGTTGGAGGTCGTGTTATCGATCCATATTGTTCTTCTCTAAGGGCCGATACAGTCTAAGTTTTGTTGCGTAGGACGGATTGGTTGAGGAATTTTTATGGGATAAAAAATAAACCAAAGGTACTTCATCTACTTTAATGTTTCAACATTCTTTTTGAAATAATTGTATATAATTTTTTTCTTCTAGTTAAATTTTTTTTCTTCTTATTCTCTAGAATGGGGATCAAAAGAGCAACAAGTTCTCGCTAGTTTGAAGGTTGTAGATCTATTTTCTTCTTCTTATTTTCATTTTATTATTTTTTTTAATTGTATTCTTTTAAACTAATGGAATATTTATTTTACCTCAGAACCTATTGGAGTTGTTTACAATGGAATATTGTGGTTGCTGACTATATGTTAGGTGTGTGTTGCAATTCATGGTTGATGGCTTTATATTAGTTCAACTCGGATGATTGTCATTATTATGAATACTCTTTTAAATTGTATTTTGAACTTAAATTTGTGTGGTACTATTAGTATTTTATTATTATTATTTTTAACAATAAGAAAATGAACTCATGGTTTGATTTTTTTTTAATTTAGGTTTAATTTAAGCTCAATTTATTTTTATTTTAATTTTACTAAATGAGCTCAAACAAGCTACTAAACAAGCAGCTAAATGAGTCTAATCGAACTACTAAATGAGTTGAGCTCGATTAACTTAAACGAGCTAGCTAAACGAGTTTAGATGAGTCGAGCTCGAATAAAAAAAAAATAATTATCAAGTTGAGATTGAATAAACATTTATAAAGCTCGCCGAGCTCGAGCTCGGTATTTGATAAACGAGTTAAACACGAGCACCTCATATACTCAGCTCAGCTCGACTCGTTTGTAGCCCTAATTACAACTTAATTTACTAAAGAAATTTATCTCATTTAATATTGATTATTTATAATATTTTAAAATATTTATTAAAGTAAACTATAACAATACTCCTGCATTCTATTCATATATAGAAAATTTTCTTTTTTTTGTGTTTTATTTATATATAGAATTTTACTTTAAAAAATTTAATTTAAAATATCTAATATACTCTTTATTTAAAATTATTGAAAAATTACTTTTCTAACCTAACACAATTATATTACATTATATTAATGATTAATTAATGAGGAATAATATTGAAATTAACTACTTTTCGTAATCCCGTACAAAGTTTTGTATGTATAGAGGGAATATGTGTTAAAATAAATTATAAAGAATAATTGAATGAAATTAAATTAATAAAATATTATAATATTTTATTATTCTTTTTTATATTAAAAAACTCACAAATAAATAGATTAATTTAGTATATATATATATAATCATTATATTTTTTAAATATAATATTACAAATTAGATAGTCATAAATTTTGGATCCCATTTGTTTAAATATTATTTTATAGTAGTATTGTAGTGAATCAGATTATCTGATATATTAAATATCCCCTACCTTGTATCTAACGTGAGGGCATAGAATAGTAAATAAATATTCCTATTTCATCAACATATTCCTTCTACAAATAATGATTAAAGATTTATTCGGGTGGCTTTAACCCTATTATTTAGGAAATACTCATGTTAATTTTAATTTTCTCAAATATTATAATAATTATTTTTTTCATACTCAATTATTCAAAATGTATCAAAATCTTAACTTATATCCTTATACCAACCATCTATTTCTATAATTTATAAATATTTATATCCAAATATTATTAAATTCATGTCAATCATGAGTACTACCATTCACAACAATGAAATTCATATCACTAGCACACAAGTATTCTATAATTATCTTATATATTTTTTCAAACTCAAACAACAATAAGTAATATTACATTTATAAAAAAAAATAACATTATTAGTTTATAATTTATATAGTATATTTACATTATTTTTTTATTAATTAACTACCTCTTACTAAAATGAATATCATATCACTGGATTAACATTTTGGATGGTATAATATTATAATATATAAGAAAATAATAGAAAAAGAAACCAATTCTTTATAATTCATTTCTGCATGAAAAATATAAATTTAATTTTAGTTTCCTCAATTATTTTGATGGTGGTAATTTTTCAAATAAAATTTCATAAGTTTTTTCTTAATTTAAAAATACACACTTAATTCCATCAACTCACAACCTTCTTTTTCAACTAAAATAAATATGTACAAATATATTATTATGTCATTAAAATTCATACTAATAGCATGCATAATCACTTAACATAACTCAACTATATTCGCAAATAATCATACAAATATAATTTCTACTAAAACTCTAACACATATAACTTCATTGACAATATTACAAAATCAATCTCAAAATTCCAATTTTTTTTAATTAAAAAAAAATACCACTAATCTAATCCAATTTACAGACAAATAAACTGTTTTAAAATATCATTAAGTATTTTCACAGAGATATATTAAAGAACCGACTTCTTTATAATTAATTTAATATTATTTTTATTTTATTTAATTATAAAATATATTGGATGTGTGTGTGTGTTTTTTTTTTTTTTTTTTTTTTATCTCTACATTGACATTAAATATATAACATTTAGTAATATATTTAAATTTTGCATTAATACTTTAGTTACATATATGATACAAGCAGTGATATTTTATTTATAAATACATAATAATAATCTAAATTATATTATCTATCAATATATAAATAGTAATCATAAATAAAATTAAAACCAAATGTTTATTTGATGTAGGTTAAGAAAAAATTAAATTAAATCAAATTGAATTATTTTGATATTATATAATCATTCTAATGCATCTTTAAATAAAATAATATTGAAAAAAACTATTATTTGAATCAAAATAATCTAAAATTTTAATTCAATTTGTGATGATTTAATTTTATTTTAATCCTAACATCCAATAAATAAAAAATTTGAATTTGAAATTTTTAAAATAGAAATCAAACTAATTAAATTAGAATAATTTATGATTTTGATTGAAATTGGGAAGAATTCAAATTAAATTTTGGTTTAAAAAATATAATAACAAAATTAATTTAATTTAATGGATTGAATTTTTTTTAACTTTATCATATAATTATTATATGATGAATTTTTATATTATTTTAATTATTTTAAATCTTGAACATATCATAGTAAATGTATAAATTAGTTTATTTAAAATAAAAAATAAAAATTGTTTTATTTTTTTAAAAAAATAAATATAATAGTTTCCTTTTAAAGTACATTAGAAATTAAAAGATAATACATTTTTCAAGACAATCGTCATATTCAATGGTGCATTCTCCCACATATTCAATTAATGCATTTTTCCACTTTATGAATTAGGTATATTAAGGTTTCAATAGGATCCGCGAACATAATTGAATATTTAAAGAATCTTAAAAATTAAAGTCTTGATTATTTAAAGAATAAAAATAGTAATAAAGGGAGGAAGATATCTATAAATCGCGATATTTAAAGAAAAAGTTTAATTATTTAAACAATTTAACTAGTTCTAAAGATAAATATATAGTGTTTAAAACCTTTATTACCTTGAAAAATAACCATATACATTTAAAAAATCTTGGTAGCAACGTACATTTAAGAAATCTTGGTTTGTTGAACTTATAAACTTTATAAATGTATTAGTAATAAATAAAATTTTTGGAAATAGGAGGAGTTTTCCATTCAAAGTTCTGTTTCCCTTAATCTATCATAATATTTATTTTAATTTTCTCCCATATTTTAATAAATTAATTTTTAAAATAAAATAAATTATTCAACACAATAAAAATATATTAATTTTAAAAAATTATATATCAATAAAAACATTCTACTTACTTTTATCAGCAAAAATCATGTAAATAATATGAATAACCAACCTTCACAAATATAATTTCTTCTAAATATCTATCACACCGAATAAATTAATGCTATTTATATATTAAATACATTATTAGCTTATCATATTTTAATAATTAAGATTGTTTATTTATTAAAATATATTATTATATTTATAAATTGAAAATATTAGTTTGTATCCATTACCTTATGCCTTCAATTCCAAATTTTTTTAAATATGTTACTAGAATTTCATTACTGTTTTCAATCATCATTTTAATATCATCAATTTTATTTTAATTTGTCCTATATTTTAGTAAATTAAATTCTTTATAATATTATTATCTATTCTTATCCTTTCTAAATCAAATAGCATATATACATTTAATCATCTTCATTAAAATAACATTAATTTTTTTCGAGGAATTTAAAGAATTTATTTTATATATTAAATTATAATTTTGAATTATGTTTCTTCACTAATATATCAAATTTATAATAATTAACTAAAAATGTTATTAAAAAAATAATTATAACATAAATAAATATCTTTTTCCAGCTATACTTATTATTGTATAGGAATGAGAAACTATTTAATAATAAACATTATTTATTTTTTAAAATGATACACCTAGACATATCTAAAAGTTCATGGGAATAAATCATAAATATATTTCTGAGGATTAACTTAACTTAAACAAATAAGAGAATTAAAGTCACTAATCATCTTCTGATTCGGAGCCATCGCCGGATTTGCTTCGCTTTCCCTAAAACAGAACCAACAATGAAATCCTCCTCCTCCTCCTCCTCTACCACGGCCTCCACTATGACCTCCGCCTCCGCCACCACGGCCTCTGCCCCCGCCGCCTAGAGCTTCAATTGCCATCAAAAGACACGTAAGCACTACTAAAACCACGTTTTTCTTCATTGTCTTCATCTTCCTAGAATGTGAGAGAAATTTGTAGAGATATATATATGTATAAATCAAATTGGTGGTGATTTAGAATCACACTATTACTCAAATAACTAACGACAATGTTTCATTAATGCATGGTTGTATTTTGATAAGTTGTACATTAATGTATTGTAATGTATATTTTTGTATTAAATTATTTGTATGGTAATATTTCCAAATTGTTAAATAACCATAATACTCTTGACTACATTTTCTAATTTAATGTTTGAGAATTATTTAATTGTGCAAGTTAATCCTAGTTTAATTTTTGCATTGTTTAATTTTTGTTTTTTTTTAATTTGAATTTTTTATGTATTGTTTTCAGAAACAAAGATCATTATTATATAGTACAAAAACTATAAACCAAAATTCGTTGGTGCGAATGAACCAAAAACCATAAAAAAATTGATTTTACCAAAAGGTAAAATTGGGATACAAATAATATAATAGGAATAAATTGAAAAAAGAAAAAATATGAAATAACGTGAATACACCGATTTGATGTGTTGAGAAAAAATGGGAATTTTGAAACAACTAGAAACATTAATGAACAAAACAATACAATCCTAAAACACAAAATAAACGTCGTTTGGGTTATAATAAACAAAACAAAACAACCGAAACACATGAAACAAATAAGGTCTAAATTAGCTGGTGAAGTGTACTTCGCAGGCTGGTGATGCCCTGAAACGTGTTTTTAAGAGTATATTGGTCAATTTGGTCAATTTGGTCAATTTGGTTATCTTTGAAGTTTCAAACTTTCAAAAGTTTATAAACTTAAATAAAATTTGGATGGTTTATTTACTTAAAGTTAAAGTTTATAAAACTCATATTTTATAATTTTTCCTTCGGTATATATTATAAGTTTGATTGATATATAAACTAAAGAGTTAATTATTTGATTTGAAGATATTTTGTATGGATTTCCAAAATTTTGTAAAATTTAGTTTTGAATTTCAAAATTTAGTAATGGCAGAGAAAATTACAATTTAAATCAATACTTTTATCGGATCCTTCTGGGAAAGACGGCAATGTTTCTTTAAACATTCTCATTAACTACATATTTTCAAAATTAAATAATTATTCTGATCTAATCATAATAGAATTTAATATGAATTCTATCTCTAAATTTCAAGTTTTCTCCATACTTTACTAAATTAAATTGTTTCTAAAATAAAATTAGATGCATGCCGTCCACTTTCTAACAATTACATTAATAAAGCTCTCACAAGGAAATTACAAAAATAATTTTCTTGGGCCTTGAGCCCAATAAATCTAATGGGCTTTTAATTGAATATTTTTTGTACTTCTTTACACACCCCATAAAGTTCTAAACACACCCCTGGTCTCTCTCTTTAAAATCTCAACGAGTCTTCCTCATTCTCAAGATCTCAGTGAAAAAACTTGTTGAAAAAGAAAAACGAATAAGAGTGATCGCATTAGGAGAACACAATGAGTAGAGGAAGCGGAGGCGGATACGATCGACACATCACAATCTTCTCACCGGAAGGTCGTCTCTTCCAAGTGGGTATGTGTCAAAATCATTTACCCTTTGTTCCGTTTTCTCAGAATTTGTCATTTTTAGTGACTTGGGCTTTTCAAATTAGATTCTATTGATTGCTTAGATTAAAGAGGAGATATTTATTTTGATTTTTTTAGTTTAAGTTTGGTGTTTTGGGTGTGTAATTAGAGGAGAAAGTTTCGAACTTTTAGGTATTAGAGTCTGATTTGAGGACTTTAGGTGAGATGTTGTGTGGTTGCTGTGAAAATTTGTTAATGAGATTGTTTTTTATGAATGGTTGATTAGAATATGCTTTTAAGGCTGTTAAGGCTGCTGGAGTGACCTCTATTGGTGTTCGAGGGAAGGATTCGGTCTGTGTTGTAACTCAGAAGAAGGTTCCGGTGAGTTTTTTTTTTATTGAATTTGTGTTGAAATTTGGTTTTGTTTGGCTTGAATGATTTGTGATATTTCATGAAATTTTTGCAGGACAAGCTTTTGGATAGCACAAGTGTTTCTCATTTATTCCCCGTTACAAAGTATCTTGGGTTGCTTGCTACTGGGATGACAGGTCTCTTCTTATGCTTTACTTATCTTAGATTAGCTTGCTTTTATTGACCTAGATTTTGAAGCGATCTCATATTTCCTATTTTCATTTTCCAGCTGATGCGAGGACATTGGTTCAACAGGCCAGGAACGAAGCAGCTGAATTTCGCTTTAGATATGGGTACGAGATGCCCGTCGATGTGCTATCCAAATGGTATGTTTTCTATTGCTTACTAATGCAAATTCTGGCAGTTGTTGTGCTGTTCTTGTTTCACCCATTTTCACATTGTCTAATCCTGCAGCATGCTTTTTGTTTACTCTCCGTGTGTGTGCATCCATTGCCCTATCTTATTTGTGTTTGTGTATATCTCATTTCTAGAGCTCTAAGCTTTTATATATAGCACACACCATGATCATGTGAAGTTCTTTCATCTCTCTTCAAAACTATGATTTTATCATCTTTCAAGTACTTGTGTGTTTCTTATTGATAGTTCATTTTACTATTGTTGTGCTTTACTCTGCATCATATCAGCTCATTTAGTTTATGTGAAATTCTGTTAATGTACAGGATTGCAGACAAATCTCAGGTCTATACTCAGCATGCATATATGAGACCACTGGGAGTAGGTAAGTCTCTAGTCTCTTAATGTTCTGGAAGCACTCTAAAGCATCAAGCATTGAGGTCTTCGTTTCTATAAAATGCTTTAATCATTAGCCCTCTTGCTGACATCACCTATCTCATCCGTTTCTTTTGTCCGATTGTAGTTGCTATGGTTCTGGGCATTGATGATGAGTATGGTCCTCGACTATATAAATGTGATCCAGCTGGCCATTTTTTTGGCCACAAGGTATGTAGATAATATTCTCTTATATTCTACTCTGATATCATGTTTTATCTTATCAAATTACATCACAAAGGAAAACTTTACTCTTGGAATTATGTAATAATAATGAATTTGATGGAACACTATAATAGCTTGTACAACACATTAAATATCATGCTATTTTGCTCTCCCTTCTGCGATCCACCGTTTTCATCATGTTTACATCTAACAGAGTAGCGATATCCAGCTGGTTCGTCTGAATTGACTTGTATATGTCCACTGTCAATTTATAACCATTTTCCTTATTGTTCATGAAGGAATATATCTTCATAAATTGTGTCATAATCTTTTACACATGCATTGAAGTTGATCAGCTATTCATTCTAAGCAAGTTTTGCTTTCTGTTAAAATCTTTAAACTACTACTAGTCTGCAATATTGCTTTCAGAAACTATGGATTAATGGTATGGCGGGTCTCGGACCTATATGCAATAGAAGAGATTTTGTTCCTTGTTTTTGTTTCATTCATCTTTATATATTAAAATAAGTGAATGTTATTGAATAAGTTCAATTTAACGTGGTGTCTTAGGCAACAAGTGCTGGCTTAAAAGAGCAAGAGGCTATCAATTTCTTAGAGAAGAAGATGAAAAATGATCCCGAATTCACTTATGAGGAAACTGTGCAGGTAACTCATTTGATACTACATTATGATATTTACGCAGAGTTGTTTGTGTACATTGTTTATGTTTGTATTATCCGATTGTGAAGAACCGATGCCATACTTTCTGCAGATTTGTTGCTCTAACTATCTATCACATAGGCGTAGTCATAATTTGTTTGACATCTGCATGATTTTGCCTCTGAAATCTAATATTTCATTTTGCATTCTTCTTTTAGACTGCGATTTCTGCGCTGCAATCTGTTCTCCAAGAAGATTTCAAGGCCAGCGAGATTGAGGTATTGAAAATCTCCTATATGGTTCAATTATTTACAGTACTAATTCAATTTAATAACCTATTACGACTGCATTAGACATGGTTTCTCATGTTTAATCCCTTAGCTCATTAACACAAAATCATAAGATCTCATCCTTCCTATATCTCTTGTTGTATAGGTTGGAGTGGTGAGGAAGGATGATCCTGTCTTCAAAGTACTCTCCATTGAGGAGATAGATGAGCATTTGACTGCAATTAGCGAAAGAGATTAAGTAAAGAAGGAAATAGAAGGCACTATGCCTTTGTAATGCTGGTGGTGATGTATGATGAGACTGGATGCTGTATTTATTCCATGAATGCTACTGAACTGATTTTGGCTGCTATGCTCTCTTGCTGTTTTCAATCTTAGCTGGGATTTGATATACACATGTTTTCTTATTTGATTTGCATGGTTGCTGTCCAGCCCAGGAATCACGAATTTTCTTGGAAGATTTGCTGTTAACTGCCTTGAATAAGTAGAGTTCATAATATAGGTTATGGATTATTTATAACTAATAAAGTTAACCAATCAGTCATAGTATTTGCAACTTTTTTCATAACATGAAAGTCCACAGAATGTTGCTCTTATACTATCTAACTTGGTTGAGAAGATTCTACCCTGAATTAGTCAAAGTTTGACATAAAAAAAATAAAAATATATTTATGAATGGAATAATTGTTTGCTTAAATTTGACATGATATTCATTTTACAAGATTTTTTTTAAAAAAAATTTATATACTTTTTCTAATTATCTTTTGAAAAACAAAAATAATTAAAAAATAATAATATGTTTTAAAATTTTTGTTTTATGATCCAATTAACTCTAATGAATATGAATATTTAAATATTTCATAAAATGTTAAATATATGTTATTTAAATATTGAATATATATATTATTATATGCACCAAACATGAAGTAAAATAATTTTATTTTTTTAAAAAAAAGTCAAAATCCAAAGAGGTTTCTCAAATATTTAAAAAATAAATAAACAAAACAAAAAGGCGGAAAAATAAAAACCGGTTTCAAATTCAGATACGGTCTGTTTGTAGTTTTGAAGTGGCGTGTATATATCAATACGGGCTAATTCTGAATCCTGGAATACAACAAAACTTTTCGCTTTTTTTCCTAATTATAGATAAATTTTAGTTTAATTCCAGAGCTCGGACTTGTCACTGTTTCAGGTTCATATTCTTTTCTTCACATTAAAAAAAAATTAAAAATAATAATTTCGGTTTTTGCTGGGTTAGGGTTTTGCTATGAATCGATGCTATTTAGGTTGATTATTGCTGTAATTTGATTTAATTATGTTTTGGTGTCATGGGTCGATTCGATTTGTTTGATTGTGTTCGTATTGTGAGTAAAGTTTTTTTTTTTTTTTTTTTTTTTTTTTTTTTTAATGTTCTAACCAGGGTTTTGAATTGATTGAGGTCTGTGGAGTTGTGAGAATGTAGAGGAAAATGATTAAAAATATGTTTTTGTTTTGTGTTTTGGTGGCAATTTATTTGTGGTTGTTTGTTAAATTTTGTGATTTTGAAGATTGGGAAAGTTTGATTTTGAATGTTTGATTGCTGAGGAAGTGTTGGAAAATGAATGGAAGTTGTTAATCAAATGTGCTTAATGGGGCAACATGACAATCAATTTCAGTGGGTTTATTGTGAAATTTGGGATTTTTAATGATTGGATTTGTTTGGTTTTGAGGAAAGTGTAGAAAAGTGGAGGAGTTCAAGTTATTTGACTTGGAATTTGAATTTGGTTTGTTCAATTATTAGGCTAGAAATGGTTTATTGTTTTCAATTTGCAATCAAGATTTTTGAGTATTTTGTTAGGTTTTGTTTTTTTGAATCTGTGATTTTTACATCTATATGGTGAGTTGGTAATTAGGGGTTTCGAATATTTGTGACTTTACTACTTAGAGGATCATTATGTTTCACTTGAGGGGTTTTGCCTATTTGTATTTAGTTTGTTTGCGGATTTGATGGTTTTGTTTTGTTCGTTTAATGTTTACTGTTGCATTTTGTTTAGGGTTACTTTTATGGCGACTGCAACAATGGCAACTGCAGCTGGTGCAGCTGCACTCTTGTACTACACCCTAACGCGTAAATTAGAGTCTCATCCACATGGTGATGATGAAGACAGTAGTTTAGTGTCAACCAGTCATGCTCCTGCGGGAATTGATCGAGTTTCACATAGGTTAATTCAAGCTCCGGCTACCTGGTTAGAGACCATTTCAACATTGTCGGAGACCCTTAGATTTACTTATTCAGAGACATTGGGGAAGTGGCCTATTGGAGATTTAGCATTTGGAATCAATTTTCTATTAAAGAGGCAGGTAAGTAAATCAGGGGAGTATAATGTGTCAAATTGTGTATGGTTGTTATTATGATGTTTAGTGTGAAACATGTAGGTATTGTTCCATTATGATAAAAAGTTTAGGAAATGAAAAATGTTGGAAATGTTGGATAGGAAAAGTTGTCTTTTAATGAAGCAATTTAGGGAGATTCTGTATGCATGTTTTTATATGCGATGATAGTTGATGTGCTAGAACAAAATTGTCCATGGTTTATGATTTTCTTGGAGATGATTCCGACTCTATTGCAACCATTTCTAGGGACACCTACATGTTGCCAGCGTATTTGGTGGTAAAGATAGTGTAGAGCTTCAAGGACCAGAGACTATTGCTGAACTTAAGTACTTACTGAACCTGTTGACCCTGTGCTGGCATTTTTCCAAAAAACCATTTCCATTATTTTTGAAGGAGACTGGGTATACGGAAAAGGATGTTCTTCTTCAGGAACCTAAAGCTGGAGTATGTTGTCTTTGAACATAAAATTTTCGGTCTTTGTTTTTGTCTTGTTGATTCTCTGACTTCAAATCTGTTGTTAATATGCACAGATATTGAAGCCAGCTTTTACGATATTGGTTGACCACAAAATGAAGTGTTTTTATTTATTGATTCGTGGAACACATAGTATAAAGGATACTCTTACAGCTGTTACAGGTGCTGTGGTGCCGTTTCATCACTGTGTTGTGCATGATGGAGGAGTTAAGGATTCAGTAATAGGTTATGCACATTGTGGCATGCTTGCGGCTGCAAGATGGATTGATAAACTCTCCACTCCTTGTCTTATTAAAGCACTTGAGGAATATCCTGATTATAAACTTAAGGTAAAGATTCAATAGAAACTTGATTTGCAAGAATTTATTGGTAGTAGCAAATGTTATGAAGTCAGGCTGAAAAGGTGTAAGAAGTTTTAGTTTGATTTATTCACACCAAAATGCGCTAGTTCTATTCAGGCAAACTTTCTCTACAAGTGGTGTTTTTTTTTTTCCAAGATCAAGTTATGCCCTGTGTGTTTGATGAACTCTCAGGAACAAGTATTTAACAAATCTCAGATTGAACTGCTTTGAGGTTTTTGTGCAATTAGAATCATTCACATGAATCTGAAATGGAAAGAAAGTTTTGAACTGAAAGCTTTTATTATCAAAAGGTTTAATTTTAATTTTTTTTTCACTTATTTATTTAGTTATTTTGTAAATATTAACATTTCTAGACTAGAGCTTCAATTTACCTCTAGATTATTTGAAATGGTTCAAGTTTGTATAAGATTCTTGTTTTTGATGATGTGTGTGGGTTTTCTGGTTTTCTTTGTCCTGTTGTACATTGTTTGTTAAAAATCAGCTCTGCAGCAGATGCATCGAACCTTCACAGAAATGATTTTTGCCTTGATTGAATGGAGTGTTCTGCTTGAAACACATTTGAACTTACCACCGCTCCATAAATTGTAGTGTCCCATAACTATTTTTGGTTTTTTGTTCAATGTCAACTGCTTATTTTAGCTCTTAAGCTGGATTAAGTTTCAGAGTTGAACCTCTTGGATTTTACAAGATTGTAGGACATTCATTGGGTGGAGGCACTGCAGCGTTGCTAACTTATGTATTGCGGGAGCACAAAGCATTTTCATCGGCTACCAGTGTTACCTTTGCTCCAGGTCTGTTGCTTCTTGTAGCCAGAATTATTCGGTGTTTATGTTGTATAGTATATTAAAGAGTGTTTTACTTTTTGCATTTCTCTATGTGCTGGATCTTCAGATTCTTCGCATTCTGCTACACAATTGAATTTTCAATTTTCATTGAGTAAATTAATGGAGCTAACTAGCTGTATCTGGCAGCTGCTTGTATGACCTGGGAATTGGCTGAGTCAGGGCAAGAATTCATTACTGCTATCATAAATGGAGCTGATTTAGTGCCAACTTTTTCGGCTGCTTCAGTGGACGACTTGCGCGCTGAGGTTATATTCTACTCTCTATTAGTTTAGGAATTGAAGATACTGCCTATTGTTATAGAGTTGATGTCTGAATCTACTATAACACCTTTTTGATAGCACAGATATGAAGTCTATAGTGTTGCTATATATATATATATATATATATATATATATATATATATATATATATAACACTGAGATGGTCTTACATGTGTTTACCAAGGAATTTAAGCTTTGTACATATCAAGTAGACCGATCTCCCAAATATGTATTATCACTGGTTTTTGTTTTATGTTCATGCATGATAGATTTGGACTCAGCTGGTGTTAGCTGATTGGTAGTGGAAACATTTCATTTAATTTAACATTTTCAGAAACTTTGCTTATTGTCAATCAAAGTTTTCATGCAATTCACTATAAGGAAGTCTTTTCAGGTGACAGCATCTGCTTGGCTGAATGATCTGAGGAATCAGATTGAACGCACAAGAATTTTAAGTACTGTCTATCGATCTGCATCTGCATTGGGCTCACGACTTCCTTCCATTGCCAGTGCAAAAGCTAAAGTCGCTGGAGCTGGGGCAATATTACGCCCAGTTTCTGATGGCACTCAGGTAAGTCATTTCCTTTGTACAAAACGCCATGCCTCTGAAACCACTCCTTGCTCAGAACCCTTTTGTGATCAGACAAGTTGTAATGCTAGTGTAGGAATCAATATAACTGACCTTTTATCCTGACAGGTTGTGATGAGAAGAGCTCAGAGTATGGCGCAAGCAGCGTGGACACGCCCTTCACTTAAGCTGTCCTCATGGTCGTGCATGGGACCCCGTCATCGAGCTTCAGCTGCACGTCCTACCTCCAAAGAAGGAGATTCCCCCGAACCTTCCAGAAGAAGTACAGCTGAACCTCTTATTTCATCTCCCAAAAAATCTGCCGCAGTCGCTGCATTGCAAAATCTAGATTGCCCCGTATCTTCCTCAGTCAGTATGGAATGGACTCCAGAAATCGAGCCTTGCTCTCCTGATGATCATTCCAACATAATGGCTGATCTTCATACCGTTGACGATGATGAACTCATTGGCCGTAGCTCCCATGAAAACAGCATGAGTGAAGTCGAACTATGGCAACAGCTCGAACACGAGCTGTATGAAAGAACAGAAGGTGAAGAAGACGACGTAGAGAAGGAAATACGCGAAGAAGAAGCTGCAGCCATAGCAGAGGTGGGCGAGGACCAGCCAGACAGCTCTCCAACCGCAATTAAGGAAGTACACAGATTCTTCCCTCCTGGAAAGATCTTGCACATTGTCACCTTCCATCCAGAACCAGACTCCGATTCCGACTCTCCAACCTCAAGCAACTCAGACACAGAAGACCAGCCAGAAGACGCGAAAGTTGCGATTTTCCTGACACCAAGAAAGATATATAGCAAACTGAGACTTTCACAGACTATGGTAAGTGACCATTTTATGCCAGTTTATAGAAGACAAATCGAAAAGCTAATAACCGAGCTTGAAAACGAACAAGCTCCTGATCACCATGAGAGGTAGGTTTTATAGAGAAGCTGATGATATCTATACAGATTGTATTATAGTACCAACAACAGAAAGGAAGACCGGTTTACATCAAATTTCACATTTTTTGCATCCGTATATATACTTCGATGACCACCTGACGATTAGAGATGGTCATGCTAACATCGAAAAAGCTTCATTTACACAAACTAACTCAATATTCTGGCTGCTGAGAAACTGGTGTTTTATCATCTTCTACAGAGGTTTTGAAGAGCTGTGAAACACACAGTATACAGTTACTGTAAAGTCTGTAATTTGTTTCTGTTCTTGTTCTGTTTGATCAACTGTAAGTTAAATTTGCTTTATCAGGAACCATTTTTTACATTTTTTATTATACATCAATGAAAATGAATGATTTCAACAGGTGAAATGAAAGAGAAGAGTCTAAATTATGATGATATAAAATCCAAACCCTGACCAATAATTGAAGTGAAATTGAATATATGTATATGTATGGTTGTACCAATGTATGGTTGTACCAATGTATGGTTGTACCAATCAGATGATATATATGGTGATGGTAACAGACAGACAGGTTGAGCCCACCAGAGCAGTATGGAATGAGGTTTTTCTTGGACAGAACCAATGCATGTAGATATGTAAAGCAGACTTGCTGTCTTAACAAGTTATTAATAACAACAAAGTCCTGATTTGGACTTAGATCTTGTTTGATACTTATACCTTATCTGGGATTGCTTCTACTTTTGGCTTCTGGCTTCTTTCTGGTGTCTGTAGAAGAAGAAAATTGGAAGCCATTTTCAGGAAGCTAATATTTTTTACTTCCTCTAAAAGAGCAGAAACACTTCTACCAATTACCTTAACACTATCTAAAACAACTTTCAGATTTCAAAAGTCAGTCTATCCAATGAGGCCTTACTTCCAACCATTTGTTATTCCCTTTGTTATTTTATTATTAGCTTCTTTTTCTTTTTCTTTTTTTAATTTCATTTTTCACATAAATTGAAAATTTTACCTTATTTTATATATTTATTATGTAACATATCTGGACTTAGTTCAGTGGGAGAAATATATTAAAAGATATTGTGTAGATGATCACATCAAAATAATTTAATATCTTTGAGTGTGTGTCTTTATAAAAGGATCACAATGTCTCTTTGTGGCTAGAATTTTCCCATGAACTTTCTCGAGAAAGTTTCAGAAACCAAACAAAACATTTGTTTTCCACTTTTCTTGTCATCTCTCCACTCATCAATCATCAATCACTTCTTCTCCTTCTTCCTTATATTATTATATGTATAAATTTATTGTAACAAATCATATGTTTGTTTGCCCACAATTGCTACCAAAATATGGGTGATGTAATTTTATGCTTTAGTTAAAAAGGGAAATATGACACACTACTTGTTGATTATTTTTATTTTTCCTTGTTGCCTCTTTATATTAAATTATTATTCGAAAAGTTCAATTTAAAAATTATTATTATTATTTTTTAATAACTTAAAAAATAATTATTTTGTAGGTTTGAAAATTATAAAAATAAAATTTTTGTAAAACTAATGCATTCAAATTTTATTATAAATCGAATAAAAAATTTAAAACTAATAATAAATTGAGAAAGATTGGAAAAAAAGAGACGAACAAGAAATTTTTTTTTTAAAAAAAAAATTAAAACTGAAAATTATATTAAATAAATCAAATAAAGTTTAAAAATTCAAAATTAAACTAATAAAAATTTATTTCTATTTTTGAGATTTTAATTTTCAAAAATAGACTATCACATATGTGAAGGTCCTCTTTATAGACCACTTTCAAATATCTTTGGTTCATTTTTTAAAAGTGAAAGTTTGAAAGACTATTTTTGTAAAATTTTTAAAGTTGGGCTATATGATGTAAATAAAAGTTATAAAATAACAAAAATGAAAATAACCCTAAACTATTATATATAAGTTTTATATGAAATAATATACATTTTTAACCTTTTTTTTTTATAATTTTAACCCTCTTAATTTTTAAATTAAAAAATACTGTAATTTTTTTTTATAAAAGATAATAAATTTTCAAATAGATGCAATTCAAAACATTGGAATGTGTTTTTAAAAAATATATAAAATGGATTATTTATGTTAAAATTTGAGAAGGGATTAATTTAAAATAAATGATAAATTGGGAAAAAATTGCAAAGAAAAAAAAAAGGAAATTTTCTAAACTAAAAATAGAAAAAATATATATTTTTATTTTCAATCCATTACAAAAATATATAAATTTTATATAAAAAATATATATATTACCATTTTTTCTTTTACAATTTTAACCATTAATTTTATTATTTAAATAAAAACAATTCATTATTTTTTTAATTAAATTCAATGGGAGTAAATGACTATTTTCAGATAAAATTATAACGGATTATTTTAAATTAAATTCCAGAAGCATTAAAATTGTAGAGAAGAAAAATCATATTTTTAATTTTGAAATTACTATTAAACTTTATTTATGAATACCATTTTTCAAATTTATCCAAATTTATTTAAAATTACATATAAATATTTAAATAAATCATTTTTGTTTAAATAAAATCCAGTGGAAGCAACGCTAGAAGTATCTAAAAGGAGTATATACCAAATGGATGGAAATTGAATTATTACTTTACTTAAATCCACATGATTAAGAGTTAATTATTTTAATTAGTGTGTGCCACATCAGATGTGAATGGACGCCAAATCAGATTTCCAATTTAAATATCAACCACGTCAGCAATTATTCTTTTTAAAAATTATTTAAATACCATGGCTGACTAGATATACATACATGTCCATCTCCTATCACTTTCTTCATATAACACTTGATTCTGAAAATGTCATTTTCAATTTTCGAATATGTTTTTCTTGTGAGCAAGGGTCGAGCACTATTTGACTGGGTTGGATTGGTAAAAAATCACTGTAATATTATTATTATTTTTAATATAATTTTCCTATTAAGAAATCCTATATTCACATTTTGAATAACTTTTAAAAATAATATGTTGAAGGTAGTTTCTGGTGTTTGGGGGTTTTTCTACTATATTTTTTATTACGAAATTAAAAAAGGTTTAGTATGTATTTAATATAATTTTCTTAAAGTGTTTGAATTTAAAAATATATATTATTTTTAATATATATACATATATTAGTTGTATTTAAAATAGTATTTATTTTTTAAACTAATTCGTATGGTATTTTTAAAAAATATGTATTAAAAATAAAATTCAATCTAAATGTTAACGGTTATATATTTTATTAAAATTTTAATTTATAGTTAATTATGTAATTATATTTTTAATTTTATTTATATTTATATTGTATTAAAGTTTTAGTAATTTTATTAGTAACAACAGCTAATTTAAAAGTCAAAACTAATATCAAATATTTCAATATTTAATTTATAAATTAATCTGGTACTACCAATTTTTAAAACTCTAATTTAATTTCTAATTAAAAATATGATGTAAAATTCGATAAGTTATTTTAAAATATAATTATAAATTTATATTTTAAATTGTACCAAAATTTTTAATTTAAATATGTATTAGATAGACTGATTTGACTATCAATTTTTAAAAATAATTATTAATAGTGTTTAAATAAATGTTATAAAAGTTTTTTTTTCTTTTACAAATATTTTTTTTTTTAAAAAAAAAGGTAAAATATAACAATTTTTAAAAATAAGAGCATTCTGAGCATTAAAACGGATCAGGTACAAAAGTCTAACTTTAAAATGCAAAACATTAGACAGTGGCTGGGCAAATGACAACGAATGTTCACATGCATTCTTGTCAACTACAACCAATTTTGGTCATCACAAAAATGACCAAATTCAACTTGATCAATTATTTTTTCTATTTCAAGATGTTTGATATGAACACTAACGTCTCATGATGTGATTAGTAACTAGGCCTAACAATTCACTAAACATCTACACGTACAATTTAATGGTTTTCCTATAAGCAAATGGAACTTTTAGATCTCTTCAAATAAATATAAATTTATATAGTAATCATTTTCTATTAATTTCGAAAATTATTATTTTATTTTTCATTTTAAAAATTAATTCAAAATTTATTTATTTGTAGTTTCATTTTTTTTTTAAAGTCTTTTAACTTTTCTATTAATGGAGTTTTTTTTAAAGGAAAAATTATATACTTATAATTATCCATTGACGAAAAAGAAATTGTGACAGAATCTTTTTTTTTTCCTACTATTATTATTTAATATTTTTATTGAACAGAAATGTTATAATGTAAATAGAATATATTTTGTCTATTATTTTTAAAAATAAAGTAAAAAATTATTTTATCTTGAATGGTAATAAATTATAAGTAAACATTTCTTTTTTAATATATATATATTGTCACTCTCTTGGATTAAAAAAATAATAAAAATTTTAAGTAAAATAATTATTTTATAAAAAAAATCGCAAATAAATATTTCAAACGGTAGATTTATACACATTTAGTCGTAGTTTAGTGATATATAAATTTTAGTGATATATAAATTTTACGAGATCTCTTATTACTTTTGAACGGGTTATTCCTTCGAGTATCCTAACAATAAATATTATATTATATTTTAAAATTTTAAACTAATAAAAAATTAAAAATTATAATTTAAAATTTTTTGTATCATTAATTTTTCAAAAATGTCTAACATCATTCCCTTGAAATAATCTTTATCTAAGGAAACAATAGAATTTTGATTAACTTAAATGAAATTTTTAAAATTGAATCAGATTCATGTACATACAGGAAAAGAAATTGGACCAGATTGAAGGTATCCCTAATGAGACAACAAGTACTTTGTATTAATGTTTATGTCATATTTTAAGTAGCAACAAATAATTTGGTTGCTTATTTAGTGTTTAAAAGGTAGCTGGAATTGAAGGTTCAAATTTTGCAATGTAGATTATGTTGAGAAGAAAAAATGAAAAGAAAGGACCGACCATGTTTTACAGGACAAATATCTACACTTTCCTTTCATCAACCACTAAATAAATGTGTAAATATCTAACATTCATTATGTTGTACCACTAGATATTTATAGGGTTAGTAGGATTCAATTATTTATTACGAGGTTGAATTGGATATGTTTGGATTATTGATATAATTTTTATTTTTAAAGAATATTTTAAAAAATTTGGAAATATATTTAAAAAAAAAAAATATTTATGATATTTCTCATCCATAATCTTTTATATATATATATTAAATATGTTTATATAAATTTTAATAATATTTGAATGGAAATTGATATTGAATTAATTTTTCATTTATCACGGCTCGTTCTGCTCAGGTAATTTTATTAGTTATGAATTTTAGTGAATTTTCCGTATAAACTACTTGAATTCTGACTTAAATTTTAATTTTAAGAATAAATTTTTTTTAATTTTTTAATAATTCTAAAAGAATTTTTTATTTTTACTCTGTTTTTAAAAAATACTATTTATGTACTATTATTTTTAAAAATAATTTTAATTTACTATTTTTTTTATATTATTTAAATTAAATCTCATTGTACATAGTGAGAATTTTTAATACTGAAATAAAATTAAAATTATTTTTTAAAAAATAAATTGACATTATTTTTGAAAGTTTAAATTGATATTTTAATTTGTTATATTTGATATACATCTAATTATGTCAAATAGATATTACTATGAATTACTAAAATATTGTAATATTTATTCTCATGAATATTATGGAAATAGAACTTAACACTAAATTATGTGTAAATATACATCACTATCCATTTTAAATTTGTTTTTCTAAACATTATTAGAAACTAAAGGACAGATTTGATAGGTAAGAAAATAATTCAAATATAGGATTGGTTTAGACATTTTAATCCAAATCAACTTTATAGAAAAGGTACTTTAATTAAATACTAAAATTAGATACAAATAATTAGTAGAATTAGACCTGAAGTTTGAGGATCTCCTATGATCTTCACTTGGATTTTGACAATCTACTGTTCTTTCTAATTTTACAAAAGATGTGACAAACTTTTCTCTAGACTTAAATAGATTGGAAACACCTCCCTAAATTAGGTGGATATTTCATTAAATATTAAGTGTAATCATCCATAACGACAATTCAATTATAGGATAGGTTAAGATATTTTTAATAAAATTCAACTTTACAAAAATCACTTTAATTACTTACTAAATTTGACTACAAATAATTAATACATTATTAAAATTTATATTAAGAAAATAACTTATAATTTTTAAATTATTATTAAATAAATAAAATATATTTTTTATTATCTTATTATATATATATATATATATATTACTTAGATACCATTAATATATTTCAATTAAAAAATACATATACCTCAACTAAAAAAACAACAGCTGAACAATTTTGAAATATCATAATTTACTATTTGAACTGATTTTTTATTTAGTGTATGTTTGGCACTAGATGTTACATTAGATGTTGAGTTGACTGTTGGAGTAGCGATTAACTGTTAGCTGTTAAATTAGATGTTGAAGTAGCGTTTTGGCATAAGTATTTGGTAATAACAATTAGATGTTGAAGTAGCTGTTAGATGTAAAATTACGTAAACAGTACAGTATATTATTTTACCTTATAATATAATTATTAACGTTAGTATTTTTTTTTAAATAATTTTTTCTTTCAAGATTTTTAATTTATCATTTAGTTATCAAATAATTAATAAATAAATAAAATATAGAGTAACTAAAAATATATATTTAAATATTTTTAATCATATTTAATAAATAAAATTATTATTAAAATTAACCTAATTTAGTACAAATAGAAGTCTTTAATATTATTAAGGGTAGTTTAGTAATACTCATAACTTGATAAGGGTAAAATGGGAATTTTTTGATTAGCGATTCGTAGAAAGCTACTTGAAGTAGCGTTCTGGAAATCGCTAATTAAAAATCTAATCGCTAATCAAAAAGTTTCTCCCAAACGGTTAAATTTGCAAATCGCTAATGAAAAATCTAATTGCTACTTAAAAATCTACCTACCAAACACACACTTAGAATGTTATAATTTCTAATTCCCAACTTAACTCCGTCTAATTTTTTAATGAGTTATTATTTTAATTTTTAATTTTTTTATATTATTATCAATATTTCATTGTTTCTATTTGACAAAAAATTGAAAAATAATGACATTAGATATTTATTATATATGTACAATTATATTTACTATTATTTTTTAATTTTTTATTTTAAAATAAAATAATAAAATGTAATTTAAATTTATTTTTAGATATATACATATATTAAAATATAAAATAGAACAACAAAAAAAAAAATCTCCTACACACAAAAGAGACCACACTCACATCCCAATCAAAGAAAATTCAAACACTAGACAAAGCAACTTTTTCTAAATATCACAAACATTGATAGCAAAACAACTAAAAGAAAAATGTTCATGTTTTACATGCATATGATAGTGAAGTGAAAAACCTTATAAATAAAACCATGTGATTTAACATTCATTATCAATATTCTCTTATTATCCTTGTTCTTAATTCTTTTTCTTAAACACAATAAAAATTTAATTATTATTATTATTATAATAAATTTCAAGATAGATAGGTATAGGTGGGTTGCTTGTATGGAAATAGTGGTGCAAGTCATAATCATAATAGATGCCAATTATTTTAAGTGCCTTTTATCTTGGCAATGTTTGGTCCAAGTGTTTTTGTATGTAAACCCCATTATTTGAATATGACTATTTGGTTTGGTTTTATTTTATATGATTAGGGTTTATAATATCATTGTGTAGACTTGCCAACACACCACAAATTACATCTCCAATTTCAGCATTCGGATTTGATAAGAGTTTGTTAGTGAATTCTATTAAGCTTTCAGTTATTTAATGACTTCTATTTATTAATTGCAATATTATACTAATAGTGATTAATTAAAATATAAAAATATAGAAATAATTTTAAAATTACATGGAAGTTTAGTGTATTATCGATATTATTGTATATTCTTTTAAATATAGATATATATTTTTTCGTTTTTTATAGATAAATTAATAATATTGTTTAAACAAGTCTAAAAATTTTGGTAGAGTTTGAAAAACCATTTCTAACTATAGTAATTGGATAGATAGAGTAGAATCGAGGAAATTTAAAACTAATGAGGAATTAGTTTTTCAACCATTCTTCTTCATCATGTATATATTTACCATTAAATTTTCATTTAATGGTATTAGATTTTAAATTAATTTTAAATTATGGTAGAATTGAATATTCAGTATTAATAAAATTGGTGATTAGATATTATTACGTATATAAATTACTTTTAATATTTAGGTTGAAAATTATCTTTTATAAATTTCATAAATGTTATTTCAAATACTAATTAAACCGTTAAATGCTATTATTACCAAACATCTTCTTTCTTTTTCTTTCTTTTTTTAATTTTAATTTAAAATTTAACGCTCTCTCAAAGGCTAATTGAAAATTTTACCAAATACACCCCTAATAATCTATTGTTGACAAAAAGCCACTATTAAGTTTATAGCTAAATAGAGTGTGTTTGGCGTTAGATGTTACATTAGCGATTGAGTTAGCTGTTAAGATAGCGATTAGCTGTTAGCTATTAAACTAGCGGTTGAACTAGCTGTTTGATATGAGTGTTTGGTAAGAACAATGAGATGTTGAATTAGCTGTTATATATAAAATGACGTAAAAGGATAATATATTATGCTTTATAATTTTTAATCTATAATAGTTTATTTTATTTTTTTAGTATTGGTATTCATTTATTAGACGATTTTTAAAAAAATTTTAATTAAAAATATTTAATAATTTATTCATCAATTAATAAAAATATATAATATAATATTTATTATTTAAAAAAAACATAAAAACTTCTAACCATATTAAAATAATTTTAAAATTATTATTATAAAAAAACAGTTAAGATATAGTTAAAGTGTATGAAAAAATAAATATATTTTCAAAGAATAATTTTTATTAGGTTATTTTTGTAATAACCAAAAATAAATAAGGGTAGAATCGGAGCTTTTTGATTAGCGATTTGTGGACATCTACATCAAGTAGCTGTCAGGAAATCGCTAATTGAACATCTAATCGCTAATCAAAAAGCTTCTTCCAAACACCTAAATTTCTAAATCGCTAATGTAAAATCTAACTGTTAATTGAAAATCTACTTGCCAAACATACTCTTAATGTCTTTAAGTTAAACTAAAATCTTAATGCCTTTCATATATTTTTAAAATAAAAAATTATAAAAATATAAATCATTCTAATTTCTAATTTTAAGTAAATGAATGATTAATTTTTTTTTTAATTTATAAATTTTTAGAAGTTCAATTTAATGATGCCGAATTGATTAATTTAATATCTTTTAATTTTCAAAATTTAAAAATTTTATAAAATTAAAGTAAAATTTGGATAATTTTAAATGAATAAAAGTAAAATAATTATTCTAAAAATTATATAGAAAAATTAATATTTATTAAAAATTATATGGTAAAAATCATAATATTCCAAGTTTGTATGGAATTACTAAAATTAACCAAAAAAAAAATATAAAAAGAAGTGGGGACATGAAGATGTTGCTTGAAAAACAATACACAATCAAAATCAATAATAAAAAAGAAGAAGATGACGATCACATCTCTTTTCATTTGGTACTTGACTACCACGTGCTCAATAAATATTAACCAAACCACCTTCTTTCATTGTTTTTCCAAAACTCAAACCCTTTCAATTTCTCATTTCAGACTTCCATTTACATCTCTCTCTTCTTCTATTTATTTATTTTAATTTCAAATATTAAAAAAAATTAAAAAATAATGTGAAACGAATTTATTGGTATATGGAATTGTCAGATGTGAATTAATTAGAATGGTTCCAACCTACCTCTCCTCAGCTACAATTTTCTTCATATGATATTAAATGCACAATAAATAGGGTTATGATTTTTAGCGAAAAATGGGTGAATTAGGTTTGGTCAGACTCAACAGAGATAGATATTCATTCATTTATCAGATTTTTTTGGATTCCTATGATTTCGATAATTTTTTAATTTATTTTTACTATGTTTTATTTAATTTAGATTTGTGGTTGTGGAGGTTTGTTGAATTCACACCATTAGGTACAACTATTAGACTATTTAATTTTATTTATTTACATTCTACTTCCTCTGTTTTTTTTATGTACTACACTTTCTGTTTACACACTATTGGAGACCTAATTTTAACGGTAAATATCTTTAATTATATACAACTAAAAATTATAAAAATTTTATATTTAAAAAGTAGACATTAAAACGAATAAAACAAGATCCCACTTGAATATATTTTTATTTATACGTAAGTAACAATATAAAAAACAAAATTGATGAATGAATAGTAAATACTAATCAAGTGTAGCACATGAAAAAAGCGGAGGAAGTATATCTAATAGCTTTAGCTTTAGCATTTTTATTAACACGTAATTCATTATATACTAAAAAAATATATATTACATTGATAAATTAATCTTTAAAATTTTATCTTTTAAAAAAAATATTTATTTATTTTTAAAATAAAATATAATTTCTACTTTTTTAATGGTGTGTATTTTATCAAACAAAAATTACTGTTTATATATATATATCATTAAATTAGATTAACTTATCTAAATTTTTTTAAGAATTAATTGCACTCACGCTTTAAACGATGACAAATTATATATATGTATATGGACATTTTAGTAATAATACACAATCACGCCCATTTTTTCCATAAAAATTAATGAAAATATAAAGTAAAATTATATCATATAGATTTATTCAGAATTACAAATTTAATTGTTATATTGATAAATTTCTTAATTAAACAAGATTTTATTATTGGGTAAGGGATGTTAGTGTGTATTAATACAAAAATGTTCATATATATATATATATGTAATCGTTCGGAGTGGGAGTGCAATTAACTCTTTTTTTAATTGTTTTTTTTAAGTCAGAAAAATTAACTATAAAAACTTAATTTAGAAAAAATATATAAAAAATTAAGGATAAAATATATATTTATGTAAACAAATTATATAGGGAAAATTATATAAAATAATCCAAATAAAGTTTAAAATTTTAAAACTATTCTAAAAAAGTTTCAAATTTATATTTTTACTCTATTCAAACTTTGATTTTTAAAAATAGCTCATCACAATTTATGAATGACTTCTTCACAGTCTTCCTTTCACACCTGTGAAGTGATATTTTTGAAAAGTAAAAGTATGAAAAATTATTTTTGTGAAGTTTTTTAAATTGGACTATATAATATGTAAATAAAAGTTATAAAAGACAATAAATAAAATTCTCCCAGTTATATAATTTGTATGTATACCCAATATTAAGATATAATAAAAAATTATAAATAAAGATATTATGTTTGTATGTAAATTTTTTAAAAAAATATAAAACTTTATTTATCCATATTTTAATACATAAATTAAAATAATAATTTTAAATATATTAAATAAATTATTATATATATATATATATATTCACATGACATAAATTTTGTTAGTGATGAAAACACTTTCGCATAGTGAAGTATAGAAGAAGTATATATTCGTTGTAAAAGTTAAAAAACAAACTCAATCAAAAATCTGTTGAAGTGTCCAATGAAAAACTAAATAACTATTTTAACAAAATAAAAAGTACATTTCAACTTAAAAAATTATCTTAAGTACTTGTATATACACAGTTAAACGACAAGATCTTATAACGATACTTTAACCAATCACAAACATCCAAAATTGTACCTTACACGTTTTGTTCTACACATGGCATTATGTTATTGGTTCACACCTGTAGAACAACTCTTCAGAACAACACATAACTTCTTGTCTTGTGCACTTCTAAACAGATCGATCTCATGGATCTCCCCTAAAATGTAATGTAATAACATAATCCATAAATTAAAATTTCTAATATAATAACATATTATTCACCAATCAATCATATATTAAAATTTAGAAATAAGTAATATTTTATTTAATTTAGCAAATATTTATATTTTAAAATTTCAAATTTTAAATATTAATAATTTATATTATTAAATCAAAAAATTAAATTATATTTTTAAATTTTAAAATATATAAAATAAAAAAAATTATTTTATAACTTGCTTATATTTATATTTTAAAATACTCTAAAAAAATTTTAGACTCATTTTAAAAATAAATAAAATTAATTATTTTATTTTTAAGTAAAGATCTTTTTATAAAATTATATATGGAATAGTGAAGAGTTAATTTTATATCAAAATTTAGAATTTTTTATTTAATTTATTTTTTTTAAAAAAATAATATTATAAAAAATATTTAATGTAATAAATATATTTAAAATATAAATAATATTTTATAAATATTTATTTACTTCCAATCTTAATTTTGATAATAAATCAATATATATACTTTTGCAGTTAGGAGTGAATTTGAAAACTAAATGAAACTACAAATATCACAACTAAAATTCAGTTTATTAAATAACTAAATATGATATGTATAGTTGTGTACAAGACTCTGGAGAGTTTAACTTTTATTTATCTATTTATTCCAAAAAACAAAAAATAAATAAAAATTAGGGAATGCTTAGCTGGCAAATGAGAGATGAATGGTGAGGATTGAGTGGCAAAATAAATTTGCTGATATGGAATTTTACTACTTTAAAGAGCATCAATCATTGGACCTCTTGTTCTCATCTTGCTTCCTTTACCTTCTCCTCTCCTTCTTCATCTTCATTTCCTCTTCCTTCTTCATGCTTATTATAAAAGTGCTTCTTGTAAAAGTCTCTTCTTCAAGATTTTCCCACTATAAAACCCAAAAGCGCATGAGATTAATTTGGAGGATTTAGAAGTTTAGTGGATTTTGGTTTCTCTATTTGGTTTGATTGATGTGTTTTTGTGATTGTTGTTGATAAGATTGTGTAGATCAGTTTCATAGAAATGTTTTTTCTCAAGTGGAAAGTGCTTTTTGTTGAAGAAGAGAGGAGACTTGAAGAAGGTGAGTGGGAGAAGGAGAGATAAGTTAATAAGTCAAAAGCTATAAGCAGAAGTTGAGAAGAGGAAAGAAGAGGAACAAGGAGGAGAGAAGGGAGGAAAAAGATTCAATTCAATTCAAGTGCTTTTGATCTGCTTTTTCTGCAGGTAAAAAAAAAAAAAAAAAAAAAAAAAAAAAAAAACTCTGTTTTTCCTCTGTTTTTGCTTTCTAAAAAGTGCTTTTGCATGTTTTAGATATATCAATTTTCTCAAAAAAGACACCAGATTGAAGATTATTTGTATCAAATTATCAATCTTTATTGATCTTACATGCTATTTTATCAACCAAAAGTACTTTTACATGATAGATTATACAAATCAATCAATTTTCTCAAAATCCAAACACAACCCAGATAAACCAACATCAAATTCCACCAAAAGATCCAATCTTTATCCACAAAACACTAATCTTGATAATCTTGATCAATTTTCCGACAAAACACTAATCTTGATCAATTTTCAGACAAAACAAGACATGTCAGCAATAATAAGCGACACAATGGTGGTACCAACACAAGAAGTCATCCCACAACAACCAGAACCACCACTAATCCAATTCGCCAAATGTGATTGCTGCGAGCTGACAGAAGAATGCACACAAGCCTACATTGAGCGAATTCGCGAAAGGTACAAAGGCAAATGGATCTGCGGCCTATGCGCCGAAGCAATCAAAGACGAAATCGTGAGAACTGAGAGATTGATCAGCACAGAAGAAGCAATGACAAAACACATGACCTTTTGTAAGAAATTCAAGTCGTCCGGACCGCCACCTGATGCTACAATTCATTTAATTTCAGCAATGAGGCAGTTGCTTAGGAGGAGTCTTGATTCGCCTAGGGCTTTAAGGTCTGCTCCTAATAGTCCTATGGTCGATGGCGGCGGTCGTGGCGGTCTTGCTAGGTCGGAGAGTTGTTTTCCTTCGTTGTCTGGTTGATGGATGTTGAAGAAATGTATGGATTATGGAATAAGGTTTGATGAAAGGACTTATTCAATTGGTGCGGGGAAATTTTCGAATAAATTTGGAAATAGAAGAAAGTTGAAGGGGTAAAAAGAAATTTAGCTGCTTAATGTAGTTATTACATGTTAGTACTGAACATAAGAGGGGAAAAAAAATTAGAAACTTTCTTTACTTTGTTCTTTTGGTTTCTTAGAATAATTTTTATTTTTAAATACTCAATATTGCACATAATTATATAATTTATTTAAAATAGTTAATTTAGGAATCAAATTGATATTTTTTCTAATTTTTTTAAAATAGATTTTAAATGCAAGATAATGACAAATTATTCTGAATTTTTCCAGCTGGATATGATACTTGGTCTTGAAGGAATGATTTTATTCTATATTTTTTTAAAAAAATATTTTGTGCAATTTTTTTGCTAGATCTTTCTAATTATTTGCAATGAAGTACAGGTAAGGCAATTTCTTTTAGTTGTATTTGATTTTTTTTTTAATTTTTAATTAAAAATATTATAAAATTATATCACCATTCCCGTGACAAGTAATGATGTTTTATTTGTGTCATATTTAAAGTATGAAATGAATAAAAAAAATTAGGGACCACAAACACATATTGGAATTATTCTTTCTTAGGTTGTTCATATCCAAACTACGTAATTTAAAAAATAAATAAATAAATACAAAATATAAATATAATGAAAATGTAAATGGATTTGATTTTGTGATTAGATATAAAATAGCTGGAAGAATAAAAATTAAATTAAATTATTTAAAATATGATTTATTGGCTATGATGTTGGTGTCAATCATGGACAGTTCACCACCAACAACAGATCATTTGATTCAGATTTAAAACCCCACATAATGTATTTGTATCTCAATTATATTTGCCCATTCATTATTGCACTCATATCTTAAAATATCATTCTCTCAAAATAAATAATAAAATTTGATAATATATTTTTTTTTATTTAAATTATATAAATTGATATGCATAATTCTTCCTTTTTTTATAATTAAAATAATAATAATATTTATAAAAAAATTAATTTAATTACAGCAAAATAAAAATAAAAAACAACTCATACATCATACCCAATCTTAATAATCTAATCAACAAATCATTTACCATTGAAAAATTGTAGAATTGGGATAGACTCTAAAATAAAATATTTGAGAAAATTAACTGTCTTTGTCATTGAAAAACTGTAATTATATACTAATTTAATTGATTATTATTGATCTAATTAGCATCTAAAGATTCTATATCCTCTAAAGCTTTAAGCATCTACACTCTTCCACCAATAATTGATTTGTTTTCTTCTTGTTAAGTAGTTCACCTAATTCACATTGTTTATGTATCTTTCACATTTCATTATTTTAATTTTATTAAAATTAGTTTATAGAAGCTTGATTAGATATATCACATGATTTTTGTTCTTCATTGTCCACTTTCTAATTGTCTTTGGCTTTATAAATTACTTTCTTTATGTTGTTTGATACTTTAATTAGTAACTACTGTTTTTAATTGACTTGGTTGGCTTGCAATAATTGTTATTAGATTAATTATACTTGTAACTAAGGTGGCGTTGGACATCCTTACTATATTTCTAAACCTAATTTTAAATGGTTTAAATTCCAATTGTTTAATCTTGATTATAGAAAATATATTTAGTTATACTTAAAACTTTAATGAATATATATTAAAAAAAATATTAAAATTTTTCAAATTTTAATTTTAAATAAATAAATCTCCAAATTTTATTTAAATTCATAAATTTTAAAAATTAAAATGTAAAAAAAAATTTAAATTGATAAGGTTAATTTGGTTCATTTTTAAAGTTTCAAACTTATAAAAATTTGTAAATTTAAAATAAATTTTGAATTATTTATTAATTTAATTTAAAATTTCAAATGAGAAAAGTAAAATTATTCAATATATAAATTTCAATATTTAAAAATAGAAAAATTAAATAAAGTTTAAAATTTCAAAACTAATTCAAAAAAATTTTTATTTATATTTTTTAAATGAAGGGTATTTTAAGAGTGAATGTTTGAAAAAAAAAATTTGTAAAAGTTTTAAAATTGGATTATATAATATAAATAAAAGTTATAAAACGATAAAAATGCAATTCTCCAGTTACTTTAAAAATTATTATAGACTAATTTTTAAAAGTTATTACAAATGGTATTTATATAATTTAAAATAAATAAATAAATAATCTTTTAAAGAAAAAACATTAATTTTATAAAAATACCTTCTACTTCTACAAGTAAAATAAAAGTCAAAAATTAAAATAATTCCAAATACATCTTATTAAAAACCAAATCTTTTTAAGATGTAGCTTGAAAGCAACATTTTGACTATAAAAATAATAATAATGGAATAATAGAAGAATGAATATTTACATGACTTGTACCAGCCGGAATTTCATGGTTTGTCATAAGAAACTTGTGTTGCAAAATCTTTGAAACATTAAAACCTTTCCAGGCTGTGTTATTAGTCAATCCTTGCACGTTTGCAATCAATTTGTTTTAAAGAAAACTGTATTTGCAATCAAATAGAATGTGGATTTTCTATTACTTAATTATGATTAATCACTCTCCAAGTCATCCTGATTTGATTACAAAGCAATTAATCTCAAGTAACCAAAATAATTCTCATATATGTGATATGCATCATTAACACCTAAAATCTCAGAATACAAATAAGTTGAGATTTTACAGTGAAGTTTCAATGATGAAGATTTATTATAGTTATATAAAAGATAGGATTATTACTCTTCCTGAACCATGTAGCAGAAAATTCCTGAGAACATATTTCTTTTCCGAAAAGTAATGGTCGACAATCTGGAGAGTGGTTTAGGACCCTGCAACAATGGAACATTGTAAGCAAAAGGGGTGTTAGAGGACAAGAAAATGAATATAGAGAGGTTTGAAAGTTAGCATACTTGATGTTTGAGTGGTTTCTGTTAGCCGAAATTGATTCCTTGGGCTAGGGGTAACTCGTTGCTGTAATTGATTGTGCTGCAAGGAACAGAAGTTTAGATAGGTTATCATGATATGAACTTACTATTGTTATTCAGTTAGTGATGATAATGACTGTCTTGAATCTGGAAAATGAAGGTTTTACCAAGTTGAGCGGCGCATGTATTGCTTCCAAGAGTCGCTTCCAGCTTCACGACCACCTCCTGTGGCCTTTTCGCCTCCAAATGCACCACCAATCTCGGCTCCATTTGTTGGTATGTTTACATTCACAATGCCACAATCACTTCCTAGCGGTCTGCAAAAGAGGTAATGCGTATGACTATCGGAAATATGGTCTGACAGGGAAATCGTGGTAATGAAGGAGTACTTACCCGATCCACTTGAAAATGATTTCGGGCTTCTGGGTGAAGATTGAACTACTTAGTCCTTGAGGAACTGAATTGTTTATGTGAATGGCTTCTTCTAATGTCTGCAAGAAGAGTATATTTAGTTAAATTTGCAAAAAGTAACTGTAAAAGAAAGCATGATTTCGCAGAAGAGGTTACCTTAAACTTCAAAACATAAAGAACGGGAGCGAATAGCTCCTCTTTAACGACATCTGCATCAGGAGAAATCTCGACAATAGTGGGCTGTACGTAGTTTCCTTCAGACTCTATAACTGAACCGCCTGTGAGAATTTTCCCACCCTGCAAGAATTTTGAGATATAATTGAATTGAGTTCATAAAATAGATATACTAAACTTAGCCAAAGATTATGGTATATATAACATTTGTGATATACTAAAGACTTTGACATGCCTGAGATTTGATTATCTCTATTCCTTTCTCGAAGTTTTTCCTTGATGTTGGAGTATGCAATGGTCCAAGTAAGGTGCCTTTCTCTAACGGGTCTCCAATCTTAACTTGTTTGTACACACCAACTAGTTGATCAACAACTGTTTGGTATACATTTTCGTGAAGAATCTTCAAAACAAGCAAGAAGATAAAGTGAGAACTTTGTATTGTTTCTTTATTTATCAAAGATTCATTGGAAATGTCCCACAGTTTAAAGTACCAGTCTACGGCAAGTTGTGCAGCGCTGTCCTGCTGTACCAACAGCAGCAAAGAGAACTGAACGAACAGCTAGCTTGATGTCTGCATCATCCATGACGATTATGGCATTGTTTCCGCTTAATTCAAGTAGACATTTACCATGTCGCTCACTCACTGTTTGTTGCACTGACAAGCCGACCTGTTGTTCACAATACACCAAATAGATTAGCTAGAATTTGATACTTCCAAACTATCAGCTAAGATTTAAAGCAAGTCAGAATCCAGAAAATGAAACATCCTTAAGTGCAGCAAGTTCAAAATGAGTTGAAGTATTAAGTGAATGAACATTTTAACAAGGGAAATGACTGTACAAGACTACATGCACATCATTAAACAATGGGTTACACCAATCTATCAATTCTCAATAATCATTATTAAGTACTTTCTATGGAAATGAGTACCTTTGAACTACCAGTGAAGGAAACAAGTTGGATGCGTTTATCTTTAGCAATTGCTTGACCAATGTCGGCTCCACCACAGAAAGCAGTGAATATAGCACCAGGTAAATTGTTCCTCTCCAAAACTTCACCCACTATCTTTGTCATTGCGATTGTGATCAAAGGAGTGGTTGGGGCACCTTTCCTGAGTATTGAGATATGAATGCAATAAAGTTAAACAATGATGTAGGACACAGAAAGAAATCAAAATATGAGCATTACAAAAGTTAGAAACTTACCAGACAACACAATTTCCACAAACTAGAGCAATGCAAGCATTCCATCCTACATAAAGGCATTCAAGTCCAGCAAGTTAAACTAAAGATGATTTCATGGACTGAAAGATGAAATACAAAAGCGTTTACTTGTGTGTGCTAAAACAAAGGTAGTCATCTAAGAGATATATTTCCCATTTCCAAATCACTGTTTAAGAGCATAAGTGAGTACATAACAGGTTGATGAACTAATGCTGTGACATATTCAACAATGACAAGATATGGTGTCATCCAAAAAGTTGCACTAACAAGTCCTTGAAAACAAATTAGAGTTAAGAAGCTAACTTACCGAGGACGGCGCAGGGAAAATTGAATGCTGTAATCACGCCTACAATTCCCAATGGATTCCACATCTGTGAGAACACGAGGTGTTACAATGTTAGGCATGAAGGTAGAACACGTGTTAAGAGTCTTATAATGAAAGCAAAAAATAGCAACCAACCTCTAACATCATATGGTTTGGACCTGTAGACAGAGAAAGTACCGCGATTAGTTTTAGGCTAACAACAATTGAAAGATTCAAACTTTTAAAAAAGGTTTGAAAGCTCATCATTAGTGTTTGTGCTTACGTTCTGAAGGTATGACAGATCCATTCAGCTGCCGACTCAAACCCACAGAAAAATCACACATATCGATGATTTCCTGCAAAATTTACATCACAACAATTACAAAAAGCATTTATGTAATGTCAAGTCAATGTACTATAATGAATTACATACTTGAACTTCTCCAATTCCCTCAGGAAGAATTTTTCCCATCTCAAGTGAGACAAGCCGGCCAAGTTGATCAAGTTTGGCTCTTAATGCATCACCTATTTGTCTAACAATCTCCCCTCTTTTCGGTGCAGGAACCTGCAAGTTAATATTTACCGAACAGAGAACCAGAAAAGTCACTCTCTAGCAGATCATAGACAAAACACAAAAGTAGGCTGTGTGATGACAAGGAGAAGACCTAAACTACTAGTTACAGAACAGTAAGTTCTTACTTGCTTCCATATATGTGAAGCTTCAACACAAGCTTTCATGCCCTCTTCATAATCCTCCAGTGAACCCTCAACAACTGTAGCAGTTGTCTGATCAAGAAAACACAATGTCATCAGCGACCACATGGTTCTTTTGCATAATCTTTTTCAATTGTCTATCAACTATTAAGCCTATAAATATGCTCCATTCACTTCAATTAAGTTCACTTATTAAGACCGTCATCAAGTACTTCTCACCAATTACTATTCCGATGTCAACATATAAATATCAAAATTGAAGTAATTTCATCTTCAATCACTAGACTGAATCGAATACACAAACAACATACTTGATTGTTTGCAGGATTCACAGAGGAAACAACAGGGCCATGAGCTTTCCAACTTCCATTGACAAAACACCCCAAATTCTCAGTGCTTAATCCAATCTCACTCAGGAACTCAAGCTCTTTCTTCGCAAAACCCATCCTGCAAATCAATTCACATCATTTAACACATATTATCATCCAAAACCATAACAAGAAGCAACATTTGGCATTCAATTAAACTAATCACAATCTCCTTTAATAAATTTTCTCACTACACAAATCAAACCCAAGAATCTAACAAAATCAAAACGAAAAACTCAAATCATCACCCTCAAAACCAAAGAAAAATCAGATTTTTCCCCAAAATCCAAACAAACCCAGTAGACAAAAACCATCTAAACAACGATTCACCAGCAAATCACACCCACCAACACCTTCAAGTCGCTTCCTTTCTAGTACTTTCTCGCTTAACAAACACACCCCACAAAATCAAAAAAAAAAAAAAAAAACACCTGCTTTAATCACTGTCTTAATCACATTCAATTCAAAATTCCCATTTCTAATCTATCTTTTGACATACCTGCACTTGATCAGCAGAGAAAAACACTGTGGGCAAGAGATAATTGAGACTGTGAAAGATATAATAGAAAAGTTGTTAAAGACACAGAAAAGAGTATGGCCTCTTTATCGCTTTTTGATTGATAAAGATATGATTTTGAGTGAGTCAGAGAGTCGTGTAAGTTAGGGATGATAATGATTTATATAAGGTAACTAATAGAAACTGTGTTTTGTTATTGGGATGATAATGATGCTGACAATGCATCAGATTTTAGGATAAATGGATTAAGATATGTGGGTTTTTGTATAATTTTTTGGATTTTAAAACTCTAGTATATAAATATTAATTAGAAAAAATAAAAATAAAAATAAGAAAACCAAAATTTTATAAACACGTGTGACAATTTAAACAGAAAAACCCAAAAAAACGAAAGTCACCACGAAATCCACTACTTTACATGAAAATAACAAAACGAACCTAACATTCAAAAACCAAGGAAAATTCCCCAATTTTGATCAAACCCTAATTTCAGATCCCTCAATCTTGTTCACACTGGTAAGTCCTCGAATTTCCCGTCTCGAATTCTAGCTCTGCTTAACTGGGTTGGGTTTAATTTCTCATTTGAATCAACAAGTTTGGAGCTTTCTAGGTTATGAATTTAGGTCTTTGATTTTCTCATCAATGCTCTAGGGTTTTGTTTTGGTTGAATAAATGAAACCCTAGGGACTCTATTTTTCTGGGTGCATTTGTTGTTGGATTAAGTTTCTAAAATGGAGCCTTTGAGTGGCTTCCACAGCAAGAGACATGTGAAGTTTCGCGGTTTGTTTAATGGATTCTGTGCTTTGGTTCTGTTTTTCTTGTTTTATAATCAAGAAGATGTTATGAGGAGTCCTGTTTTTAGGCAATCTTCAATGGTTGTAGATCATAGTTTGGGTTCAAATATTGTTTGGAATAATGGGACAAGTCAATTGAGGATAATTCGTAGGCATATGATAGAAAAGGATGTTAATTCATCTGGTTTGGATAATAATTTGACTGTTGGAAGTCTGGTTTTGTGTGGTGGATTGGTTTCTCATAAGGGTTATGCTGATCAGTGTGAATACTTGATGGCGAACCCACAATGTTCTTCCGGTGGGTTCTTTGATTATATTAAGTTTTTCTACTGTGATTTTGGTGGGTTTGAGTTTGGAGCTTATGTGGTGTTGCTTATTTGGTTGGTTGCGTTGTTTTATCTGTTGGGAAATACTGCAGCTGATTATTTCTGTTGTTCGCTGGAGAAACTTTCGAAGTTGTTGAGATTGCCTCCAACTGTTGCTGGTGTCACGCTGCTTCCGTTAGGGAATGGGGCACCGGATGTATTTGCGAGTATAGCTGCTTTTGTTGGGACTAATACAGGTGAAGTGGGGCTTAATAGTGTGTTGGGTGGTGCAGTGTTTGTCATTTCTGTTGTTGTTGGGACTGTTTCGTTGTGTGTTGCAGAGAAGGGGGTTCAGATCGATAAGAAATGTTTCATTAGGGATGTGGGGTTCTTCCTTTTCACTCTGTTCTGCTTGTTAATAATTTTGTTAGTTGGGAAGGTGAGTGTAGGGACAGCTGTTGCATTTGTGTCAATCTACGTTGCATATGCATTTTTCGTGGCCACGAATGAGATCTTAAGGAAACATGCAAGGATGTTGAAACTTGATGTTGTCACACCGTTGCTTCCAGTCAGAGGAAGTGTATTTTCACAAAGTAGTGAAGAAGACATTAATGTGTACAGCTCCCTACTTGAAACAGATGATGATCCACCTCAACTCCATCCATCCTTACCCCAATGGATGTGGGCATCAAATGTGGCTATTTATTCAAATCATATGAAAATGGAGGCAGATAGTGAAAGGCCTCCCTGGGGTTGGACTGATGAGGATTCTCAAGTTAGTGATTCATCTTCTTCATGTTCGAAGTTCATTTCACTATTGGAGTTACCATTGACTGTACCACGAAGGCTGACAATCCCCTCAGTCGAAGAGGACATGTGGTCGAAACCATACGCCGTAGCTAGCACTCTATTGGCGCCTATACTCTTAGCATTCCTCTGGAGTAGCCAAGACGATCTGAGTTCTCAAAGTAAGTGGATTATATATATCATATGCATTACAATTGGCTGTACTCTTAGTATCCTTGCCTATCGTCACACTTCATCCGACCACCCCCCTCGAAAGTTATTAATCCTCTGGGTTCTAGCTGGATTTTTCATGAGTATTATATGGTTTTACATGATTGCTAACGAGCTTGTTGCATTACTGGTTGCATTCGGCACAATCTTTGGCATCAACCCCTCAATTCTTGGTCTAACCGTATTAGCCTGGGGCAACTCAATGGGAGATTTAGTCTCCAACATTGCACTTGCCATGAATGGTGGCGATGGCGTGCAGATAGCTTTCTCTGGTTGCTATGCAGGTCCAATGTTTAACACACTTGTCGGCCTCGGTGTGTCAATGCTGCTTGGAGCCTGGTCGAAGAGTCCAGATTCTTATCTGATCCCAAAAGATGCAAGTTTGTTCTACACATTGGGGTTTCTCATGGCAGGACTCATCTGGGCTCTCGTCGTTTTACCTAGAAACGACATGCGCCCAAGCAAACTCCTCGGAACAGGCCTCATTACACTATACTTGATCTTCCTTTCGGTCAGGGTAATTGCTGCTATGGGATTGATTCCACTCGGTGCTCTCTCAGCACTGTGAAGATGTTGTTGAAGCTAAAAGGGTTATCAACTCAAGACTCATTTTCTGTATTCGGTTTTTCATTCTTGCGAAGCAGATGAGTATATATAAAGATGAGAGAAATAGTAGTAATTGTTGTGTGTTTGTACATTGATATGTATTCACTCTTTAGTATAAAAGAATTCATTGATACTGCAAGTTCTGGTTTTGATAAATAATGGCAAACTTGTAAATTATAAGAACTCCAAGACCTATTACAACAAAGTCATTAACTCACAATTAATAAAAAAAAATTAAAAAAATAGCATCCTACGTGAGAGTCACGTGCGGTCTCTGCAACTCATCAGTGACACCCTTCGTACTCTGAAACCTCTCTCTCTCTGTCTCTGACCAAAACCTCACTACCTTACAACGTTTCAGTTCTCAACTACCCACCTTTCAACACTCCTTTTTCTAGTAATGTATACATATAATTATAATTCAATACCTCGGGTTCATACCCGAACCTCACTACCCGGATAAACGGTTCCGGGTCCTGCCCCATTTTTCTCACTCTCTCCTTAAACCTTATCTTCACTTCATTTCAATGGAGACACCCTCACATTGCATGCGTTGAGGACGGCTTGAGACTTGTTCGATGGAAACTTCATCTGGGTCGACCATGCCCGACCCTCCCATTAGCCCTAGGTCCCCACCTCGTGGTGCTCTGGATTTGTATGGCAAAAGGAGGCAAATGCTTAAAGTTCAGGTTTTGGAAAGAGAGATTGGTTTGCTTCAGGTCTTTTTCTCACTTTTGTTTGTTGTTTTGTTTTTTTGAAGTCGTTGTTGGTGATGTGATGTGTTCTGTTTTGGATTTTAGCTTAGTTTGGTAAATGGTTCTGTTTTGTGTAAATGTGTTGAAACAGAGGTGTCAATTTGATTCACTGTTGTGGTTTTTGTTGAGGTTTTTGGTTTGGGAATCATGTGGTTTATTGAATTAGAGAGTTGATTAGGTTGTTTGTTTGGTTGATTAGTGCATGTGCTTGAGGTCTTGTATTGTATTGCTGTTGTCGTCTCATTATCAATCTTTGGATGAATTTGTTTGAACAGGAAGAGCTGAAATCACTTGAAGAACTTCAACCTGCTTCGAAAATCTGTAAAGAGTATGCATGTCTATGTCTGCTTTAAGGATATTGCTTTTGTTATGTGGGGTTTTGTTGAACACTTGTGATGATTGATCTTCTGTTCACAGGCTTTATGACTATGTTGGGGCTAAACCGGATCCTTTTGTTGCAGTGTAATCTTCTTGAAACTTTTTGAAGTTTGATTTAAATATTTAGTTTACTAACATGAGTTTCGTGGTAATTGGTTCAAGCAGAAATCAAGAGACTCGCAAATCCAAGTCCTTTTGGAAGAGACTATGGTACTTCACTTGACCTTTGTTGTTTTGCTTGTTCTTGTTGCTCGCTTTAGTTATATATGTACATATGTAACATTGGTAGCATGTAAATGATCACCATTCTAGTTGTAGTCGAGAATCTTTATAAGTTGATTATGTATAACCGAATTGATGCACTGCAAACTTTTCATTCCAATTATTTATTAAAGTTGAGGTTCATATGCAAAATCACGACCCATGTTTTTTGATTATAGAGTTTTTTAATACTAGCTTGAACTAGTTTGATTTGTGTTTTTCCAATTAGGTGCAGGACAAACTTTTGCGGTAGTTTCCCTTGCATTTGCTGCTCCAGTAGTTGCTTTAGCAGTTGCTCTTGCCGTTGCCTACAATGTCCAACCTGTAGCTGCTCATGCTGTTGTGCACCAGTCACATGTCGCCCACGCTGTCCAACTTGTCCAAGTTGTAGCTGCAACTGCAAATGCAGCTGCTTGCGTAATCTGTCCTGTTCAAACTGTTGTCCGAATTGCTGCACAAGTTGTTGTCGCAACTGTTTTTCAAATTGTTGTTCAAACTGTTGTTGCTGCAAATGTCCGAATCTTTCGTGCCTCTGTCAACCCTGCTGCTGTTTCATCTCTTCTATCAAAAAGTGTAAAAAGGTGAACCTTTGTTCTAATCTCGCAAAATGCTGTCACTATGTATGCTCATGCTCTTGCTGTTGTTTGTAATTACGGAAGAACTTAAGCTATTTAGCTTTTTTATATAATTAAATGTAGGTAAAATCAATGCCGTGCATATTATTCTGTAAACTTGAAGACAATTTTCTTTCCTGCCCGTAACATATATAATTTCAATAAAACAAGTTGACAAAATATCTGTGATGATGACTTTTTCATTGATATGGCTTTATGTAGATGCATTGGGACCATTTTTTATTTTTATTTTTTTCTAGTTGAAATGTCTCCCTGATCTCAACAGTACGAGTTTGTGCATTTTGGTATTTTGCTTCTCAAATTGCAGGATCAATGCCTTTTAGGTTTAGTCATGTTTCGTGATCATATACTAATATTGTTGTCTTGAACTTTTATTCCATCCCCTAAATAATAGATTTTAGCATAGTTTTTTCTATTCATTTGCTGCAAATGTGATACAATCTGCAGATCTGAATCTATTCAATTATATACACTATCAGACTTGTACTAAAACGTTTTATAATAATGATATAAGATGCTATAACTAGTTCATGTTTTCATATTATGTGATTATTATACATATAGCTTTTCTCCTACTTTACATGATGTAGATTTGTTCATTATTTAATTGTTCACTGGTAGACCCAAAACTATGAATCAAACTTCTTTTTTCCTTGTATGTCATCTTATGATTGTGAAGTTTCCTTTTCAATGTTAAAATTGATGCACTTTTTGATTGGATTGTTAGATTTCTGATAATGAAGTTTACATGGTCAAGGTAGCTTGGTTGATTAGATGGCTTGTACTGGAATTAGAAGTCTATTTGTGAATTGAATAGATGTTTTTTTATCATTTCCTGTGAAGCTATTTGAAGTCTAGACTTTAGCATATATAGTCTAGATCATGCATGACTTCTAACTGCAACAGTTGCTCTTTAAAGTTGCTCTTTATTGTAGTCTCATATCATTAAGGCAATGTTTGGAATAGTTTATATAAGCACTTTTAGAACTTCCTAGATTCAAAAGCACTTTCCAGTATTGTTTGAATAGAAATCGCAGAAATACTTAGAGCTTATTTGGTATGACTTTTAAAAGCACTTTTAAAGTTTTCTAAATTCAAAAATACTTTTCAGTACTGTTTGGTTAGAAATCCAGTAGTGCTTATAGGCTGAGAAAGTACTTTCAGTGAAAGCATATGAGATGGTGCTTTTGTTAAAGTGCTTTTATTTCTCTTCTTCTTTTTGTTCGAAGTCAAAAGTATAAATTATCCCAAACAAATTTTTATATGCTGAAAAAATACTTCCATTGATCGGAGAGTTTTTACAAAAGTGCTACTACTCTATATGAAAAGTAAAATAGCGCGAGTTATCCAAACAAACCCTAAGATTATGTTTGATGATAGGATAGTTTTTGCTCAAAATGTTATTTACATACTAAACATGTAGATTAAGGTTTTGATCAGCTTTAAAATGTGTTGACTTAATGACATCTTTACATAGATAATTAACTAGATAATTAGCACATTATAAATGTCAGCTTTTCACTGTAGTTTTGAATTTTTGATCACTTGTGGAACCCAGTAGTATCTGCAATATTTTGTTTTCTCTGATGGACAGTACCCACTAGCTTTTATATCTTATCATGTGGACCACGTCATAATGTCAATTTCCTTTCATCAAAATATCAATGATCAAATCAAATCTCAAAATGAATCTAACCCGGTTTCAGAAGACTGACTCTTATTCAATTATTTTATCTGTACTCCTGAATCATGTGTCCGTTAAATTGCCACCTACTATGGAATATTATATGTTTTTGAGTTAAATAATGCAAGTAGGTTTAATTTCTGATAATAATAAGATTCATCAATTAGAAACGTTTACTGAGGTTTAATTTAATTACTATTACCTTGTCTAAGTACAATGATGGTTTTAAAAATTATGTTTGGTGTCAGCGTGAAAATAATGGTTTCGATAACTATAACGATTAAATTAGAATAACGGTTGTAATAACTATTCGGTGGTAATTATAACTTTTAAAAATAATAATTAAATATAAAATTATAAAAAAAAAATTGATATAATTATTTGACTAATTATTTGACTCTGTTTATTATTGGGAAATAAAAGCTTATTTTGGTAGTTTTAGTAAAGGTTTGGGGATAAAACTAAGTTGAATAACGTTCGTAAAACCGCTATGTGAATTACTAAATACTATTTTGAAACGCTTTTATCATAAATCTATTTTTAAATCGCTTAACGTTTAATCAAATCAGTGACGCATAACACATATTGCATCCATCTATCTTGTTTAATCCATGTAGATATTTCAATACTTCACCATTTGAGCTTGCTTTTTCTTTTAAAAAAAAAAAATAATCTAAACTCCACTTAAGTCGTGAATAACAATAATTTGAGTAATATTTAACGATTTGAGTTGCGATTTATTAGAATAGATTTTGAACGGTAACCTTTTAAGATAGTATTTCAAATATCAGTTTAGATAGTTGTAGTAATTAGCTATTAAAGTAGCAGTTGTAATAATCATTCGGTGGTAGCGGTAGCGATTCAAATAGTTGTTAGATATAAAAGAAATAAATACGAAGCAATAAAGAATTTAAACTTTTATTAATGAGAACAACACTCATTACAACGCAAAATCCATACAAACACTTGAAACAATAAAAATAAAAAGGCCACATGGCTGAACAACCATAGAGGGAAAATAACGTAAAAAAAAAAAAAAAACAGAGAGTATTCTCGAAATCTTTGTTTCCCCTATAAGTTGGCTTAACCAATGAGGTCTCAGGCAAGGCAACTTGATTGTCCACCCGATCTCCAACAGGCTCGGCCGCCTCAACGCTAAAAGTCTTCCACTCTTCCTCTTTCTTCTTCAAGTCGCTATCCTCGGTTGGATTAGGCATTGCAATAAATTCCTTCTCAAAATAATCTGTTTATATCCAAAGTAGACACCATCTTTTTGATGGTCTGAACAAGCACTTTTGGTACACCTAACCTTTAGCAACAAGGCCTTCATTTGAGCATCAACCGCATCCTTCTGAACTTAGGCCAGCTATCTTTCAACGCCTCCGCCGATGCATAGATGGATCCTTTAGTACTTGTGAGAAGCTCATTCTCTTCTAAGGTCTTCTTCAAGTCCGTCCGGACCTAGCAATCTTCGCCTCCTTATCGACGACAATCTTCACCTATGCCTCCATTTCAAGCTAAGAGGCAGTCAAGACCTCTATAGCCTTATTCTTCTTGGTCTTTAAATGATTCATGGTTCTTTCATTTATGGTGCTCCTGTGGGCCAACAAAATGATGCAACTGCAGGAGTTATAAGAAATATAAAAGGAGTTAGAGTACCAATACAAACTCGGAAGGAAAGAAACTTACCCTCATGCCTATAGTTTTGACGTCGTCCTGAACTTGGATCTTTTGAGTCCGCAAGTGCTCTTGATCACAAAAAAAAGACCAGGTCCACCATGGCCTACATCGTCCAGTTGGTGTTTAATTAGAAAGATGACTTGAATTGAAAATGAAGAGTTCAGTCCTCTAGACTCACGGGCGAACCGCTTTCAAGATCCCTCTTCCTCTTTGAGGGTCGGGGGGGGGAGCGCTCTCTCCAAGAATCATCAGTGGCCCTATATTTATCTTTAGTCGTCAGAGTGTCATTGGCCCCAGACCTATTCCCTTAATCATTGTGGGCTCAGAAGGTCTATCTACCTCTTTTAGTGCTCTCGACTGCCAATTCATGAGCTTGTGGAAGACATTCTTGATCCGCTAGCTTTCCCGCTATAAGCATCCATCGGCTCTTTTTCTTTGCCACTCGTTTTCTTATTTTTCTAGAGCTGATCTTTAACGCTTCTTAGTGAGTCGGGTTTCTTGGGAAAAAGCATCAGCATGTTCATCTCTCGACCTGGAAGGAAATAAACAAACTCAATCTTCTACTCCGAATCATTGGTCGCCTGAAACTGATGCTTTCTAATACAAAATGTACAAACAAAGATAAGGTTAGAAAAGAAACATAAATCATACAACAAAGCAAATAGAGTTGTGCGGAATGAAAATATTATGGGGTCGGCATTCCAAAAATATAAGACACCCGTGTCATTCGGACATCTTCAATTTTCTCTAACAAAAAAGAACAAGTCCCTCAAGTTCTTATCATCTAAGGTAGTGTTCAATATAGGCTTAACCTTGCTAGTGTTTAGCCGAAACTGAACATGACTAACATCCTAGTGACCATTTGGGTGGAGTACATGTGAAAAAATCTCGCATGATCAAATTCCATATAGGGTGCTGCTTATTTAGAAGATCCGCAGTCAAAATGAACATCAGGGTATTCGGATTTGTCTGGACATGGGAGATGGTTAGCCTTGAAGAAACCTCTTTCACCCAACCACCAATCAAAACTATGAGACCTAACCCTAACTAAAGAGTGTAATAGACACCCAGCCATCAGCAACCCAGCCCACACGCTCGTTTTCTTCAGGTGCATGGATCTTAACATCATCTAAAATATCATAGGTTGATTAAGCACAATATGTACGATATTTATGCATTATTTTATTAATCAATCTAAGGAGATTATTGGAATTTTCTACTAATTTTTCCAAATTTTATGAATGTGAACAATTTGGAGGTATTTGTGCAATTATGAAGATCTCTAGGGATTAAAAGTCTAAAGTGCATAAAATCAAATATAAAAGTCAATCTCTCAAAGACTGTTTCGAATCTTTCAAATGTCAAATTAGATATTACATTTTTAAAAAGAGAGTTTTTAGGAGATTTCAGGGGATTGTTATTATCTGAATAGAGTAAATTACTTTGTAGAACATAATTATTTGGGGCTTCTTCAGGTTTTGGAATATTTCATAAACAATCAGACTTGAGTTTCTATCTTTCTCTTCTTTTATTTTTGTACATTCAATTTATATTATAGACGATGATGTTAGTTGTATCCATGGGGTGCTAAATTAGTCTACTCGGCCAAATGATCGATTTAGTTAATAAGTGTTGTTAGATCTTTTCCTTATTACTTTATCATTTAATATTTATGTAGCCCCTGTACCCATAATTAAGATCATGCTCTGTGCCCCTAACTAAGGTCATGTTAGTTTTATTTAATTAATCGATTAAGCGCGCAATTAGCTAATTAAGTAGGCTAATACACTGCATGCCAAATGATCCGTAATTAATTTGATTTAGGTAGTCTTGAGGTTTCACAATCATAATTCAAGAACTGTTGTACTGATTCATTGTCTATGACCACATGTCTTTTCTAGTTCATAACGCAATCTACATTAGATTAGTGATTGATTCGAAGGGTCGTGCCTCGGTTAGTCTAAAATTGAAAAGATTGGTTGTTAGGCACGTTGTGAATAACTATATTATTAAAATCGATAAAGATATCTTTAGAATCAATAATCAACACATTAATTAAATGATCAGTTGGCTGGGTCTCTTAATATATTTGATTCTTATTCTACATCTTTAGTATTGAATTCAATTTCACCCTTAAACCTCTAATTTACATAATCTGGTTAGTACATAATTTAGAATTAATAACCGTTCTCTGTGGATTCGACCTTATTTACTATAATCTATTTGTCGCTTATAAAATATTTTAAATATTGATGGACTCGACACCCGTCATAGGCTTTTCGGATTTTCTAAAACTTGTAAGCAATCACTTTGGTGGGAGTGTATTCCTTCTGAATATAATATGTGTGATTGGGCATGAAATGCACAACATTTTTTTACCTTATTCGATTTACAATTCTGGGACTTTATTGAATAAATACTATCTAATTGCTCTATTTTTGTATTTGTTGACAGTTTGGAGGCAATTATGGGAAATTGAAGGTTTCTAAGGACTTAAAGCTGGATTTGCCAAAGACTAGTCAAACAAGACCAAGTCAATTAGGTTTTATCAGAGTTGTTATATTTTTAAAGAGTTATTATATTTTTAACTCTCAAATCCGATTTGTAATCTGAAAGATTAGGATTTTTAGTAGAGATTTTTAGGAGTCATGGGAGTATTTATTTTAGGAAATAAACGATTGTAGGGGGCTTCTCATTCTGAATTTTATCTGGAGAATAAAGAAAATACTTTGAGTTTTTATTTTTTCTCTAGAACGATCAATTCTATTAAGCTAATGAAGTTCGCCACACCCATGAGGAGCTAAACGAACCTCATCCAGCTAACTCGATTCTAATTACCGTGTTGTGAGAATTGTTTTATTCTGCTATATTGTTTGATATTTATGTATTCTCTATGGGCATGGTCAAATGCACATGTTGATTCTGATTAGTTAATTAAGTGCGCAATTGATTGATTAATTAGGTTCAACACATTGCATGTCAAATAGCTCGTAGTTAATTTGACCTAGGCAATGTTGAGAGTGCATAATCGTAATTCAAGAACGGTCGTACTGATTCAATTGGTTGCGTTCACGGGTCTTTTCTAGTTTTTAATGCGATCTACATTAGGTCAATGATTGATTTAAAGGGTCGTACCCGGTTAGTCTATCTAGGAAAAGATTGTTTATTAGGCACGTTGTCAGTAGCTATAACCGTGACTATTAAACGGTGTAGATATTCTTAGTTTCGATGATCAACATTTAATTTGGATAAATCGACTTAGCTGGGTACTTAATTATAATTGATTTTTCATCTTAAATTTAATTTTAGTTTAATTCATCACATATTCTTAAAACCCCCCATTTACTTTGATTTGGTCAATACGATTACATTAATTGATTTCTGTTCTCTGTGGATCGACCCTGTTTGCTACAATTTATTGTGTTTGCAGATTGAATTAAATATTGACGGATTCGACACCCGTCAATGTGTTCGCTTTAGACGCAAAATGGTCCAAGCAACCTATTGCCCCATCCACGACAACCTTAACAAACACGACGTTAGCTTATTTATGTCCTACAGTCTCCTCACTAATTGAACTTTAAGGTCAAACTCAGCTTTTCAGACCCCCCCACCTCCTGAACACTGGGCTCATTTGATATCCTCTACTCAGAATGGGAATCCACACTTGTTACTGAGGAAAAGGATCTCTCGATACATATTAGTCAATAACTCTCAAGTCTAAATAGGTTATTTTTTACTCCAACAAAGAAAGAAACTACTGTTAAAGTTTCATTCTAGCTGGAAAATGACTAGAGAAAACCAAAAGTTCACTTGTTTAAGGCAAAAGGTAGTCTCTCTTACTTTAAACCAAACTGAAACCCTTCTTTTTTTCAACCACCAGGGAGACCGAATCCAAAAAAAAAAAGAAAATCCTTTGACTTCTCTCAACACAAATTCTTTCACAACAGAAAAAAAAACATGAGAAAAAAAAGAGAAAAAATGAGGAAAAGAGAAATGCAAACTAAGAAAAACACATTACCTAAACTCGAATAACTGGAAAAGACACTAAAAATCTTCTTGAAAGCAGAAGGGTTTTTCGTTTTTAGAGTGAGGAGCTCTGAAAATTCAAAAATAAGTGAAAGAAGTAAAGTAATGAAAAGAAGGAGCCGACTGCTATAGGCGAGGGCTGGTGTAAGCGTGATGATTGCATGGACGCGTTTCACCACCCTAACGTATGCAAGAATCTAAGAGATATGACATCTCCTAATACACGATGGATGAAAGGACGTCAAAATCGACAGTCATGAGGATGTGACACAGTAGAATACCAACTGCACTATATTAGTCCGTAGGCCATCAATAGCAAATTCATGCAGATGAGCTCACTCATTCGGATGAATTGGGGTATTAGTAGTGGTCTCGTACGGTTAACCGAACCCAAACCATAAAGAAAGGCCTCAAGCCCAAAATAAAAATGGGTAAGTCATGCGACCCAATCAAACCACCAAGCCTTTCACCTATCAGGCTCTTAAGCTTATAACGCTTTTCAGTCCAAACCAATAATTAGGCCTAAGCCCAATCGTCCGCAAAGATAAATCCAACCAACATCTAATCCAGTCCTCACCAAATTCCGGAATCGGTAAAGAATCTGACCCTGAGGATAATGGGATTACACCTACTCCACATAACAGTACCAAATTGCCTATAAATACCCAATTCAATTAAATTTACTCCGATAGCCTTTAAATTATCTGACAATCCAACTACTGATATAAAAATAACTTCACTTTGTTTTTTTTATCTTTTATTTTTTTTCTTGTGAAGATAATACTTTAGTTCACTATCGCAGCTACGAGAAAAACATCATATTGGTGTTCCAAATTTTCGAATACCACCTCTATGTTCTTGCTGAATCTTTTATTTTAATGACCCTAAACCATTGCTTAACCGTTCAACTATAATCTTAAACTACAATTAAGGTCTAAATCATTTGAAAAGTGACCTTCGGATTTCGAATGTTTGCAATACCGCTGCATGGCAAAACAACATCCACACAAGAATTAGTTTACAAGAAAGAAACTACTATAGTAGTTATATTAATCTATCCATCCATCTTACTTGTCCAATGCTGATATGTCATTGACATGGACCCCACATTTATCTAATCCTCCTATCATATAATCCCACCTCACCACCCCAACTCTTCTTCCTCCTCCTCTCTCTCCAATTTCCCAGGAACCAAACACACTCTAATGGCGAACTCTTCGCTTCTCATCACTCTCCTCCTCATCCTCATATCCACTCTAACACACTCTCAATCCAACGTAGACGATCACAAAACCTACATAGTCCACGTGTCAAAAACACACGACCCCACCCACTTAACATCCACAATCCACCCAACAAAGCTCCTCTACACATACAAATCCGCCCTCCACGGCTTCTCCGCCCGTCTCACCTCCGCCGAAGCCGCCTCCTTCCGCCGTCACCCTTCCGTCATCTCCCTCATCCCGGACCTCCCCCGTTACCCCCACACAACCTTCACGCCCAAATTCCTCCACCTCTCCGACGACTTCGGCCTCTGGCCCACTTCCAACTACGCCGATGACGTCATCATCGGAATCCTCGACACCGGAATCTACCCAACCCGTCGGAGCTTCGCCGACACCAATCTCTCCGACATACCGTCCAGATGGAAAGGCGTTTGCGAGACCTCGATCGATTTTCCCGCCAATTCGTGCAACAGGAAAATCATCGGAGCGAGATCGTTTCACAGAGGATACGAATCGAATCTGGGTGGTCTAAGGGACGAGGAAGCCTCGCCGTTGGATACGGAAGGGCACGGGACGCACACGGCGTCGACGGCGGCTGGGTCTTTCGTCTCCGGCGCGGGATTGTTCAACTACGCGGAGGGTGAAGCTCGGGGGATGGCGGTTCGGGCGAGGATTGCGGTTTATAAGATTTGTTGGGCGTTTGGGTGTTTCGATTCGGATATATTGGCGGCTATGGACCAGGCGATTGAAGATGGTGTCGATGTGATTTCGTTGTCTGTTGGGGCGACTGGGTATGCGCCTCCTTATGATGGGGATTCGATTGCGATTGGAGCTTTTGGTGCTGTGGAGAAAGGTGTTTTGGTTTCTTGCTCTGCTGGGAATTCTGGACCCGGTCCCGAAACTGGTGTGAATATTGCGCCGTGGATTGTTACTGTTGGTGCTTCCACTGTTGATAGGGAGTTTCCGGCGGATGTTGTGTTGGGTGATGGAAGGGTTTTGGGTGGTGTTTCTCTTTATTCCGGTGACGGTTTGCCGGATTTTAAGGTCCCGTTGGTCTATGCTGGTGATGCTGGTAGCAGGTAAATGATTCGAATTCGTAATTTTAATTGAGTTTGGACAAATGGGTATATACCAAATGAATCCAAAATATTAAATGGATTCATGGTTAAAGTAGTGATTGAATAACGGTAATGAAAATAGTAGTTTGAAGGAAAGAAATGATTAAAATAGGCGTTTGGATAATTATTTATAGATTCGTTAGCGATTTCAAATCGCGAACAGCAGGAGGAATAATTATCATAACTATTTGGTGGTAGCAATTAGACTAAGTATGTGAGGAGCGGTCGGTTAGAAGTAGCGATTAGATTAGAGTAATTGTAACCATAGTTGTAATAACTGTTTAGTGATAGTTGTAGCAGTAATTGTAACAATAGTTGTGATAACTGTTTAGTGATAGTTATAGCATTTCAAACAACAAATAATAATGATTAAAGTGATTGTGATAATAATGATTAAAGTGATTGTGAGAACGATGTCTATTTGGACAGGCTGGCTTGGTTTCTGACTTCTGAAAACTTTTCAGATGGTGTTTGTTAACTGACAAAAATGCTTCTTGTCTCCCAGAAGTTCATCTAAATATATTAGCTTTCTGAAAATGACTTATACTTTTCTTTTTCTACTAATAAAAGTTAAAATAGAAGCAATTTTAAACAGACTCTGGTGATAATTGTTTGGTAATAATAGCTCCCGCGTTTCAAATAATAATTAGATATAAAATTATAAAAAGTAAATTAATTAAAATAGTGGTATAATTACTTGATTTGTAGAGAAATACATTTGTATAGTTTCAAAGTAGTGATTTGAGTACCCTGGAAATTTTAGAAAAAACTACTTTGATACTATTTGAACCATGGCTTAAACCGGTAACGAACACATCCTAATGATTCGAATATGGAATTTGTAACTTGTCTATACTAGAGATGAAACTATTGATTTACTTTCAACAGATATTGCTACACCGGGAGCATGCATGCATCGAAAGTTGCTGGGAAGATAGTAGTATGCGAGAGAGGAGGCAATGCCAGGGTTGAGAAAGGCTTTGCAGTGAAAGCTCTAGGCGGAATAGGAATGATATTAGCCAATACATTCGAAAATGGCGAAGAGTTAGTTGCAGATGCTCATCTCATTCCTGCAACAATGGTAGGCGAAACAGAAGGGAACACAATCAAACAATACATCCAACAGGCTGTGAATCCTACAGCTACTATTGTTTTCCGTGGCACAGTCATTGGAGGTCCGATTCCAGCGCCTAAAGTTGCTGCCTTTTCGAGTAGAGGACCTAACCATCTGACTCCAGAGATACTTAAACCGGATGTCATTGCTCCTGGTGTTAATATCCTCGCTGCTTGGACTGGTGAGACTTCGCCTACTGATCTGGATGGTGATTCGAGAAGAGTTGAGTTCAATATCATATCCGGAACTTCAATGTCTTGTCCACATGTTAGCGGATTGGCTGCATTGCTTCGCAGTGCACATCCGGATTGGTCACCAGCAGAGATCAAGTCTGCATTGATGACTACAGCTTATAGTGTTGACACTGCAGGTGGGACTATTAAGGATCTCTCTACCGGAAAAGAATCAAACCCTTTTGTTTTCGGCGCAGGACATGTTGATCCCAACCGAGCTCTCAATCCAGGCTTGGTTTACGACATCAATACAAAAGACTACATTGCATTTCTCTGCTCAATCGGATACAGTGCTAAAAGGATCGCTGTTTTCGTTAAAGACCCTACTTCAGACATCTGTTCAACCACATTTTCCACGCCCGGAAACCTAAACTACCCGTCTTTCGCAGTGGTGTTTAAGTCTTCTACAGATGCTGTGACATACAAACGAGTAGTGAAGAACGTTGGGGGATCAAAGGATGCAGTGTATGAGGTTAAAGTGACTGCGCCGGACAGCGTGGAGATCAGTGTTTCGCCTAGTAAACTTGTGTTCAGTGAAGCGGAAAGCATATTGTCTTATGAGGTTACATTCAGTAGTGTTGCTCTTGGAGGGGTTGGTGTTAAGGGACAGGAATTCGGGTCGATTGAATGGAGTGATGGGGAGCATCTGGTGAGGAGTCCTGTTGCTGTTAGATGGGTTCAAGGATCAGTTGATACAATGTGATTGGTTTTGAATTGAGGGGCATAGAATAAGTGAATCAGAGCAGGTTTTAAGGCTCTTTGTGTGTATATTTTGAATTGAATTAGGCTTTTGAAGCTATAGGTTTGCTTTGAAAAGCTGTATGGTTGTATTGGGCATACATCTGTGTTATTAAGATTTTACACACAATGTTCATTGCATTATATTGTCATTACCCCATCTCATCTTATCTTTTCTTTCCTTCCCCCTTCCCTTCCCTCATTTTCATTTTTTTAAAATAATTATTTTACGTGGATAGAATAAGTGCAAATTAGATTTAGTCCCAAACCAGTCCCAAACCTTTAAAACCCGAACATGTCTAAATTATTTATCCAAACTCAAATCTGATTAAATTAATCTATATTAACCCGATTCATTTGATTTTATACTATTAAATATTAGTGCTCGAAAAATCGAAATTAAGGCGGTCACCCTTCAAAACTCTAGGCGGAATTTAGACGGACAAGATGATTTTATTAAAAATAAATAAATAATATATTAATTAACTGTAAAATATAATTAAAAATTATATTATATTTGAAAATTTTTAAACATATTTAAAATTTTATATATGTTCCATTTCTGTAAAATGATAACATGTAAAATGATAAGTAATATGAATAAAATATACTGATATGGATCTAAATAAGTCACTTTGGTAATGACAAATAGTTAGGCGGACGCCTAGTCTTTAAAACCATATTAAATATTTAGAAATAACATATTACATATCAAATATTCAAAGCATTGAAATTCTGAGCCCGACTCGACAGAAAGGCCCAAACCCAAAACAACTACCGGACTTAAGCCTAAGGTTCAGATCCATATCGTCCATTCAGACCTTGAGACCTAAATTCTATCAATAACCTCTCAATTGGCAGATACACATATGAGAGAATTTCGAACTTTACGGAGATTCTTTCGCATGGATCTTGGCATGACCGACCAATAGGCATCTCAGGTTTCTATAAATAGGAACCTAAACCTCATTAAAGGGACGACTATCTGCTTACAAAACGCGACCAAAATCTCTTTTCATTGTGTTCATATCTTCGATCACACTCAAGTGCTTGATCTTCGATTTAAATTACTTTGTTGATGCCAACCATCAAAGCCACTGCTCCAGGTGTCTTAGTCTAATTGTCACTCCATTCTGACAGAAACCATCACGAGCAGAAAGTTATTACTTTCTTTATCTTTACCTTCATTACTAAAACTCAAATTTGACTTGAAGGTCGAAGTGCCTCTAGTAGACACCATAGCGGTGTTTCAAGGTCCGTTCGAACGTTCTCTTTACTATTTGAAGGATCTTTTTGCTTTTTGATCGGTCCCCTAACATCTGTTGCATCCAGTTCCATCAAGTTGGATCTGACTGTGGTGTCCGAACCATTACACCATTCATTACAAAATTTTTAAAACTATACACAATTGCAACATACGTAACTTTATGAATTGAGCTTTGCCCAAAAATTAATTTCGATACTCTCTAAAATCATTTTAACTTTATATACTCTCCGAATCAATCTAATATGTACTATTACAGAACTTTCGCTCTAAATTCAATCCAAATAAAATTTTAACCGATTCCATTATCCGCAGCAAAGTACAAATTCGACAATGATCAGTTCCTTAACAAATGATTATGATGTTATATTTAAATATCTGGGCTTTGAACCAACAACGACGCTTTGGCCGAGTGGTTAAGGCGTGTGCCTGCTAAGTACATGGGGTTTCCCCGCGAGAGTTCGAATCTCTCAGGCGTCGTCTTTTTTTTCACAGATATTCCTTTTCATTTTTAATTATTTTCTTATATCATGAAAGCTTCTATATTTAATAATTCACAAATATTCCTTTCTATTTTTAATTATTTTCTTATATCATGAAAAGCTTCAATAATAAATATGACGATGCGTTGTGGATCTTATTAAAATAATTAAAATTTTCTCAATTCAAACAAAGACACACCTCACATGGAAGTTGACAAGTAATGAGACTACAAAAAACGTCATACAATGCGTAATGCCAATACTATATATATATTTCTAATCTAAACCTTTTTTTTAATTACACAATTTCTTGTTCTATACGCTTCTTAATTATTCCATAATCTCCTGTCATTAACAATCTAGATCTGCTCAACAGGACATTTGTATTACATTAAAATTTTAAATTTTGTTATATGTTGCTGTTCTTGCATTTACCATTCACATCAACAGACCATATTTAACCAAATTTAATATTTCATAATTACTTTTTAACTCATAAAATTTTTATCTTTATTTAATTTACAATAGGCAGATTAGGCCGTCTTAGACGGCAACAAATATTACAAAAATTGATAATTATATAATGAAAATAGATAGATTTTATTTAAATTAGTAAATATTTAAAATTAGATTAATTAGATAAAATATTTAAAAGTATAATTACCATATGTATTTTACATGTTTTTTTTTTCATTTTTAATGAATAATAATAATAATAATTATTATTATTATTATTATTATATGTCTAGAGAAAAAACAAAAATGAGGAGCAAAATAATTGAAAATATTCGATATGTTGAGTTTGCACCACAAGAAGGAATAAATCTCCATACTATATATTTATTTATTTATTTTATATTTATTATGATATGATCTTGCTCAATAATTCATTGATATTTAATTATGGGTGCACATGCCATTGCAGGTCATATGTATCAACTTGTTGCATATTTTGGCTTCATTGAAGTGGAATATAATCCTCCATATGTCCAAGATGTGACAAACTTCTAACTCAACATAAAAATATTCATTTAATTCAAGAAATAGTTGTTAATTATCTAGTAAATTAATTAGTGGAGTTTATTTTTATGATAATAATAATAATAATAAAATAAACTGAAATTTATTTTAAAAATATTAATTCAATAACTATTGAGTCCACTCAACTATTTAATGTCAATTTAATTTAATTACGTGTGAAATACGGTACTCATTAATTAATATTGTGCATGTGCATTGTAATCTGTATGTTGCAATTAAAACGAAATAAATTCACATAAATAATACCCATAAAGCTTGCATGCTCTTTAGAATATTATTTACATTAGTCAACACTATACCTTGAGTATATAAATAAAAGATCCATTTTGCTTTACCCGAAATTTGAATAGTGAATTTATTTTGTATGGAATGTATAACTTCATCGCTTTAACAAGTCAGGTTGTATTTGGATTTAAGAATTAAAATTAGGTTATATTTTGGTTTAGTTATTAGAATTAATGTAATAGAATTAATTAATAGTAACAATAATAATGTGTGAAGTATCAAATAGTAAATTTTCAGAATCGGATTATATTCTTATCAAGGGTTAAAATGAAAATTTTTATATTTAATAGTTAGTGATTTAAAATAAAGGGGAAGAGTTTTAATAATTTTGTCTGATATTAATTGTAATATTTTAAATATTAATTAAATATAAAATTAAAAATATAATTTACTCAATATAGAAATATTTGTGATAATTATATGGTAACAATTCGAAAAAAAATTATTTTGAGTAACCATTATTATACATCTATTCCAACCACTCAACACTAAATATTTTAGAAATAATATAATTTTGTGTGTTTCGTGTTATACATAATTTTTACTTTCTTTATTTTACGGATATTATTTAGATATTTCTAACTTATAAATTACGGCTCATTTAAATTATTTCAATTGATATAATCCACCGAGTGAACTACAAGATTGAAATAACTATATAAAAGCGTAGGAAGTTAAAATATTTATATAAGAATCTATTTTGCAGATTAAAAGTAGATATACAAAATCTAATTTACATAACTGAAAATTTTATCTTATTCTAAATAGCTAAAATTATAATATTTTAGTAATTAATTTTATATAATACTATTTAAACCATCATTAAAAAAAAATTAAGAGTGTGTTTGGCATTAAATGTTATATTAGCGATTGAGTTAGCTGTTAAGGGAGCGATTAGCTGTTAGCTGTTAAACTAGCGGTTGAACTAGCTGTTTGAGATGAGTGTTCGGTAAGAATAATGAGATGTTGAAGTAGCTGTTATATATAAAATGACGTAAAAGGATAATATATTATGTTTTATAATTTTTAATCTATAATAGTTTATTTTATTTTTTTAGTGTTGGTATTCATTTATTAGACGATTTTTAATTAAAATTATTTAATAATTTATTCATCAATTAATTAAAAATATATAATATAATATTTATTATTTTAAAAAAAACATAAAAAATTCTAACCATATTAAAATAATTTTAAATTTATTATTATAAAAAACAGTTAAGATATAGTTAAAGTGTATGAAAAAAAAAATATATTTTCAAGGAATAATTTTTATTAGGATATTTTTGTAATAACCAAAAATGAATAAGGGTAGAATCGGAGATTTTTGATTAGCGATTTGTGGACAGCTACATCAAGTAGCTGTGAGGAAATCGCTAATTGAACATCTAATCGCTAATCAAAAAGCTTCTCCTAAACACCTAAATTTCCATTCTCCTAAACACCTAAATTTCCAAATCGCTAATGTAAAATCTAACCGTTAATTGAAAATCTGCCTACCAAACACACTCTAAATATTTAAAATTTGTGAACACCGCTCAAATTGCTAACCTATGCCAATATCAATAGTTTAATATCTTTCATTAATATCAATCCTAAATTACCATTCTCACATGAAAACTTCCCAATAAACAAACCACCCCTATATAAATAAATACACTAACAAACCTCCCAATTTCCCATCTCCCCAATGTCAAACCCCACCTCCAACCCCCCTCTCCCTCCACCACCCACCACCCTCCTCCGGCCACCGCAACGGCGGAGACTCCTCCTCAAACGCCGCAAGCTCCCGGTGGTCCGTCTCGGAGGAGCAACAAACAAACAGAAAAAGGGAACATTCATAGTCAGAATATTTAGAAGAGTGAGACTAAAATGTTTGAAATTGCATTACAAGTCGATGCTTAAAAAGCTCAAAGGGTATTATAGTCAATTGCTTAAAGATATGAGAGATGCGAGTGCAAGTTTAGAAACGTTTCAGCAGAGGATTTTGTTAGAAACGAGTTTCGCCGTTCCTGTTATGGGCGTTTCTTTCAATACGTTTCCTTCTTCTACTTCAGGTTCTTCCGATCGGCCTAGATCTTTCACTTACGTGTAATTTTTTTTTTATTTTTTTTATTTTAAATTATGAAGAATAATTGTGTAATGTTGAAATTGTTAATATTTTTTAATTTTGATTTTGAATTTTTTTGGTGGTGGTGTGTTATGTGTGATTTGTTTGATTTTATTTATTTTGATGTTTTGAAATTGATTAGGTGAAAGCAAAGGTTGTGTGTTCATAACTAATCTCAAATTGTTGAAGTGATTTCTAATTTTAACAAAATAAATAAATTAGATAAAAATTATAGAATTTTTATATTAAAGAAAAAGGTTAATGTTGTGTGTGTTTGCAAGTTTTGTATTATTGAAGTGATTTCTAATTTTAAGAAAATAAGTAAAATAAAAATAGAGAATTTATATTAAAAAATATGTTGAATGTTGTTTATAGCAATTAATTCTTTTTGTTGGAGTATTTTTTTTTTTTTAAATTACATTAATAAAAATTAATACTCATAGCAAGTGAATTTAAAATAAATAAAGAAAAAATGATATGTATTTCTATAATTTTTTAGTAAATAAATTATAATTTTTTATATATAAATTTTATCTTTAAATTTTTTTATGAATTTATAATTTTAAACAATATTTTTGGATAATTTAAATTAATCTTGTTTAATTATTTAAAAAATATTACTATATTTATTTACTTTAAAATTTTAGTTATATCTTTAAAAATATTTTTCTTCCTCCAAATATAAATCTATATCACTTTTAGTGTGTATACACTAAACTCTAATAGTAATATGAATGTGATGTGAAGTTAACACTATTGATTTTCAACCTTTGAAAGTGGGATGATGATATGCTTTTTATTTGGCAATGATGTTGTCTATGACTTATCTATAATTTCATCATTCAATTCACTTAGTGATGTGTGCCCATTCCTTGTATAATTAATATTTTCTAAATTTTCAAATAAGACAAGTTCATTGTTTTTAGATGCTTTTTTGGTTATAAATCAAACCATGTTAAGACAATAGTTTATGATAATGTAGATTAATGAAATACTAATTTGGACTCACCACATTTGTCTTCATGTTAATGGAGTTTGTGTTTGTATTTATTTTTAAATTGACATGGTTTCTTTTTTTCAAGTACAAATATTGTTAATTCATGGCTTAGTGTGCATTATTGGTTTCATAAACTTTGTTGTGTAGTGAGGTTTGGGCCTTAAAAAGCCCAAAATCATTAGGCCTGCGGGCCTTAACACTTCATTAAGTCCAACATGAACCAAAAATTAAAGCCTCGATATTTTATTAAATTGAAATTTAAAAATTGGATTTTTTTCCATTTTATCACTTTAATTCTAATTTTTTCTTCATTTTATCAATGTTATACTCCAACGTCCCACTAATGTTGGGACATTTTCTTTTCACACATTTGTCGAGATATAATTTCAACGATAAATATCTTTAATTATATACGACTAAAAATTATAGTAATTTTATATTTAAAAACTAAACATTACAGCGAATAAAACAAGATCTCACTTGACTATATTTTTTCGTATACCTAAATCGCAATATGCAAAATAAGATTAGTCGATGAATAGTGTTCAGAACCCTAATGTTGCAACTAAAATGAGACGGAGGTAGTATTTATTATTATTATTTATTTTACTATTATCAACAAGTAAAGTTTCGAAAAGACGGAATCTAATGGTATTAGGGCCTGTTTGGATAGACTGACTTTTGACTTCTGACTTCTGAAAGCTGTTTCAGATGGTGTTTGAGTAACTGATAAAAGTGCTTCTGACCTGCCAAAAGCTCTTCCAGCTGAAGTAAAAAATATTGGCTTCCTGAAAATGGCTTCTACTTCTCTTCTTCTACAAATAGAAACCAAAAGCAAAAGCAATCCCAAACCGGCTCTTAATAGAGTGATAATTGGGTGGTTAGACGAAAGAAAAATCATCAAACATCAATTAAACTTTAATCTCGAACTAGTTGGGTTGACACCGTGTGACTTCTCTAACAAGGGACTCAATAAATAAAAGGAAGCAGTCAGTACACGCTTTAAAAACTTTAGTTAATATGGATTTTACGTTTCAACCTAAGTCTTTTATACACCAAATCGACCTCTACATTTAAGACACATAAATCTCTACCAACAATCTCATTTTAAATAAACTTACTCTTTTTCACCCTTCATGGTCCCTCTCAACCAACAAATTCTCATAGGTAATATGAGGAGGATACCATCTTTAACACATGTCCAAATCATTTGAGTTTATATTTTCTTACTCTGTCGTTAATTTACATCACGTAATTTTTTTTTATCTAATATAATTATTTTTAATTTTATCAGATTCTTACATAAACAAAATAATATAAAAAAGAAAAATTTTTCAATAATTTCGAATTTTATTCGTTTGATCACAAATCAGTGACGGATCACCACCATTCTATTCATCACCTACACTCCACTACGTTTTGATGGATAGTTGATATAATTTAAATAAATCCATAATATTTCAAAATTGATGATACAACGTGTAAATCATTTTTGGTCTAAAACAACCCAACATCAATGGGTCAATCTAGAGAAGAAAATAAAGGTCAAAATATTAATGAATTCAACACAACAATCAATTTATCACCACTAAATTTGAAGTAATTGGACCTCATGCAATTATATTGACCACATGAAAACAACACTGCAACCACTGAAAAATGTTGTTGTCGAATGAAATGATGATAACAAATAAAACATGATACATGTCAAATTAAATAATATTTTTACGTTCCTTTTTCTTCGACCATGATTAAAAAATCTGGACGGCAGAGAGAGAATTGATGATCACAAAATTGAATCAATGGCCGGTGATGGTTCTATATAAGATTTTAATTTGATTTAATTTTGGGTTTTGGTTTTTGAGTCTGATTTCAATTTCAATGGCCGGTGTGGTTTGGTAATGTTTGACTAAGTACTTGCTAACTTAAGTAAGTTTGAGGGGTATTGTATGGAGTATGATTCACGTTTATTGGTTTTTTATTTTATTTTTTTATTTTTTTTAAACTTAAATATTAATATTATTAAATATAAGTTTACATAATTATTGTCATAAAATATTTTTAAAAATTTAACGTCTTTATTTATAAAAATATTATATTTACCATAATTATAAATGGGAATGATCTAAATATAAACAATGTATTATTAATTATTTATTAAAATTTAATAATTATCATTATATATTTTAGAAAGTTGAGTATATATTATAAAATAATATTATATAATTTTATATTTAATAATTAATTTATAATTAATGCACATATGAATAAAATAATTAACTACTTAAACCAATTTAAGTACTATAACCTAAATATCAACTGTGCATTAGCATTTGTTCTTTACTCCCTCGTACAAATTAAATATTGAAAATTTTGTAAAAAAAAAAAAAAATTCATAAAATAAGGAAATTATTTTAGACCATATAAAATTTAAATAAGTAAGTATAAGTTTGTTTTTAAAAGTTTATAAAATTAAATTTTGATTTTTATTTTATGGGTCATTCAGTTATTACTGTAGTCCATAAAATTTATAAATTATAAAAATCCAGGACTATTTTACGAAAATTTTATTAATAAAATAAAAATTAAAAATTTTAAAAATTTATTTTTTATATTTTAAAAAACTGCTCCATAATTATATTTTAAATTTTAAAATATTTATTTAAAAGAATTTTCACAATAAGCTTAAAGTAAAGGACTTAGCTCATTATAGATATTATGACTAAACATAATTAATTAATTTGTTGTGTATTATTATTATTTTTTTTTCCGAAAGGTAGGAGTCCATATTATAGATGGTAGCAAGAAAAAGTACAGTACATCTCGGTGCAATACAGTGCGAAAACGTGCAACAGAGTGTCAATTCGTGCGATATCGTGCATCACCACAATATAACACACAACAACACAGTAAAGCCAAAACCCAGTACACCACACATATGAAATAAACAAGATTTTAAATAAAAAGACCCCGTCTAAAATGGTTAAACCCAAAGGTCTATACACTGCAATCTGTTGTCCGCTCCGCCTAAATAAGGGGTGATTGAGTCTAGTCGAGCAAGCCAAGAAAGATTTTGAGAGGCATGCAAATTCATGAGTGTGACTGGTCCGCATCACATCCAAACAGATTTGTACTATCTCCAAGCTATCCCGAGCAATTCCAGCCAGAATGGAGACTCCAACAACAACACATGCAAAGATATGAAACATCCGACCCCAACCGAAATCTGCCATCGGAAGTAACCAGATCTTGATAGGTAGTGGAGTTGACGAGAAAAATACCAGATCTGCTTTCCAAGCTGAAGAGTAGACCGGAATCCACCACGAGTTTCGCGGAGGAAGAACTTAAAACCTTCACAAGGGAAGATGAACCACTTCCAGACCGATCAGCACAAAACTAACGTCGAAAAAAAAAATCAGAAAGAAAAAGTATTAGTAAAAGTAAAGAGACCAACCGGAGAGGGGCAAAACCCCCTCCGGTGATCCGAAAGTGTTTTGGGGGAGAAGTTGTAGAGAGAAGGTAGAGAATTTTTCTAGAAAGAAAAAGTATTTACACTATCAATCCGGTGGTCGGAAAGTGTTTTGGGGAGGAGTTGTAGAAAGAAGTCAGATAATTTTTCTAGAAAGAAAAAGTGTGTACGCTATCAATCAATTTGTTGTCTACTAGAATGGTAGTTTTGAAAAAGAAAACACAATACCATGAACTTCATCAAATGAAACCAAATCTTCTACAAAACTTTGAAATTGTCAAATTAGGGTTTGTATTGTATTGTATTTTGTGGACATAAGAGGGCTTAACATACTATTTTCTTCAAATAAATAGATGTGAATGCGAAACCATGTGATTCAAGAAAAGACCAAGATGCATTTAAATTACATGTTGACAAATTACATAGTATAACTTATATGTATGTACATTATATTAGTATAAGTCATATTTTTTGAAAAGTAAATGGTAGAATTTCTTTTCTTGGTCAAAATTCAATTTGTTGCATTGTGGGGTGCAGTCAATTGCTAGGTAGAGCACGCAATTTTAGAAAAATAAAATAAAATAAAAAAAATTATTTTATTATATGAAAGACAATATAATTATGATAAAATAATAATATTATTATATTATGTTTATATGCGTAAATTTTCATTAGTTTCCTTAAATCAAAATATGCATAATACTTGCATGTTGAAGATTACTGTTCTTCAACTCATGCTTGTTCATAGGAAAAATGAGTAACTCATTATATTATATATATAGACCCATTTTTTAAAATTATAATTTAAATTATTACTAAAATAAATTAACAATTGAATATAAATATTGCATGTTCCTACAAACTTCCTTAAAAATTGACTTATGTTTTAATTGTGTACAAGGTGGCTACGCATTTTGGATATATGTTTTCAAGTCAATCAACATTTTAATTTTGTCAACTTTGTTTATCATTGCACTATACCAGTCTCTAATACAACCAACAACCTCATCTTCAATGGTTTTCACCTTTCAAGTCAACTTGAAAATAATTAATAATAATAATAATAATAATAATAATAATAATAATAATAATAATTAATTAATTATCATTATTATTATCAAATAAATTTCAAAATCATAAAATCATTTAAATATCTCTTAAAATGTTCAAAACAATATTAAAAATTATTTGACTGCAAAAGTTATGAGATTATATTATTATTATTATTATTATTATTATTATTAAAAGAGGGTTTAAAATAAAAATCTTAAAAAGTAATACCAATTTCTGGCGCCAGTTTGACTAATTAAAATTTCCATAGTAAGGTTCAATTTGTAAATCATTTAATATTTTAGAGAAATGTAGTAGGAAACTCATATATTTGAATTTTCATATATTGGTTCTAAGGCTGCCAAAGCTATTAATGATTTTTTTTTTCTTTTCAGAATTTTTTTTTTATTTTAAAAAAAAAGAAAGAAATTTAGTCACAATGGTTTCTAATACAGAAATTAAATTTTAATATATGATATGAGATAAAGCATTAGATAGAGAATTTTGGACGGCAAATATTTGCTATTACTTTATAAATAATCTTAACTTTGGTGCCTAAAACTTTTTCAGTACATACGTTATGTATTTTATCTCATTTGTGGTATTAAAAGGGAGGATTTTAGTCAATAAATTAGGTAGAGATAAAGAGAAATATAGATTAGATGTATCCATGATTTATAGCTTTTGTCAATAGTAATCATGTTTAGCTAAGCTATATATATTTTTAAAATAAGAACTTATTATTTTAAAAATTATTGATATTTTTTCTTAAGCTATTAAAAGTAATTTTATATAAAAAAATTATTTAGAAAAAATAGTATATAAATAGTACAATAAAAATCATTGGCTTTATATTATTTAAATTTTCAATTTATTTCATTTAGCAATTTTAATAAGTAATTTAAAAGTAAATAGAATGATATATTTATAAAATTTTATTTAAAAAAAATAATTGGCACCAGGTAATTCTCGATACCAAATTTTGCGACCTGGTCAAGGTGACTAAGGCGCCAACTAGGGTGGTTGAGAAGCCACAATGCCACTTTTAGCGGTCTGGTCAAGAAACTGGCAGTTTGGTCAAAGTGACCAGGGCGCAGGTGGTCCACTTTGCCCTCCAATTTATGTTTTATGATTCCCTTCAGATGTTTTCGGATATGTGATGATGCTTGAGACGTTAAGTTGCATTTTTGTGTACGCACTTTGCTAATGAAAGAAGCATTACCGTATGTGTTTGTTTGAGCATGAAGGTGTTAACTAGGCATCGATAACCTAACCCTTTCCTTTTTCTATTTTTCTTTTTTTTTTCTTTTCGAATACGAATAAATGTTCTGGTTGATCGAGCAAGCATTAGAAGTTCGAGTTGGAATCCCAACTTGGAGCATACATCTCATAACATTGATTTCACCTCTTTTCATTTGACTTTTGTACTTAACTTTTGTAATGTATTTTACCTTAATATTCTTTTGTCAACTTGTCCACTTGACTTAGTGGCGAGTTGAACACTAAGCTCATTACCATGATGTGATTTAAGTTTGGTGTTATTTGATAATTTTATATTTAAACTTTATTAAATGTTTATCAAACAAAGCTTTAATCAAAAGTCTTCTATCGCCATTTAATTTGTAAATGTTCTCATGTATGAGTATGCGATATATGTATGTGTGCATGAGTATTAGGCAATGTGGCACTCCGGGTAGGGGTCAGACGCTACATAATTAGTTATGAAATTAATTGAATGATTCCTTCTTTAATTTATACTTAGGTCGGTTTAGATCATATTCATTCAAAATTGCATAAGTGAGAGGAGTTCAAGGAGGATTAGATATTGTCGAGGAAGGAGTTGTTGGTAGAAATGAAAAAACAACGATATGAGTTTGAAAAGGAGAGACTCAATTGGAAGAATGAACATATAGAGTTGACTAAGGAAAAAGAAGATAGAGAGATCATTCAAATGAAAGTGAATGAAGATCATGAAACATGGTTGCTTTTACTTGAAAAGAAGGTAGGTATTGACGGATGTCGAGTCCGTCAGTAATTTAAATATCCTGTAAACAACAAATTGATTGTAGTAAACAAGGTTGAATCCACAGAGAACGGTTATCAATTGTGTATTGTATACCGACCAAGTAATGTAAATGGGGGTTTGAAAAGTGGATTTGGACTGAATGCTAAAAACGCAAAATATTAACAATCAAATATATTAAAAGACCCAGCTAACCGATCATTTAATTAATGTGTTGATCATTGATTCAAAAGATATCTCTATCAATTTTAATAACCATAGTTATAGTTATTGACAACGTGCCTAACAACCAATCTTTTCCTTAGTTATTAGACTGACCGGGTACGACCCTTCGAATCAATCACTAATCTAACACGTAGATTGCAATATGAACTAGAAAAGACCTATGGTCATAGCTAATGAATCAGTACGACAGTTCTTGAACTATGATTGTGAAACCTCAACACTACCTAGATTAGATTAATTACGAATTATCTAACATGCAGTGTATTAACATACTCAATTAACCAATCGCGCGCTTAATCAATTAATTAAATAAAACTAACATGACCTTAGCTATGGGCATAGAATGACCTTAACTATGGGCACAGAGATTACACAAATATTAAAAGATAAAGCAACGAAGCAAAGATCTCACGACACTAATTAATTAAATCAATCGTTTAGTTGGGCAGACTAGTTTAGCACCCCATGGGCGCAATCAACATCATTGTCTAAAATATGAACTAAACGGATAAAAAGAAGAAAACAGATAGAAAAACTAAACCCTGATTCCTTCTTCAAGTATTTTCAGAAAACAAAAGATGATCCAACTATCTGTTCTGCAGAGTAAATATACTCCGTTAAGAAAAATAACAAAACCCATAAAATCTCCTCAAAATCCTCTCTTGTATAATCTCTGATTTAACTTTTGAAAGATGTGAAAGTTTGTCTTCAATCCCTACTTTCTTCACTTTTGGTCTTTAATCCCAGAAATCTTCATAATTTGCACAAATGCCTCTAAACTGTTCATATTCACAAAAATAGGGTAAATTAGTATAAAATCATAATAATGTCCTCAAAATAACTAATGAAATAGTGCATAAATGTTGCACATATGGTGCTTAGTCAGGTATAGAGACTTCAAGTTGGCAATCAGTTAAAAATCGATTATTGACACTTGAGGTACATGATGATGATAAAGATGAAGGCTACATCTCATCAAAGGATGTCTCAAAGTTTTATAACCAACTACATATGTAGCAATTAGTATGTCATTCATTTATTTTCTATTCCATGATTCCATTTGTTCCTCGAGCAATTTGGTTGTTTCGCATGAACATATAGACTCAATACCTGATTATGATGCTATGATGGAAACAAATGAATTGTATGAGAGTGCAGGGGATGTCTTGGTTGACGATAGATTGATAGAAAATGCAGAAAAAAAAAAAGACACCCATGCTTATATGGTAGAACTATTAATATGTATCATGATTATTATGTATATCTTACTCATCAATAATTTCAAATTGACATTGGCTAAACATTTTTCTTTTAATTAGGAAGTTACTCTTCGATGGTCTAAAAGATCAAACAAACTACCTGCTGTTATAAAGTTCTCATTCATTAAGAGTGAAAGAAGAAAAAAAAGTCAAAACCTTTGAAGGTTGAGAAAAAAGATAAAGAAATATTATTGATGGAGGAATTACAAGAAAATGATGAATTTGAAGATTGTGTGTTTGTTGAAAAAAAAAATCGACTCAAAAAATGAAAAAATACGCTAGAGAATAAGGAACTAGTTTTGTAAGATAAATTCCATATATTAGGTGATAGTATACTTCCTAGGCTTGAGCACCCAGTAGCGATGGATTATATTTTGGAGCAATCGTTGCTTGAAGATTTCGTTAACGCGGCCTCGGAAACTATGCAAGTCAATTTTGTCATTATAGTTCCCTCTACCTATAACATTGATTTTCTAATGTTAAAAAATATATATTTTTTCTACAGACATTATATAACAACAACCATGGCAATATCATCAAATAGGATGAGGTATCTACTTGATCCATTAGTGTGGTTTGAGGATGACGACATTAATTTATTCATATTAGCAATGCAAAAGGAATTGGTGACATATGTTTAGTTAACATTGAGGTTTGTGGAAGCCACTTCTTTAAAACAATGAGATAACTTGATAAAGATGCTCAATCAAGAGAAGAATATAAGGAGTTTGGAGTTCTACTCTATGTGGATGAACATAGTTACCGGCAGAGGACATAATTACCGGCAGAGAAAAGGATGATTATCCGTGTCCTCATTGGTGGGAACTTTCATATGTAAGTATTTCATATCAAATTTTTTGACGCATTTTTTGTTAATAAGTATTATTCATATTTATATGTTACAATCTTTTATTGTGCACAAGGTATTATTTCTGGCTCACATATTTAGATTTCATTGGATTGCGGTACTATTAAACTTGTCCAATTGAAAGATTTACTTAATTGATATACTAGCCGATTATGGTGTTTCAATTTTTATAGTGGAGCAGTGTAAATGTTTAACTCATATATTACCTCATATGTTATTATTGATAGAGTATGTTAAACATATTGTGCGAAAGGACAAAACACTCCGTGATGGAGGATGGTATACTTTTACCTTGATTTCAGGAGCACCTATTGCTACACGAAAACTTAGCGGAAACCAAATCCATGCATTTGAGTTCTCAATGGGAGCAAAACCAAAAGCGATTGGATATATCATATCCGATGCATCCTTGCTAATCTCTGTAAATATAACACCTGATAACTCTGTTTCCAATGCGGTGATGATACCGGGATTTGAAATCTTTAACATGTGGAGGTTTGAAGGCAAATGTTGCCACAAATCATCGTAGCTACCCTAGGCCAATTTCCCAACATGTTTGAGAGCTCTCCAAGACTTGTTGCATAATAAATGCGCTATCCATCTATCTCGGACCTTGTTTTGTATACTTTTGATTGATATACTTTTTATAGACTTTTAAAATTGAAATACTTTTGATTTTCAAAGTTAATAAATAATATTTTTAAAAATTTTCCTAAAAAAATAATTTGTAGTGTTTAAATAAAAATTATTTCTAAATTATATTTAAAAAATCATATTATATTCTAATTTTATTTATTTTGAATTTTCATTATGAATAAATTATTATTATTATTATTTCTATATTAAATTTAAAAGGTAAAACAATAATTACAATAATTTTATGTTAGAAAACTGATATATTATGATAAAATTGATTTTTGATTTTTTAAATAATATATAGACATTCAATTTTATTTTTTTTAAAAAAATTATTACTTAATAAAGAATTAAAAAGAAGCTCAATTTAAATATTTGTTTTTATAAGTTTGCATAATCCTTAATAATATATATAATTTATTATTATTTTTTAATTTTTAAAAGTAACAACACTTTTGCAACTCAAAAATAATTATATTTTCAAATCAAAAACTATATTTTTTTTGTGGCGTAATGCTCTAATTTTGGAATGTACACTAGGTGGGACATAAAATAAAATTGAATATTTTTGCTTGTGCCATACTCTCCACAGTCAAAAGTTAATTATTTTATTTAATTTCATGTAGTTTCTTTAAAGAATATTCATATTTGTAGAGAGGTCCACTAGAAAAAATAAAAATAAAATAAAATAAGACAATTGACCTCTCGAACAATTATGTATTGTTTTTGTTTTAGTGGACCAATAAGTTTCCACTTCCATTTCCCTTAATTGGCTATTGTCAATTCATGTGTTTCATACATGCTACTTTAAAATTTTTTGCAATATATAACATTTTTAAATAAATGTCAAAATTATATACATATATATATATATATATATTACTAAATGAAATTAAGGTTGCTCTCAATCTTCTTCACATTTTGGAGAATTTAGATAGACGGGATTTTTACCATCTATGTTACTATAATAATTTACTTCTAATATCTTTATATTTTATAATTTTAAAAAATATATTATATAAAGTTTTTATAGTAATATAAATAAAAAATTATTTTTGACCATATTATTTTTTAAATACGGTAATTTCGTTAATAAAAAATTAGTTAGAGATTTAGTTTATAAATATATTTTTAAAATTTTAGAATTTTTTTATTAATATTATTTTTGAATAAAAATGAGAATATTATAAAAATTAGTTTTTTTTAATTGTTTAAATATAATTTACTTATTTAATTTTAAAATATATAAAATAAAATATTTTAAATATATAAAATAATGACTTGCAAGTTGCACTAGATGTGCTCATTACTATATTATTTTAACCATGATTCTAAATAAAATATTTTTGTTAATCTCCCTATATTATATTCATTATCAATAAAACTTTTTAAATTAGAACCACCAAAATTAATATAAAAAATAACTGAATATTCCATTCCCAACAACACTCAAGTCATTAAATAATAATTCAACTTTTGGAATATTTCATCAAACCCACCACTATAACACAAGGACAATATCGTCATTATAAAAAATCCAAGGGCATTTTCGTCCACTCGTCACAAAAATCCCACTTTCTCACCATCTTCTCTTCTTTCAATTTCAATTTCAATTCAACCCAACCCAACCGTGTCTTCCTTTCTCACTCTCTTAACTCGGTTTTGACTCAGCTACCAAAACCTTATTAATTAATTAAAAAATTAAATTAAAAAAATAAAAACCACCACAATTTAAATCATATATTAAAAAAAAAAATTGAAAAACGTGTATGGACGGTGATTGTCCTTCTCTATAAATATATATGTCTATATATATATATACATAGTGAAGAAAACAAATCAAAACCCAAATCAGCTTTTGAATCAAAGTCTCTAAATTTCTCTCTCTTTTTTTTCTTCAATTTTTTGAAGAGAGATTTTTAATTTCTCATCACAAAATGGCTACTAGTACTACTAGTACAACACATCTTAAAACAAATTTCATTAATAAGCCATCATCACTCTTTTCTTCTTCAGCTTCTTCAAAAGTGCTTTTGAATAAGCGCTTAAGTTTTAGAAGATCTTTAACAAGTGGGAAAAAGGGGGTTGGAGTTATTATTAAAGCAGCTATTAGTGAAGATTTGGTAAAAGCAGTTCCTGAAGAGGAAAAAGCTGTTAGTTTCAAAGTGAGAGGTGTTTTGACTGTGAGAAGAAATGTTAATGAAGATTTTAAAGAGACTTTGGTTAATCATCTTGATTGTTTTACTGATAAATTAGGAAGAAATGTTGTTTTGCAGCTTATTAGCTCACAAGTTGATCCAAGTAAGCTTCCTCTTAGCTTAAAATTTTATAATATAATACCTGTTCTCGTATTCGCTCGAATTCTAAATATACTAATTCGAATTTTGAAAAATTTATATTTAGGTATATTTTTTTTCAATTAATTGATTAATTAATTAAATTTTTTCTTTTGGGAAGGGACAAATGGGCCAAAGAGGAGCAAAGAAGCAGTGTTGAAGGATTGGGCAAAGAAATCAAAAGTGAAAGCAGAGAGAGTTCATTATACAGTTGATTTTAATGTGGATTCAAGCTTTGGAATTCCAGGTGCAATAAGTGTTGTAAATAAACATCAAAAGGAGTTTTTCTTAGAAGCTATTACTATTGAAGGATTTGCTTCTGGTCCTCTTCATTTTCCTTGCAATTCTTGGGTTCAATCCACTAAAGACTATCCTTCTAAGAGAATTTTCTTCACTAATGTGGTAATTACTCTATTCTCATCACTCATTTTTAATATTATATCATTTTAATTATTTATTATTTTTTTAAAATAATCCAAATAATTCCATTTAAATTATTTTCCCTTTTCATTTTTGAAGATCTTTTATTGATTTATAAATATTTTATATTAATTTTTAAAGTAATTTTATTTTTTTATGTTTAAAAAAAAAATTTATATTCATTCTCACATAAAATATTGAGATTTTATATACTATTTTATTATTTATATTTAAATATTTTATATTTTTATTCTGATTGTAATTAGAATATATTAAGTAAAATTTGATAAATAGATGTGATATATAGCTATAAAATTTTTAGAAATTTATATGAAAGGTTAGCAACTTTATTTTTTTATAGTAAAACTATTTTTTTTAAATAAGTTGGAAACCATTAAATAATTCAATTTATTTTTATGATAATTTTATGTAATAATTTCATTTATTTTTGAATGTGTTTAGCCATATTTGCCACATGACACACCAGAAGGGCTAAAAGCACTTAGAGAGAAAGAGCTTAAAGAGTTAAGAGGAAGTGGAAATGGAGAAAGAAAATTATCAGATAGAGTTTATGATTATGATGTTTACAATGACTTGGGAAATCCAGATAAAGGTATTGATTTTGCTAGACCTTCTCTTGGTGGTGACAAAATTCCTTACCCTAGACGGTGTCGTACTGGTCGTCCTCCTATGGATACAGGTAAATAAAATTTTCAAATCAATTATATTTATTTGAAAAATAATTAGTATTTATTTTTTATTTTGTATTTGGTTGTAGATATACATGCAGAGAGTAGGGTTGAGAAGCCATTGCCAATGTATGTACCAAGAGATGAACAATTTGAAGAGTCAAAGATGGATACATTTTCAACTGGAAGATTAAAAGCTGTTCTTCATAACTTAATTCCTTCATTGAAAGCCAGTATCTCTGCTGATAATCATGATTTCAGTGGCTTTTCAGATATTGACAATCTTTATAGTGAAGGTCTTCTTCTTAAACTAGGGTTACAAGATGAGATTTGGAAGAAAATTCCATTGCCAAAAGCTGTCAATCGGATCAAAGAAACCAGTCAGGGTATTCTCAAATACGACATCCCAAAAATCCTTACCAGTAAGTACCGAAAACCCTACTAACCCGTATTTTTAACTTCCGATAACGATAACGTTAAAAGAGATTTTAAACTTTTTAAAATTATCGAGACATCAAATAAAGTTTGATAAAATAACTAATTTAAAAAAATTTATTAAGTGGTATTTAAATAATTATTAAAATAATTTTTGAAGTATTAAAATGGAACTATTATTTTTTGAAAATAATTTTTAATTATTTTTATTATAATTTTAAAATATTAAAAATTAAAATATATTCATTTCAAAATTAAAAAAATATTTTAAATAACATGGACCAAAAAGAGGTTATCTATTCGATTTATCAAATGATGATGAATCAATAATCATAAAAATTGTTGATAAATATCAACATATAGTGGAATCATGCTTCATCAAGCATGTCTGTGAGTGGGGGACCTATAACCAGTGACAACATATAGTCATGAACACTACAACATATACATATAAAAGTCATATTTCTTAATAATTACACAAAAAGAAAAACAAATAAACATAAAAATAAATAAAAACCCATCAACATTTTATTTTGTCCCATTTCCATATACCCATTACCAAGAAAAGTCCTTTTCCCAAAAGTGCTTTTCATTATTTAACACATGTGTCCATATTGTAGAAAATAGACACAATTATTATACATTACTGTAGAGTGGACCAGCTAATAAAAATAGTGAATGTGATTAGTTTAATTAATTAATTAATTAAATTTAATTGTTATTGTAGAGGACAAATTTGCTTGGTTGAGAGATGATGAATTTGCAAGACAAGCATTAGCTGGTGTGAATCCAGTGACTATTCAAAGAGTTGAAGTGTTTCCACCTGTGAGTAAACTTGATCCTGAGATTTATGGTCCACAAGAGTCTGCTTTGAATGAAGAACATATTCTTGGTCAACTTGATGGCTTGTCTGTTCAACAGGTAATTATTTTAATTAATTATTCTACTATAATTAATTAATTTGCTTTGGATCTAGATCTTTACAATTTGTTAAAATATACAGGCATTGGAGGAGAAAAGATTATACATTGTGGACTACCATGACATATATTTACCATTCATTGACAAAATCAATGCACTTGACGGAAGAAAAGCATATGCTACTAGAACATTATTTTTCCTCACATCTCCCGGAACCCTAAAGCCTATAGCCATTGAACTTAGCCTCCCTCCGGCCGGACCGACTTCTAGGTCGAAACGTGTGGTGACTCCTCCAGTCGATGCGACTTCCAATTGGGTCTGGCAGCTCGCCAAGGCTCATGTTTGTTCCAATGACGCTGGTGTACATCAATTAGCTAACCACTGGTACGAAATTAAATTATATTAATTTGAAACGACTTTAGTCGGATTTAGAAAATTTTATATCTAACAATTATTTAATTTGTTTAGGTTACGGACACATGCGAGCCTGGAACCATTTATTCTAGCGGCACATAGACAACTGAGTGCAATGCATCCGATATTTAAGCTTTTGGACCCTCATATGAGATACACATTAGAGATCAATGCACAAGCAAGGCAAAATTTGATCAATGCTGATGGTGTGATTGAATCTTGCTTCACTCCCGGAAAATATTGCATGGAGATTAGCGCGGCGGCCTATAAAGACTGGCGATTCGACATGGAAGCCCTTCCGGCCGATCTCATTCGCAGGTACAATAGAAATCTTTATTTTCAATAATTGAAACCTTAGTACATATTCAAAAATGGACACAAAATTGTTGACAACTTATATTGTTGGTTCAAATTGGTGAAAAATAATGTATGATTGGATGTGATAATAACTTTATGATATCAATAATGCAGAGGAATGGCGGAACCGGACCCAACAAAGCCACATGGACTAAAGCTATTAATTGAAGACTATCCATATGCAACTGATGGACTCCTAATTTGGTCAGCTATAGAAGAATGGGTTCGGACCTATGTGAACCACTATTACCCTAATTCAACTCTAATTTCCAATGACAATGAGCTACAAGCATGGTACTATGAGTCCGTCCACGTAGGTCACGCCGATGTCCGCCACGCCGATTGGTGGCCAAGTTTGAAAACCGCCGAGGATCTAATCTCTATAGTGACTACTCTCATTTGGTTAGCTTCCGCTCAACACGCGGCTCTTAATTTCGGACAATACCCTTATGGAGGATATGTCCCGAATCGACCACCTTTAATGAGAAGATTAATTCCCGAAGAGAATGATCCAGAGTATAGTAACTTTATGGCGGATCCACAGAAATATTTTTTACTAGCTTTGCCGAGTTTGTTACAAGCTACAAAGTATATGGCTGTGGTCGATACATTGTCTACTCATTCTCCGGATGAAGAATATTTAGGCGAAAGACAGCAACCTTGGGTTTGGTCGGGCGATACTGAGATAATTGAAGCGTTTTTCCAATTTTCGTCCGAGATTAATCGGATTGAGAAGGAGATCGAGAAGAGGAATAGAGATCCGAATTTGAAGAATAGGTGCGGAGCCGGAGTGTTACCTTATGAGCTACTAGCTCCTAGCTCGGAACCTGGTGTGACATGTAGAGGGGTTCCGAATAGTGTGTCGATATAAAGCCCATTTTAAGACCTAAAGTTTAGGTATATATATAGTTTTGTGTGTGTAATTAAATGGGTTATTGTATGGTTAGATATATAATGAGCATGACTATTGTATTTGAATAATTTTGTATGTATTGTAACTAAATATGTATTTGGCTGTACCTTAATCTTTTAGAGTCCATTGGCATTGAAGAAATGTATTAAATAATTTTGTATGTATTGTAATTGAATATGTATTGTAATTTTTTATGTATTGTAATTAAATAATTTTAGAGTCCATTGGCATTGAAGAAATGGATTACATAAATAACACCTTGAGAGAAACAAAATGGGCTGGGTTAATAAGAAGAAATGAGGCCATATTATTAGAAGCTGATCGAAATGGGCTTCAATTTGTAGGCCTAATGTTGATAACAAGAACGAATGGGCTGGACATATAAAACTGTCCAAATTACAATACGACTTTTTATTTATTTATTATCTTTTTCAATAATAAAAAACTTTGAAAATATATACATCAACGGCAAAATTGCAACAATTTTAATTTTTTTTAAAAAAAAATTTCAAGTGTTAAAATGTAGCATAATACATACGAACTCGATAAAATAAATAAATAATAAAATAAAGTTAAATGAAGTTCGATCTATTTATAATATGATTCGTTTACACATTTATAAATAAGTTGGATTGACAGACTAACGTATCAATTTCTCTAACCCATTTGACTAGACTGAACAATTTACTTCAATTTATCATAATAGAAATTAATAATTTATAGTATATATTTAACCACAAAAATATTAATAGAGGTTAAGAAAGTTCGACTAGTTATGATATCCTTTATTGAGTAAATCGGTAATCTATTGTTGGGGAGACGATTATTTGTAACCATAATATATATATATATATATATAAAGTAAGAAAATAAAGATAGACAATAGGACATAAGGTTTTTTTTATGATGAAACCCAAAGCGGGAAAAACTACGATGTCAAGATGACTAGAGTGCAATTCATCATATAACAATAGTCAACAGTTACAACCAGAATATCACTCTTTGACTCACCAACCTAATTACATTAGTCAGAGTCTCATACACAAGAAAGTACTTAGCTTCGGTAAGATAGGGAAATTGACACATCGGTTTGTGGGACCGTATGAGGTTTTAGAGAGGATTGGTCCAATTGCCTATAGATTGGCTTTGCCATCGGATTTGGAGAAGATATGCAATGTCTTTCACGCCTCGATGCTACATAGGTATCGATCCGATCTATCTCATGTCCTTACCTGTGATACAATTGAGATTCGACCAGATTTGTCCTATTAAGAGGAACCAGTAGAAATTTTATCTAAAGAGGTGAAAGTTTTGAGGAATAAGATGGTGTCTCTAGTCAAGGTTTTGTAGTGCAACCATGCCATTAAGGAGGCGACATGGGAGACCGAAGAAACTATGTGAAAGAAATTTTCAACTAAGATAGTTTCGAGGACGAAATTTTTTAAGTGTGGTAGAGTTGTAACATCCAATTTTTGGGCCCAACATTTTCGTTTGTTTTGAGTCTTTTGAATTTTCATAAGAATTTGAAAATTTGAAATTTCAAGTAGAAATAACTCAAAAATCCACTCTAGGGTAATATCGTAATTAAAGACTTTAATGGAAGCATTTAGTCAAAATATTTTTGATTAACATAACTCTTGAGAGCATTTTCGTAATTTTGACCTTAATTTCAAATTTTGGGGATCTTTGAGTAAAAATGTGATTTATGCGAATAAATTTTCATGATCCCAAAAGCCTATTATCTAACCCACTAAAATCCAAAAACCCAATATACACTCCAATACCCATTCCTAAATCCTAAACCCCTCTCATGCTCTCTAACCACATTCAAGTTCTACAAACTTTCTTCCTCTTCCCACACCCTTTACATATTTCTCACAAAACCCACATCACACCACTTTCACTCAAAACTCCATTTTTAATTAAAATTCATGAACTCTCAACTAGTTTTAGTAACTAATATCATGTCGTGGAGGTTCTTGTTGTCTTTACCACCATCTAGTTCACATTTGAATAAAGTCTTTCAACTAGTAATGACTCATACATTTATTTCTTTTCAAAAATCAATAGTCATTTAGAGATAGTAAATGCTTCCGGTTAGGTGTAGAATTATTTTTGTCTCCAGTTAGCATTTAGTTAGAAAACCTAGAGTAGAAGGAGTAAATTGATTTTTTGTGTGTTCTTTGTGTTGATTGTGTGGTTATTTGGTGCCGTCAGACAATTTGGTTGTTAGTGAGAATCAAACCGGGGAGGCTTAATATGCTTTCGTCGGAAGGAAGGTTGACACCTTTATTTTACACTTTATATGGAGGTTTAATGGATGTTGTGTGTTTAATGCATTAATTGACTAATTAAAAAGGAGTAATATGGCTCGATTAATTGCTATAGCATAAAATTATTTAATTGATACTTTGTATGTCGATACCATGAAATGTGATAATTGATACCATGAAATGTGATAATTGAAGACTTGTAAATGTGATAATTGAAGACTTGTAAATCGACAATCAATTTATTTTTGGAATATTTAATTTGAGGTGTAAAATCATGAAAATGTAGAAATATGGATTTATGGCGTGTTATTGAATGAATTGGATATACATGGTGCCTTGTGGCTATATGTGGATTTTGACTTCTATTTGATCCAAATACCTCTAATAGGTGTTTTGGGAACCCTTGATGAAATGGAATAACTATATTGAGAAATAATGTGTTTTGAATAACATCATTGATTATTACTCTAGTTCTAACTTGGTAGAGAAAGTAGTGACATGTCATAGGGAGTAGGATACCTCTTACCTGGATTACATGAACAAACAAGGCTAAGCAGCCTAAAACTAAATTATTTAGGGAGACAAATCTCATCAAATGCGAAAAAAATATGGCCTTCGGATTCATCGTTATATAATTTAAAATATAATAATCGAACCAAATGGGGGTACAATCGGTTATTATAGATTTGACCTTTGGGTTTATCATGAGCAATCGTTCTTATAGTTGACATTGGTCTTATTGTCTCATTTTCACTGTTTGGGTTATGATTAAGGGAATTTAAAAAAAAAAAATCATATTTTTTATCTTTGAGATTCTTAATAGAGTGAAAATGCTTTAATTTGGCAAAAAAAAAATATAAAAGTATGTCATACTTGCTTATAATCAACTTGAATGTGTCAAATGGACTGAATATTATTGATTATTGCTGTTAAACTGGTCTTGGAATGGTGTTACCATGTTGTGTAATTTTTATTGTCAAAGAGACTCTGTTATGCTTAGAACTGGTCAGATTTCATTAGTTACTGAATTCGGAACTAGGTAACAAACTCTGCAGCTTCTCATTTTTACTCTTTATTCGACGTTTCTACTTGAGATACCAAGTTGTAACTCGGTACTAACTCGATATATAGCATTGGGTTAGTTTGTCTTCATTCGATCTGAGTTGTAACTTGGCATCGAAAGGAACTTGACATTTAGTATTGATTCCATTTTTTCTCTTGAGTTACCGAGTCGTAACTCGGCAGGAACTTGACATGTCGTCTCTGTTTCACTTTTCCTCGTATTATTGAGCTGTAATTCAACATATGACTCGAAATGAACTTGGTATGTAGCAACAGTCCATTTTTTCTTCTTGTGTTATCAGGTTACAATTCAACTTGTACTCGGTAATAATTTGGCATTTAGCCACCGTCCAACTTTTCTCCTTATAATGCCGAGTTTGAACTCCATATGAAACTTGACAAGTAACTCGGCAAGGGTTACTTTCAAGTCTAATTTGAGTAGGTTGGCGAGTTTTGAACTCGGTAGACACTCGACAACGAACTTAATATGTCTTGTTGTTATCTTTTTCTTCATGTGATGTTGAGTTCTAAACTTGGCATGGTCTCTGCATAACTCGGCACCTTTCAAGAAAATTATATAATCTTGCTTAATTGATTCTCAATCTTTTATATTGGAATGCTTTATTGATGCTAGACAATTCTAGGTGCATTCTTGTGTGTTTACACATAATTAAAATAAAGAGTATGTTATGTGTAATTGTTGGAGTATCAGGGTGTTAATCAGACATTTGATAATCTGACACTTTCTCTTTTTCATTTTTGTTTTTTCCTTCTATGTGAACATGTAATCAAGTGAGGTAAAGAAACCAAAGAAGTAAATCATTAGATAGCTTGGAGATCATAGTATGCACTTTAGTTTTTAAGATACTATTTTTGTTACTAATAATTTGTGAAACTTGTAAACTTGAGATTTATATTTTTTTACTTTGTGATATCTTAATTTCGACTCAACTATTACATCTACTTAAATTTGAACTCTTGATGTATTTAAGAAGTATTTGGGGAAATATATCTAATCAAAGACAACTAACTATACAATATTGATAAAAGATATGTTTGAATTTTGGTTTGAAAATTGATATATGTATTCTATATGTTTAAATCTTTCGGTAATATGGTGGTCGCCAGCCATTGTGTCACGGATCCTCCGTGGGTGTGGGTTGGATGCTATTCTTTAACCATATATTTTGATCTTTACTTGTGTTAATAGAAAACTGCAAAAGTCTCAAAGCTACCTTATTACCACAATTATACATGTCATAGATCATTACCATACTCACTAGAGAACTACCGCAAAAACTTTTTCATCTTTAAGACTATCGCAGAAAAAATTTTGACAACATTTGAGATTTTTTTTAATCAACTTTGATTTTTTCTCTCAGGCAACCAACTCAAAAACTTAATCATATAAACCAAAAACCATCTAGTTAAAGCTACTAAAAACTCTAGGATATTTACTTATCCTGAAAAATCTTTCGCCTTTCATCTTATCTAAACTCATCCTTACTTTAACTGAACCAAAACTCACAAATCACACTAATGCTAGCTCACGAACCAGGACTAATACCGATTGTTTGAAAAAATTCAGCCAACTCTTATATTACTTACTGAAAGAATCAGTGATACATTATAGTCGGGACAAGTATTAGTAACCATAAAGTGAAACAAACACACACAAGGTAAAAAATAAAAATAGAAAATAAGACATAAGGTATTTTCGAGGAAACCCAAATCGTTATAAAACCACGGTCTAATGGTCATAGGATGGCGAGAGACTAATTCTCTATGAAACAAAAAATCAACAGTTACATTTAGAGGACCACTCTCTCACTCCTCAACTCAATCAAAATGGTCATAATCTCATACACAAGCTCTTAGGATATGACTCTAACAGGACTTGATCTTAGAACTCAAGATCTCCATGGTTCCCAGGTACCTATTGGGCACCTCTTAAACCTAACCAACTAGACCTTTATTGTTCTATCAGAATACCTAATAATAGATATAAGTATCATGTTTATAGTATTATGTTACTTAGTCATAAAGTAATCCTAAACTATTAAGGAAACCTTTTTCCTATTTAGGATTCTCAAGATCTTTTTCCAAATTAAAATTTACTTAAGTAAATATCCCTAATAAACTATAATACTTCCAAAATAGTCTTCAAGTCTTATCCAAATTACCAAACTCGTCATATTCTCGAATCCATCCAAAATCACACAAACCACGGATTTTCATACCTTACTACAGATGGAATTTGCAAGAGAAGGTGTGGGCACATCCAATATCTATTAATCGTGAGTTATATGCTACTGGATTTATCTCAACATAAGATTTTCAATGATATGTGAGTCACCTAAATCGGAGTTTCCTCAAACAACCAAAATAGTTCTGAATATCAGAGTATATATGAAATTCTCGTCATAATTCCAATATTATCAAAATATATGTTATTACCAATACTTCTCCTCTAAAATACATTCATGGCAGTGACTATTGTTGCATTATAAGAAATTTAATTTTTAACGGTTAATAATTGGCAGCTGGCCTATTTTTGGCTAGTTGATAATAACTTTTGACATTTGACCTCCAATAACTTTCGACATCTAATATTTTAAAAGTCAGCTACCAATTCTTTCATTATTTATATTTTTTTTCAGCTGGTGTATCTTAAGTTAGTTGCCAAAAAGACTAGCGGCCAATTTTTTTATTTATTAAATTTACTTTTTGGCAGTGCTCAAAATGGTCACCTGCCTATGTTTTAAATTAACGGGATAATTCCTGGCGACTTCAAAACTTTTGACGGATAACTTTATTAGTGCCAATTGAAAAAAAATATATATTTCAAGGAACTTTTATTTTCTCTTCAAACACATTTTTCCAACTCTTCTTCACCTCTCTACTTTAATCTTTTCTCTTCCTTGTCTTTGTTTTTTAAAAGCAAAATGCATTTTAATCTTATTTTTTAAACACTAAAATTGGAGTTTTTACCTAATGTGGCTTATTTCAATTCCGTAAATTTGAGATAATTTTTATTTATTTGATGTGATATTTATTTTAATTTTTTTTAATTAGTTCATAAGTTATTGTATTGTTTTCTTTTAATAATTTGCATGTTGAATCAAGTATTTAAAGTTAATGTGAAATTTGATTTTATATTATAAGTATATACTCTTGGTAGAAAATTTTTCAGGTGAAGATGAAGTGGAAGAGGAGTGCTTGGCGTTTGCATGGAAGTGAATTTTGTATATATTTAATTTATTACACTATTAAATCTAATTATATATATAATTTATTACACTGTAAAATCTAATTATAATACATTTAACATTAAATTATATTTAATTAAAAAATAATATTAAAAATAAATTTAAAAATATTAAAAAATTTATGTTGTGTGGATCCAATCTATTTAAACTCAATTTTAATCCGCAATAAATGGATTCTTACCATGTCAAGTGGTCATGTCATAATCCAAATTGCCACCTCTAATTACTAATAATTTAACTTTTAACGATTATCTTTTTTCAACTGATTTTACGGCTGCTGATGCGACTCCTAATGCGAGCCGTTAATATTTATTGGCAGCTGAGATTAGCTGTTGTCAATATTTTTTTTCCTTATGTAAATTTAATAGTAAATAAATTGGAGTGAGAATATATGAACTCATACAATTATAACCTTGGTTCATTTATAAATAAAAATAAAAATAAATATTAAATTTTGTCCAACATGTAAGTTAATACATTTTGATAAAATATATTTAAACCTCATTTAACGGTAAATGAAATCGTTAGATTAGGTTAGGTTAGGTTAATGATGTGATCTGATTATAACCTTTACTTTCATATACATACATTACATATATTGCACATCTTAATATTACTATTCTTAAAATTGAAATTATGCTAAAATAATAATATTGATGGTTTCGTATATCATAGGTAAGTACCACCACCAAGGGACCATCTTGATAAGATTACATTTTATCAAAAAGTAACCAAACCTCCCACAGAAACTTTAACAACATTAGATAGTTACTCACTATATAATATTCTGTAAACTAAATATTTAATATAATATTTTTGTTTTGTGCTCTCTTATGGTTTATTATTTTTCATCTGTTTTTAGTAATTTTTGTATGTACTCTTTTGCTGTATTGTGTATCTACTGGTCCTCTCATACCCTCAAAATCAGGGTTCTTGTAAAATTTGAATGTGGATTAATTTAATTGTTTAAGTTTTGTTATAGTTGTTAAAGTTGAACCAGTATAGATCATATCCTAATCCAATTAATCAATGGTTATATACATCTTTCACCAACCATATCACATATCTATAAAATAATTCTTATTGATCATGGTCTAGTACATTTCACACACAACAATAATCCCCTATTACAAAACACAACTAATACACTCCTATTGTAAAAATAGAAAATTATTCTTTCGCCTTTAATTTTTTCAATTTGCTTCCAAACAAAATTAGAGTTCCTAAGCACTATTCGAGTTCATATAAGTTTCAAATCGGATTGGTTTGAGACACCTTATGATGCGAATTAAATAGTGTCAAAGTTCACGGAAGACTTGGGCAGGGCTAAGTCTATGAATAAGACCTAATGTTTAGGTACACTATCTATTTAAAATCACCCTAATTTAAAAAAAAAAAAAAAAACTTTAAGACAACAACTTTAAAAAATAAAGCAAAAGTAAAAGCTTTAATTTTAAAGTATGAGTGATTATACTCTAAACTCATGTGGATGTCAATTATTTTATTACATTTTATTAATGATAAACACATCATTATTAATGTTGTTATTATTGTATTAGCATGTTATATACATATAATTTACGTCCTTAGAATATCTCCAATGATTTAGTGAATTAAGACATATGTGACATATTTAATAAAGGGTGTGGATAATGATGTGTCAAAAATAATATTTCTAGAGAAAAAAAATTAAAAACAGCCCACAGTGGTTATTATCTATTCGGATTTTTCTAATTTATAACCAATTAGAATTTAACTACTTTTTCCTTTTTAATTTATTTTTTTAATTTAGATATAAATAAGGTAATTACAATTTAAAAATATTAAAAATACTGATTCACATCGTCAACTAGGACGTGGAAAATAGAAGCTCTACTTCACACCCTCTATTATTTTTTTCCACGTCATTTTTTGTGAATTCTCATTGCTATTGGAGCGGATTTTTTAAATAAAAACTCCAGAATATACATGTGGATGTGCAAATCAATAAATCCACATGCTACTGGAGATGCTCTTAGACATTCTACGTCCCTAGATATTCTATTATGTAGAGATAGTACAAGTTTGATCGATATTATATGATAATTATATGTACGGTATAGACTAGATTAATAGGTATTTGTTGGAGAACAAATATTGGATACACTAATTACGAAATTAGTACATAGTGATGTCTTTAGCAATTCACGTGATAGTTATGATTTTTGAATCCTTAAACCTGAGTATGTCACAGTTCCTATATAATGATTATAATGTTTTAATGTAGTCAAACATTATCTTTAACTACATAACCATAAAGATTATAATTGGACGTTATATGACTTATGCAGTGGGAGTGATTATATAAGATGAGATTTATTCCTCTTGACAGAGAGAGATATCTATTGGACCACTCGATTAACTGAAACTGAGAAAATGCATGATCATGCTAAAATGAATTAATACATGGTTTATTAATGTCATTTGACTATCTATTGGGCCACTCGATTAAGTAAAATTGAGGAAATGCATGATCATGGTAAAATGAATTAATAAATGGTTATTAATGTCATGACTTATCAGTTTACTTAAAGATCGAAAAAATGATATTTGGATGAAACATGGTAAACGTATAACATGTCATATATCCTAATAAGATATCATGAAATAAAAAGATTATAAAATAAATCGTCAATAGGTGCAATTAAATTATTTGATTAGTTATAATGTCTTGTTATAGACCAATTATAACCGGTGGACTTTAATAGTATCGATCCACGCAAGAGAATATCTCAGTGGAAAGTGGAGTCCGGCTTTAGAGAGGGATGTTGAAACCATTCGGTGAGACACATCTCTCGAGACAAATAGATACAGAGTTCTTGTTATTAGGCCCGCGACCAAATAACAACCTATTGAGTCGCACGATCAGATTATGAGTGAGTTAGGGTATCTAGTCAATGTTGCTATATAAGATAGTAGTAAAGATATCATATATTTATTTGAGAAAGAAATAAGATTTTCAAGAAACTCTGAAATTCTTTAAAACCTTGATTTGTCAGTCTAGTTGCTGACCTATTCCCAGCGGTCGAGTGTGACGCAATAAAGGGAGATAGTCTAACTGAGCAACACCTTTAATCCAGAGTCGCGAAGGTAGGTAATTATCAAGTGAGAATCCGAACTTTCACAAGTCCTAGCCCATACTATCGTGTGATTGCATTTTTTTTTTATTGTTTTCGCTACTTTTTATGTGATACATTCATATAATTGCATGGTGATTTTTCAACATAAAATTTAGGATTCAAATCCCAAAATCCATTCGATTGTGGGCTAATAATTTCATAGTTTCTTAGTATTTTGCAATTTGAATATTCAAAATTTCAACTTTGTTTTTTCAATAATAACTCCGACTTTCAGCTGCCGTTATTTTCTTGAATTAATTTTTACTCATTCTAACCAAACGATACTAACTAGCAAACTCTTGACTAGGAGTGGAAATGAGTCGACCGCTAATGGTTCGAGCTCAACTCGTTTAAAGCTTGACTTGAGTTCGGATTAAACGAGTCGAGCGAGCTTTATTATAAAAGGCTCGCGAACTAAATGAGTTTAAACGAACCTAAACGATCTTATTTATAATAATAGGGTAAAAAAATAAAATTGTAAAAAGAGTCTGATGACGAGTCTGACGAGGTCAAACAAGTTTTACGAGTTCAAACGAGTCTTATCAAACCGAGTATTTATAAACTCAGACAAGTTGAGTCGAACCTGTATAACTATCATGAACCTAGACTTGGACTCGGGCTCGTATACAGATTTACTGTAGTGGGTTGGTCCCGTACAAGTTGCGGAGGGTAGAAGCTTTGAGCCCAAATTAGAGAAAAGTGAGAGAATGAGAAATAAAGACATGGGCCTAGTGACCGCCATAAACCACCAAGCTTGCAAAAGGTTACCAAGGCCTGCTGCCTCCGTGCCCGACCGGGCATTCCAAGGAGTCCCATGGCCTGGCGACCTTCATGCCCGACCGGGCATTCCCAGAAGCCACATGGCCTGACGGCCTTCATGCCCGAACGGGCATTCCAAGAAGTCACATGGCCAGTCCGACCGGGCATTCCCATAAGCCACATGGCCTTGTGGCCTTCATGTCCGAACGGGCATTCCCAGAAGCCACATGGCCTGGCAGACTTCGCGACCGTATGGCATTCCAAGAAGTCACATGACCTGCCCGACCGAGCATTCCCATAAGCCACATGGCCTGACGGTCTTCATGCCCGAACGAGCATTCCAAGAAGTCACATGGCCTGACGACCTTCATGTCCGACCGGGCATTCCCAGAAGCCACATGGCCTGCCCGACCGGGCATTCCAAGAAGTACATGTCCTTGCAACCTTCATGCCCGACCGGGCATTCCAAGAAGTCGCATGGTCTGACGACTTCCATGCCCGAACGAGCATTCCCAGAAGCCACATGGTCTTCCTGAACGGGCATTCCAAGAAGTATGTCCTTGCAACTTTCATGCCCGACCGGACATTCCCAGAAGGCCTGGCGGCCTTCATGCCCGAACGGGCATTCCAGAAGTCACGTGGATCTTACAATCGTCATGACCGACCGGTCATCCCAGAGATCACATGGACCTGGTAACGGTTGTGACCGAACGGTACTAACGAAAGGATATGAAGAGTCGAATCGTAAACAGAATCAGTTAAATTAGATGGAATGTTAAGTAGGACAACAAATGGGTAAATCGGAAAAAGACCACTTGAAGGATCCCTATAAATATAAAAGGTAGAAAATCTAGGCAGCTAATGGAATCACAACCACAACTTTCTCTTTAATCCCTATTCAATCAATTTTCAATCAGAACTCACAATACCTATTTTTCAATAAGAACTCACAATACCTACTCTGGAGGGATCTAAACTATCTAATTTTTTATTTCTATCCTTACCTATAAAAAATAAATGTATTTTTTTTTATTACTTCATACAAAAATCACTTAAATCCACCAAAAATTTTATTAGATGAGTGGAAAAATCTGTTAAGTGATCACTACAACTAAAAATGAAATGCTAATTATTTATAAAATGAAGGAAGCTTTTGATAAATATATCATAACATATACAAGTGTAGATTCCATGAAACCGCATCAACCAACCAACTCAAATTCACACCTTTAACAACCAACATAGTGTGAAATCACATCAAAATTCAAACAAACGTCACTCACTTTATCATAACTTTCACTTCTTTAATTGCCATGAATCATCCACTACACAGTCACCAGCCATCGGCTGCATTGACCTCAAGTCAATTATGAAAATATCAACAACTTTTCCATGATGTTGACACAAATTAATTGAACTTAAAGTAGTGGTATGTTCTGATTCCTTTTCTCTTTATTTTATTGAAAGCACCAACCCAGAAATTGTATTCTCTTTATTTTATTTTATTTTATTTTATTGACATCTTCCACATGATTCATAAATATGATGGTACTATATAATTTAAAAGCTATAATAATTAATCCATGGATAATTTATTTTATCAATTTAAGATATTTTAAAATGAAGTGGTAGGTTTAGGAGTATATTCGAGTTCTTATACACTTCGGTGAGATATGTTTGGCATAAATTTCAGTTTAAATTGGATTTGAAATTCGTTTAATAAAATTAAATGATTTTTTTACATAGTTAATTTATCCCTTTATTTTTTTTTATAAATAAAAACAAATAGTTTTTTTTTTTTAAAAATTAAAATATCTATTTTCCATTTCATTTTTAATACTTTTAAATAATGTCCATGGTATTTTATAATTTATGAGTATAAAAATAATGTAAATTCTATTTTATTTTATATGAAAAATTATCAAAATAACTATTATAATATTCTAATCTTTATTTTATTAGTTAATTATTAATAAATGATGTAATTAACTTTTAAAAATATCTATATATACGATCCAATGAGTGGCTGAGAAATTGCGATCCAATGAGTGATTGAGAAATTGTGAGTTCTGGAAGTGACACATAAATATATAATGAGAAATAACTATAATATTTTTTTATAATATATTAAATATAAATAAAAATATTTATTTACCATTTTAAGATATTATAATATCATATTGGTAAGTTTTTATATTTTCGATATATTATATAAGAACAGCATGTTCATTCCGTGAATATTATTATTCGCTAAATAAATAAAATGATTATAATAACGTTTGTTTTTATTTATAGACGTATTTTAAAAAGGATTTTTGATTTAGACTAAATATACATTGTTGTTGTTGTTTTTTTTTCTTAATGATATATCTTAAATCTATTATATTTTAATTGTATTTACCATATTATTATTATTATTATTATTATTTATTTTTTAATTATATATTTTATATAATAAATTTTTTTTTAAAATTAAATTATATATTATAATAAATTGATTTGTTTTTTAAATTATTAAAATTTTATTTTTTAATTACATCACTTATTATAATATGTGCATAATTTTTATTTTATTTGAATAAATAAAAATTTTAAATAAAATATATTGAACGTATTAGAATGGTGATTAATTTTATAACGAAAAATCTTTTAAATATTAAAAATGACTTTGATCATTTCAATAACAATTTTGATAGTTTAATGAATAAATAAATGATTTTGGTAGTTTATGAGTAAATAAGTTTTATAATTTCAAGAATCATTTTGATTAATTTTAAAAAATAAAAATAAATGACTTTAAATAAGTTTGATAATTTCAATAGTTTCAAGAACTAATAAATTTTTGTGCTAGTTTGTGAATAAATAAATAATTTTAATTGTTTCATTAATAAAAGGGTTATTTTTATTTTTGTTATTTTATAAATTTTATTTGCATTATATAGATCAACTTTAAAAATTTTACAAAAATAATCTTTCAAACTTTCACTTTTAAAAAATGAACCAAATTGACCATTTTACCCTTATGTGATGACTTTTACATTGATGTGTGAAGTGTGAAGGTGTGAATGTGGTGTATAAAGAGGATTCGTGAAGGTGTGAAGGTCTATTTTTGAAAATCAAAATTTGGATGGCTCAAAAATAGAAATAAAATTCGGTTGATTTAGTTTTGAATTTTTAAACTTTGTTTGGTTAATTTTATGTAATTTTCCAAAAATAAATAAGTTATTTAAGTTGTTACTTAATTTTTAAAAATATTATTTTAAATATGAGATATTCAATTTTTTATTAACGGATGAATTTTTTTAAAAATATTTTGAGTAATTAAATAAATATTAATTAAATTATATTTTAAAATTATTTAGCAGATAAAATATATATTTATATGTATATATATATAAATGTGCATTAACAAAATTTTGTGATAATAAATTTATTTATTTATTAAATATTATTTTGTAGTATATGATGAAATATAAAAAAAATTAATTAAAATTTAAAACTATATGTGTTAGTTTCCATATCTACTTGACTTTAATATATATATATATATATATATATATGTATGTATATATATAAATCCCCCGTATCTCCATTTTCATTTTTCATTTCAAATTTAAAAATTTTATTTGATATAAATATGTTTGGATTTTTAGCAAATATTAATATTTTAAAATAAAATCAAAATATTTTTTAAAGTATATTTCTATTGTAATATATGTATATATATATATAATTTATTACATAAATATATTATTTATTTATTTAACTTATAAATTCTTCTATATGAATTTTATTTATTATATGAACAGTATAACGGTAAATAATTGTAAAAACTTAGTCTAATTATATATTATTATTATTATTTGAATTACAATTATAAATAAAACTAAAAATTAGTTTTATTAATAAATACGAAGGATACAATTATAGAAGGATAAAATTATATAAAACTTAGCTTAGTAATATATATATATATATATTAATATTAGGATGATACCATGAAAAATATTTGATGATGTTATGTAAATAAAATGTAATAAATCACTCATCTAATTAGATAAAAAGGATTAAAATTTATTTTTTTATTTAAAAAATAGTATTTCAATATAAGAAGGGAGAAGCAAACGGGCACAAACCTCTAAATATATTCCATACTTTTTTTCATATAAAAAAAATTCACCTTAGAATGGGTATAAAATATTGAAGTTATAATCATCCCATAAATCAAATCAAATTTTATAATTATATTAATTGTTGAAGGTTTATAAATAATCTTTTATTATGATATTTCCCATTTTGAGTACAAAAAAATACTGTATTTTAAAATTTATTACCGGTCATTATATTTATATTATATTAGTAAAATTAAAATTACAACATTCATCTGGCATGGATGTATATATTAGTATATTTTAAAATTAATTATTTTTAAAAAATAAAAAATTAATATTAATTACAAAAAACCGGGGTAGAATGGACCATCACATGTTACTCTTAGCAAACTTAGCTTTCATGACTTAATACTTTGGATATTTTTTTAGTTAATTTTATATACAAACTATGTATATAAAGTATAATCAGACACGTACCCCACATGTTGCTTCACCCAAATTTAGTTTTCCTCAACAACCACACATGGACTAACAAATATTTAATCCACTCAGTCGAATCTTTGACCTTTAATACATAAACAAAAATAAAAATTAAAATTAATTAAACTAAATTAAAATTTAAAATTTAGTTAAAATCTAGCCACCTCTGAATTTTTTTTTTCATTTACTAGAATAAATTAAATACTTTGATAAAAGTGAATAATATTTGTTTATAGATGTGAATTTACATGTCAATTACTAACAACCAAAAAAATTGTGTACAAGTCACTATCACTTCTTTATCACGCGCAACCAATACGTGAATAACATTATTCAAATAGTTCAATTTACTTTAATAATTATAACACAATAGACTTTTGTGCATTTGCTTTTGTTGAGTATTTCCACTATAAATAAGTCACTAACACTGGGACAAAAATCCACACACATCAAACACTCAAAACACTTCATCTCTAAACACTAATCAAACTACATGGAGATCATCTCTACTACCATATCTTCCTCTTGGGTTCCATATGTTTCCATATGGTTTCTAACCCTAACCATAATTTTGCTCGCCCGTCATTTCCGTCGACCTAGACTTAATTTACCACCCGGACCAAAACCCTGGCCAATTATCGGAAATTTAAATTTAATTAGTGCACTGCCTCATCGATCTATTCATGAGTTATCGGAAAAATACGGTCCACTTATGTATCTCAAATTCGGGTCATTTCCTGTGGTAGTGGGCTCATCGGTTGAGATGGCTAAAGTGATGTTGAAAACAAATGATGTTATATTTGCCGGGAGGCCTAAAATAGCTGCCGGAAAGTACACAACGTACAACTATTCGGATATCACTTGGTCACCTTACGGTCCATATTGGCGCCAAGCGCGAAAAATGTGCTTGATGGAGCTATTTAGTGTGAAAAGGCTTGAATCATATGAGTATATAAGAGTAGAAGAGTTGAATCTTCTTCTTAAAAGCTTGTATGAGTCAAGTAGGAAGCCAATTTTGTTGAAGAATTATTTAAGTGATTTGAGCTTGAATGTTATAAGTAGGATGGTGTTAGGGAAGAAGTACACAAATAGAGTTGAGAATGAGATTGTGACCCCAGAAGAGTTTAAGGAAATGCTTGATGAGTTGTTTTTGCTTAATGGGGTGTTGGATATTGGTGATTCAATTCCTTGGTTAGGGTTTTTGGACTTGCAAGGCTATATCAAGAGAATGAAAGCTTTGGCTAAGAAGTTTGATAGGTTTTTGGAACATGTGTTGGATGAACATAATGAGAGAAGGAGTGGGGTTGAGAATTATCAAGCTAAAGATATGGTTGATGTCTTGCTTCAACTTGCAGATGATCCAAATCTTGAAATCAAGCTTGAAAGACATGGGGTCAAGGCATTTACACAGGTATCAGTCCCATCCCTACCTAAACATTTTTTTTTTTTGTTATTTAAAAACAATAAAAATAAAATTGAGTTAGAAAAAGAATTGATTAGAAATTAACAGATTTAAATATTTACATATTTAATGAATTTAAATTTATAATTTAACATCTGAATAATGTTAAAAATATAATTAAAGTATTTTAAAGTTTTTTTAAATCATCAATTAAACTAAAATTTGATAATTCGATTTATTATTAATTTAGATAATATTTTATCTAATATTTTATAATTTTATTGTTGGTTTAGATAATATTTTATAAATTATTAAAAAAATTAAAATTTTCTATAATAATTTAAAATTTTAAGATGAATTTTGGCTAATAATTTTTCATTTGATTTTTTAAATAATTTTTAAAATTTAATAAAATATAAATATTACTTTTTAAAAATAAACTAAAATTTTATAAAATTACTATTTAAATCTGAATTATTGGTGAGGTATTGAGCAATGCCATAAAAATCGTCCATGAATTAATTAAATAAATACTAAAATTTAATAATTAAATTATTTCTCCATTTCAAGTGTTTTAAAATTAATAATAGTCAAAATAATCTTATCTAAGCGATTAGTATATATATATTTTTTTAAATCGTAAAAACAAACTACCAGACACCTTTTCTTTTTCTTGATTCTATCTTCAAAGGTAGCCAAAATTGACTATGTAATTATATATATAGTTTAGTGGTGGTCCATGTAGAAGGACCATCAGCCATCACTTTCTATCATAAATTATTAAAGTTTGCTGTATTTTGATGATGATAAAAAAATCCCAAATAGTTTGATTTAACTAGTTATTATTAATTTTAATTATTGCATATTAATTCTGACTAAATTCATTTGTCTTAGAATAATTAGTAATTTATTTTATTCTTTTAAAAAAATTATTTTATTTAAAGTCAGATTCGATTTATATATTTAATTTTGAATTCGTTCAAATTTTTTATTTTTAATAATATTTTATTTAATTAAAATATATAGGACTTAATTGCGGGAGGGACCGAAAGCTCAGCAGTAACAGTAGAATGGGCAATATCAGAACTTCTTAAAAAACCCAAAATAATCCAAAAAGCAACCGAAGAACTTGATAGAGTAATTGGAAAAGACAGATGGGTAGAAGAGAAAGATATCATAAACCTCCCATACATCGATTCAATTGCAAAAGAAACCATGCGATTACATCCGGTAGCACCAATGCTAGTACCTCGAATGACTCGAGAAGACTGTAAAGTCAATGGATATGACATACCTAAAAACACTCGTGCCCTAGTCAGTGTATGGACGATTGGAAGAGATCCAAACTTGTGGGAAAATGCCGAAGAGTTTCGACCTGAAAGATTTCTCGGAAAATCCATTGATGTGAAGGGTCATGATTTTGAATTATTGCCATTTGGAGCGGGAAGGAGAATGTGCCCGGGATATACTTTAGGTTTGAAGGTAATTCAAGTAAGTTTGGCAAATCTTTTGCATGGTTTTATATGGAAGTTGCCTAATGGTATTGGCTTGGAGGATTTGAATATGGATGAGATTTTTGGGCTTTCTACTCCTAAGAAGTTCCCACTTGAGGCTGTGATTGAGCCCAGGCTTGCTAGCCATCTTTACTATAAGTGAATGTTGCTTCAGAGTTTGTAAGGAAAGAACTTGTGTGATTTTAACATTTGGGTTTGTTATGATGTACTTGGTGGTTTGTTGACCATTAGAATGAAAACTCACGGAATAATTCCATTAGGTCATAAACTTATGAATAAATATATTTCCCCATATATTCTCAATTATAATATGATTATTGTTTTAATAATATTGTGTACAAGATAATGAAAAATTAGTGGTAGTTATAAGTATTAATAGCTATCCAGCTGTGAATTTTAAAAAAAAAACCACTAAAATAATTAATAGAATTTAAAAAAAAAAACATAATAGAAATTTATTTTTTAAATTTTAAACTAAATATTTAAAATAGTAAGAAAATGATATTTTGATTTTGTTCGATTACTTCTTTCTTTTTGAAATTATTTAAAATATAATCTTGTTAGGAAATTTTTGATTTTATCCCAATTTCTTTCTAATTCTTAATTCGATTTAACTAAAACAATCAGCCCAAACACAAACACAGTATTTGACGTGGTTCGGAAAATTGCCTAATCCATGGAAAGATAACAAATTTACTATAAGAAATAAGAATTACAAGTCATTCAGACAACACCTCTCTCTCCACACAAAATTGTTTTCTTTCTCAACCAGAATCTCTTTTAGGCGAACAACTCCACCATGACGAGACAACCCCAAATCAAAATTTCCTTAATGGCGAGACAACCCCAATACGAAATCTCCTTAATGGCGAGACCTCAACCCCAATAATCATTACCCCCACTAGGCATGACCCAAATCCAATGATCATTACCCCCACTAAGCATGACCCCAGTCCATCAATCACCACCCCCAAAGGGATGAGATTCCAATATGATGATGATTCCGATACGATGAATTGAACCTTGAAAAAAAAAATTGATGTAGGTTATCTAATGCTGGATTAGATAAAAAGTACAGGGATGAGGCAGTTGTGTATGCTGGTAATTTCATTAATAGAATACCATCAGTAACTATTGATAGTGAGATTCTCTCATAAATTTGATTAAGAAAATTTGTCATTAATAATAATTATTTATATATTTTTAGTTGTATTAGGCTGCAAACGAGCCGAACGGAGCCAAGTATATGAAGTGCTCGTGTTCAGCTCGTTTGTCAAACATTGAGCTCGGGCTTGACAAACTTTGTAAATGTTTGTTCAAGCTTAACTCGATAATATTTTTTTCTATTCAACTCGGCTCGTCTTAACTCATTTAGTTGTTTTTTTTTTACTAATTCGTTTAGTAAAATTAAAATAAAAATAAATTGAGATTAAATCAAACATAAATTTTGACCATAACAATAATAACAAAATACTAATTATAATCACGATACTAAGTTCAAAACATAAAAGAGATTGTTAATACAAAATACAATTCACAAGAGTATTCATAATAATAATAATCATTTGACATGAACTAATAAAATGGACCATATAAAGCCATCTACATCAAAATAGAGAAAGATGAAAAAAAAAGAGATAGAGAAGTAAGTTGACTAATCAAGTTATAGAGAGGCAAGTGAAACATAAATTTTATAGCAAGGTTGAAGAAGATGGAATTACTTGATCGGCTTAATGACGGAAAATTACACAAAGAGGGATGATAGCTATCTTCACAAACTAATAGTCATTAGAAAACTAAACTTGGGATATATAAATTGTTTTTAATTAATTTTTTTAATTTTGGATCTTTTTAATTTTTTTAATTCCAACCTTTGTTCTAATTATTTTCTTTTATTTGGACATATATACATATATAGAGACATTGGAAAACACGTTATTTATTAATTTTTATTTAAAAAATTTAATGGTAATATAGTGTATTAAAGAGTTATAAATGAGTTTATTAGCGAACATGAACAAGTTATAATCACACTTAAACGAGCTATGAACGAGTCTGTTTATGGGCATAAACGAGCCGAAGAAGGTTCTGTTCGAGCTTGACTTGTTTATTGAACGAGCTAGAAATTTTATTTGTGATCGTTCGTTTAGGTGTTGAGCGATCTTTGACTGAATCTTGACTAAGTCATTCACAAGAGTTCATGTTTGTTTACACCCCTAATTATCATGTAAAAGAATATAAGTTGAATTCAAGAGCCAAGAAATCCGTTCTCATGGAAATTTCTCCTAGATAAAATGGATGTCCCCAAAATATTTGGATTCGAAAAAATTTATTGTTAGCAAAGATGTTACCTTGATAAGAAATATATGTTTAGAGCGAAATCAAAAGAAAATGGTGAGGATGCTTTAAGGCAGGAGGAGCCGACCAAAAGCAGGTGGAGTTTGAATCACTAATAAGTCCAGCTAGAATAATTAATTCAAAGAAAGTTTTAGAGATAAAATAAGAAGAGATCCATACCCAACAATCTCAGCAAAATATGATCAATCATTAAGTAAGCGAAGATGCGAGATTCAAAAATGTGCTCAATTTGCTAATATGGTAACCTATGCAATTCCAATTATTGATGCAAAAATTTCTACCATATTTGCAGAAGCAATCAATTGTTCTGAAAGTTGTAAGTGGTAGAGAACCAAAAAGGAAGAGATGCAAAATCTGTTTAGATGAATGAAACTTGGTAGTTAGCTCAATTACCTAAGGAAAAGAAAATAATTGGGTACAAATAAATAAATAAGTATATATATATATATATATATATATATATATAAGGGTCTCCTAATAGAGATGATACTCACAATTAGCAGTTAAAAAGGCTATGCACAAAAGGAAGATATTATTATAATGAGGTATTTTCTCCAATTGTGAAACACCATTCCATTATAATTTTGTTCGTCTTGGTAGCACATTTTGATCTAGAACTTTTTCCATTAGATGTAAAAACTTCATTTTTATAGGGAGATTTAGAAGAGAAAATCTATAACTCGGTCAAATGGATTTAAAGTTGTTAGTATCCCAACGTACAAACAGACTTTTTGTCGAACTGCTCCTTACCGTCGTTTCTTATTTGAGTTCACCAGCCAATTGATCAAAATCCTCAGCCTATAAAGATCCTAACATGCCACTAGTCAAACCCTCAATTTTATTTTGATTATTTGACCAGACTTGAATATTTGACCACATCTTTTGATCTTTACTTGCGTTAATAGATAATCACAAAAGTTTCAAAGCTACCTTATCACCACAATCATACATATTCTAGATCACCACCTTCATCGCTTGAGAATTACCGCAGAAGCTTTTTCATCTCTACGTCCTATGCAGACCAGATCTTGACAACACTTGCGATTTTTTTTTCAGCTTTGACATTTTGTTTCTCACATAACCAGCTCCAAACTCGACCAAAGAAACCAAATCCATTTTTTTCCAAAACTTCTAGGGACTCTGAGAGTTTTACCCATCCTTCAAAACCTTTCACTTTCATCTTACCTAAATTCATGTTTACTTTGATCAAACCAAAACTCATGGATCACACCAATGCTAACTCACAAATCAAGGGCTCTAATACCATTTGTTGGGAAAACTCGGGTAGATCTGATACCACTTGTTAAATAAATCAGTGATACATTGCAGCGGAGACGAGTATTAGTAACCACAAGGTAAACTAATATACACAAGGTAATAAATAAAGATAGAAAAATAAGACACGAGGTTTTTACCTGGAAATCCAAAGCGGGAAAAAAACCACGGCTATCAAGACGGCGAGAAACTAATTCACTATGTAACAATAAAGCAATAGTTACAACCAGAATACCTCTCTCTCACTCCCTAATCCAATTGCATTGGTTATAGTCTCACACACAAGCTCTCCCAATATGGCTCTTACAGGATATCAGGACTCGATCCTAGAACTCAAGATCTTCATGGTTTCCATGGTTCCCAGACCTCCATCGAGCACCTCCCAAATCTAACCAACCAGATCTACATTGTTCTCTTGGGATATCTAATAATAGATACAAGCACCATATTTATAGCATTAGGTTACTTAATCACAAAGTAATCCTAAATCATTAAGAAAACCTTTTCTTATTTAAAATTCTCAAGAATATCTTTTTTCTAATTAAAATCCACTTTAGGTAATATCATTCCTATCAAATATGACATTTCTAAAACAGTTTTCGAGTCATTTCAAATTACAAACCAATTATGGATATCCGAGTATACTCAAATTCTCGTTAGAACCCTAAAAGAATAAATAATAAAATAATAATAATAAAACTTTTTTTTTAATTAACGATTTTGTTTTCCTCAACAACCCGCATTAAAAAAATCAATCAATCATTCAGAATCTTTCACTAGTAAAATAAAAATAAATTTAAAAAAATAAATAAATTGAAATTTAAAATTAATAAGTATAATTAACATTAATTTATTATACAAGTTGGTCCTTTCATATGGATAACAACTCAGCTATGAATATTTATATTTGCTAGCTGTCAATTATGAAAAAATTATATACTTTAGTGCCTATCATTTCACTTTAGTGGACATTATTCAAATAATAATAATAAATCCAATATATATATTTTAAAAAATTTATTTTCCTATTATGTTTGCTTTTGTTGAGTCCCTTCACCATAAATACGCTTCTAGCATTTAAAATATTGTTTCCATAAAGAGAGAAAATAAGACACAAGACTTATACGTGGAAACTCAAAACGGGAAAAACCACGACCGTCAGGACGACGAGAGACTAATTCACTATATAACAATAAAGCAACAGTTACAACCAGAATAACCCTCTCTCACTCCCCAATCCAATTACATTGGTCACCGTCTCACATACAAGCTCTCCTCATATGATTCTCATAGGATAACAAGACTCGATTCTAGAACTCAAGATCTCCATGGTTCCCAAGCCCCCATGGGGCACCTCCCAAACCTAACCAACTAGATCTACATTGTTCTCTTTGGATATCTAATAATAGATACAAGCACCATATTTATAGCATTAGATTATTTAGTCAAAAAGTAATCCTAAACCACTAAGAAAACCTTTTCTTATTTAGGATTCTCTAAGATCTACTTCCTAATTAGAATCCACCTTAGAAAATACAATTTCTAATCAAATATGATACTTCCAAAACAGTTTTCGAGTCTTTTCTAAATTACAAACCAATTATAAATACTGGAATATACGCGAATTCTTGTCATAATCCTAACAGTTTCGATGATTTGAATATGAATGAATTTTTTGGGCTTTCTACCTCTAAAAATTTCCCACCTGAGGCTGATCTTGAGCCGAGACTTGCTAGTCATCTTTACTATAAATGAATGGTTTATTTAGAGTTTGTAAGTTAAGTACTTGTTTAGTTTTATCATTTGGGTTTGATATGATCTATTTGGGCTTTGTTATGATGAACTTTTGCTTAGTTGACAACTAGAATATATCTTACTTTATGTATTAAAACTCACTCTCTCAATAATTCCATTAGCTCATAAACTAATAAATAAATATATTTTTCCATGTAGTATCAATTATAATATAATTATCAATTTTTCCCTTTTAATAATATTTTGTAAAAGATGCTGAAAAATTAGTGGTCGTTATAAGTATTAATAACTAATCATTCATAAATTAAAAAAAAAAAAACTACCAAATAATTCAATAAAAACTTGAAAAAGAAGTATAATAGAAATTTATTATTAAAATTTTAAATTAAATAGTTAAAAAAATCTTATATCACTAAAAGTAACTTCCTTTCAACTTTTAAAGAATATATATATATATATATATATATATATATTTGTTTAAAATATTGTTTAGGGGGAGTTGAAAATAAATCCTACTATATTTTGAATTTAAATTCTATCCTATAAAATTGCAACCAATATTTTAAACAAGTTCACTCATTCCAAAAGTTTAAAGGAATAAGTGACTCTGCTTCAATGTTTAGAGCGCCAAATAGTAAAAAGTCACGCAGATTTGTGTGGTTTGCTAATTTGGCCACCAACGACTAGGGTTTTATTTCATCGTGATATATTCTTTTATTACAGATATATTTAGGACAACAGATATTTGTTGTCCAAGATAATAAAAGATATAAAAAGCTTTTTAATAAAAATTGTCCAATAAAACACTTCAATTATATGGGCTTGGTGTATATGTAACACCCGAACTCCCATCTCGACTGAAGAGACGCGAAGAATGGATATCATGTGCAGAACTGAACGGACGGATAGATATAGCATATAGAAACCGATACATAGATAAGAAACATTGTAGAAATATTTATTATTCAAAAGTGATCCAAAATCAGATAGTTCAAATACAAATCCAATAAAGATGTGATCAAATCCAAAATACTCAAAAGTACTCATTCTGAAATCAAAACCAAAACGTAGTGCTGCGATTACAAGGTATCGAATCAATTTCAATCAAAATGTAATAATAATGAAAACAAAGTCTTGAAAAGATGCCAGATAATGCTTGATTCTGACATGCGAGTGATATCCTGCTACACTACCTGACTGCCTGAACTCAACAATTTCCATTCCCAAACAGGTTCAAAACATACAAAATAAAAATGAAAACCACGAAGGATCAGACTATCGATGTCTTGTAAGTAAGCCAATGCCCAACAAACACACACAGGATGCGTCTTACTTAACAAGATAAAGTGTCACACACATATGAAGATTAGTTTATAAACATGAGGTTTCAAATAGGAGCAATAAGTTGATTATTAAACAAATTTATCCCGATTATAATCCCCTTTAAGTGATCTAAGATAAGTGAATACATATTATTGCAATTACCATCTGAAAGCACCTTAAAAGTTATCAAATTATTTTAAAAGTAAGGACCGACATCGAACTTTGAATTCGGTATGCATCTTGGTAATCGACTCGGTCCTAGTACAATTGATTCTCTCATCAACACAGAACTTCTTGAATTATGCCAAATCATATTTTCCACCGTTATCAGACTTTAGGCACTTGATCCTTAACCCTGTCTGATTCTTAACTTTAGCTTTCCACCTCTTAAAGGTAGGAAATAAATCTAATTTGTATTTTAGAAAGTAAACCCAGACCTTCCTGCTAAACTCATCAATAAAAGTGATATAGTATCTCTAGCCACCAATAGAAGAAACGGGAGATGGTCTCCGCACATCTATGTATACTAGTTCTAACTGTTCTGCCTTTTGTTTTCTACCAGCCTTTATGAAACCGACTCATTTTTGCTTTCCCAGAATATAACTTTCACATAAACCCAAATCAACAGATTTTAAACCGTCTAGCTACCCCTTTGAAACTAGCATCTTCATTCTCTTCTCAATCATGTATCAAAATTTATTATGCCACAAACTAGAACTCGATATATTATCAGTTATAGCAACCATGTTTGTACACTTTGTAGTAGGATATAAAGTTCTAATCTTTGTACCTTGCACTATCACCATAGTCCATTTCACAAATTTTCAAGAAGCTTCCCTAAACGTTGTTATGTAACTCGTTTCATCTAGCTGGTGAGTAGAGATCAGATTTTTCTTCAAATCAGGAATACATTTAACATCGTGCAGCTTCTACTTACCTTCATTTGAAGTCTCCATATACATATCCCCTTTCCAGCAATCTTCAAGGATTCATTATCCCCAAGATACACCTTTCCAAATTTTCCAGACGTGAAGTTCTGAAATAACTCTTGGCTCGGAGAAGAGTGAAATGTTACACCCGAATCAAGTATCCAAGATTAAATTGGATTAACCATACTAAGAATTAGGGCATCCCCAATGACCTCTGTAGAATTTATAGAATCATTATCATCATGAGCTCTATGAATTTTGTTCTTCTTTAGTTTAGTATAATCCTTCTTGAAGTGTCCCTTATCACCATAATTCCAACAAAGAATTTTGATTTTGCATTGAGATTTTTACTGCCCCTGAGACTTTGATTGACCATGTCTACTATGGCCACCCCTTGACTTACTCCTTCCTCTACCCTCAACACTGAGTGCATTCCTAGATAAATCCCTAATTTCTCTTTTATAAATACTCTTGCTCAAGACATGATTGGGCATGAAATGCACAATATTTATACCTTATTTTATTTGCAATTCTGGGACTTTATTAAATATATACTATCTAATTGCTCTATTTTTGTATCTGTCGACAGTCTGGAGGCAATTACGGGAAATTGAAGGTTTTGAGGACTTACAGCTGGAATTGCCAAAGACTAGTCAAACAAGACCAAGTCAATTGGGTTTTATCAGAGTTGTTATATTTTAAAAGAGTTGTTATATTTTTAACTCTAAAATCTGATTTGTAATCTTAACGATAGAGATTTTTTGGTAGAGATTTTTAGGAGTCATTTGAGATTTTTTTGGGAGTATTTATTTAGGAAAGAAACAATTGTAAGAGGTCTTCTCATTCTTAATTTTATCTGGAGAATTAAGAAAGTACTTTGAATTTTTATTTTCTCTTGTACGATCAATTATATTAAGCTAATGAAGTTTCCCACGTCCATGAGGAGCTAAACGAACCTCATCCAGCTAAGTCAATTCTAATTACCGTGTTGTAAGAATTGTTTTATTCTACTATATTGTTTGATATTTATGTTTCTCTATGGGCATGGTCAAATGCACATATTGATTCTGATTAGTTAATTAAGTGCGTAATTGGCTGATTAATTAGGTTTAACACATTGCATGTCAAATAGCTCGTAGTTAATTTGACCTAGGTAATGTTGAGAGTGCATAATCGTAATTCAAGAACGGTCGTACTGATTCAATTGGTTGCGGTCACGGGTCTTTTCTAGTTTTTAGTGTGATCTACGTTAGATCAGTGATTGATTCAAAGGGTCGTACTTGGTCAGCCTATCTAGGAAAAGATTGGTTATTAGGCACATTGCCAATAGCTATAACCGTGACTATTAAACAGTGTAGATATTCTTAGTTTCGATGATCAACATTTAATTTGGATTAATCGACTTAGCTGGGTACTTAATTATAATTGATTTTTCATCTTAAATTTAATTCTAGTGTAATTAATCGCATATCCTCAAAAACCCCCATTTACTTTGATTTGGTCAATACGATTGCATTAGTTGATTTTCGTTCTCTGTGGATCGACCCTGTTTGCTACAATTTATTGTGTTTGCAGGTTGAATTAAATATTGACGGATTCAACACCCGTCAAAATTTTGGCGCCGTTGTCGGGGAACGGTTCTAATTGATTTTGTTTTTGTATGACCAGTTCTGATCGTACAGGAAAACTCCTATACAATCCTGAAATTGAGAGAACTTTCAGGAGATTGCGTAAAGAAACGAGAATCAGAAAGTAGACTCTCAAGATTCTACACTCTGTCTCATTTAGTCAAGCTACGTATTCTGAAAAATGTTACGATAATTTTGACCTAACTTCTGTCGTGCCCACAGCTGAAGACATGGCAATAAATGGTCAACAATAACGAACGCTCAGGGAGCTAGGCCGACCACAAGCTAATCAAACCCCACTCTGTATTACTTACCCTGATACAGAAGGAACATTTGAACTGAAATCGGGTTTGATCAATCTGTTGCATATCTTCCGTGGAGTCGAAAACGAGGATCCTCACAAACACCTGAAGGCCTTTCATGTCACTTGCTCAACGATGAAGCCTCAAGGTGTTTTTGAAGAACAGATTAAGCTATGCGCATTCCCTTTCTCTTTGGACGATGCCGCTAAGGAATGGTTATTTTATTTACCATCCGGATCAATCACATCCTGGGATCAGATGGTAAGAGTCTTTTTGGAAAAATTCTTTCCTGCCTCGTGAGCTGCGACACTCAGAAGGGAGATATGCAGCAGTAAGCAGAAGGATTCAGAGTCTCTACATGATTACTGGGAGAGATTCAAAAGGACCTGTGCAAGCTGCCCACAACATGAATTAACTGAAGAAGCACTGATCCTGTACTTTTATGATGGTCTCTTGCCCATGGAGAGACACATGATTGATGCAACGAGTGGAGGATCCCTTAAAAATAGAACCCCACAACAAGCTAGGGATTTGATCTCTACGATGGCAGCAGCAGCCGAAAACCATAAATCTTGTCCAGAACCTTCTGGAGCTGCTAATCAGATAAGTAATTCTGCCTTGTCAAATCAAATTAAGGAACTGACAGTTTTGGTTCATAAAATTGCTGCAGGTAATGTACAACAATCGCGCCCACAAGTAAGGAGTTGTGGAATATGTGCTTCACCTAAACATCCTACCGATGCGTGTCCGACCTTACAAGAAGATGCAACTGAAGAAGTCAATGCAGCTGGATATTATGGAGGTCAGAGAAAGTATGACCCTTACTCAAACACGGATAATCCAGGATTACGGGATCATCCTAATCTCAGATATGGGTCATCGAATTACCAACCGAGACAACCACCTCCTCAGAACCAACAGTCAGGTATGTCTCTGTCCGATATTGTTAAGCAGTTAGCAACTAACACACAACATTTTCAACAGGAGACACAACAGAGCATAAAGAATTTGGAGAAGCAAATGAGTCAACTGGCCACTACTGTAGGCCGGCTAGAATCACAAGAAAAGCGTCCATCACAAACAGAGCTAAACCCTAAAAACGTCAGTGCGGTTACTTTACGGAGTGGAAAAGAATTGACAGATCATCATGCCCACGGCAAAAAAACCCTATCTGATCACCGTGCTCATAGTGAAGAACAGAAAGAAGAAATTAACGTAGAAACCCTAACTCAGGGAAAGAGTCGTGCCCACAGCGAAGGGGTGCAAGTGGAGAAATAAATCAACGTCAAAACTGGTTGTGATGTACTGGAAAAGCCGAAAACCTTAAAAGTCAGACCACCTTTTCCTGGCAGATTCGAGGAGTCTAAGAGAGCCAAAGAAGAGAAGGAGATCTTCGATACCTTCAGTAAGGTTGAGGTAAATATTCCTTTACTCGATGCCATTAAACAAATACCTAAATATGCTAAGTTCCTTAAAGAATTATGTGTAAATAAGAAAAAGCATAGCGGGTATGAGAAAGTCTTGATGGGTCAAAATGTTTCGGCTGTTCTACAAAAGAAACTACCCCCTAATAGAGAAGATCCAGGTTTGTTTGCTATCCCTTACATTATTGGTAGTATAGAAATTCAAAGAGCAATGTGTGATTTAGGAGCTTCACTTAATGTCATGTTGTATTTTCTTTATTCATGTTTGTGAATGGGTTCTTTGAAAGAAACAGGGGTTGTCATTCAACTAGCTGATAGGTCCCTAGTTTATCCTAAGGGAGTTCTAGAGGATGTACTTGTTAAGGTGAAGGGTTTAATCTTTCCTGCATATTTTTATGTGTTAGACATGGGTGGTAATGATATCTCTACGATTCCTTCTGATTTATTGCTAGGGAGACCTTTCTTTAACACTACGAAAACTAAGATAAATGTTCAAGATGGTACCTAACTATGGAATTTGATGGCGAAATTGCCAAGTTTAATGTTTTTGATGTCATGAAACATCCTAATGATTTGTCTAGTATTTGCAGAGTGGATGTTGTAGAACCTTTTGTTCAACAATGTTTTGAATTAAGCAGGGAAGATGAACTAGAAGTAGTGTTGTGCAACAGTTTACAAGCAGGAGACGAAAAGAAGGATTTTTCCTTTGACAAAGTTCTGGTGGAAGTTTTGTATGAGTTGGAAACATTAAATCCACGAGTAGGTATTAATACAAATTTCGCTATGCCCACGACTAAACTTCAATTACCTTCAATTGTGCAGGCACCGATTTTGCCCGGTCATCTGAAATATGTCTATCTAGGCAATGAGGACACATTACCAGTGATCGTTTTCAACAAGTTCAGCATTAAGCAGGAAGACCAACTTATTCAACTTTTGAAAGAACATAAGGACCATCAATGACATAAAGGGTATCAGTCCATCCACCTGTATGCACAAAATACTTCTAGAGGAGGATTGTAAACCAATTAGACAACCTCAGAGACGGCTAAATCCTCCAATGATGGAAATAGTGAAAAAGGAGATTCAAAAGCTTTTGGATGCTGGTATGATCTATCCGATCTCAGACAGCAATTGGGTAAGCCCAGTTCAGGTAGTTCCCAAGAAAACAGGTATAACGGTAGTCAAAAGCGACAATGGTGAGTTGGTACCCACTCGTGTCCAAAACGAGTGGCGGGTTTGTATTGATTATCGTAAATTGAATGCCTCGACTAAGAAAGATCATTTTCCCTTGCCTTTTATTGATCAAATGTTAGAAAGACTAGCAGGAAAATCTCATTATTGTTGCCTTGATGGTCTTTCAAGTTTTTGGCAGATACCAGTTGCACCAGAAGATCAAGAAAAGATGACCTTTACATGCCCATTCGGTACATTTGCTTATCGGCGAATGCCGTTTGGGTTATGTAACACTCCTGCCACATTTCAACGGTGTATGGTCAGTATATTTTCTGACTATGTCGAGAGCATAATTGAGGTATTTATAAACGATTTCACTGTTTATGGAGAGTTTTTTTTTAATCTTGTTTAGTCAATCTTGGTAAGGTTTTGCAACGATGCGTGGACTTGAACTTAGTATTGAGTTATGAAAAATGTCATTTTACGGTTGATCATGGTTTAATACTCGGTCACATTGTATCTGCAAGTGGTATTGAGGTCGATAAAGTTAAGATTAATGTGATTCAGTCTTTACCTTACCCCGTATGTGTACGGAAAGTTCGTTCTTTTCTTGGACATGCAGGATTTTACAGGAGGTTTATCAAGGACTTTTCCAAAATCACCCAACCTCTGTGTAATTTGCTAAAGAAAGATATTACTTTCCATTTTGATGAAAGCTGCAAAGAAGCGTTTAACATTTTGAAAGTGAAACTTATCACCGCACCCATAGTTAAAAGCCCTAATTGGGATGTCCCGTTTGAAATCATGTGTGACGCAAGCAACTATGTCGTGGGCGCAGTTCTTGGGCAAAGAGTAGGAAAAGAACCTCACGTGATCTACTACGCCTCACGAACACTGGATAGTGCACAATGCAACTACTCTACAACAGAAAAGGAGCTTTTAGCAATTATTTTCGCTTTAGGAAAATTTCGTTCTTATATTGTGTACTAAAGTGATAGTTTTCTCTGATCATGCAGCTCTCAGATATCTGATGTCAAAGAAGGATGCGAAATCCAGGTTAATACGGTGGATTCTTCTCCTTCAATAATTTGATTTAGAGATAAAAGATAAGAAAGGATCGGAGAATCTTGTAGCAGACCATTTGAGCCAGATAGTCACTTCCGAGACAACTCAACCTGTGAACGACAAATTTCCGGATGAATATTTGTTCGCCATGGGCATGACCCATCCTTGGTATGCTGACATAGTCAATTATCTCGTTACTGGTAAATTGCCTTTTAAATTGAGCAGGGGTGAGAAGGATAAGATCAAAAGAGATTCTCGAAACTACGTATGGGATGATCCTTATCTATGGAAGCATTGCTCGAACCAGATGATTAGAAAATGCATTCCTAAGGAGGAAACTGAATCAATTTTGAGAGCATGCCATATAGAATCTTGTGGAGGTCATTTTGGACCTCGAAGGACAACCAAAAAGGTACTTGATTGTGGATTCTTTTGGCCCAATTTATTTTATGATGCATACGTCTTTTGCAAACCCTGTGATAACTGTCAGAGAACAGTGAGCTTAGGCCGTCGTGATCAAATGCCTATGACTCCAATCTTAATAGTTGAAATTTTTGACGTATGGGGTATTGACTTCATGGGTCCTTTTCCACCTTCATTTGGGTTTCATTATATTTTATTGGCTGTCGATTATGTTTCAAAATGGGTGGAAGTTAAAGCGACCCGGACTGATGAAGCTAAAGTTGTTGTAGACTTTGTTAGGTCTAATATCTTCTGCAGGTATGGTACACCTCGAGCCATCATCAGTGATCGCGGAACCCATTTTTGTAATAGGACCATCGAAGCCTTATTCAGAAAATATGGAGTGACGCACCGCACCTCAACCGCCTACCATCCTCAGACAAACGGACAAGCTGAAGTGCCAAACAGGGAGATCAAGTCAATCCTTGAAAAGACAGTAAATCACTTCAGGAAGGATTGGACTTTACGTTTAGAAGATGCACTGTGGGCATATCGAACTGCCTACAAGTCGCCTATTGGGATGTCTCCTTATCGCGCTGTCTATGGTAATGCGTGCCATTTAGCGGTTGAATTGGAGCATAAGGCATTCTGGGCCGTGAAAGAGTGCAACCTGAGAACAGATGCTGCTGGTGAGCAGCGAAAGCTCCAAATCCAAGAGTTAAAAGAAATTAGGAATGATGCCTACATCAGAGCTCAGCACCACAAAGAGACATTGAAAAGAGAAGATGATCTTCAAGTCTCTAGAAAATCATTTTTAGTAGGCCAAAAAGTTTTGTTGTACCATTCGAAATTTAAATTATTTCCAGGAAAATTGAGGTCAAGATGGATTGGCCCTTTTATAGTTGTTAACGTGTTTCCTCATGATGCAGTAGAGATAAAGAGCATGGAAACAGGGAAGGTTTTCAAGGTCAATGGGCATAGACTTAAGAACTTTGTTCATAACGTGTACCATTGTTCTTTAGTTTTGGACTCTAGTTTCTTCTCCAACAAAGGTTCATAAAGACCTTTCTAATACAAATAATCCTCAATCTACATATTCTAGAAATAAAAAACCTTTCATTCGAATTTCTCAATTCGAACCTTGGCACTCTCTATCTTCCCAAATTGTTGTGATACGAACCAAAAAATACCAGCTGTTAGGGTTGAAACACCACAAGCAATCAAAGATAAAGTGCAAAGATAGAGTAAAGTAAAGAGACACACAGATTTACGTGGTTTTCCAAGTTGGCTAATCCACCAGGGACTAAGGCTTTACTTCACTGAGATATATTCTCTTGTTATATATACATCTAGGGGAACAAATATTTATAGCCTAAGAGAATAAAAAAATGCTGCCTAATAAAAACTGCCCAAAAAGCACTTTAATTATATAGGCTTAGTGTATACCCCTAAATCTATTATCAAACTCAATATCTCAATAATAAGTCGCAAGTTGTATGTCGTAGATCGACAACACAACTACCTAATAAACAATGTGAAATTACAAATCAAAAGAGTTGAGAGAATGTAGATAAATTATTAAAACACAACAATCTAGCTATGTAGGTTACTCACAGCTTACTCTCGATACTTATTTTTCCGGCTTGGTCATAACCGTGACGCAGACCAAGGCGTGGACTAAGGCGCAGAGACTCTCGATACATGTTTTCACAACTTGTCAATGACCAAGATGAGGAACATGTTCCAAACTAAGATGCTCAATTTACAAAACTTGTTGTATAATGTTAATTTACACTCAATCTAACCCTAAAACAATTATCTAACTTCCCTTTCCATTAGAAGACCAATTTAACATCTATAAAAATGTTTAAAGAGTGACAAAAAGTTGAACAAAACTTGATTAGAGGGGATTCAACCTTTGGAACCTAACTTAACATTTTAGGTTCCAAAGAATTGTAAACACCCAATTACCTCACAAAGGTTCCTAAAACAAGTTTCTAAAATGTAAATCACAAGAGATAAAGCCTTAACTCAAAATAAACACACCATTAGGAAACCTGCCCCATCTATCTTACAAGATAATAACATGATAAAAAATGACTAACAAGAAAGGTTAGACAAGGAATCGGCTACCCAACACAACTATTTCATCCAATCATCAGATTAATCCATTTATTGAATTTAAAAGGGGTGGTAAGGCACACATAAGACTATACAAGCATACACATGTGAGTGTATATGCATAACATCTCATTATGAACACCAGTCACTTCTCATATAGTAATTAATCAATTTTATTATCATGCCCATAAACAAACCATAGAATTGAAAACGGGAGACAAGTAGACTAAAGTCCCAAGACAGGCAAGCTCGTAATAAACCGAAGTTCCAAGGCGATCCTAACACTACAAGAATTCAATGGATTCATAGATGGATCATCATTCCAAGAATCTGTAATACAAGACTAATTCATTGCCTCGTTAAATGAACAGACATATTCGCATGGCTAATTGCTGATTTATGATATAAACATGTCGAAATTACTTCTAATCCTTCTACATGCTTTTTATTCTATCTTTTAGAGCTAGTTTAAGGGAATTTATCACCACATTTTCATAATCTTATAATCAATTTAAGAAAAGAGTATGATTTCTAAATATTCATTAAGTCAAGTTATTGACTAGCATAAGGCCAATGATTCAAGTAATCACATTGTCTTCAAGTTAAGTCTTAGTGACACCAAATTTGTGTTAAAAGTCACATTCAAGGTATTCAGTTCCCATCCACACTTAGCATAAACATATCTATTTAATTTATTTAACAACAATTAAGTTATGTGTGGCAAACATGGAACCCTAGATAAGGTTCTAATACATTGTTCTCAACCTAAAACATTCAACAATCATTAACCAAGTATGGATGGCTTAAAATGAAAGATAAAAAACGTGAAAATAAGTTTCTCCATGTTAGGAATCCACCATTTGAAGGACCTCCTATTGTTGGCTACTCATTTAATCAACAAAAAAACAAAAATCAATAAAAAAATCAATTTAAAACCCCACACAATTCAATTTTGCAAGACATGACATTACAAGAGTATAGAAATTAGGGATATAGTATCTAGACTAGGGGTGTCAAAATGTGTTAACGGATTGCGTCAAACCGAATCCAATTCTGTTTATTTATAAACGAGTTAGGCGGGTTCTTGTCATACTCATGTTAACCCATTTATCCTCCACCTAACCCATTTATTATCGAATTTGTGTTGTACCGTGTTAGCCCATCGTGTCGAGTTTTTATTTTTTTATTCATATATAAGAAAAATAATATTAAATAATCCCTAAGGAGAATAGATATAGATCACATTTGGAGAAAAATAAGGAGAAAAAGTGCTCGAGGTGTCATTAAAAGGGACACACTATGTCAAAATGTCGCAATGCTCCAACATCTTTTGGTGGAAGTAGTACTAGTAGTAAGCAAAAGCGTGTTATGCATTATAAACAGTATAAGGGCTCAAGGCCTACCGTTCAAACTTTTAAGGAACCCGAATGGGACAGGTGATATGAGTTCCATGTACCTTCCAATGATGATCAAAGTTCTAAACAATAAAGTGAGAGTGAATTTAATAGTCCCACTTGAAGACTCTTTTTTCAATATGTTGGAAGTAAGTTTGTTTGTAATATCAATTACTTTTTTTTTTTGGGTTTATGAAAATATTTGTACCAGTTTTGAGCTATGTTTTCGGTAAATCGTATAGAAAATCAATAAATAGGTTGTATCAAGTGATGATATGATAGCTCTGCTCTGTTACTGATTGTGATTAATCTGTCAAAATTTTTGAGCATATTTCACTCACTGTTATAATGAGATGTTTAGAGCAGTTTTGTATTATTACATCCCTTTATTTCCAATAGAAAGACGTTTAGTTAATGAAAGATCCTACCACATGAATACTTTAACAGTTTCATGGCTTGCTCCCACTTTAATAGTTCCCAAGTTTCAGATAATAAATTCGTATTGTGGGATGTGCGTAGGCCAGGCTCTGAGGGGTGGCGGGAGGGGGCCTCAGAGCCGAGGTGAGCTAAAATAATGCAATAAAAATTAATTATTGAAATTAAATTAATTTGATGTAAACGAACTAGTTTATATTACTATTCATTTTGGTTTATAATATCGAATTTGTTTATCTCATGAATCGTCATGTTAATTTATTTTATGGATCGTCATGTTAATTTATTTTATGGATCGTCATGTTAATTTATAGTATTGAATACTAGTACTCATGTTTACCCTATTCATGATCATATTAAAAAATATATATATATATATATATATATATATATAAATTTGAAGGGATCATTATATCATATTTGCAGGGCTCCAAAAATATAAAGACCGTACTGGATGTGTGAATAAGATTTAGAATTTCTTATCTTTATTTAGAATTAGTAAAGGCACATAACATCTCAGTTGGACAAGATTGTGGGAGTAATAGAATAGAACCATTTGTATTATCAAAAAGTGAGAAGTGGTTACCATGTTATAATGATAATCTTGAGTTGATGTTTCTGAAGAGACATCTCAATTAGTTACAAGAAAACTACAAGGTATCAAGAACTTTGGCTAGTGTGTTCATTTTACTTATTCGGTGACTGATTAGGCTAGTTTTGAACTAGTTTCTTGTACATTTGATATCCTTTTACGGTAATATATTTTTGTAACAAAAATGGAAGTTACTACTATGAGTGGGCTTTTCAATTATTGCGGCGCTGTTTGTGAATCATTAGTTTTTGGTCTTAATAAAAAATGTTGTGTTTTTCACAATCGACTGGACTTGTGTATTGTAGCAACCCAAAAAATGATGACCTCTATTTTTTTTTTTGGCAGTAATGGAAATGACCTTTCTTGGCTGGTAAAAAGATGATCATCAATATTAATTACCAAAACCTACATTGAAAATGACAGGATATGATGCTATTTGAAGTTTACTTTTAGGATAATTCCAAAAAATAACGGCAGGAAGTTTCTTCCAATAAACCTTCAACGGTTTCTTTTTTTTTTTTTTTTTTTTTCATTTTACAACTATAAGAATGAAGATTGTTAAAATTTTTAAAAATAAATTTTAGACTTTGGTGGACCTCCCAGAGACAGATCCAATAGTAGTGATTTCCCGATAATTGATGGTTGGACGGATGAGAAATGATAGAAATTTCAATTTTTGACAATTCTTAGTTTCATCGAATCTACTTTGTTCAACCACCAGTCCAGAGACCACTGCTATTAGAATCGTCTCTTGGAGCTCTACTAAAGTCCAAATGTCCCTTTTAAAAGTTTTAGCATTTTTTACCCAACAGTCGTAAAATGGAGAAAAAGAAACTGGTGTGATTTTTTTTTTTTTTTAGAAAAACTCGAAACCTGTGGTAATTTTTTTTTTTTTGAAAATAACCCTTTATTTTATGGAAAGGAGAAATCTTCCAAATTTGTTTCTAAAATTTATTATAGAGAGCTTTGAATATGTAGCAAAAGTCAGTTATCCCTTTTAACTTTTTAAATGATCATATCATTCTATAAACTTAAATTTAGGGTCATACAACATTTAAACTTTTCTAAAATATTGGTTGTGACCTTTACGGTAAAATTGAAATTCTTAATATAAGATAACTATGTGTGGTTACATGTTTTGAAATGTAATATATATATATTCTAAAAGTTCAAAAAAATAAATAACTTTTGCTGACAAGATGATCAAAAGGTCATTCTGCCACATTTTAATGGCTTAATGTAAAATTTTAAAAAGTAAAAATGGTGGAAAATGGAAAATGGTGGGAGACACAGACCTATTTATATTAATTATATTTCTATATGTGAGTAGCACTGTCAAACTGGCATGACCGTGATAGACTGACTGTGACCATCCGGTCACGGGCTTTCTCGGTTACGGTCCTAAAAATTCCGTACTAGAAATGGTAAAAAGAAATTTGACCAAGTCCGTCCACGGGCGGGCCCAGACGGTCACGGATTTGACCGTCTTTTTTAATTATTTTTATTTTTATATAATTCAATTATTTTATTTTTTATACCAAAATAAAAAAATAATTTTGCTTATTATGTACCATTTGTGTTGTTTACAAATTGTATTGATATAGAAAATGTTCAATCCACTGTGGTTGTAACAAAAATAGCTCTTTATAAATAAATATATTATACGTTTAATTAATGGGTTTGACCACGGTCAACCGTGGTTTGACTGTCACGGTCACGGGTCCAAACGGGCTTGGTCACCAAAAGCCCGTAGTATTTTTTTCATTTTTTTTCTGACAATGCCCGTGACGGACGGGTCGGTCACGGGCTGACCACGGTCACGGTCACAATTTTGACCGTACTATATGTGGGGATATGGGTTTACTTTTATTAATTATAACACTCCCCTTAGATCCCACCATTTTCAGAAATTAACTCATTAAAACTTTGCCAGAAAAATCTTGTGGAATAAAAACTGGATAAAAAAAAGATTACATTTTATAAATGCTCTCATGTTTATAATACCCATAACCTATTTTCATAATTTGGAAAGTTTTCGCATCCCAATCTCGTAAACCAATTTTTCGAGCGTTGACGCTAGTATGGATTTTGTTAATAAATCTGCTTAATTATTTTCAATTGTTCTTACAACCATTGGTGTACTTAATGGATGGGTATTATCCATATTGAATCTTTTCAAAAGTTTTTCAATGTATGCTGATTGATAAACCAATATACCATTTGATTTATGTTTAATTTTCAGACCAATACAATATTTCATTTTTCCCAAATCTTTCATTTCAAACTCCTTTTTCAGATATTCAGCAGTTTGTTTGATCTTTTCTGGAGTTCCAATGATATTAATATCATTAACATAAATTGTTACAATTGCGAAACCAGACCCTGATTTCTTTACAAAGATACACAGACATATCGTATTATTCTAGTATTCTTCCTTAACCAAATACTCACTGAGACAGTTATACCACATTCTCCCTAATTGTTTAAATCCATACAGGGATTTTTATAAATTTATGGAAAAAAAATTTCGAGATTTCAATTGATGAGATTCAGGTAATTTCAGTCCTTATAGGAGCTTCATGTAAATATTATAATCAAGTGATCCATAAAAATATGCAGTAACTACATCCATTAAACACATTTCTAGTTTTTCAAAAATTGTAAGACTTAACAGAAATCGAAATGTGATTGTATCCATAATTGGGGAATAAGTTTCATCATAATCGATTTCAGGTCTTTGTGAGAACCCTTGTGCAACCTAACGTGCTTTGTATCTCACAATTTGTTTTTCGTTTCCTTTTCAAATGAAAACTCATTTGTAACCAAATGGTTGAACATCTTCAGGTTTTCGAACTATGGGTCTAAAAATTTTTTGTTTATTCAATGAATTCAATTCTGTCTGCATTGCTTCTTTCCGTTTCTTTCAGTCATGTCTACTTTTGCATTCTTCAATATCATGTGGCTCATAATCATCATATGAAACACTAACTGCCACTCAATATGAAAATAAATCATATACAATTATTTCATTTCGATTTCAAGTTTCTTGGATGAAGTTTATGGAAATCTCTTCATTTCTCGATTCTGGTATTTCTGTATTATTTTCTCCTTCTAGGAGATTATTCTCAGGAATCTCAGTAATTTTTGGGATTTCATCATATGTGGTTTTAGGATCCAAATCATTTTTCTTTTGTTTCCGTGGAATTATATCTTTTGAACCAGGGGGTCTACCATGCTTCTGGCAGGGAATTGGAGTTTCTTTTGCTATTGTCTTTTGAGATTATCCTTCTGAGACAATTATCCTTGATGGTACATTAGCAGCTTCATTACAAGACTTAGTTATTTTTGAAGTATCATCGAATGCATCTAGCATTCGTTTAGTTATCATTTGTAAATGTAAGATCCTTTGAACTTCATGTTCACATTGTGGGGTATCTGGATTCATATGCGCCAAAGTTGGAACCTTCCAGGTTAATTCAAATTTCTCTCTAGAGAATTTTTTCATTTTCCAAGTGATGGAAAATTAATTTCATCAAAATGACGATCAGCAAATCTAGCTGTAAATAAATCTCCTGTCAATGGTTCCAAATATCTGATAATTGATGGGGAATCAAAACCCGCATAAATTCCTAAACGTCTTTGCAACCCCATCTTTGTTCTTTGAGTTAGTGTAATGAGTATATAAAAACAACACTTAAATGTTCTCAAATGTGAGACGTTAGGAGGATTCCCGGATACCAATTGTAATGGGGAATGTTGGTTATAAGCAGTTGGTCTAATACAAATTAAAACTGCAGCATGCAATATAACTCCCCAAACTGAAACTGGTAATCTTGAGCGCATGAACAATGTCCGCGCAATTAATTGAAGACGCTTAATTAATGATTCAGCTAATCTATTTTGGGTATAAACATGCGGAACTGGATGTTTAATATCAATCCCAGATACTTGACAGTATTCATCAAATGCTTTCGATGTAAATTCACCAGCATGATCAAGTCTTACACTTTTAGTAGGGTAATCTAAAAAATGAGCTAGTAATAGAGTACTATGCTAATTTTTAGCAAAAGCAACATTACGAGTGGATAATAAGCATACATAGGACCATCCTACGAATGCGTCTATCAAAACCATGAAGTAGCGAAAGGGTCCACTAGGTGGATGATTAGGTACACATATATCTCCTTGAATTATCTTAAAAATGATGGAGATTCAAAATCTATTTTCGTAAACTATGGTTTCGTTATCAATTTTCCTTGGGAACATGGGATACACAGGTCTCTATCATTCAGTAGGATTTTATAATTTTTCAGTGGATGCTCTTCTAAATTTGCTATTATTCTTCGCATCTTTGTGGATCCCGGATGTCCAAATCAATCATACCAATGTTGGAATATTTTGGGATCAGACAACTTCTAGTTCTTAATAGCATGAGTTTCAATATGTCTGATGGTTGTATAATACAATCCAGATGATGATATAGGTAACTTTTCAACTACAAGCTTCTAGCTTGATTTCCTTGAAAGGTATTCAACATCATTTTCATCAACTGTTTCAATGTCATAACCATTCATTCTTATATTTCTAAAACTGAGCAAATTCCTTCTAGATTTGTGAGAGTGTAATGCATTTTCAATTTTCAATTCAGTGTTATTTGGTAAAACAATTAAAGTTCTTTCGGAGCCTTCAATCAGATCTACTGAACTTGATATGGTATTCACTTTCACTTAATTGGAATTAATTCCAAAAAATATTTTATATCACTCAAAATCATATGGGTTGTAGCACTATCGGTTAAATAAACATACCCAGATATAGTCATTTCTTGGTTTAAATTCATAACTTCAATAAAATAAAACACAATATTAGTTGAATGAAAATTTAATATTTACAACCAAAAACCATAACTACATTCCATTCTATTTTCATTTCAAAATAAGGAAATACATTCACTTGAAGTTAATGGTTCCATCACCAATCAGGTGATCTATCCTTCAATCAAGATTTTCAAAAAAAATCAGTTGTTTCCAGATTGGATATGTCTACAGAACCAATATCACCATCGCCAAACACATCGACCATATTCGCTTCATTATACTTTTCTTTCTCTTCTTCATGTTTCAGCTTTTGATAAGCATCAACAACATGTTAGGGAGCTCTACAAGTCCTCGAGAAACAAGTGGGGGAACCACACCCATAACAAGGACCACGGTTGAAATTTGCTTGCTCTGAAACCTCTTTCCCTTTACTTGAAATAGCATTATCACAATTACACTTCTGAAGAATATTTGGATTATGATACGGGTGTCCATAATTTTGACTGGAATTATGACCACGTCCCTGACCACTTCCAAATTCTCGACTATTTCCATGACTAGTTCCAAAATTATTTCCACGTCCAGAACCACTACTACAATTACGACCACGATAACCACAACCACGTCAATGGTTTAAATTTTCATTATAATTCACATTCACTTCTACGAATGGTTGAGCACTACCAGGGCGCCTTTCACTATTTTTCAGCAGCAGCTGGTTGTGTCTCTCAGTAATAACCTAATATTGTAATTAAATCATCACATTTTTTAAATTTTTCTCGATATTGTTGTTGTAAAATAGTCTGGGAATGATGGAAAAGTGTAAATATTTTTTCCAACATGTCATGATCCATTTTTGTATCCCCACACATTCTCAGTTTGTTACATAGAAGAATTATACACGCTTACGCTTTTAAAATCTTAGAACTTTAGATTGTTCCATTCATCTCTTTCTTTAGGCAACATAATCTCAACTTGATAATTATATCTTGATTTTAAAGCTACCCAAAGATCTGCAGGATCTTCGACAGTCATGTACTGATTATCAAGATCTGGGTTCAAATGTGCTTGTATTATAAGTATGGCTTTGCTCTTCTATAGCTCAATTGTTTCAATCTCTTTATTTAGGGTCCCAAATAATTCCTTGGCTTTCAATCTTAATTTACAATCTCACACCACTTTAAATAATTTTGTTTTAGAAATTTTCAATCTTTCAAATTTTGGATTACTCATTTTTCTACAAAATAAGAGCATTTTTTTTCCGGATTCAATTTCTCAATACTATCAAAATATGATTATTCAACTCAGGTAAATAACATCATCATTTTCAACTTTTCAGATTCATCATTATTCAACTCAGTTGAATAATGGTATATTTACAAAATTTTCAGATCGACAATTTAGAAGAAGAAAATATTATTACTAGATATTTTTCTTATCAAGAAGATCCGATGAATCGACAACTAGAGAACATACTCATGCTGATAACGTGTTATAAAAAAATAAAAGGGGTGGACGGAGTTACAATTTAATCTTTAATTAACAAGGGAACTCATAGGAACAGAGAAATGAAAAAAGACAGTAAAGAATAAGAGAAAAGATTCTGTAAAACTAAAGGAAATGCAGAAGGTAGTTTTTTTTCATTCAATCTTGATTTGCTTATACACCACATATATATTATAACTAGTTAATATTCTCGCGCTTTGCGCGAAATTGAATTTTATTTAAATTATATTTTATACAATTATATATTATAATTTTAAAATTTTATAAGATAATGATAAAAGATAATATATTTTATTTAATTTATAAATCAAAAATTATTTAAGAAAAATGATAAAATATCAATCTTTCAAACTTTAATTTCAAAGAAATGAACCATTCAAAGTTTATGTAAATTTATAATTTTTTTAAAAGTTGAAATTAGAAGGGAAAAAAATCAGATTGACCAATATACACTTAAAGATGTACTTCACACGAGCTGGTGAGGTTGTGAAGTGCGTCTTTAAGAGTATATGGATCAATTTTGTTATTTTTTAAATTTCAAACTTTGAAAAGTTTATAAACTTAAAATAAAATTTGGGACCTTTATTAACTTAATTTAAAATTTTAAATGCTAAAAATGAAATTATTTCAAACTATTTATAATGAATTTATTACTATTTAAATTGATAAAAAATTTAAAAAATATTATAAACAATGTTGTTTAAAACTATGTTATACATAAATATTGATTCATGACATAAGTATATATTAACAATAAAGTAACCAAAATATTATTAACTCTTCATTTTCTACTTTGTAATGATAACGTTTTTATACTCATTAAAATATTAACTACTTTCGCTTATAGCCTCCGAATGTGAGTAGATTTTAACTTTTCATTTTTATTATGTTATTAATTGATATTAATTATTTAATAATTAGTTATTTTGGTATTATTAAAATTAATTCTTTTGTTATGAATAATAGTGTCTAATAATTATTTATTTTATTTGGCTTGCTATTTTTTTTTTGGTTGCTTTTTATTTGAATGAATTGTGAGAACTTAATATTATGAAATTATATGCATAATAGAAGAGATAAAATTACCATAAAATTATAAAATTTTATCATATTTTGTCTATATACGATCTTGGTACTAAATTTTATCACACATATATATATATATATATATATATATATATAGTTTATTTCAAAGAAATTCACATCATACCTATAAATTTAATTAGTCGATGGTCATTTCATTTCCTTGTGTGATTAGAAAAAAAAAAAAAAAAAAAAACTATTCATATGATAATATATAAAACATGAAAGAGAGAATATTAAAGGAAAATATGATGATGTGTTGAAATCAAATCAAATAAACTAATACCTAAGCATAATATATGAGAAATCTAAACACAAGAGAGATCAAAATAAGAGCGAATACTACTTAGAAACATCTAAATAGAAGAAAAGTTTAAATTTAAAATACGCACAATACATTTATTTCTTAAAAAAAAAAAAAAAAAAAAAAAAAAAAAAAAAAAAAAAACTAAACATGTAGAAGAAGAATCTAAAAACATTGCATCTTCATACTTACTCGTAAATATGAACTCTCATTACCATAATCAAAATACAATTGATAGGAGGAGATAAGAGATAAAGATAGCAACGAAAGAAGTGTAAGAGTTTAATTACCTAATGTATCAATACCGTTGAAGAGATGGAAGTTTATAGAGAGAAATAGAAAAACTAAAAGTTTTTTTAGATAATAAGTTTAATTTTCACATTTAATTATAATTTACTTACATTTATCTTATCTTTAACACCTAATATATGCTTAATATTTTTAATTTATTTTAATGGTAATTACATAAATAGTTTAAAAGTTAATATCAAATATTGAATGAAGCAATTTTAAATATGTCACCCCATCAATTTTGAAACTCTTTTACATAAATATAGAAATAATTGATAAATAAAAAAGGGTAGGAAACATAAACTTATTTACATTAATTATATTTTTATATGTTGGAATTTGGATTTACTTATTACAGCAACAGTTGTTATCAATATAAAATGACCAACGTGTATCATAAATTAATGTTCATGCAATACTCTCAATAATTTTAAATTTCAATTTAGTTAAATTATTTGAACTTTTTGTGTTGTGTTTTCAAAGTAAAAAATCCTGACACTACAAGAAAAAGGGTTATTAGCAGCTGCTAATGTTAGCTGCCAATAGATATTAACAGCTGGCATTAGCAGCTGCAAAATCGGCTGAGGAAAAGGGAGTTGTTAAAAGTTAGATTACTGACAGCTAACTTTTGCCAGCTGTTAATGACTTTTGGCAGCTGCCAATGCCAGCTGCTAATGACTTTTGGCAGCTGCCAATGCCAGTTGCTAATGACTTTTGGCAGCTGCCAATGCCAGCTGCTAATGACTTTTGGCAGCTGTCAATGCCAGCTGCTAATGACTTTTGGCAGCTGCCAATGCCAGTTGCTAAAAGTCATTCGCAGCTGACAATGCTAGCTGCCAAAAGTAATTGGCAGCTGACAATGTCAGCTGCCAATATATATTTATTTTTCAAAAAAAAATTAATATTATTTATAAAATAATGATATTATTATAATATTAATCTATATATATACAAATTTATAATAAAAAATAAAATATTAAATTAATTAAATCCCCAACTACTCTAATGTTAATCCATGACATTTCTAATATACAAATGTTTAACATATTTAGTAATGAAACAATTACAAAGTAATGCATACACATCAATTTGACTATCGTCATAACTTGAAGCATTCTCTATCATCTCCATCTTCTCTGAAAAAGCTTCACCCTACATATTATACATACAATTTAATAAATTAAACATGTATATAAAATTAACTTTCACAATATAAGTTACTAAAAATATAACACAAGCATTTGGAAACTAATTTAAAAATATATATATATATAATTAAAACACTCATGAGTGAAAAAAAAAATTACCTCAAGAGAAAGTTGCATAATCCAAGTAGAGATTTTAATTGAGTGCCAATACCAGTAAAAGAAAGAATAAAAAAATAAAAAAATAAAAAAGAAAAAAAAACATATTAACTTGTAGAATGAGATAAGATAGAAAGATGGAAGGAAGATGAATGGGTAGAAGTTTGAAGAGAAAATAAAATTCAGACAACCCTAATATATATAAATTTTTTATTTTTCGCAACTGACCATGTTTTGGTCAGCTGCCAAAAATTTTAGAATAAGCGGGAATTCTCCCGCCAATGGAAAATAGTGACAGCTGACCCATTTTGGGCCAGCTGCCAAAAGTTATGGGCAGCTGACCTAAAATGGATTAGCTGCCAAAAGATTATAATTAATAAAACAATTGGCAGCTGGCCTTTAAAATGCCAGCTGCCAAAAGTTATTAGCAGCTGACCCAAAATAGATCAGCTGCTAAAAATATATTTAATAAAACTATTGGCAACTGGCCTTTAAAATACCAGCTGCCAAAAGTTATTGGCAGCTGGCCTAAAATGAGCCAGCTGCCATTTCCCGGCTGTTAAAAGTAAGTTTTTTTTTAATGTGATAGAATTAAATATTTGGTAGTGCATATGTGGTTGTCAAGGAAAACAAAGTTAAGGTGCGGCGACATTTAGGGTACGTGTTTATGGTATTTTGAATTTTATATTTATTTTTTAAAATAATTTAAAAAGTATTTATTTTAAATAATAATTTGAATAAAATTGTATTTTAAATAATTAATAGTAAAAATAATAAATTTGTGTCCTACTATTGTTAAAATTTAGTAGTATGTAATTCATTAAAAAATAATAATAATAATTTATTTCCTCGTTTTTCTGTATGTTAAAATTATAAGAGGAAGTTGTGCCTTTACGATGAATTACTCGTTCATTACATGAGAGATACAATACGGATGTTATGTATATTTATCTCTCCTCACTTAATATACACGTGTCATGTAATGGTTGGCCGGACCCAAATACTACGTGGTGGTCCCGGTCTACCTAAGTCTTATATAAATTACTGCATAAAACAATTACTATAATTATTACAAACTTATGTTATAATTACCTACACGGTCTATCTTCTATAGTCTTTCCAAATATTTTGAAAACCGAACCGGACCGACCGGTCGAATTCGGTTAATCAGGAATTGGAAACTAATTCGGTCCGGTTCAATTTTAAAATCCAAAATTTTCAAAAAACACTTTAATCCGATTTAAATCTGATTCAACCCGGTTGAAGCAGTGAACTGAAGAAATGGTCAATCTGGATTTATTAATTTTTAAGATTTTTAACTCTACTCCCATCGCGATATTAATTTTTTTTTGACTTTGGTAGTTGAGACACTTCGATGTTTTGTCCGTTGATAATATCATATCGATTAAATGGATATTTGATTTGTGCGGTAGCAACTTCATATTTATTTATATATATATATTTATTTGTTAAATATAGAAATAATTGATAAATAGAAAAGGGTAGGAAACATAAACTTATTTGCATTAATTATATTTTTATATGTTGGGATGTGGGTTTACTTATTACAGCAACAGCAGAGTCGTTATCAATATAGAATGACCAACGTGTACCATAAATTAATGTTCATGCAATACTTTCAGTAATTTTAAATTTCGATTTAATTAAATTATTTGAACTTTTTGTGTTGTGTTTATCCTGATAGAATTAAATATTTGGTAGTGCATATGTGGTTGTTTAGGAAAATAAAGTTTAGGTGCGGCGACATTTAGGGTACGTGACGTGTTTATGGTATTTTGAATTTTATATTTATTTTTTAAAATAATTTTAAAAATATCTATTTTAAATAATAATTTGAAGAAAATAATTATTCTAATAAAAATAAATTTAAAATTTATTATTCATAAAATGTAAATAGAAGATTGAAATATTTTTAAAAGGTAAAAAATTAAAATATTTTTAAAAATAAATGAAACGGGTTAATGTATAAACTGTTTAATCTAAAATGTAAAATCATGAAACTAAAGTTTGACCAACCAATCTACTTCCTTTTTTTATTTTGCTAATCTTTTACTTGTTAGAAAGAAAAAAAAAATCATTTTATTTTAAATAATAATCCATTTTTAAATTGTATTGTAAACAATTAATAATAAAAATAATAAATTTGTGTCCTCCTATTGTTAAAATTGAGTAGTATGTAATTCATTAAATAATAATAATAATAATTTATTTCTTCGTTTTTCTGTATGAGAAAATTATAAGAGGAAGTTGCGTCTTTACGTTGAATTACTCGTTGATTACCTGAGAGATCTCTCCTCACTTAATGTACACGCGTCAAGTAATTGTTGGCCGGGTCCAAATCCTACGTGGTGGTCCCGGCCTAACTAAGTCTTATATAAATTACTGCATAAAACAATTACTATAATTATTACAAACTTATGTTATACAAATTGTTGAACCGTGAGTCTGGTGGTCGGTTCAATGTCCGGTCCGGTTTTTAAAACCTTGGTCTTTTCTCATGATTTATCTTTAACTTTCACTGCATTATTTTATTCCATACATTACGCGCGTAATTTATGTCGTGCATGATAAAAATTTAAATAAAATAAAGTTCAAAATAAATGCTAACTACTAAATAAATACAAATGCAATTCAAAATAAATAACCAATATAATCAAATACAAAACCAAAATTAATAAAAGGAAAAATACATTAAAATCCAGTCATTTGAAAGCTTTATATCAAGTTATAAATTTAAAATTATTTAACACAATTTACAAAAGTATATAGGTCATTTAAAGTTTGAGTTTTATTTATAAACCTATTTTCAAATTCTTGCACAGATAAATTTTGAGAAAGTTTGTTTGCTTTCCATAGACCGCACTGACAATTTTACTATTGACTTAAAATTTTAATTGTAGTAGGATTATTCTGATATATCTTCTCAAATTCTGAAGACGGTTCAGTTATCTTTGAACCTGTATTAGAAATAAAATAACCATTAATTAATTTTTGGAATGATTTCATTTTTCGTCATTTGAAATTTTAAATTAAATTAATAGACCATTGAAACGTTATGTTAAGTTTCTAAACTTTTGAAAGTTTGAAACTTAAAAAAAAAAAATAATCAAATTGACCAACATGTCCTTATTCACGACCTCACTAGCGTGTGAAGCACGCGTCACCGGTTCATTTACTTAAAATTAAAGTTTGAAAAGTTCATATTTTATAATTTTACTTTAGTTTTATGTGATCATAGATCACACAAATGTGATCGGGGATCACAAATTTGTAAAGTGACTGATTTTTCAAAAACTTTAAGTCGATAGTAAAATTGAAAACATAGCCTACAGGGTACAAATTAAACTCTACAAAACTTATATTTAAAAGAATTTGAAATTGAACTCATAAATAAATTTTGAACTTTAAAAAGTATATATATATATATATACTTTATATTGTCATGTCCGCAATTTCAGTCTAGTAGTTATGTTCGGTTTAGTGCGATTCTTCAGGGCAAAAATAGGGATTTGGACTATCTTGAGTTTAATTTGACTTGAGTATTTTTTAATTTTATTTAAATTAAGTTGACGTGACTACTCAATGATTTTTTTATGATCTATATGATTATGTATTTTTCAACCAATTATTACATGTTTTGAAATTTATTCGGTTTCAATTAAATTGATGTCAAATGGCTCCTAAAGAAAATTCTTAGCAATTGAATTGGTAAATTTACCCATAGACCTTGATTTGACCAAAATGTTATGTTTGACTTAAAATGTTGACCTTTGACTAATGGTTGACCTTTCACCGAACATCATTTTTAGACCAAAATTATGAGTTGTAGAACCATGTGATTTTTGAATGTCGATTCTTGGTAAAAAATGAAAGTTTATGATAAAAATTAAATTATTTTTAAAAAACACGATTTTATTTCGGAAAGTTTAATTTATCTCTGAAATGTATTTTTATCTTGAAAATATATTTTTCAAAATCAAAAGGAGGTGAGGAAATGAAAAATAAATTTTTAAACCGTAAAAACCGAGAGATAAATGATGGTGGAATGGAAATTAAATTGAATTGGTTAACTAATTAAAACCTAGCAATTTTGTGGTGGGGTCCACATGTCATGACACCTAAACCCTATTCTTCTCTTTTCTGTTTTTAAAACAATTTCACTCTCTTTGTTCCTCCTCCACTCTCTTAACCGACCAGCCCCTTATCCACCACCATGCACTCATTTTTCAACCTCCATTTAATAACCTAACAACCAAATATAACCTCATTTAAGTTTCCAATCAATTTTGAAGAAAACAACTACTAATTTCAAGTCTTTTCAAGCTTTTAAAGCTCACTATTAAGGTAAAATCTAAAACCCTAACTTTTAAATTTTGGGGATTTTGTGATTTTGTATATCAAATATGGTTCTATATTTAATTACACTTTTATTCTAGATTTAAAATAAAATAAATAATATGGTGGTTTCGTTGTTGTTGCTTCTATCACAAATTTTGGAAGTATGATAATTTTAGAACAATTAAACATTGAGCTTTATGTTTGAATTTGTCTCTAAGACACTTAAGAATATGGGTCTTGCTTATTTGAACAAAAACAAGGTTTTTAGTATTGGTAATTTGATAAAAATAGAGTTTTTAGATCAAATCCCATCACTTTGTGAGGGAGCTTTGAAAAATGGAATTTTTGATGAAATTTTGAGTTGGTTTAGTGTTTAAAAGTGGCCTAATATATTGATAATATATTAAGGTTCCTTAAATTAAATTTTTAAGACCTAAACTATGAAATAAAATGAGTTTCGAAGAGATAGATTTTTGTAAAGCAAGTTTATGTCCAAATTCAAATTGATTATTTTAATGCCCTATAGAATTGGTATGAGATAGACGTGTTATATGCATAAGCATTAATTGCGTGTCCTATGGGTTGATAGATGCGTAAATAGACATTCTTGGATTAAATGAAACTTTGGAGTCGGTTGAGCGGGCTTTGGAGCTCGGTTTGGTTTAATGCTTAATAATGTTTATTTTCCTCATACCTACCTTCAAAATGAAAATTCGTGTAAAGAGTATTAACCAAGTTGGCTTATACATAAAAATGTTAATTACATGTTTACTGTCATGATTAGGACGTTAGAACATGTCACAATGCATTAGGAGCATGTTAGGTGCTGGAATTTGCGTATTGAAGTTTGGGTGGACTAAGTCCACATTGTTTGTGAATTGATGGAGTTAGGATAGAGACTTAAATTTCGCAATGTCAGTTTGTTTGGATGTCATGATTGTGTTTATTGTGATGAATATTGTCGAATTGATTGCTATTGAATGATTGATGTTTGAGTTATGGTGAAATTGTGATGTATATTGGTTGATTTGGGAACCTTGTTGGCATTGTGAGATTCTTTGTGAATTATGTTGTTTGGTGATGTCTTTAATCACATAAATATCTTGTGTAGTGATTTTTTTATCAACATAAGTAATGAGCCACAATGACATTAAATAAATCTTAAGTAAATATTGATGTGAACTTATTAGTTGTAAATTTTGCAACATGTGTAAAGTCATGGAACACACTAAATTTAATGGTGGCTTAATGATGAAAGTAAAATTATTATGGAAAGGATGGTAAGAGTGTCCTAAATGTTAAGAATGATAAAAATGAGACCTTATGTGATAATTGGTGACTAATGAGAAATAATGTCACTAAAGTGTAATTGTTGCCCTTTTTGTGCTAGTGTTGAGTAGTGAATAGTGGCATGCTCTAGGAAATGTTAGCCATAGATTTAATTGTCTAAGAGTATAAATGAGGCGTGGTAGTCTCAATGGGGCGACGGCTCCATAGTGGGACTTCGGTTCAAATCATGGTCCCCACTCATTAAATGAGGTTATTCGGTCCATAGTGGAACTTCGGTTCATCCAGCTTGCCGGTAGCGGGACTTCGGTCCACAGCCATGGAGTGTCTTCTATAGTGATTCTGTGTTAACACCGTGCTAATGATAAGGGGCAACTAAATGGTAATAGTGAAGATATGAACTACACTTGTGAAATATAAATTAATTACTTTTTGAACTAAAATTGGTTCCTTGAGTATAAATGGTACCTTTATGTTGAACTTGATTTTGAAATGCAAAAAAGGTAATGGTAATAGGTATGATAATGGTAATATAGATTAAAAAGTTGATGAAATGAATTATAAGTGCTTTATGTTGCTAATCATGCTTATTGTGAATATGTTTGTCTCATGAATTTAAACATTTGCCTTGTTAATGGATGGTGTGGTGAGTTGATGAGTGTTGGGTTATGCCTCTAATGATATGAATTGGGCTGGTTTCCAATTTTGAATTTCGAAAAAATCCGACGGTGTGCAGAAATTTCAGATTTAAACAACAAACTCCCTCGTTATCATTCTCCCTTATCCGAACTCTGATTGAGGTGTCGTTTGTGGTTACATTTTGTTTTAAAGTCTCTTATTTAGTGATGATTTTTAATTAATTTACTGGGCTGGTTTGCAATTTTGAATTTCAAAAAATCCCACAATATGCATAAATTTCAGATTTGAACTACAAACTTCCTCGTTATAGTTCTCCTTCATTTGAACTCCGAATTGGGTATCGTTTGCGGCCACACGTTTGTATTTAAGTAAAAATTTATTGATTATTTTAAAATAATTTATTGACTTATTATTTCTGCCTATTTTTGAAGTTTCTTTTAGTGCACGTAAAATTTCGGATTTGGAAGTGTGACTACTATATTCTTTATTCATCCGATTTTCGATTGGATTGCCATCTTTGATTTCAAATTATGTTAAACTCTCATTTTATGTATATTTTTAAAATATAGGAGTAAGACCAACAATGTTTCAAGAGTGAATAAAAATGCTCGATTTTCGAAAATTTGAATTCCATTACTTAAAGATCCATCATTTAAATTTGTCTTCAAAACACCATGGAATGGACAAGTGAGTGTATTTGAAAAATTTTATTTTTAATTTAATTGAACATGAAATATCTCTTACGTCCTAAGCCAATTAAACTCTCTTTATAAGTCGTCTTACCTTATCTCCATGATCTTGCGGTGTGTATTGGGTGAATATATAAGTTGTATGTTTGTGTGATGTATTGAATTTTAGTGTTGACATGATGTTATGACATATTGACATGCATGTCCATACATGAGTTGCAGGTTTATTTAGTGCATTGAATATCGGCATTGGCATGAGGTTATGATATATTAACATGCATATCCATATATAAGTCTTGGGTTGATAACTTGTGATACAAGTAAGCCAACGTTGATTATTGTGATTTTTCCAAATATATTTTTGGTACATAGAAGTGGGTTGAAAATCATGGATTTAAAAGAGAAGCATACTTTTGGAATAAGATAGATTTCAACTTTTGAATCACAAAAATTTTTGTAAACGATTTTGGAAATTTCTGGGGATTGAATGTTTATTAAATAAGATTTCAAAATCCAAAAGTTTTGACAAAATAATTTTGGAAAGTAAAATGAATTTGCGTGCGTTAGGTATGGGAATTCAAACTAAGCATTTTTCGCTTACGTTTTCCATTATTTTTAAAATGTTTTCCCCAGGTACAACAAGGAGCACAATGAATCAATGGAGTAGATTTTGTAACATATTATCTTATTTTAAAGTATAATTTAGTCAATAAATGTATATTGTCATTAGCTATGTAATTTTTTTTAAAGATATGGGAACTTGTAATTGAGTATTATTGAATTCTTATTAGTCCTTATCTTTTACCTTTACTAATTTTAAATGTTATCTTAAGGTGACCAATATCGGATTTTTAATATTATCCTTTTAAAATAAAAATACAGCTTCCACTACTTAATTAAAGGCTGGTTAAAAAAAGAATTTGATTATCAATTTTGCACCAACAATTTTGAAAAATTGGAAAGATGAAATTTTAGTAACGTTATTATCCCGATTTATTTCTAGACCGGGGTAGAAACGTTACAATTATAATGAGGTACTTTCTCCAATTGTGAAACATCATTCTATTATAATTTTGTTTGCCTTGGTAGCACATTTTGATATGGAACTTTTTCAATTGGATGTAAAAACTTCATTTTAACAGGGAGATTTAGAAGAGAAAATCTATAATTCGGTCAAATGAATTTAAACTTGTTAGTATCCCAACGTACAAATGGACACCTATCCAAGCATACAATCGGACTTTTTGCCGAACCACTCCTTACAGTCCTTTCTTATTCGAGTTCACCAACCAATTGATCAAAATCCTCAGCCTATAAAGATCCTAACATGCCACTAATCAAACCCTCAATTTTATTTTGACTATTTGACCAAACTTGAATCTTTGACCACATCTTTTGATCTTTACTTGCGTTAACAAATAATCACAAAAGTCTCAGAGCTACCTTACCCCACAATCATACATGTCGTAGATCACCACCGTCATTGCTCGATCACCACCGCTGTCTTTTGAGAATGACGATCTAATTTTTCTCTCGGCGCATGTTTAGGATAGGAGGCTATCTTACGCCAGTTTTCCATGGGAAGGAAGAAGAAGATCGTTGTAGTTGCTCAAGATGTCTCTGTTGTCTCGAGTAGGGTTCAGGACAAGCTTTCTATTCAACATGATGAAGGAGAGGTGGAATCGAAATCGATGATTGAGGAGAAATCTCCTGATGTTCGTCTAATATCAATAGTTTATGCTAGAGGGAATTTGGAAGGGAAATTGAATGAAATGAACATTGGGCTTAATGAATCGAATACTATGGAAGGGGTTGTTCGAGAATTGAAAGAAGTTGTTGAGAAATATGATGTTATTACGAGTGAGGAGAATGATTCTGAGAAGTTAATCCAATCATCCAAGGACGATGTAAAGGGTAACTCATGGGCGCAAATAGTGGTGAAGAATCATGCGAAGACTGTTGAGAGTGCTCTGGCATATACACCACCGAGTGTTAGTAATGGGCAAAAAGTAGTTAGGTTTGTGAAAAGCCAATATTCAGGAGGAAGTGCAAAAATAGAGTCACACACTAATTTGATGTGTGCTTGGAGATACTCCGCAATTCAGAAAGATGGAAAGTTTTGCAAAATATGGTTTAATAGAGGTACATCAGATTAAACCTGGTATTTTTTCTTTCTCTTTTGTTGATGATTCAGGGAAAGATAACGTGTTGTCTGATGGGCCATATTCTTTCAATAAGAAGCCATTTATTTTGAAAAAATGGAGTGAGCGCATGGATTTTTCAATTGAATCTCTTAGTCGAATTCCAATATTGGTGAAGTTTCCGAACTTACCATGGGAGTTTTGGGGAAAAGATATGCTAGGGAGGTTGGGTTCGATCTGTGGAAAACCTTTATTTATTGATCAATACACTCTTAATAGAACCAGACTTAGTTATGCCAGAGTTTTGATTGAAATGGATATAAGTGGTGAATTTCCTGAAATGGTTGTATTAGAGGATGAAGATGGAGTAAGGTTTTAACAAAGTGTGGTGTATGAGTGGAGGCCTTTAAAGTATTTTGAATGTAAGAAGATTGGACATGAGAGATCTAAATGTCCAATGAGGAAGACTGATTATATTGATAATAAAGGCAATTTTAATGCAGACCTTCCTGAGGATACAAGGGAGACTAGAAATTGAAGTAAAGAGGTTATGCCTCAGAAGGGTGAGAAGGCTGAAAATAGCAATGGAAATCAAGGAATCTCTTTGAATGATGTGCAAGCCAATGTCTCTGTAGAGGTTACACCAGCAGGCAAAAATTGGATTGAAGTTAATCGTAGCAAAAGAAGAATCAAGGTTAGCAAAAATAACGAATTGGGTGATATAGGGATGGGGGTTTAGAGGGTGATATAGGGGTGGGGGGTTTAGACAGGGATGATGATAGAATCCCGGAGAGTGATAAATTATTGGAGTTAGGAACATAAGGGGTCTTAATGACCCTTCTAAGCAGTTAGAAATCACTAATCTAATTGCTTTTAGTAATCTAGTGGCTTTGGGAATTTTAGAGGTAAGAGTGAAGTCTTAAAATGAGGGTAGAGATTGGAGAGGTTTGAAGTTGAAAGGATGGAAACCTTTAAAAAATATAGAGGAGAATGATTCGTGTAGAATTTGGTTAGTTTTTTTTATGAGAGTAGAGTCAAAATTTCTGTGGTTTGTTCTAGCTCTCAATGGTTGCATTGTGAAGTGAAATATGGTGTGTATAATTTTTGTTGGACATTAGATTATAGTTAATAAAGTAGAACAGACCGAATGGATTTGGGGAATTTTGTTGATAAGGTTAGTATTCATAATAAGGCTTGGCTGTTGCAAGGGGACTTTAATGTGGTTCTTAGAGGTAGCTTTAAAAAGGGTGGTAAAGAAGTAGAAGTTAATGCCTCTGATGATTTTGATGGTTGTTTATTGAGAAATGATTTGTCGAAATTAAGAAATATTGGCTGCAAGTATACCTAGACAAATAATCAGTTGGGTGGAGATAGAATTTTGGCCAGGCTTGATTACTCTCTTGTGAATATAAAATGGTTAGAGGTTTTTAATGATAGTTTGTGTGAATGGATTCCTCAGGGAATATTTGATCACTGTCCTGGAATCATTAGAGTTATTAAAGATAACTCTTACAAACCCAGAATGTTTAGATTTTACAATGTGTGGGATAATCACGAGAGATATGGAAGCTTGATTGCTGAGGAATGGAAGTTTGATGGTAGAGGGACTAAAATGTATGTATTGTGGTGCAAACTGACTCGTGTACGGAAAGCTCTGAAGACTCTGCATAAGAATAATTATAGATGTTTGTCTCATAAAGTGAATATGTTACATAAAAAGTTATCTTTAATTCAGGGGAATATACAGGACAACTTTAATGATCATCACCTTTTTGTGGAAGAGGCAATGTTGAAGAAAGATTATATGAATGCTTTGAGAGATGAACAATCTCTTTTGAAACAAAAAGCAAGGCTGGATTGATTTTGTTGGGGTGATTTAAACACTAAATTTTACCACAATATGGTAAGATTTCGACAGGCAAGGAACAAATTCAAGTGATTAAATTGCTTGACAACTCTATTATTGAGGATCAATCGAAGATCAAATCTGCCATTATGGATTTCTATGTGAAGCTGTTGGGTACTTCTAAGATCAGATCTTATAGCTGCCTAGAGGTGTTCAAGTGTGGATCGATGGTATCTAAAGAAAATTTACAAAAATTAATGTCTGAAGTTTCTGATAAAGAGGTTTGGGATCTTCTGTCTGGTATTGGAAATGATAAAGCTCCAATATTAGATGGGTTTAATGCCTTCTTTTATAAGAATGGATGGAATATAATTAAGCAAGACGTCTTGGAGGCTGTTAAATAATTCTTTGTCACAGGTATCATTCTTAAACAGTTTAATTCCTCTATATTGTGTCTAATTCCTAAAAAAGATGGTCTGATTGGTGTTGATGAAATGAGACCAATTGCATGCTGCAATGTGATCTTGTAAATTATTTCGAAAGTATTAACAGCTAGATTTTCTCCTATGTTGGATGAGATAATAAATAGGAGTCAGTCTGGTTTCATTAAGGGCAGATGTATAGCAGATAACATTCTACTAGCTCATGAATTAGTGAGCAAATAACATTTGAATAAGGGTGTGGGTTGTTGTGCTATTAAAATAGATTTTTAAAAAGCTTATGATTCTATAAGCTGAGATTTTCTAGAAGAGGTGTTGTTGGGGTGAGTTTTCCACTTAAATTCATTCGATGGGTGATGAGTTGTGTTCGTTCTGTTTTATACATGTTGGTGTTGAATGGTGAACAAGCTGGCTTTTTTGAAGGTAGAAAGGGGTTGCGTCAGGGAGATCCGCTATCTCCTTTACTCTTTGTTTTGTGTTTAGATTATCTTTCAAGAATGTTATCCAGAGTTCCCGTAGGCTTTAAGTTTCATAAAGGTTGCTTAACATTGGCTATTAACCACCTAGCTTTTACAGATGATCTATTCATTTTCTGTAGAGCAGATATAACTTCAGTTTCGTGGATAAACTGAGACACTTTGTGTATTTGAGAAGGTTTCTGGATTAAGTGTTAGCAAGCAGAAAAGTGAAGTTTTTCTGAGTAGCGTTACTGATGAAATGAAGTCACAAATTGAGTCTATTTTAGGCTTTAAATCTGGAGTTCTGCCTGTGAGTTACCTTGGCTTACCTTTGATCTCTTCAGGTATTTCTAAAAGCAATTGCTTGCCTCTTTTAAATAAGTTTAGTAAATTGATTGGAGGATGGAAAGGGAAGCGTTTATCATATAGTGGAAGATTGGTCCTCTTAAAATCTGTTCTCCAAACCATTCTGATTTACTGGTTCATGGTCTACAAACTACCCTACTTTATAATTAAATCTATGGAGTCTAAGTGTCGTGTTTTCTTATGGAGTGGGGTGGATTCTAGAAGAAAAAGTTTGATCTCTTGGAGAGAAATTTGCAAGCCGAAGAATGAAGGTGGATTAGGAATTGTTTGTTTGGAGGAAATGAACAAAGCAATGTTGATTAAGAACATATGGAAGTTATTGATGGAAAAGAAATCATTATGGTCTGCTTGGATTATGAATTCCAAATTAAACAGATCTTGTTTTTGGAAAATTTTGAAACATCTCATGGATAGTTGCTGCTGGAAAAGTCTTTTAAATATCAGAGCTGAAGTTAAAAGTCTGTTTTATTACAAACCATGTGTAGATTGCCAATTTTCTGTTGGGTATGATCCTTGGCTAGAAAGTGGTACTTTGATTGACTATTATCCTGATATAGATTGGAAGGATGTTGATGTTTCTAGAAATGCTTTAGTTAGAGATGTATGGAAGGGAGGTGTTTGGAGGTTACCTGTGGTTTCTTCTGCTCAAATCCATTGGGAAAAAGTGAAGGAAGTTATAAGTGGTGCTGATTCTATATGTTGGAAAGATAATGATGGCAGGTTTAGTGTGAAGTCTGCTTGGAAGAACATAAGAACCAGAGGTAATATTGTTCAATGGTGGCGTCTGGTAGGGAATAATCAATTGGCAAAGCAGAGGTTCATTTTATGGTTAGCTATCAAGGGGAGGCTTTTGGTGAAGGGCAGGTTAGTTAAATGGCTTCCTAACATTGATGTTAATTGCTCCATGTGTCAACGATTTCCTGAATCTTTGGAACATATTTTTTTCAAATGCTCTTTTTCTAATATAATTTAGGAAAGAACTCTTTCATTACGCAAACTGCAGCAAGCTGGATATCAATGGAGGCGAGTTATAAGCATGTTTGTTAGGAAAGCATGGGGAAAATCTCATATTTGCAGACTTAGAAGAACATTTTTTGTTGCTTCAGTATATGGCATTTGGTCAGCTCGAAATGATGTTATCTTTCATAAAAAAATTGCTGAATGTGAATATAACATGGAGGAAGATTCTTGATACTGTTTTTAAGATGATTAACACTTGATACTGTTTCTAAGGTGATTAACACTTAGTGCTTCTGTTGATTTTAGTCTACTAGTTTTGAATCATTTGCTTTTTCTTTAGTTTAATAGGTTTGATTTTATTTGAGTTGTAAATTGGTTTGTTGCTGTTTGTTTTGGTAACATGTTTGTGTATACTCTGGGTGTGTCCCTTTTGGTTTAACAAATTTTATTCCAAAAATATATATATATATTTTTTAGGAAATACTATATTGTACTTAAATCATAAAAATAAAATAAAATTAATTTATTTATATAAATATTATTATTATTATTTCTTTACGAATTTTATATAATTAGTTTCTTCCATCTACTTTTTTACCATATACGATTTATTTATAAAACAAATAAATTAATAAATAAAAATAATAATTAATCATTTAAAAAATAAAATAAAATACAAACACAAATTAATTATTTATTGATAAATATTAAATATAAATTTAATTACAATATTATTATTTTTTTACCTTTTTAACTCAAAAATATATTTATTATACATTGTATCTTTTTCAAAGTAATTTATATTAATGAATATGGTAGCGGTATTTATTCCTTAATATTTGTTGTTCTTTCTCAAATTATATTACGAGGTCGTTTATGAAATTTTGAAAAAATTAATATAAGAATGGAGTGCACACACAAATCACGTGGGTGGGCCGATTAGGTCCAATGTGAAATTCATGGTCCAATTTGAAATTGTATTGGGCTTAGTCGAATCATTTATGGGCCAAGGCCCAAGCTTAGATCACTATGTCAACTCTTCATCAATTTGAATTTGAACCCAAGTAATTTATTTAATTTAAACTTCATGTAATTTTATATTTATAAAAAATATTTCTCACTTGTTTGAGTTTCTAAAAAGATTCAATTAAAAAAATAGGAATTAAAATACTTTGATTTTGAAGTAAATGCATTTTTTTAAATTCTTTTCTAGAGTTAAATTGACTTGGAATCAAATTTCCATTAGAAAATCATTATAATTTAGTAGAGTCACTTCATTTATTACCATTCTTCTTATTAGCTTAGTTGTTGCGTCTTATATTGTTATTATTCAAGTCTTTGCAATTGACTCAAACTTAGGTTTTTAAGAGTAGATGTATATCTCTAATTATTATGATAGAATAAGGGTCTTTATCAATTGTAGTTGGTTATCATTCATATAGAATAATAAGGCATCAAAGACTATTAATGTTAAAATTTCAAAATGATATTTACCTAAACATCACAATTTTACTTGGATTGGACCAAATTATTGTATTTAGCTAATTACAAATTCAAATTATTTATGGTTTTATATATTTTACAAATTTAAATTATGTATATTTTTATATATTTTATACGGATTATATATATATATATGATTGTTAAAAAATATATTTTGAATTTATACTAAAAGATATATTTTGAATTTATATTAGATAAATTATTATTTTTAATTCTCATTTTATTTTGTATGTATTTAATACTAATTGTTATATTTTGTTGAGATGATAGTTTAAGTAATTGCAGTGATTGGAACACAACAATTAAAATCTAGTTTGATGGAATCCAATTAAGTTGACAGTGCCGAAAAAAATATATATATACAAAAGTAACAAAGTATTTCTAATAAAAAAAATAGAAAAGTAAAGAAACAAATATATATAAACAAAAGTAAGAAAGAAGTTCTAAGCAGATAGATAAAAATAGAAGAGCTGCAGCAAAGCTCTGGTGGAAGTAGCAAAGAAAAGCTCTGAAAGGGCAAACTAGTATTTTATATTTAAAAGAGATTGAGAAAAATAGAAGAGTAAATAAATAAATAAATATATATATATATATATAAAAGTAGATAGATAAAAATTAGAAAAGTAAAAATAATGAATTTTTTAATTCAATGATTTTTTAGATGATGAGTATACGAAATAGTACCAGATAATTTAAAACTTTGTTGTCACAATAAAAGGGATGGTAAAAAAAAAAAAAAAAAGTACGAGAGCAATTTGTGAAGTAATTTCAGTGGAGTTTTAATAATGTTGTAACATAAAAGAGGTCATAAAAATATGATGTTGGTGAGATATTTACGGAAAGATGTCCGGAGAATTCAAAATCTTTTCAATGATGTATTTGATAATTAAAGATCTTTTCAATGATGTATTTGATAATTAAAGAGTTTTTCGCTTGGACCATTTATACGATTAGGCCTGAGCAGGATTCTATCTAGACTTATCGCTTAAGACTCTTCGATCAAATATTTTTTTTACAATCACCTATTAATAAATAGTTGTTGGGATAATCCATATAAAAAAAATAATTGAAGAGGTTGCATATATATATATATATATATAACAAATTATTATATTATAAATATTAAATAAAAAATAAAAAAAAAACAACAATTTAAAAATATTATATATAATTTTTAATTTTTATTATTAAATTAAAAATTACTATATACAAAATTTATCGTTAATAAAAATTATCATTCTTTCATAAATATTACTAACTATATACGTCATTCTATAAAATAAATTTTATATATATTAGTCTAAATTAATTTTAGTTTTCAATTTTCTTCTAAATTTATAAAATTAAAAATATTTTAATATTTTGAAAATAAGTTCTATTTTTAATTAAAAATAAAGAATAAAATTAATCCTAGATATAGACTATAGATGAAGCTTTTTATCGATGTGGTAAATTTTTATGCTATGTAATGTTATATCACATGTAGGTGCCACATCATTAGACGTGGAATCAAGTATGAAAAACTTTATATTTTAGGTACATCTTAATAAAATGTTAATTATATTTTTGTAATTAAGTCGGTAACTAAAATCAAATGTGTCACAAAAAGTTGGGCATATACCTAATAATTCATATTTAAAAAAAAAAAAAAAAAATTATTACAAAATTGTTTCTTCATTGGTTGCAGGTTTCACTCATGGAGAGTTCATTTAATCTGTCCTACAATACATATTTTGTGTTCATATTAAATTTTAGAATTTAATCTTTTTCAAATAGCCTAGTTTACATTGATTGACTAGGAAATTATAATAGACTTAATTAATTAAATTATATTTAGTAGAAATCAAAAGTAGTAGGTTAGGTGGTATAATAATAGAGAATTTCTTCTAGAAAGTTTTTTCATAAATTGACTTGTGATAATAATGCCAATTTATTCATGTTTTATTTGCCATTTATGATTAAGAAGTTACATCTTGTTTGAAAACAATTGGTGACATCTTAATCACCTAATTAACATAAATTTCAAAGATTCTCTCAACTAAAGTTTGGTGATTAAAATGTCACAACATCTTGTTCATGGAATTTTGTTGTATAGAGAAATTTATCTTAATTTATCATATGAGAGGAATCTTCCACATCATCTTGAAATGTTAGCTCCACTTGTTAATTATTTTTTTTAATTAAAAAATTATGGATGGAATTAATGTTGTAAAAATAAGTAATTGTATAATTAAGTGAAATATTAGAGTTCAAAATTATTTACCAAATATTTAGGTGGAATATATAAAGCTTAAGAAAAAACTTAACACTGTTCAAACAAATTTTGTAATTTTGGTAGTTAGAAAAAGATATTTATTTTTTTAAAAAAATTGGATTAACAATAGAGCATCTCCACTAAAACTATCTCTTCTAATCTAAAATTTTCCAAAATATTCTCATATATATATATATAATATTATTATTATTATTATTATGAAATCGGTAATAATATTTGTGAATTTTTAAAAATTATTTTTTAAATATACAAATAAAAGTAATTTAATAATAATAATCACACAAGCAAATTCAAAACTAAAAAGTTCACTAATTTAATAAAATTCATATATTTTTAAATAAGTTTTAATCTTCATTCTAAATTCTTCTTTGAAATTTTTTTAAAATTTTAGTAAATAACATTTTTTTGCATGAAATAGTATATAAATACTTAATGTGATTATTAAAAACAAAATAAAGTACATTAAACTTCAAACTAATATAGACAAAACATTAGTCACACATTTCCTAAAACAAATCTATAGCATTGAATTACAAAACAAAAAATACATAAATTAATACCATATAATATTATTCTACAACGTTGTAAAATGTCATCAAATTTAAAATTCAATGGATCTTAGTAATTTAATTTAATAAAATTACTATCAAACTTGTTGTACGATAGAGTACGTAAAATATCTCGCACGTGGACCCAATAATTAATCGATTTCTTCACCATGAATTGATTTTCGATTTGTCACCATGTAGAAAATTTTGGCCATTCATTTTGCTTTTGCTCCCACATGTTTTGGAAAAATATCAAACAATTAATATTAATTAATTAATTATTATATGAAACAACACATAAATATTATTTTATTATTTGCTTTGTTAATAATCTTCTACATAGTTATTTAGATTTTAGATGATTTAACATTTAGTATTTTTTTATGTAGTGAATTTATGAGTTTCTCCAAAGAAATAATAATAATAATAATAATAATTAATTTTTAAGTGTTAGTTTTATTAATCCAATTTAAAGTTATTTATGAAAATATTAGAAATTATTTTAATTACGTGAAGAGTTTTTTTTATAGATGTTTTAAATTATTTAAATTTTGTTAAATATTTTAATAGTTAAGTTGATGTAGTTGAAATGATTCAAACTCTAATTTAAAAAATGTCATGATAGAATATTAGTATTGAATATAAAAAAAGGAAAGTTGTAACAAAATATATTAAGATATTAGTATTAAATTTTAAAAACTAAAATTATAAAAAAATTAAAATAACAACTCTCAATCGTTCGAAAAAATTTATTAAAAAAATATAATTAAATTAAAGTTAATAAAATTTGGATCATTTAATTCACAGTCTAAAAAATTATGTACCTATCAAAAATACCTATTTGATTTTTTTATTTTTAAATTATAATACAATATCAATTAAACTTCACTCCATCAGTCATTTTTAAAAAATTAGTATCTTAATTTTCTGATCTTCATATAGAAGATGTATAAATTTTTAAGAAATTAGTACCTTAATTTTGTGATCTTCATATAGAATATGTATAATGAGAAAATCACCTATCTTAACTCATGGATCAATTCTTGTTTTTCTTTCCTTTCTAAGCATTTCTATCATATGATATGAACTTAGCCAAACAAAAACTATGACTTGATATACAATAGGACAAAATATTCCAACTTATGATTCAAAACAACAAAATTGGGACCTATTCACCATAGTGCAATTCTACCTAATGTAATCTCCAATTCATAGTGTTTAATCAAAATCATCAATCTCTTGTAATTTTCACAGTCAAATGCTATTGTTGAACCTTGGACTATTCAATGTTCAAACCCCATTGATTTTTGTTTAAATTCTAAGTCTTGTTCAGACTCACAAGGAAAGGATGACGAATTGGGATATGTATATGGTCCTATTAATACATATATATTATTTTGCTTTTTGTGGAGGAAAATGACTTCCACTACTTCAAACCAATCCAAACTCTTGAAAGTTTGATACAGATAATTAAATATTTTAAATTATTTTTATATGATTTTTAACACCAACTCATTGGTTTGAAGTCATAAGGTACATTGAAAAAGACTTATGTTGTTTGTATTGTTAAAGATATTGTTTTGGTATAAACATTAGAAACTTCTATTGACAAATGTTTTTGTATTGTTAAATAATTCCTAAAATTATTCCACTAAAATATTTAATTTTAAATGTATTTTATAAATTATTTTAATTTATCTAATTTTAATATATATATATTATCAATTTATAATATTTTTTTATTTTAAATTTTTTATATACTAATTTTAAAATTTTTCTTAAATAAATAGATAATATCAAAAATAGTTTGTATAATAATTATAAAATTATTTTTTAAATAGTTTTAAAATTAAAAATAAAATTAATTTTATTTTTTAAATAATTTTAATTAAAACTACCTCCATTATACTTTCTTCTATTAATGAACAAACACTAACAAAACTTACTTTATATTAATGGACAAACACAAACAAAACTTATATTACATTAATGGACTAACCCTAAAATGATTATGCATATATCAAAGTCCTTAATGCTTTAAAGAGATTAAAAAACCAAATTTACTAATTACAACACCCAAGCCAAAAAGGAAATTACAATAAAACCCAAACAAAAACTGTATTTTTGTTGATTGATAGTGAAATACTAAACTATGTCTCTAGTTCTTCATGTGGTATAAACTACTTCCAAGAGTTTTGTACAAAGTTGTGTCACTATGTACAGCTCTAGACTTCATTTGCTTCACTCGCCGCCGGCGGTGATGTTTTCGACCTTTTTGAAATTGGAACCGAATATTTTCGTGAACCTTTTTCTCTTCAATAGTATTTTCGTGAAATTTTTTTTCTTCAATTTTCTTGTCAGTGTTCTGAATTTGGAATGCATTACATTTTTCTCCATTCGGATATACAGTAAAAATAAATGGTCCAATTGGAATATCAGTTAAATTCAATAGAGGTTCCAAAGCTTTAACCACCGCTCTCATTGTTGGTCTAGTTTTAGGGTTGTGGCTCAAACATAGATAAGCTAGCGCGGCCAATTTTTTAGCTCCTTCAGTTGAGTATTGTCCTTCTAGCCGTGTGTCTATTAACTGGTTTAGTCTATGACAATCTTTCAACATCGGTCGCGCCCATTCAACTAAATCTTGCTCTCTCTTTGAACGGTTTTTATCAACAGATCGTTTTCCAGTTAAAAGTTCCAGAAGTACAACTCCAAAACTAAATACATCACACATAGTAGTTACATGACCTAGAAAGGCAAAATTACTTCAGAATTTTTTAGATATTCATAAGTAAACAATAAATATAAAAAAGTAAAATAAAAAATTACCCGTATTTATATATTCTGGAGCCGCGTATCCTTCCGTACCCATAACACATGTTGTAATATGTGAATCATCTCCTTGAGGACCATCTATTGCTAATCCAAAATCAGAAAGTTTTGAATTGTAATCCTGAAAATGTAAAACAATATCAAAATAAATACATACTCCTATTTTATCGATCAAAATTTTCAATGACTTGAAAAATAAGAAACTTACAGAGTCCAGTAAAATGTTAGCAGCTTTGAAATCTCTATAAATGACTGGTTTTTCTTCTTCATGAAGGAAAGCAAGACATTGAGCTGCTCCAATTGCAATTTTGATTCTAGTCAACCAAGGCAATGTTGTGGAATAATCTACATTATTATTCAACAAAAACAAATTACACAACTAATTAGGGTCCACAATTGAAATATATTTAACAAATTAAGATGTGACTTACTTTTAAATAATTGATCATCCAAATTGCCATTTGCCATGTATTCATACACCAACAATCTATGCTTATCTTCATAACAATACCCAATCAAATTCACTAGATGTGGATGTTTCAATTGCCCCAAAAATATCACCTCAGCCTGAAAAACCAACCACACCAACCAAATTCTTTAAAATTTAATTTAAAACAAAATTTAAATTTAAAAAATATAAAAAAATAACTTACAAGCCATTCTTTATGTCCTTGAGAACCATGCAAGTCTAGAACCTTAACGGCAACAGTTTGAGGTTCTAATCCGGACCTTAAATTCTCTCTAATGTGCCCTTTATAAACCGGACCAAATCCACCCTCGCCTAGAAACTCGCTCTTCGAAAAATTGCGAGTCATAGTTTTCAATTCCTTAAGAGTAAAAATGTGCAAATTCGAACCAACAAGAGAATTCGATAGATCATTAAGCGAAATCGGCGAGTCCGGGAAGCTAACGTCGGAGAGTGACAGTCTTTGAATGGATATTTGCTTGTGTGTTATAGCTTTGTGTTTTTTGGTTTTGACACAATTTGGTAGAAGTATTTGAAAGCTTATGAGTAGAGTTTTTTTGAGAGCCATTTTGTGGTGTTTGAATTGAATTAATTGAGTGTGTATATATAGAAGGGTTTTGATGTGAGAACACAAAGGTGAATTTGATGTCACACGGTTTTTTTAGGCTGGAATTATATGTGATTTGTATTGACTTTATGGCAACCAACTACCGGGTTTTATTTAAATTATTTATTTTTTTACTTTATAGGGTTTTGGACAACTCGGTGTTTGTGTGTTTTTTAATAGGTAAGAGAATAATTTCTAAATATGTATATATGATGGGTATTTATATGTGTGATGGAAAATACTAGATCAATTACTGTGATTATATAGAATCACTTGCCAATGGATTATAGATTTGATTAAGGAAAAAAAAAATGTATATTCTAAAAATGGAAAATCAAAATTTAAAAGATGACTGTATTTTAAATAAAAAAAATAGTTGGAATTAATAATATTTTAAAATATTTAAATGAAAATTTAAAAATATTATTTGGAGATAATATATATTATTAAAAAATTTAAATTTTTTAAAAATATTAAATAAATTTTATTTTTAAAAAAAAATTAACTTAATTTTTAATATTAAAATAGTAAAAAATATATATTAATATAAAATTAAGTGTTTAATTAAACGGACAAATATAGCTAATTAATTATTTAACTAATTTAGATAAATAAATTATTTAAAATAAACTTTGTAGAGAAAAAAATTATCAACTATAAATTAAATTATTTTTTTTTTTTTTCATAATAAAATGATACCTGCTATATAGACTATCAAATTGCGTATACACACAACTTACAAATAGTTTTGACTCAAATCATCATAAGCAAACCAACTAAACAAATTCTTAATAAATATAAATAACAAAATTAAAATAAATAAACAAATAAATGTCATAATCTTATCTATATAATATTTAGAAATTCAAAGAAAGAAATGTCATTTAATTGAGACCATCTAAATCCAATAAAGAAACTTCTATAAGTTGGAGTCTTAAGCAAGTCTTGAGAGTACAAAGAGAAGAGATTGGGCCTCATCATGACTTTGAATTTTGATTTACAAAGCAATCAAAATCAAAGTCTATGGTTTTTGTTTTGTTTTGGATTGGACATGTGCCTTATTCTTCATACTCTTTTTCTTTGCAATTTACTCATCACCATCCTCGTGATTCTAGTGCGTGGTGGAGCCGTTTACATTGCCGATTTTATATGGGTTTGTGTTTATATCTATATCTAGATAGTCTTATAGTATCAACTATTCATGGTTTATGGTACAAGGTTATTTCAGTCGGTTAAATGTAGTAAATTTTGTTATTTTGGCTTTTTTAATTTTTCGGATTTGGTGAAACATAGTGATTTTGATTAATTATATGGCGGGAAACATCAACATTTTATTTATCAATTCAGAATAAGATTCTTCATTAAATTATACCGAGAGTATGATGGTTTTAAGACAATTTGAGGAGGGTCTATATTAAATTACAAAATAGGCTATTAAAAATTTGTTGCCGAGTTAAAATAGTTTTACTTATTATTTTCTGTGTATTCGCTCTCGGAATATGAGCTTATGCGCCTACTTCCGCTACTATTTTTTTCTGTGTCAAAGTTTTAAAATAATAATTAGTAAAATTGAAGTATTACCGAGATGATAGATGGTTTCATATTTAATACATTCTAAACTTAATATGAATTAAAGTTTAATATATCTTTAACTAAAACCTAATAAATAAGACATAGAAATACTAAAATATTAATATCAGCTATGTATTTGTTGGAAAAGACTTAGGTCGACGGGACCACCATATAGGATTTGAACTCGGCCAACTATTAATTGACACGTGTACATTAAGTGATGAGAGAGATAAATACACATCACACCAGTCTTGTATCTCTCTTATTAAATATTTGTCTCTCTCCTCACTTGGTTTACACATGTCAATTAATAGTTGGCCGAGTTCAAATTCTACATGGTGGTTCCGACCTATCTAAATTTTTTCCGTATTAGTTATGTCTTTATTCGGTAAGCAACTTTGCATTTATTTTTTAACATTTTGCCTCTCTTTACGTTTACAATTTACGAATAACATGACCCGTAACAGTAGATATTTATCAAATTACCCTCTAAACATTTGCAATTTGTAAACAACTCGCACACGAAAAAAAATCGAGACCTGAAAAATATTGGCATCTGACATCACATCATGCATCTTTCTCTCGATTCTCTCCTTGTTTGATCCACCATGAACAACTCAGAAAAAGATAATGAATAAACAGTAGTGGATGAAGTTTTGGGGAGGTTGGATGATGGATCGGCCGTTGAAGATAAAAGAGAGAGGAAATAAGGGATTTTCTGTAGAAAATAAAAGTCTCTAACTCATTCAAATGGAAAATTAAAAATAAAAAATGTAAAAAAAATCTGTAAAGAAAGAACTATAACATTTGTTAGATGTTAGTATCATATGTAACATTCTAAATGGTGAAACACTAACAAAACTCAAAAAGCATCAATTCTCATTATTTTTCAACTCAAAGTTGAACTCTCAACCCTCCATATCAGCTTTGTGAGGCCGTTAAAAAGTTCGGCCTTATATATATTCACACGATAGAGGTAGGCTGGTCGTTTGCAAATTATAAATATGATGGGACAAATATGTTTAAAAAACTAACAGTAAATGCAGGTTGATTATAAATTGCACAAATAAAAGGCAGTGTAATGGGCTAGATGAGTTGGCTCAATTAGATTAAGAACTCAATGGGTACTTCTAAGATTATTAAACCCAAAAGCTCAAAATAAAATTGGGATCCCAAGGAATGGGTTCCAGTACTGTAACGTCTCTCCTTTGTGAAGGCATTGCAACTCTTGTAAATAATTTCCAGGCAATTATTAGCTCCAAAAACCACTGTTATGCTCCCCTACATGTTTTTTCCTCATTCACATGCTTCTGAGAAAATATTTTAAAGGAGTTTCTCAGTAAGTCACTCATCATAAGATTGTTCTCGGTCACATACAAAACCATCTTTTTATACAACGGAACTATATAGAATTACCATTGAGCCACAAATCAAAAAATTATTCAAATGGTGGATATCAGGCTAGAGGGAGCCCCGGTGTGGAATGTCTAAATTAATAAGGATTTGCCTAAAAACTCGCTAATTGGATGAGATCGTCATTCAAGGCTCAAATAAAAGATTAATATAACAAAACCTTTTAACTATGATAAAATATTTATTGCACTTATAGTCTTTCCATTTTTTTTCTTATTTTGTATTAATTTTAACCTTGAATAACATTATTATGGGTTTGTTTTAAGATCTCGACGTGCAATAGTTCTACTAACCTTTGATTAGCCTTTGCTAGAGTTATTTCGCTCACACTCATCTTTCCATGGGAAATGTATTCTCAAACGTCTACTTTTTACACAGTATACAAAACTTTACTAAAACCCTTACTCAAAGGTTCTCGCGATCTAAAACTTTGCAACACAAAGAAAGGAGGTCCTACCGAAGGGTATTCTTGATTGTAGATCTCAGATAACTACACACAATATATTAATAGATTAAAAGAAAATTTGACTATCAAAACCAGCTTCAGGTATATTAAACATATGGATTAAAGTGGTTATATGTGTTAGATCCATTTTCATCATAAGACATTTTTACCTTTGATCATAAGGTGTCCCTTCCCTTTAGTCAATGGAAGTGACTACAAACTATGTTAAGATATTGTGTTGTGCCCATCTCATTATTAAGGCACCATACAGGGCTGAAGGGTACTACTAGCCCGCAATCGAAGAGTAAGGGCTCAATAGTTACTATTAATTTTATTTCGGGATGTGTTGGATTTGATCTATTTCGGCCCCATATGTTTCGATCGAAACCCATGAACCCTTAGTGTATTTAAGGTATGGTCTCAAGTAAACTGTACTTTCTATAGTCGAAACTTTAGGAGTCCGGTCTGTGCAGTCACACTTATCTAGGATCTTCTATATTTTCTCACAAGTGATCATCCAATCATAACTTTAACAACCTAGCAGACTAACGACCCTAATGGATCCACTTGCCCATCCAAGTGGAATCCAGATTGGATTCCTACCAGAATCAGTTACAACCCTATAATTGATTGGCTATAAAAAAAAGGGCATGAAGCCAATGCAGGGGGAATCATCTTCAACCCCTATATCACACTCTGAGAAATCCTAAACCTCCAAAGATCATCTCCGTGGAAGAAAAGGAAATCACATACTCAAAGGGGTTCAACCCTACCGACCAAATATGACCCCGATAATATGAGGCTTATAATTTTATAGGAAGTAACATTGAAATATTTTAGTAATAACGTAATTTGTCCGAAAATTTTATTTTTAGTTATTTTAGCAAAATGTTATACAAATAATGAGTTTTATAACTACTTATTTATTTATGGTTATAAAATATTTAAAAAATTAAAAAATTGTTATAATGAGATATCATTTTGGAAGATGACTATTGTTGGATCCATGGACCTAAAGCATACTGTTTTAAAAATACTCATGACATCCTTCTAAAGTGAAATATTCAAAAATAAATTCTAACTTCATTAATAAGAACCATATCCAAGTTGACTCTAATTTTCCTAAACAAGAAAATATAACTTCTTTAATTAAATTATTTCGAGAAAGAAAGATCTAACTAAAAATATTAACTTGATCAACAAATAAGATTATTGTAACGGTCTGATCGTGGGTTACAAGATTTCAAGCAGCAACAAAGGAATGAGGTCCCAGAGGGCATCGACCCTAATATTTCAGACTCATATGGCGTTCGAAAAGGGGTTGGGCTAAAGCCCACGAGCTGCCAGAGATTGGTCATTCCAAGGGTACGAATGAACAAAGCCTACATAATGATCTTTAACCAAATGGTTGTCAGACGAGGAGCGAGAAGGGTCTAAATGGGGTTCAAGTGGAACGCTATCCGAGGGTTATCGCTGCTTAACGAGTGTGCCTTTACTCAAGTGAAGGTTGTCTAACCCGACTTGATTCCTTCCGAAAATATTTTCCTAAAACTAGTGGCGTACAGTTGTCGTCTAGTAATTGAGTAATTAATTATGGATATTGAAGTCTTATTATTTCCAAAAAATTTGGAGTTAATATTAGGAAGATAATCAAAAATGTAAATAGAGAATTGTGTTCTTATTAGGATTTTGATTCCTATAAGAACCGGATGTTATCAAAGAAACCTATAAATATAACTTTCGAGGGAAAAAAATATTCATTCAGAAACATATTGCAAAAACTCTATAGAAAATATTTCTTTTTAATATCCTCAAGGTCTCTTACAAAAATTAAAAAGAAAACTTTTCTCTCTAACTTTCTAAATGCAATTTATTGGAGTAATCACAATTATAAAATCAATCTAATAAGTAAATATAGATAATAGAAAGAATTCAACCTTTTTTTATTCTATCACTTACTAACAATGTTATTAAAACCGGACCGGACCGGACCGGTTTAACCGGGAACCGGCCGTTTAGCTGGTTTTGTTTTATGGTAAAATCAGTTTTTGAAAAAACCGGTCAAGCCTGGTCAAATCCAGTAAAAACCGGTGAAAACCGGGTTAAAATCGGGGTTTTAAAAAAAATAATAATAATAAATTTAATTTAATTTTGTTATATTTGGTTTGTTTGGAATAATTGTTTTATTATTTTAGCGGATTTAAAAATTTTAACATAATAATATAAATGTTGTTTCAAAATATAGTATAAGAAAATATGAATATTGAATGGTTTATTTTATTAATAATTAATTTATATTGATAAATTTATTTTAAGTATGTTTAATTATACTTTTAATTAAAAATATAATTTTTTAAATAAATATAAATTAATTTCGTATTTTAATTTTATATAATATATATAAAATAATTATTATTTTAAAATTAAAAAAATCCGGTTCAACCCGGTCAAACCCTAAAAACCATGACCCCTTTACGAAACCGGTTCGATGTCCGGTTTTAAAAACATTGCTTACTAATTGTTCACTAATTTTTTATTTAAACATATATCTCTATTGTTTAAAGAATTTTAATCGAATCGTATTTAAAATTTTAATTTACTAATTTGAATGTTAAAGTATCTATAGATCGTTCATCATTTTTTAAAATCGTCAAAAATTTTATTTAATTTTTTTTTACTTTTTTAATACATCATTTTTATTGTGTTAGGAAATTTTCAGTTTTATCCCAATTTCTTCCTAATTCTTAATTCGATTCAACCAAAACAATCAGCTCAAACACAAACATAATATTTAACGTGGTTCGGAAAATTGCCTAATCCACGGAAAGATAGCGACTTTACTATGATAAATAAGAATTACAAATCATTCTCAACCAGAATCTCTTTTAGGCGAATAACTCTACCACGGCGAGCCCAAATCAAAATCTCCTTAATGACGAGACAACCCCAATACGAAATCTCTTTAATGGCGAGACTCCAATCCAATGATCATTACCCTACTAGGCAGGCATGACCCCAATCTAATGATCATTATCCCACTCGGTAGGCATGACCCCAATCCAATTATCATTATCCCACTAGGCAGACATGACCGTCATCCATCTATCACCACCCCCAAAGGGATAAGATTCCAATACGATGATCACCACCCCCAATGAGATATTTTATTCTTCATGAGACAACTCTATTTATAGTGATCGACAAATATACTTTCCTAATTTGTTTCCTTTCTAACTAAGAAATACAATCAACCAAATTAGAAAAACCAAATATTTCCAAAACAAAGAATCAAACAATTAGAAAATATATTTAAACTCAAAATAGAAAAACCTTCCTAAAAGGAAATCTCCGTGATTCTAGACAATCCTAACCTATTGAAATTTCATTAATCAATATAATTATCAAATACAAATTCATATCCAATTATTTCTTTTACTACATCTAATGACCCATTCTTTTTCATTAGCATATCAATGACCATTTTCACTTCTAAGTAATCATGAAAATCTAAACTTAATTCTTATAAATCCTAATAGATTTCCTACCCAAATATTTCATGATATCATCTAAATAATTAAAAATAAAAGACCCTTGACTTTGATAATTAACCAAGTTGGAATTCTTTGTGGCTCTCATAACCATGCGTTTGTTCCAAGTCTTTTAGAGACTCAAAACAGAAAATTAAGTTCATACATTGATAAAAATAAAATTTATGAAATAGCTTATACATTAATAATAATAATATAATAGGAAATAAATCAATATATTATATAAGAAAAAAATAATTTAAAATTTATAAATAAATTTTAATGATAAAATATATTATAAATTATCATAAATTTCTTCTATTTTAATAAAATAATAAAATTTTAAATTAGACATCAGCTTGTCAATAAATTCAATTGCTTGAGAAGAATGTTAATCAAAACAAGTTGTAGTAAACATCACTTTCAATAAAAATAATAGAATGACTGCCATTTATGACTGAAATCACAAAATATTTATTAAAAAAATAATTGTAATCAAATCAATTTTTTTCCACCAAAATCCGAAAGGTGACAAACGTTTACCTCTCCACTTAAAAACTTATTATGCAAGACTATATGAAATATATTTTAGCATTTATATATTATAAATATAAGTTTAAATAAATTTTTTAAAATAAAAAATAGTGATTATTACATCAAAAACATGGAAAAAAATGTTTATACGTTTGATAATTTTTTTCATTACAAATAATATTTAAATTATAAATTAAATTAGATAAAAAAAATATTTTTAAAAAGAAAATTTAGTGTTTCAAAAAATAATAATTATAAGAAATAATTTTAATTCAAACGTTAATAATAATTTATTTTATTTTATTTTTAATTATAATTAATTAAATTAGTTTTTAAAATTTTATTTATAATTTTAATAAATTTTAAATAATTTATATTTAATAACTCATTTAAAAATTATAACCAATAATAAATTTTCAATTCAATATTTAATCTGATACTTAATTAAAAATAAAAATAAACTAACAACTAATCGACACAGATATTTCAAATGATAATATAAAATTCTAATATCATGCTCTACGTAATTATATACACAACTTAATTATATAATTGTTCCATATATATATATATATATATATATATATATATATATATACTAATAAATGTTGTATAATTTGTTTTTATATTGTTGATTGGGTTGACTCTATATAATTTGTTTTTATATTGTTGATTGGGTTGACTATATATAAAGATTGATATATATTTAACACATTTTTAGTTTCCAAAAAGGTATACACCATATAGTCATGGAGAAGTCTTGTAATATATATTGACGGTTTCCTAAGCTTTAAAAATGGAAAAACCACAAAGTAATTATATCTCTAATGAAAATCTTCTTAGTGGACTTAAATCTATTAATACAACTACCATTTTTTATTATTATTTTCTTTAATTTCACACTAATATTATTATTTCCAATTACTATGTCATTTTGTTGAATAGATAAAATATTTTAAAATGTATTAATCTTATTCTAGTCGGCATTAAGGAAACCTGAAAAAATTATTTAACCAATGTGTGAACCCTATACCAAATTCATTAATATAAATATAAACACAATGATGTTTAGCTTTAAAAAAGAATAATAATTTAATTTTAAAGAACTAGCCACAGAGAAAACGCATTAAAAAGCCACCAAATAATACTAAATCAAAAGAAAATATAATGATGGGGTTATTGAAAATAAAAAAGATTGCATTTGAGAAAAGGACTAGTGATTTGATGAAACAATTTTCAATTCAAGCCATACATATATATATATATATATATATATATATATATATATAATACAAGATTTGAGAGTGTCAATTTCACATGTAAATGTGTTAGATTTAGATAGACCATGTCACTAATTTTTGTCTTTTGAAATTAATGATGGAATTAGATTGGATCTTTGTTTGCCGACTTGTTATAGTTTCTTTGAGGTTGGTTTTTTGAATACATTCATGTGGAAAATGAGTTTGTATTTGGTAAGATTCATGCGTGTTAATTTATAAATTTAGAAATATTTATAGTAATTATAAAATAAATAAAATATAATATTATTATTTTTTTAAAAAAATAATAAAAGTGAATTTTTTAATTTTTATAATTATATTTATAAATTTTTAAAGGTTAATTTTTTTAAATAACTAAAATATTATTTTTTTTTTTTAAAAAAAATTGTATTTTTAGTTTTTAAAAAATTTCAAATCAATTAAAACGTTGAACCTGAGTGTTTCAATTAGAGGTTAGCGTTTTCGGGAATTTTAGAGATTTGACCAAAATCAAAGCTCTAATTTTTGAAAATAATTAGTTTGGTTAATAGCAACTTAATCAGCTGATTTGATATAAAACGCTGATATTAGGAGCGTTTTAGAGGTTTTAAAATTAGAGGTTTGTTAAAAAGGCAAAATTACCTCACTTTCAATTAGAATTATATTAGTTATATATTAATAAAATAATTGGAACGTATTATAATAATATTTAATACTTTCAGTATTTTTTTATTATAACTAAAACTTTATATATATTTTTAACTATTATAGCAAGTATATTATTTTTTTAAATATATTATTTTAATTAATAATTAATATAAAAATAGTAAATATTATTAAAATTATTATTTATTAGTATTATTAATAAATATTAAAATATTTAACCCACTGTATTATAGTAGTGTAAGATATATGTTGTGAAAAATCAAAGTAAATTTTTAAAAATATTTAGTTACGTCATTTTATAATTGAATCCGTTTATAGTGCTATTATTAAACAGCTAATTACCAAACACTGTGACTGTGTCATCTATCCGTTAATAGTTGGTCAAACCGCTAATTGAATCTCCCAACAACTAATTGCCAAACAGCTCTAAATTATTTTAATTTATTTCTAAATTTTTAACTTTTAAAATTTTGATAAACGTACATAAAATAGTATAAATTTAAAACATTTCATCCTTCTTTATTATTTTCAAAATATTTATATGGGAAATTTTTTTTTATAGGCCATAAAAAGTTTACTATATAATTATAGACCACTTCTGAAAAGTTTGCAAAACTAAAGTTTGATTTTCATTCCATGAGTCATTCACAAACTGTGACCGTACCGACTATGAATTGTAAAGTTTTCAGGGGTATTTTAGGAAACTTGGTCTATTAAGTGAAAACTAAACTATTAAAAGTCTATTTTTGTATGTTTTTTAAAACATGTATTTTGTATTTTGAAGTTTAAAAAGCTCATTTCTTAAAATTTTCGCTATTTATATTAATCGAACAAATAATATTCTATTAAAGTTTATTTATTTATAGACTAAATATTTATTATCAAATTTTTTAGAAAATAAATAAAAATTTTTAAAATTAGATTTCATTTTATAGACCCAATTTTCATTTACACATATAATCACAAAAATAATCTCAACAAATTTATATATATACACCACAATATTTTTAATAAAAAAAAATGAATTATCGGGATAAATTACATTTTTTAAAATTAAAATTTATGAATGAAATTTACAATAGTCGCTTAATTTAAATTAAATTTTTAAAAAAAAATTCAATTTCTGATTTTATACATATATATATTTTTAAAAAATAATATAAGGCCTAAATTGAAAATGTCCTTAAACATGAATCAATGACTTAATCAACCTATCTTCTACCAAATGGTCCTCTAACTCATATTCTTCCTCAAGAAAGACAGAAAAACAAAGTTAAAAAGACTAGACTAACCATGCCCATTTCCAAACAACCCACACATCAAACATTTAATTGGTCCACCACCATTATCAGGACCCCATGAAAGTCCTCTTCTGGTGTTTTGTTTTCCTTCTAAATGACTTAACAGACATGAAATCAAAAAACTTAAAATGCTAATTGTCAAAAACCAACAAACCCAATTTTCCAATTTAAGTAACACACCACCACCACCAAAGAAAAAATCAGTGTGTCAAAAGAAGATTTTGAGAGCAATTATTCCATTTCTTGCAAAAAGAATAATGATAATAATAGTTCAGAAAAAGAACAGTTATGAAGACTAAAGAAACTATTATGAACATTTTACAGGTATAGATTTGTAGTAACTGAGTTTTTTAGCCTAACAAAACCATGATGATGATGATGATAAAATACAAGCAAAACAAAAATTCTGTGATTCCACACACCACTCTTTTCTAAGGAGGGCGAGTATTGCGAAAAAATTTTGATAACTGGTGAAACAACTATTGTAACAACTCCATAAAGAACGAACCTATCCACAACCCTTTTGCTGGTAAAATCTACAGCTGCAGAACTGGGGAATCATCAGTCAGGAATATTTTACTTTGGCTATACCTCTTGTTCACAGGATGGACATGTAATTAATATACACAGGATTTCCTGCAATATTAGGTATGGAGTGAATATTGCGAACGGGGTGATAGAATGTGGTGGTAGTAGAGGTTGAGGGAGTGTGTACCTTTTAGCGACCAAAATCTGGGTTTAGAGATATAAGTTGTGAGTAATGCTGCTGCTATCTGAAGACAAGGCTTCCGTTCTGTTGAAGTCTTAGTTTTTCGATCAGAGATTGGTAGAATGATTTCAGTGCTTTGAAATCGTTACCCTGCAGAAGCAAAGGATTTGGCAATGGTGGTTACTAGAATGTATAAGCTTAAACCTGTTAACATATTTGTTGTTCTACTAAGGTGCCTCATAAAATGTTTTCGAAAATAAAAAGAAAGCAAAGGCATATGCTGTTCTTGGTACTTCACAGTCAAGTGTTAAAAACGGCAGATGATTATGAACATGTTTAATTATGAACTATAGGAGTTATGTATATTATGTCCCGGATAGGAACAAAATGGGAATACACAGTGATTTTACCTGCAACTTCTGAAAATATTGTTCTGTGGACTCTGGAGGGCAATGCGCAGAGTTAAGGCATTTATATGCGAACTGAATGAGAAAATCATTCCCAAACTTCTCATACATGACCTTCTGAGCCAACACGATTTCTCCAAACAAAATAACCTGTCACAGGTCAAAAATATCATCAACAGGAAAAACCAAGAAGAAGATAGAAAAAGAGAAATCAGTCAATCAAGAACTGGTTTCGTGACCGTACTCAATGAGTAACCAAATATCGAGTACGGAACTTTCTTTTTTCCTTATGTTTTCCTGTAATTACTATCATAATATCTGCACCTATTTGAGCATTTGACATATACTTTTCTAACCACCACCAAAGAGTGGAAATTGATAAACATTGAAGTCAGAGATTATTCTTACCGTATTTGCATCACTGAATTCGAATGATTTGTCCAGTACACTGTAGAAGCAACAGTTCATTGCGAAGCTCTCGATGATAAAATTTTTGAAACCAGGTACCTGGATGGTTTAATGATTAGCCCCACACTGAAGATAAGGAATCGTCCACATAAATAAAAATACTTATAATACGATTTGATGGGATGTACTAACCTTTTCTTCGCCATTAGGTCTGGCACACCAGTCTTTGATTAGTCTAATAAAAATTTGCACACACGCCTATACAAGGAAATATATTAATTTCATCACTGCTTGATCATTTTAATGATTACTAAAGAAACTATTAAGGGAGCAGAAAAGGAAAAACTTGGGAGCGATACACACCTTCCTCACGAGATAATCTTTATGATTACAAGATGTATTCAGTAATAATTGGATAATCTGCTCCAAGTAGGCCATACTCTTGGGAGCAAGGAAAACTGAAGAAAGATCATGAGTGGCTATCACATGAAGAAATGTGTATAGTGTCCTTTGAAGTTCTAGCACTTCACGCATTTCCTACGAGAAAATGGAAAACTAACTCTAAAAAACCAGTTCACAAGATTTAACATAGAAGTCAGAAATTAGAAGTTTGAAGTTTGTTATAGTATTCGCTTGGAATCCTGTTAGAGGACCGCATCTAAGATGGCTAGTATTTAAATAAATACTAAACACCTTAAATTTTCCTTCCAAGAAGACGTACTATTTCACGAAACTTCAAATATGGTGATTAGTATACAACCCTATCTTTGACCTAAATCGTAATTAATGGAAAAGAAATGAACTTTTTTATTTAGAAGTTGAGTGAAATAAATAAATTTCCATACCTCGTTGTTGGTTCCAGGTCCAGAAGGTAGCATATCCCTGGGTATAATATTAAATATCCTACCAGCAATAGCTGGGAAAACTTCATTCAATATGTCATGTACGGAGGTGTTGAATTTGCATATTAGTTGATTAAGTAAAACAAGGAAGCCAGTGAGTTCCTTTGGCTGCAACAGGAGAACACCCAAAATCAGAAAGTTGAATTGAAATCAATATTATTTGGAGGTCTACAAAGATCAAAATTTGCATAATATCAAATGGGAAAATAATAACAACTGCATGTGGATAAGTGGGATTAAGCAAATCTACAAGCGGAGCATTTATTGTCAAGATTCACACTTGTGATTGCGCTATAGAAAGAAGGTTTTGCAAGATGATCTTTATTCTAACATTTCAGAATTGGAAATATGTTTCAAGAAATTGAGACATACAAGTGGGCGAACAAATTAGGTATTGTTAAAAATAGAATCAAATGCCATGCACACGGTCAGTTTAAATGTAAAGAGATTAATTTCAGTTCCCAAGAGAAGCATTCAGTGGCAACAAAACCAATTGATAGTGTAAAGAGCATATTATTTGTGGTCCATTAGTGAATCACGTCACTTTCTTCTTCTCTTGACAAGTAATTGAACTTGGGAAAAGAAAGGTATACACGAATAAGTTATTACAATACCTCACTTTCAACAAGCAACTGTTCCAATGCCTTTGGAAGATATGGAAATACTGAGGTACCCAATGTGTCTACCATCCGATGAATGAAAGACGTAACCTGTGTATATTAAAGCCATAACTTTAGGCACTATACTCTGTAAGTAAATTGAGGAAAGTAGTATCATAGTCTTAACTATCTAATTCATACCTTGCTTCGCAAAGGTTCTACCTTCGGAAATACGACAAGAATTTGAAGCAGCACATCCAATGTCTGGATCACACAAAAATGGAAAAGAGAGAACCAAAAATAATTAAGAAACTCATCAGGAAACTTTCAGCTTAAAAAAGTATATTAAGGGACCATGTGCTTCTCAAAATTTGTAACTACATTTTATTATACTATGAAACTGCGGTGCAATATTACCTGCTTAAACATGTGACCGATAGCAGGACGACTAGCCGTTACAAGACGTTCACTAAAACCCTGGATCATCAACACATTTCATGATGAGAGCAAGTTCACTATTATCAATCTACAAAGCAAAGTTAATGGTAGGAGAAAAGAACCTTGCTAAGTGAATTGATAGCAACAATTATTTGCTGGATACTGTTGATTTTTGCAGGAGATTCTTCAGGATCTAATGCTTTTGCATTTAGAAGTAACTGAACCTAAATACCAGAAAATGACAAAAGGAAAAAATTCCAAAATATGCACATAAATATCAAATGGTCACAAGTTTAAACTTGAAATATATGAACGAGGGATTGCTAAACAATTGAGTAACCTGCTGACAAAGCGGATTGAGCAATGATGCAAGATACTCAGATTGCTTTTCCAGCGGCACATCCTCCATCCCAATCAATAAACCGATTGCCTGTAAAGTTACCGTAGATTTAGAAACCAATAAGGAAAGATTATAACCCACCACGAACAAAATTTCCTTCTATATCGAGATATATATTCCAGAATCTAAATATGAATGTTTACAAGTCCACTGATACAAGGGCAAATACCTCAAAGATGTGACTGCCATCTTCAGATCCCGAAAGCTGTAGCGCTGCATGGTTCATATTTGTAAACTGAGCAACTGTATCTTGCAGGCTCTGTCAAGTCATCAGAAAGGAAATATAATAAATGAATATGTATATTAGGCAAAAGCATGAACAAGTAAATGATGCAATTGATATGAAAAAAGTACCTGCAAAATTCTCTCTATGAAAGGCACAAGCTTTGCTTTCAACAGCTTCACAACCCTCATGAACAAATAACTAGCCCTACGACTCACATGAATGTTAGGATGGTGTATACCCCTCTCATCAAGGAAAGCAGTCAAAACCATAGGAATATACTGTGTATTCTCTTGAATGAACTTCAAATATCTTGTTATTGTCTCCAAATATACAAGTGCAACTAGCCTGTTGGAATGACAAGGAAGTCTTGTTTGCAAAAGCATCGGCATTAACTCACTCAAGAGTCCAGCCCCAGTTCTCATAGTTTCTTCACTCATCGACTCCCCTAGAGCATATAGAAGGGAAAGTGCAGCTTCCACTTCTTCAACATTATTATCCGATGAGGATACTACAGCAGTAGCTAAAGAATTTCTAATAAATACCTGAGTAACCTCAGGTGCTACACGTCCAACACTACGCAACAAAACAAGTAAATCCTTCCTGAACTCCACCATTCTGTCCTCCTCCTCACTTCCAACCTTATCCAATACATCTAAATTATCCCGATACATAGGATCATAACAAATCTGCATACGTATGACTTCCAAAATCTGGCCAACATGCAAAAGTTGATCCTCCCTCAATCCAGACAGACTTTTCATTGTAGCGACATAACTAGAAAGGAATTGAATCATACTGAAAGTCGAGTCCACCTCACAATTCTGCATCACATAAAATAATGATGGCAGAACTTCATTCAAAAGCTCCATTGAAACCACATTAGCATTTTCCGAGTTCAACCGTTTTCCACACTCAAGAGCCTCAACAGCATACCCCGTAAGCAGTTCAGCCAACTTTGAAAGCAACTCCGCATCACCATCCTCTTTCACCAACCCAAAAACCCGACTGATATGTAAACTTTTCAATAGATTTAACTTCGATTGTGGATCCATCCTTTTAGAAACCACAGCTAGAACACATCCCACCGCTGCACCACGAAACTGTTCCGACAACCCATCTCCCAAAACCAACTCAAAAAATAAAGGAATAAACGCATCATTCGCGATCAAATTAATATCAATCCAAGAAATATACTTAGGCATACATTCCAGCACACTAGTACAAACCTCAAAATCAGAATTCCTATACATAGACACAATTTCATACCACGCCCTAACAATCTGCTCCACACATTGCTGCCTCATTGCATCCTTAACCCTCCCGGCCACCGCCATATCCTCAGGACTCCTTGGATAATCCAAGCTAATAACTTCATCATCCAACGAATTCAAAACCCGACAAAACATATCAATCACAACACGCCCTTTATTCAAATGAGGCAAGAGATCAACAAAAACCGACGACCAAACCAAAGGGTACTCAAGATAAATCAAAGTAACCAACACCTGTGCAAGCTTATTCTTTATAAATGCAGGACTATCTAAAACCCTAATACCATTCTTCTCATCAGCACTCTCATAACAAACCATAGAAAAAACCGATTTCCTCACATAACCCTTCTCTTCCTCCCCCATAACCGGATACTTCACTCTAATAACCTCATGTAAAGTCTGCAAACACCAAAACTGAACCTGAACAAGTTTACAGAACCAAAGCTTCTCAATGCAAACACTACATATAGATATATTCTCCTTAAACTGTTGACAGTAATTAACCGCCTGTGATTTCAACGCAGAATCAACAGCACCCGATTCATCAAAGCTAAAAACTATAGCTTTCTCGAGATCATCCATGGTTCTTAACTACTTCAAACCCTTACCCAGATATTATTTTTCACACTTTATGATCAAAACTCAATCAAAACACAATCTTCTCGATCTTTTTCCAGTGGTTTTAAATTTGGTGTTATCATATACTCGGTACTCAAAATATGGGTTGTTGAGAGCTTACCTTGAAGTGATCATCAGATGGGCAATTCAAGGGATCTTGTATGAATGTGTATTCGATGAGTGCTAGGGTTTTTGAATTGGACACAGATTTTGTAGGTTTTAGTGGTTTTTGGTTTTCAGGGTTTTTTGTGATTTTTTCTTTTTTTTTTTTGGTGAATGAAATATATTTAGTAAGAGCAGCCTTGAGTTCAAGAACAAAGAGGAGATTTTATAGTAGATGGTGAATGACTAATTTGCCCTTCTAATTTTGGCAATTGACAGCTGCTCTTGTGTTGTTGTTGAGACTTATCCTTGTTCATAATAGTTTTAGTTTTATCTTTTTAAACACTTTACGAGCATAATTTTATATTATAATTAATATGTTCCGAAAATAATTTGAATTTTTGATGAAAAACAAAACAACTTCTGGCTTTTAACTTCTGACTTCTAAAAGTTGTTTAAAATAGTATTTGAATAATTGGTAGATGTGCTTCTGACCTTTCAGAAACTTTCCATATAAAGTAAAAAATATTGACTTCTAGTTCTTTTTTTCTACATTCAAAAAATTAAAAGTTAAAAGTAGAAGTAATACCAAACAACCCCTTACGAAAATCTATTATGACTTCACTACGATGTCATATACGTAATAAATGTGCATAATTTGCATGATGTAATGATAGTATCAATTATCTAAATTTATAAAATATATTTTAAATTATTTATAAACTTTATATTTATAATATTGGAAAAAATTTATAAAATAGTCTAAGTAAAGTTTAAAATTTTATTCCTTCATCAATTTTTTTTATCAACTTTTAAATTAAGAATTTAACACCGGTATATGCAAATTTTAAGTCCAACTAATCACTCACCGATACATGTTAATTTTCATTAAATACAAGTACATTGTTAATTTTTCATCTTTCCTATTAAAAATAAAAATTAATATATAGCAGTGAGTAATTAGTCGAGCTTAAAATTTACCCGACATACAAATATTTTAAAGTATAGTTAATTTAAATGGAAATAAAATTCAAAAAGTGAGATACATCAAATTAAATAAATTAATTATATTAAATAATTTATTAAACTAATCTTTAAACTAATATCAAATATTGATATTTACTAATGTTTTAATTTGAAATTAGAGTTGAATACTCATTCGTTAGATTATCCTTAGTAATATATTGATTTACAATTTTTTTTTTCGGTCACATAAATTTTGAGAATAACATTTAAAAAAAAAAAAATAAGTTTTTAAGGGTGTTGGTGAGTTGAGCTACTCGCGAGAGTTTTTTTTTTTTTTTTTAAACGAGTCGAGCTCGAGCTCTATATTACTCTACTCGTAAGGCTTGCAAGCCTTATTGAGCTCTATTATAGTAGCGTCAACGAGTCGAGTCGAGTTCGAGTATGTCGAAATCAAGTCAATAATCAATATATAAAATTAAAAAATTATTAATAAAAAAATTAACGAGTTTTAACGAGTCGGATTCAAGTAGCTCGACTATCATTCAAGCTCGAGGTCGAGCTTGATTTTTGGTAACTCGACGAGTTCAAACTTAACGTAATCTTTCATGAGTTGGGTCGAGCTTGGGTATACTCGAGCTCGACCCGACTCGACTCGTTCGCACTCCTAATACCATCAATTTTAAATTAGGGATGTGTATGGGTCGGGTTTGAGCCAAACTCGGACCGACCCCAAAAAAAATCCGAACCTGAAATCTTTATTATTTTTTGGGTCGACGCAGGTCAGTCCGAGTTTTGAGTCTCCTTTATTAATTTATTGAAAATATTGACCCGAAATCTGTAACTTTTAATTTTAGTGGATAAGACCAAACCCGATTATTTTTCGGATCAAGGTGGGGTCGGTCCGGATTTTCGGGTTTGATTTTTTCTCACACCCCTATTTTAAATGTCCAATTGATGTGACAAATAAACTTCGTCCATAGTAAATTTTAGGAACATTTTTTGTTTTAGACTATAAAAAATCTAAGTATACAATTATAGGTCTATTTTGAAAATTTGCAAAACTAAACTTTAGTTTTCACTCCAAAGGTCATTCACAGACTATTAACATAGTTCACGAAATTTGTAAATTGTAAAAATTCAGAATTATTTTGGAAACTCGACTTACGAAGTGAGAACCAAACTTTTAAAAAATTGTTTTTGTATATTTTTTAAAATAAGTCTATAATTGTATTTTCAAGTTTAAAAAGTTCATTTGAAAGAATTTCTGTTAAATTTTAATTTAAATCTTGAAGTAGGCATGTTAACTAAAATTGTTTATATTTTTTTATTATATTTTTAATGGAGTTCTATTTTTTTATATATATTTATAATTTTATTGGAGAGTTTAATTTTGACTAAATTTCAATTAATTAAGAAAAAATGATAATTATAATAATTACAATATGATTATTTTTAAACCACATTATCAATTTTATCACCTTGTCCTTCACTACTTCTATTTTGTATGACTACATCACTTCACGTCAATAGTAGTAATCAAAAAATTTTGTAATATTCATTTTAGTATTAATTAATAAAATTAATGAATATGACCTGTTATGGAAAATTATTAACTAATTAATTAAATAATAAAAATATATATTATGTAATTAATGGTTTTGCAACTGCTTACTAATATATGTATATATAATATTATGTCATTAATATAAAGTATTTTTTTATATTTTATAAATTAAATACAATTTTTATTTAATAACAATTATTTCGTGGTTTTAATGATAAAATTAATAGCTCAAAATAATATTATTTTAATAAATACATTACAACATGCATTTGAAAAATAAAATAAACAAATATATATATATATATATATATATATATATTTAGACGAGCAATATTGGACATGTCATCTTCCTCATTTATATCGTCAGTTGGAAGCTCAAATTTGAAAAGAAGGATAATTACGGAACAGAATTTTCAACGAATGGCTTATGGGTTGGTTACGAAGAAGCCCAAGCCCGTTTCACGAATATCGGTGGTTTCGTTTCACAAACAAAGACCAATCCCTTGACTTCGGGCCCAATCTGAAAGTTTAGTAAAATTGGGCCAAAGTGTAGCAAAATCTATGTATTGTAGTGGCCCAATGACCCAATATCCGTGAACCGGCCCAATGATTAACAAGCAAGGAAAAAAGATATCGATTATGTTTTCTTAAAATGAAATATATTGGATAATAACGTTTATTGTTTCCAACATTTGAATTGAAAGTTATTGGAGCTATTCGCCGCACAATTTTTATTAGTAAATAATGAAGTTTAAAAATAATTATATCGTATAACAATTTTTTGAAATAAAATTTTAATTCAAATTCATCTCTGATAAAATTGTAAATATAAATAACAATCAATTTTTTTAAAAGAAATTTTTAATAAAAATTTAATTGAAATTAATCTCTAATAAAATTATAAATATAAATATTAACAAAAAAAATTAAAACAAATAAATTAAGAATCTAATAAAATAATATAAAAAGTGTAAATTAAGCATAGATAAACTGTGATTACTGAATCATTACTTTGAGTACACGCAGTTTATTTTTAAATATTTAGTCATGTCTTTATTTATATTTTCTATTTTTTACCATCAATTTACAGGCACGTTCTATTAAAGATGAGAGTAGCTCAATTTTTAAAATATGTTATGTATGAATAATAAAATATATTACGTTAGTTTTACATTGAAAATAAAATCTATTACTGAAAATCAATTTTTTTAAAAAAGATTTTATTTGAGATGAATTTAAAAAAATTCACTATCACTGATATAATTATGAAGATATTTTTAGTTCATATAGTACTGTTGAAAATGTATTAATTATTGTAAAATATTTGACAATTTATTTTTAAATTAGTTTTTAAATACTTAAAAATTTATTATAAATATAAAATTTATAATGATTAACCATCATAAGAATATAATATTTTACATTTATAAATTCATCATCAAATTATTAAAATATTCTAACCAAATAATTTATTCATTCATTCAAAAACAACAAAAGGGCCCAAACCACATGAACCCTCCTCACCTTAATTACGGATCACGTAACTTAAAAACAAGAAAAAGACACCAAAAACACCTAAGCAATCATTTACTATTTGTTAGAATTCCATTTAAAGATGTCAATTTTAGTGACCGAGTGAGACGACAATATACAACTAAGACGTGTTCGCAACTCATGCATGCACTTGTCTCGCACGTTTCAACAGAACTACACACTTCAACCACTTAAACTCTTCACACTTCTTCACATGTCCAAACCAATTATTCCACACGTTCTTGAAAAGCCCTCGTACCAAAAATTAATATCAATCGATGATGTCGAAAATTAAGTTTGAAAAAATTTTAAAATTTAAGTACAAGGGGAAGGTTGAAATGTATTGGTAGATAGTTATTATGACTTCTATTTTCAAAGTATTAGATGTAGGAAAGGTTCATTTTTGTCTCTAGCAAGGGACATTTGTTCGGTAGGTGTAAATATTCATTTAATCAAATTCTATTTTGAGTTATTTGACATAAAATTAGTTTGTGTTTGGAGAATTACTTGGTTGGGCTTAGGTTGACATTTATAGAATTTGAAATTACTCAAATTCGAATCCGTCGGGTTTATTGAGGTTTGGGTTCAGTTCAGGTTCAATAATGGGTTGGCTTGGTCATAAATTTTGAAAAAAATCGAATTTTCAATAAATCCGACACGATTTTGAACCGATCCGATAAATTCGGTAAATATATATTTTTTATTATTTTATTGTTTAATATGTATGTATATCACTAAATATGTTAGATTTTTAATTCTATTCAAATTGATTTGTATTTTTTAATTGATACTATGATAAATGATACAATTCTAAATTAATAATTATAAAAATATATTTGTATTTTCAAAAATTTATATAATTATTTTTGGTATTTTTTCTACTATTGAATCAAATCCGTCGATTCGGTCCGTATTTTTATTCCAATTTCGAATTTTGAGATAAAATAGTGGTCCGGATTTGACCGGAATCCGCCCATAAAAATCTTAAATTTTGATTTATTATTTTTTAATATTAATTTTTTCTTTCAAATTTAAACTACATTAATATAAAATTCAAATTAAATTAAATTTATTTATAATAAATTATAATTAATTAATGATTATTTCAGCTTTAACATTAATACCGAATATTTAATTTAAAACTTATTTCAAATATTAAGCGAGAACAATTAAATAATTATTTCAACTAATATTCTAATTATTAATTTAATCTTAAATCTCTATTTCAATCACTAAAATTAATTATTTGTAGATTCCAAATGGACTGGACACTACAAATTGGATTCCCACACGATCCAGGAATCGCGGAAGTCGCGGGCTGGTGGTGGCAGCGTTAGGCAGCCGAGTAGGCTGACCTTCGCCGGAGAAAAGTCTGCACGTGCAACGAACGTGACAGGATCCGAATACCGACAAATCAACCCGAACACACATTAACAGTCGGCAGGCGACACGTGTAGACTTTCCAAGCTGACCATGTGGCGGTGTCGTGCCACGTGCCGCCAGTAGCCTACACGAAACTCATAGAACTTGTAAGAAAATTACAAAACAGCAATCAAACTTAATGAATTTTCATTTTTTATTTTTCATGTGTTTTATTATTATTATTATTATTATTATTATTATTTTTAATATATTGTTTGGCTTCTACTCCAAACTTCTAGAGGTTGAAATTTGATGTGACGTGGAATTATCGTCTCTACCGTGTCGTGTATTTTACTATTTTACCCTTTTATTATTTTTTACATATACTATAATTTAGATTATAATTTACCTTATATAATATTCCAATAATATCCTTGAAAAAACATATCCAGTCTAATCAAATCAACTTCTGTTGGATCACAATCCAATACCAAACCTCAAATGTAGAACCCAGTGCATTGATTCATCATGCTTTGTGTGACAAAATCACAACCATACAATTTATTAAAAACATTCGAGATATTTTATTCCTTCTTGTTCAAAATTTTCTATATCCATAATGTCATGATTGATTGATCCACTATATTTTTCTATTTCCAATATCAAATATCATATGTGGTGGTCCCCACCATGCCATGCATCAAAAGCAGTAGATGATTTCCTCAACTTTTAATTAATTAATTAATTAATTAATTAATATTGTTTGGTATGGATAATAATTGCTTCTAGATTAAGCATATGAAGAATAATTAAATATCTAACTAGTAGTACTACTGCTACTCTACAGAGTTGATGAGTTCCAATGCCATGGTTTTCCCAACATTGATTTAAATACTCTTTTATTGATGAAGGTAAAGACTAATGTATATAATAAATTAATAGGGAGAATATATTTATGTTTTAAGATAAGGTTTGGTGGTACTAGTAGTAAGATAGGTTTTTGAAATAAAATTAAATTTATATAAATAAAAATTTAACTAAAATTTATGATGGGATTCTTTTAATAATATTGTATCTTTAGCTAAACAAAATTTTAATTAAATTATGAATTATATTTTTATTATTTAAATATATTAAATAAAAATTATAAATATGTTATTTTAAAAATTAGAAAATATATATTTATAATATCAATAAAATTAAATGGTGATTTAGTATTTTTTTTAAATATAGATTTTTAAATTATTGTATTATTTATTTTAATTTATTTAAAATGATAAATACTATTTTAAGTATATATACTGTTAAAATTTATTTAAATTACTATTAAAATAATTTAATATTAATAAATATAAATAAAATAACTATAATTTTTTAATTTTAAATTTAGTAAATTTAACTATCATTCAACTCCTTATTATAATAATTATTCTAACTATTATCTTCATAATTATTTAAAATGAATAATTTTAATTGCAGAAATTAAATTAAACCATTGGCAAATATGTTTTGGTACATTTAAAATGTTAATATAAGTATTGCAATTTTTTATTATTCATTTATCCTATCTATTTGTTTATTTTCACCATTGGAGGGTAAAAGCGTCTTTTCAGTATTTTAATTTTCTGGTAGAAAAAGAGAGGGAGAGAAAATCCGTTTTAAATAAGAAAAATCATAGAAGAAGAAGAAATAGAGAAGAAACATCTCTCTTTCTATAGAATCCAAATTATTTTCTTTAAAAAAAAAAAAAAAAAAAAAAAATCCTTCTTTTGACTTTAATTCAATCTCATCTTCATTTCTTGTGAATTCTTCATTGTATCGTGTGTATATATCTATGGTTAAGTGTTAGCAACCATTTGCTCTTTAAATTGTTCACTTTTCGTTTTTTGGTTTTTTCGATTTCGAAACCCTCGAATTTGGGCGTTTTCATATTCCAAAACGATTCGAGCTTTTGATTGGTTTCTAGAACAATTAGTGAGCTTCCACGATCTGGGCCATCTTCAAAATCTGAAATTTGTATAAATCTGAATCTGTATATTCGTTTCCGATGCCGGGCATGACGGTTCCTGCAATAGCTTTCTACGCGAGTCCACCGAGTGGTGTTTGTTCCGCGACGCACCAGATCAATTCCCACACGACGTATGACTTCGAGCTCAGCTCGGCCAGATCTTCCACCTCGTCACCGCCGTCGACGGCGTCCGCTTCGACTGCCCAGCCGAGGACGGTGGTAGGAGGGCTTTCATGTTTGTTCTCGTCGGATATTTCGTCTCATCACCACCACCACCACCACCATCATCACAGCAGGAGCGAGGAGTTGAAGGAGCTAAGTAGCTCTTTTGGGTACTCGAAATTCTCATCTGGCGCCGCCGCGACGGCGGCGAAGAGAGATCAGAGTCCGGTGTCGGTTTTTCAGGGTCCGGTTTCGGGAGGAGCGTCGTATAGGAGCAGTCCTCCTGTACGAATTTCCCGGGAGAAGATTGATGTTAGGGTGACTAATGGGCTGTTTAATGGGTTTGTGAGGAACGCTTTGGGGTCATATGTGGATTATGATTCTTCGAGTTTCCGGATCGAAAACAATGATGGGTTGGTTGATGAATTGACGTTCAATATGGAGGAGAGTGTGAGTTCGGCTGTTGGAGAACATGTGGAGGCTTACGCTAAGGAGTATCTGGTCAAAGCACAGTTGGCACACAAGGTGTTTTGTGATGATTTCGTAATCAAGGCGTTTTATGCGGCCGAGAGGGCTCATAGAGGACAGGTATTGAGAAATGATTGAAATTTGGTTTCAAAGGTTGTTACTTTTTTATATGTTTAGTGTTTGATTTTGATGTTTTGTGTGTGTTTTTTTTTTTTTTTTGGTGTTGCAGATGCGTGCGAGTGGAGATCCATATTTGCTGCATTGTGTAGAGACAGCGGTGTTGTTGGCTACTATTGGTGCGAATTCAAGCGTTGTGGCTGCTGGGCTGTTGCATGATACACTTGATGATTCCTTTCTTGGATATGATTATGTCTTTAGCACGTTTGGAGCTGGTGTCGCCGATCTAGTTGAAGGGGTAAGAGACAGTAGCATCATTGTTTGTTGGTTTGATTTTATGTAGCTGCATTGAACCTATTCAATCAAGATGTTGATGTTGGTTCTGATGAGATGAGTGAATAATGACTAGAGATCATAATTGTCATTGTGATCTATTGATTATGAATCAATTTTGTGTAGACTTGATGCTGATTTAGATCCTAGGTCTTTTTCGCATATCAGTTGACTTGTTTGAGATATCAGTACACAAATCTGATTTGGTTTTTCATGCTTTTTGCTAGGTCTCTAAGCTTAGTCAATTGAGTAAGCTTGCACGTGAGAACAATACCGCAAATAAGACAGTAGAAGCAGATCGGCTGCATACCATGTTCTTGGCCATGGCAGATGCTAGGGCAGTTCTTATAAAGCTAGCAGATCGGTTGCACAACATGATGACGCTTGATGCTTTGCCGAAAATGAAACGACAGAGATTTGCCAAGGAGACATTGGAAATATTTGTACCATTGGCAAACCGTTTGGGGATCTGTAGCTGGAAAGAACAATTAGAAAATCTGTGCTTCAAGTATCTTAACCCTGATCAACATGAACTGTTGTCATCTAAGCTTGAAGAATCGTATGACGAAGCCATGATCACTTCTGCAATTGGGAAATTAGAACAAGCTCTCAAGAATAAAGACATGTCTTATCATGTGCTATCTGGCAGGCATAAAAGCTTGTATAGCATTCACAGCAAAATGCTCAAGTATGTTCTGTCTCTCTATCTTCTCACACACTTATCTAGAATCGGTCGAAGTTACATTAGATGTTTTTACTAGTGTCACGACATGTTTTACTTTGTATTTTTTATACCACTCAATTATACTAAATGATCATTTGGCTCCTGCAGAAAGAAGCTGACTGTGGATCAAATCCATGATATTCATGGTCTGAGATTAATTGTTGAAAATGAAGATGACTGTTACAAGGCATTGTCAATTGTCCACCAATTGTGGACTGAAGTCCCAGGAAAGACTAAAGACTACATCATCAACCCCAAGTTTAATGGGTTAGTTATATCCTTCGAATTAATCTGTTTTGATATATTCACAATCCATTGATTTGTTGCATCTAACGCTTGTTTTGTATCATAGGTACAAGTCTCTACACACAGTTGTAAAGGGTGAAGGCATGGTTCCTCTTGAAGTTCAAATCCGAACAAAAGAGATGCATTTGCAAGCCGAGTTTGGATTTGCAGCTCACTGGAGATACAAAGAAGGTGACTGCAAGCACTCTTCTTTTGTACTTCAGATGGTTGAATGGGCACGTTGGGTCCTCACCTGGCAATGTGAAGCCATGAAAAAAGACAAGTCTTCCATTGAGTTGGCTGATTCCTTCAAACCACCCTGCACATTCCCTACACACGCAGAAGACTGCCCTTATTCCTATAAAGCTCACTGCAGTCAGGAAGGACCTGTCTTTGTCATCATGATCGAAAATGACAAGGTTCGTCCCAAGTTTCTCATTTTCACTCTCTCCTTTCAGTTAAGATGTATATAATACCAGCTGTTCTAAACAATTCTGTGAATGTATGTTGCAGATGTCAGTTCAGGAGTTCCCATCAAACTCAACAGTAATGGACCTACTCGAAAGAGCAGGACGAGTAAGCACAAGATGGTCTCCATACGGATTCCCAATGAAGGAAAAGCTACGGCCAAGGCTAAACCACGAACCAGTAAGCGATCCCTCGTGCAAACTAAAAATGGGGGATGTAATAGAACTCACTCCAGCTATACCGGACAAGTCACTGACCGAATACAGGGAAGAAATCCAAAGAATGTACGAGCGAGGCCTGACGATATCATCAAGCTCAGGCCCTGCAGCTACAACAAGCGTGGCTGGCTGGAGAAGTTAACTGCCGACGCGGTTCGACAACAGTTGGTAAAATATACCATTTAGTTTCTACTACTACAATTGGTTTTATTCTTGTATATATACAAGGTGGTGAAAATGGTGGATGTACAGAAACAACTATCTATATCTTCATGGTTCTGTTGTGAAGAGCAGAAAATGAAAAAAAAAAAGTCTAACTGGATTCAATAGAAGGGCTAAAATGATTGATTTGCTGAATCTGGATTCTTGAATGGAATTGTGTTTTTGTGACTAGATTCGTTTGCCAGTTAGGATACGCTTAAGTGGTTGTTTTAGATTTGGTGTCGGGCTGGCATAAGTGTTAACGTCTGAAAATGGTACATTTTTTAACTTCTTTTGATGAAGATGTGAATGTTTCATACGTGTGTGAACAGTGAAGTACCAAGTGGTTCCTGTCAAGTGGTTCAAGTTGATACGCAACTTGCTCCTTCCATTGAGAATTAAAAAACATGAATATAATTAAATCACACTCCTTCCACATCAGCAGTATCTAAAGCCTGTGTGGGATAGTATCTAAAGCCCGTGTGGGATTGTTTCTTTTTTTTTTACTCTCTAAATGCAGAATAGAAGTAAAATCCTTTTAGTAAACTAATATTTTTTATTTTATTTGGAAAAGTTTTTTTTTTAAGGGGAAAAAGTTTTTTTTTTTAAGGGGCTTATAAGTACTTCGGCTAGTTATTCGAATACCATTTGAAATAGTTTTGGAAAGTTAAAAGTCAATCTATCCAAATAAGTTTTTATAATTTTTATTTTCAACTTTTGTAAAAGTTAATATTTTTAATTTAGGGTCTGATTGAAATAACTTGTGCTTTTAACTTCTAATAGAAGTAGAGAAGTAACTTGTGCTTTTAACTTCTAATAGAAGTAGAGAAGCTGGAATAACTTATGCTTTTAGTTTCTAGTAGAAGAAGAAAAAGAGCACTTTTTCGGTCTATAGACATTTCTAAAATTCTAACCAAACAGTACTGGAAAATGTTTTTAAATTTAGAAAGCGGTAAAAATGCTTATATAAGTCATACCAAACAGACTCTTAATTTAGAAAAGTTTTTGGAATATCAAGAACATTTCTACGGGTTATTCAAATACCATTTGAAGTCTGTCTATACAAACAGGTTTATCAAATTAACTTTTCCTATTTGACAATCAACCATATGGTATCATCTGATATCCAAGCTTTTGGCATAAGAAGAAGAGAAGCAGAACAATTTTTCCGTCTATAAACACTTCTAAATTTCTAACAAAACAATACTGAAAAATACTTTTAAATTTAGAAAGCTGTAAAAAATATGCTCTTAATCAACGAAGTCTTTTGGAATGTCAGACATTTCTATCGTTATTCAAACACTATTTGAAATAGTTTTCAGAAGTCTATTGGTTATTCAAACACCATTTGAAATAGTTTTCAGAAGTCTGACCTACCTACACAAACAGGTTTATCAAATTAACTTTTCCTATTTGGCAACCAATCCATATAGTTACATTTGAATGGTAGCCTTGATCCACTGTTGTATCATCTGATATCCAAGCCTCCATTTATTCAACTCAAAATTCAAAGAACAAAATCTCAACTTGCATTTGCACTAATCCTAGAGAGCTTTACAAAATGCGCAACAAAATTGGCAAGCAAACAGCAACTAATTTAAACAAGATATAAATCAATGGAAAATAAGTTATACACAGCCCACAAAACTATCTGCAGTGATTTGAAGTTTTGGTTTTTACTGTTTCTTGCTGGATTCACTTGGTCCCCAGATACGAATTGTTCCATCATCACTAGCTGAAGCCAGCATCCGATGCCTTTTCGGATTCCAGCTAACACAGTTCACTGTCGTTGAATGGCCTGACAAAACTTCGATAGGCTTCGAGTTTCGCCTATTCCACATGTAGACCTGATAAGATGCAAGAAATTTGTTGGTTTCATAGAATAAAAGAAACCGAAAATGTGTTCATAAAATCAAATTCTGGTTAGGTTACCTTTGAATCTTCACTGCCACTGGCGATAAACGAACAGTCTGACCCACCAAAGCAAGAACGTACCACATACTTGTTCTGCTGGTGGCCGGTATATTTTAACGGCATCTTCAATTCTCCAGCAACGTCCCACAGATGGATTTCTTGACAGGTTAGGTTCACAATAAAGAACTTGCTATCTAGAGAAACTGAGAGTGATATGACCGAATCATTCTCATAGACTATCCTCTCAGCATCAGTCTCTAAATTGAGTATCCTGATCTCTTTATCGGACTGGATGGTTATAAGAAATTTACCGTCTGGAGTTATAGCAAGATCCGAAACCCTGGGCAGTTGCATTCCACTAGAAGCTTTTATCTCATTTCCATTGCAGTCCCACATGAAGATGCCTTTTTCAGGATTAGAACTGCCATACACAAATCGCTTTGAGTCGGGAAACCAAGCACATGAGCTGGCAATGAAGCCATTATCCCCAAATGTATGCTTGCATATACCTGTTTCCACATCCCAAAGCTTGATAATTTTGGCTTTTCCACAAGTGACCAACTTTGTATCATCAGGGCTCCATGCGACATATGATACTGGGTTTTGGTGGCCTGTCAGTGTGTGTTTCAATTCCAGTACATCGTCTCCCCTAACCTATGGAAACAAGGAAAACCATGTTGCAGACTCCAGTATTAAAATTAAGCCTTGTGCACAATTATTTGGAGGAAACAAAACCTTCTTCTAATACTTCTACGGTATATACTACCGATACCTTAAAACTTAGACTTAGACTAGACAATGAAGAAGCATTTGAAATTCAACCTTAATACCACGAAAGCACAATATCACAAGCATTCATCAAATGTTAATGATACAATCACAATCGTAGAATTTTAACATAATCTTCAAAACAGACGATACTGCCAAAAGCAATGTATGACATACCGTCCATATGATGGCTGTGCGGTCACTCGACGAAGAGGCTAAGTACTTTCCATTATTAGAAAATTGCACAAACCATACTTCATCACTATGCTCAGTCAAAACCTGCAACATAAGAAATTGAAGGGTGGCAAACAGATCTTGATACACAACAGGATCAAAACATAGCATACCGTCAATATTATTTTACAGAGTCTATGCTAGTCAAAACAAGCCTATACTACAAATAATAACAATTTTCTAGAAGCATAACAATGTAAAGAACTGTTAAATTCAAATTATCAGCTAGTAAACCCATACTGTGTTTCCTCCTTGCCCTATTAGATCAGAATTTGAACACTTTCATTGAGAAACACTACCATAGATGTCTATATTAGTTCAAGTCACCGTATTCGACTATTCGGTTAAGTTTTAATATATAGGATTAACAGCTAGGCAGTACTACCACCAGATGATTACAGGGCCAATCAATTAACATCCATTCTCTACAATTCTTTAAATCTCCTGATAATCTCCTAATCTGATAAGAAGCTATACATCATACATAAATAGACATAAGAGACAAAATGCAACCTAAACAGTAAATGTAGCTAACAAATATCGATATTGCAACAGTTAACAAGAAGCAAACCTGAACAGTCTCAGTTGGAATCTGATCTCTACCGCAACAATGATCCTCAAAAACAGAAACCGAACCAGATTCATTATGATACAAACAACAATCAATCTGAGACATCAAAGCAGTTTCAACAAGATGTTCCAACCTCCTCTCCTTAATAACAACACAAGGAGGAAGCAAATCCCTCAATTCCATCAACAACCTCCTCCTCAGCTCAATAACACCATCCCTATCAATCTCAACTTTCTCCAAACAAAGAATACTCGAAGCAAGCTCACAAACCTTATCTTTACTCAACCTAAAAGAAGGAACTTGTTTCCTCAAAACATTCAAAGCTAATGAATCACTCCCACCATTCAAATACTCCAACAAACACTGCTTAAACACCAAAAACACACCATATTTTCTAACTTCATCACTCATTTCAGCAATTGAATTGATCAAATGAACACAAGCATCGAAATTTCCATTAAGGACATACGATTCTAATTCGATGAAAGAGACAGATTTGTAGGGTATATTGGACTCTGATTCTAAACAAGAAGCTGTCTTTTTGTAACCTAATGAATATAAACACTGGATTATAACCCTAATGAATTCGTTTCTCTTGATCAAACCTTTTGGGCCTATTGGGTTCGATTGTTCCTCCATTGGTGATAAATCTATAACCTTTTCATCACCTATTGAACAGAGAAATCGATTGTGCGAAAATTGAAAATTTTGAATCGAAACGGGAAAATTCGTGTATATACAAGTTATAATGAAACAGTACGAGAGACCGAACACAACACCTGTTTTGTATTCCTGAAAGCGAGAAACCTATGTTTGAGTACCAGAAAACGGATTGGAAGTCAATCAGAGATTTTGCGGTTTCGATAAAGATGTCCTAGATTTTGATTACGTACTCGTTATTGAAATTTTGTATTAACCCCTTGTTTTGAATAAAATTACACGTTTGAATGTGATATACTGAAATTTAGGCATTTAATCCTAATATTAGTATTAAAATGTTCTACTTATCCGGGGATGGTTTAATAATTGGTTGAATAGATTCACTTTATAATTTTTAATTTAATTTTATTTTTTAAAAATAATGTTTGGATTACTACTGCCAAATAAGAATTTATGTTGTTTCAAACATTAAAAAGAAAAAAAAGATTGTTTTTATTGCTAATGGATGTAGCAGCGAAGTAACAGAAACAATTTCATTGAGGTACTGGTATTTCTGATAGTAACGGTAACTTTTCTTCACAAATTATTCAAAATAATAACTTTAAAATAAGTCAACTTATAAAAATTATATAAACAAATTATTCAAAATAATAACTTTAAAATAAATCAATTTATAAAAATTATGTAAGAAGTGTAATTTTTTTCACAAATTATTTAAAATAATAACTTTAAGATAAGTTTAATTTAAAAAAAAAATATATATAATTTTCAGAAATCAAAGTTAAATTCCTGTCCATCCAAATTCTTCACTCTTTTTGTTTTAATTATTATACAGATTAAAAATTGACTCCGAAAACTTTAAGCTAATATATATTGACCAACAACAACATAAGCTCATTTACTATATAACTTTTCTCACATCACAAATATGTACACATCAAAAGCTCACAGTAAACCAAATTGAAAAGACTGCAAAAATCAAGTAGACAAAACTCGAAAATTTTTAGTTAATTACAAAGCCTAAGAACAAATCAATATCAGCAACAAAAACCAAAATTCCCAAAACTAGATGTCTCCTAAATCCAGGACATGTAAGGCTTCATTTTGAGCGTTTAGCAAGTGGAAAAGATACCCTTTGAGGCGTTTGTTGTGACTGATCCGTCTTTGGTTCTTGAGATGACGAGTTGGGATCGCCGCTTTCTTCGTCCTCCTCTACTTCTTCCATTTGAGTGGTCTGCTTTGGTGGTATCAACAGCTGGTAGTTTGGTGTTGTCAGTGAGTCCTGCTCAGGTGGGAGTGGAATACCAGGGGATATTGATTTCGGCAAAGGGATTTTGTTCCTCTTTCGAGCCAATTCTAGTAAAACCTGATGGGTGATAAGATTGTAGGTATTGCATGAATCTTATGAACTCAAAATTGCTAGAATGATATAATATCCAATCTGAAAGTAAACACTGACCTCTCTTGGTGGAGGTTGGGAGAAGCTGATGGCTTTGGACTGAATAGCGAGCTTGATGTCATCACAATCTATGGTAGTTTTGCCAGCATGCTCTGAATAGACTTGTGCATCTGATAACACATCAACTACGTATCTGTACCACAACTCTAAAAACTGGTGTATTACGCGAGGTTCATAGTCCTCCACGCCCATTGATTTCAGAAGTGACTTCACAATCTTGGCATCCCTTGGCAAATCTTCATCTCCCTCTGCCATTGTCCTTCAAGAGGAGAGCTCTACATTAGCTATTAGTTTGATGATTAGCAAATAAATAATCCAACACACCGTTGCAAATATGTTGTTTAGCAATACGTGCTTGGAACAATTGTAATATAATATCATGCAAAATTAGGCTTCTTCTTATACTCTACAAGAGGCATGTTAGAAACCAGAAATCATGTATACACTGTCACCTACAAAACTAGCATGATTACAATACAGCATTGTGTAATCCATTTGTGATATCCAAAGCACCGAGCGAACAAAAACTCGAATGCAAAACCATAGATCATTGTTTTAACAGAACTGTTCTTTACTTTGAGTTTGAAATAGGCATTGGCATCTATAAACCTAGTACAATTTCCACTTCTATATTCATCTCATTTACCATGACTACAATACAAAGTAACGGTTTAATCATGATTGACCGAGAAAAAATACTTTAAAACATACAAGAACAAATGTAATTGTGTCAACAATGATCGAAAAGATCACCATTGCTTGTACCAGAGAAACTATTTATTAAACATCTACTTTATCTTATGTCTGTGCTGTGTACCAGAGAAACTTTAGACATGAACTCAAAAACTATAAAAGCATTATTTTGCAAAACACTCATTCTAAAACATTCCATTCATCGATATCTATTTTCCAAGCATCTATTTACCACTTCTATAAGCAAAAGTCCTCTAATCATAACAAAGAAAACATACATAACTGTCTTTCTTCAGCAACTTAATTTCTCCAAAATGATCTAAAACATCAGTTTCTAGTACCTTACAGAATATATATCCATAACAATTGAAGTTATAGCAGATACAATGGAAATTAAACAGAAGCTAGACCTAACAGAAACCAAACCACGAAAAAGTACAAAAATTAACATGAAAATACTCGAACCCACAATTAATTCACTTGTTATCTATCAAAATCTCCCATCTTTTTCTCAACATTTAAAATAAAAAAAAGAAAAGAAAAGAAAAGAAGGTAGCAATATAAACAAACAAGCATAGAACAAACCAGCAACAAAAACGAAAAAGATAAAAGCTTTACGATAAATTTGTGACCAAAAAGAAATCTAAAACTCACCCTTTTCAGATCAGACGAAGAGACGTTCGATTCTTTCGCTAGTGCTCTTCGAGCAGGATCTTCTCTTCCAGTTCTCGCAGTTTCTGTATATGGTGTGATTTCTGGTGATTGTAACGAATGTGTACAAGTTAGTTAAAGATTATAATGGGCCTTCAAGTCCAACAAGAAATGGGCCTCAAGCCCAATAACAGTTTTTAGTCTAGGTGGACATAATTTAGTTTTGGAGAAAATTGAATCCAAATAAAATTTCAATTTATGATATAGTGAATCCAATTCAATTACATATCAAAACTCAACTTCAATTTTACACTCTACCACTCACATTATTCAAATACATTATACCCATTGCATTCTTTCTAATACCATATAAACAATTTGATCATCATCTCCAAAAGAAGTCTTGGAGTGAATCTTGCCATGAAACCACAATCAAAAGCAAGACCAAAACCCCAGCTAGTCCCATTGAGCTTCCAATCCTAAGCCCACCAGAAGCCTCATTATAACCTTTGGATTTAACCATCTTCATTTTTGAAGAAGAAGTTGTTTTGATAGCAATAATCAATCCACCGAGAACCAAAGGAACCACAAAATTTGAACCACTCATCACTACTTTCCTCTCATGATAAAAATGGTCACCTTTTCTTGTCACATACAATGGTGACAACACCACAGCTGAAACCAAAGCCAACACCATTGCTACACCTCTTTGTGATGATGTTGAAGAAGCACTAGCCATTGATTGATGTGATGGTGTTTTGTGTTTGTGAAGTGGGTTTATATAGAGAGAGATTAAGGTGATGAAGGAATCTAGTTGGGAAAAAAAGTCATTCATAAAGTGAAGAGATTTAGATTGGAGAGGTTTGCAAGTAAAGTATCTTGGGTTAGGTTATGTGTGTGTTCATATGTATGTTTGTTGCTTAGTTGTGTCCATTTATGTTGGAAGTAGCTGGCTGTGACTAACATTGTGGTTAAAGTATTAAAGACATGTATGTATGTATGCTTTTTCTAAAGTTGTCTGACTCATTGTTACTTTTAATTGATAACCAAAACTTCAAAACTTGAGATTAGAGGAGACAATGTATAAAGTTTTGGTGAGTATAGTAGGGGAAGATTTAAAATTAGGGTTAGTTGCATTTAGGTATCACTTATCAAATTTTGGCAACCTTTAGTTTTGAAATGTTGGTATAGTCCAACTTATTTTAAATTAATAATATTTTTTATTCTTTTAATTTATTTTAAAAAGATGAATTTCTTAGTATATAAAATATGGTTAGAAGTTAGAATATTTTCAGAAAGAAAATTAGGATAACAATTAAATAATCCAACTTAATCTACAATTGATACAAATATGATATCATCAAACACCACATTCGTAGATGATGTCTAAATATAAGTGAGTAGAGAACGGATATTATAGACCTTAAGAACCCAGATCTGATGTAGTTTCACTTGACGTGAACAAACAAAAATTGAAAACCGAAACTTTCATGAAAATCGTGAACAACTCAATAGGAACAAAAGCCCTTTCAGATCTAGCCGTCGGATGACCGAAATTTTCCATATTGTTGTTTCGAAAAATAAGTCTACCCCACCTGAAAGGAAAAGGAAATCTACACCAAAGGAAAGACAAAAAATAAAAGCGGTAAAAAGCGAACACAGCAGTAACAAAAATGAAAACAAAAAAAAAACACTAGGGAGAGACGAAAGCTGACAGATTGAAAAGTGGAGGGCGGCACTCAGAATTTTTCAGGGAGGATTATATCTAAAAGAGAGATTTATTTTTCTTAGAACTAATCATGCAGCTATATTTAGGGGTGAGTATTTGGATAATTTGGATAAATTTGGATAGAAACTTAATCGAATTATAAAATTTGACCTTTTTTTTTCCTTATCCGAATTATCCGAATTTTATTTTTACCCAATTAACCGATTTAACCGAATTATATGATGCTTTTCGAATTAACCGAATTATCTATTTTTTAAAATTTTTGGCCGAATTCAACCAAACTTTATAATGGATAATGGTTAGATAGTAAGATATAACGATTGAAAGTTGAGAGATAATAAATAAGAGAAAAGAAAAGAAGACATTAGGTTTAGGGATTTTTTATAAGATGTGAAAATAAAAGAAAAAATTAAAAATATAAAATGACAATATTTTATATTTCGGGTAATTAGGTTAATTCGGTCAAAATTCATTTTATGATAAATTATCTAATTACCCAAATTTTTAATAACTTTTAACCGAATTACCTGATTAATATTTTTTGACCGAACCGAATTACCCAAATACTCAAATTAACCGTATTACCCATTTATCCGAATAATTTTGCTCACCCCTAGCTATATTAATTCTATACTGTAAATCTACTTTCAATATACTAACTTATTTTATCTATCTCATCAAGTTTTTATGATATTGTATAGATAATGTTAGGTGAAGCTCTCAAGATTTCTTGTATTAATTGATAAATTAGATATTAACTAAATTAATCATATCTACTTCGGACTCATCAACATTATTAATACAAATTAACAGTACCCACCATAATTAAATACACCATATAGTTTTATGTATCTTGTAAACACATTCAAGCTTCACAACTTCGACCACCTCATCAAATATCTCGTCGTGTCCACTGTCTCCATCAAAAAATATTTCAATAAATGCAAAACTTAATTTAAACTTATTTATTTATTTTAAATTATTAAATAGGACAAAGACGAATTATTTATGATATAGAGACACATCACAAACACAAAAATATTCGTCATGGGTTCGAAAGCATTGCATGCATGGTACGTCTATTTGAAACCATCAAGTGTGGTCTTCACTTATACAAAACGTATACGATTGCTGCTCTGATTTGCTAATTGCTTTTAAGTTAACACTAGGTTCCATTAATCCCTTTTTATATTAATAAAAATTTATTTATCATCAAACAATTAATTTTCAAATACTAAATTTCTTGTTAAAAATCCAATAAAATAGGAAAATAATTTTCAAATAAAACAAAACCCTTACTTCAACAGATTATATATAGTATCAATATATACACACACAACAAACTGATTCCTCTCAAAAAGGATCCGAAAAACTTCTCCCCAGAAATGGACACCAAAATTCTCCTTCACATCATCACCTTCTACCTCACAAAAACCACTTTTCTCATCAACTACTTCCTCCGCTTTCTTCACAGTTTATTTCGTTATATTTTTGAAAAATCGAAACCGAATAAAACCGTACCAGTAATAATTCCAATAATGGACAAAATTCTCTCATTCTACTTTTGTCTATGCAATCTCTCTCCATGCATCATAGACCTCGATGATGAAACCACTCTCCATTTCTGGACTCCAAATCATAGAAAAATCAATAAAGGTAATTTAGTCATTTTGCATGGATACGGTGGATCCGCTCCTTGGCAATTTATTCATCAGGTTAAATCCCTAACAGATAATTATAATTTATACATTCCTGATTTATTATTTTTTGGAAAATCTTTTACGAGAAGTAATGTAAGGAGTGATAAATTTCAAGCGGAATGTATTATGAAAGGATTGAATAGATTGGGTTTGGATGGATTTAGTGTTTATGGAGTTAGTTACGGGGGATTTGTGGCGCATCGGATGGCGGAGATTTATCCTCAAGATGTGGATAGGGTTGTGATTGTGAGCAGTGGAATAGTGTATTCCGAAGATCAGAAGAAAATGTATTTGGAGAATATCGGAAGGGATATTTCTGAAATTTTGGTTCCAGAATTTCCTGAGGATTTAAGGACTCTTGTTGGTTATGCAGTGTATAATAGGAGGTTTTTTGACAAATGGGTTCCAGACTTTTTGGCTCAGGAGTTTATTAATGTAAGAGATTATTTATTATTATTATTAGAAAGTGATTATGGTTTTTGTGATTGTTTTGAGAGTTGATTTGTTTTATTTTGTGTTGTGTGTGGTGTTTAGGTGATGAATACTCCAAACAGAAAGGGACAAAGGGAGCTTATTGAGTATTTGCTTAATAGAGATACTAATGACAAAATTCCAGCCATTCATCAGGTAATTATTTAAATTTAATATTTTCTACATTAATGGTTTTTATTTCTGTATGGATAAAAATTAGAGTTTTAGATATGGTATAAAATTTCAGAAATATAATAGTTAAAAATATAATAGTTAACTTTATTTGGAGTAGATTAAATTATATGAATAGATTAAATTAGAATACAGTAGCACAAAAGAAAGGAATGAATTCAATAATAATATAAATTATTAATAATTTAAATTTTATATTTTATAATTTCTTAATACTGTAAGATCAGTAGACCCACCACCAATATATTTATTGTTTAAGTAGTTTCATTTTATTATTTTTCTTAAGATTTTATGTTTTAGAATAAATCTTCAATAATAATAATAGAGTATTTGTAAATAATTTGATCATGAATATTCATAATAGTTGTTAGTTTAAAATGTTTTGTAAAATTTTGAATCTACTATTGAGATGGTGAATTATTATGGTGAAGGAAACATTGCTAATTTGGGGAGATCAAGATATGGTGTTTCCAGTAGAACTTGGTCATCAATTGCACAGGTAACACAAGTGTTTTGAAATTACTTAATTTGATTAAAGAAAATTAACTAACAAATCTATATGGTTTTAATGAATGATTACAGGACTCTGGGAGTAAAATCAAGACTGGTGACATTAAAAAATGTAGGACATGCTGCTAATGTTGAAGCACCTAAGGAACTTAATAACCTTATTAATTCTTTTATTTTAGGTAACTAGTAATAAATAACTAAAATTATTATTATTATTTTGATTGTTCAATGTTTTTTTCTGAATCAAAATGAAGAATTTTTAAAACATTTTTCTCTTCCAATATGTCGTTTTGTCCATTTTTCTTTTCCATTGGTTCCACTGTATGCTTATTCATTTTCCTTTTGGTTTCAACGTGCTTTCTCTCATTTTCTTCTACTCGTTCACACTCATCCACTTCTCCTTTTGATCGTATTCTTAGAAATTTGTATTAGGCGATTTTGAACATCCACCTATTTTTCCTACTTTCGTCTAAAAATTTAGCGCTCCATGCTAGGTTCTTTTGAACTTCCTCTGTCTTCCATTCGATGGGTCCGAAGGGAACTGTTCTCTTTCTCTGAATAATACTTGTATTCTGCGATCTAATCATATACCTTCCCATTGGTGTCAAAGTTGAGGGCTTTATTCCTCATTAGGTTTCTTTCTGGATTTGCTTTGGACCTGCTTTTACTATTCAACCCAAATGTTGGGCCTAAGCCCAGTCTTTTCCTTAAAGCTTCATGCTCTGCCGACAGTTGCCTTAACTATGCTCTATACCTTCATCTTAGCCAGAAGATTCGTCCTCTACTCTTCCATGCTAGGAGTTGATTTCTCGGCATCCATTATCAAAGAAGATGAATAAGTTGCAAAATCCGTACTGTGCAAGTATGTTAAGATCTTCAATGCCCCACGATGGGTGCCAAACTATGGTGGTCACGAAAAATCACAGTTAGAAGGTCTGAACAATAAAACATTCTTCTTTGTTTAAAGAGACCTAAAAGACATGTTTCATGGGAGGATTTTAGTAGCGTCATTCTTCTTTGTTTAAAGAGACCTAAAAGACATGTTTCCTGAGAGGATTTTAATAGCGTTTTAGTAAGTGTTTGTGAATGCCTTTTCTTGTTTATAGTGATCCTTATTTATAGGGATTTTAGAGAGAAAATATATTTAGTAATTGGAATTTTAATAGGATTATATGATTATTTTTTCAATTTTAATAGATTAAGTATTTAAATGATTGAGTAATATTATATTTTATTATTATTTAATCATTAATGACTTAGATTTTATTTTGTATATTTGACCCCATCTGGACTTCAAGTTGCATGAGAACTTATCATGATTTTACACTTACCCCTTTGAGCAATAATGTGTGAGATTTGGTCATAGGTCTCCATTTCGACCCTAAGACTTCATTTTAGGCCCAAATCTTCATTTTGTTACTAAGCCATCATTTCGGCCATAAGCCTTCATTTCAGACATACACATTCATTTCAACCATAAGCTCTCATTTCAAGCACACGCTTTCATTTTGGCCATAAGCCTTCATTTTCGACCCTGAAGCCTTTGTTTTAGCCATAAGCCATCGACAATAAGCCTTTATTTCAGTCATAAGCTTTTATTTCAGCCCTAAAGTCTTGATTTCGGTCGTAAAGACTTCATTTCTTCCATAAACCTTCATTTCGACCCTAAGCTTTCGTTTCGGCCCTAAGGTGTCGTCTCGGCCCTAAAGCCTTTATTTCGATCATAAGCTTTCATTTCGGCCCTAAAGCCTTGATTTTGGCCATAAATCTTCATTTCAACCATAAACATTCATTTTGACCCTAAAACTTTTATTTCGGGCATAAGCCTTCATTTCAACCCTAAAGCCTTTATTTCGGCCCTAATTATTTAGACTTAGTAATTACGCCATTCTGGAGGCCTTTCGGCCGAAACCTTTTGATATCAAGTAAGGTTGGTCTGGAGTTTATTCCTAAAGCTCTTCGGCTGAAGGTTTAATAATCGAAGGTCTTAAATCTTTCTATGAGACTGTTGAATTTAGGACCATGCACCTTGGGAAGAGCTTGCCAAAGTTTGAGCCTCAAGCCTTTAGTTCATTTTCATCTAGACCATTGCACAAAATGAAGATTCCAAATAGAGCACGTACTCAATTTTCAATCAAGAAGCGTGATAAAAAAATCGAAAATCAGAATCGATGCGGTGGCCCTCCAAAAGGTCTAACTGGTTGAGGTAGAGATTAGGTAGACCCTAGGCGGTCAAGGCGATTTTACTAAAAATAAATGAAAAATATATTGACTAACTATAAAATGTAATTACAAATCATATTATACTTATAAAAATTTTCAAACATACTTAGAATTTCATATATGTTCTTATTCTTGTAAAAATTATAATTAATGTAAGAAATATATACTCATATTGACTCATGAGCCGCTTGGTTAAAAAACTAGAATAGGATTGGTAATGAAAGTGTTTGAGAGATTAATGGTAATGGGAATCACGATTCCATTAATACCGCCTGATTAAAAATAACGGAATCGGAATGGGAACGAATGAAGATAGGGGCGGCGATCGAGAAGCGAGAGATAAGTGTAGGCAGAGGGTAAAAGACTAAGACGTATGAATGGATGAATGGAGAGAAGAGATGGAGAAGTTTGGTTTTGAAATGGATGAAGAGAGTGAAGAAAGCAAAATTTAGGAGTCAAAATCCACTTCTGAGGGGGTAGCCAAGAGTGGATTTTTAAGAGTGAATCCAAAATTCTGATCCCCATTCATATGTATAAAGCAGCTTATTTGGAAGTTGTTTTAATTTGATTATCATTCCCAATGTTGAACATCATGTACCAAACAACTCCTCAAATAAATAACTTAAGGACAAATAACTTTATTTAAAAAGTGGATATTTAGTCTTTCAAAGCATTAGACGGATGCCTAAACGGTTATGACGGAAAATTTTTAAAACCACAGTTAATAATGACTTCATTTTTTTACTCAACAAGTCATAGTTAAATTTATCCATATTCTTATAATGTGTAGTAGATAATATTAGATAAGGATGTAAAGATTTCTTTTATAAGTTGATAAATTAGGTATTAACTTAATTTATCATATGTGTTGTGAACATCTGGATTCCGCCAAAAATACCATGTTTAGATACAATACAACATATCTCATATCTCATGTAGATGACAAATGTCTTTCACATGTAATATAATATGACACATGTCATGCACAGGTAGTAGTTCATGTGACTCATGTGTTGTTTAAGAATGTATATCAGGGTTGTGCAGAGTGTTAATAAAATTAATCCTTGACATAATAGACTCCATTACTTACATATACTCTCTTTCAATTTCTTTCAATCAATATCATCTTTTATATTTGATATTAATCAAGAACAATCACTTGAAGACTATGTAAAAATTACCAGGTGTGTAGTTCATCTTATTGGATTATTTCATATTATTATTATTATTATTATTATTATTATTTTCTTCTCCTTCTACCCATATTCCATTTTTTCCTTTTATAACACGTTATCAGCACAAGTATGCTCTATGGTTACCACTTAGATAGATCTTCTAGATCAGAAAGTGTTTGGTAATTGTCATTTTGGTTACGAGAAAAATAGTGAATTTGAAAATTGAAAAATTACGATTATTCACCTGAAGTTGAATAATTGAATTCTGGAAATCTGGAAATTTAAAGAAAGTGTTATTGTTTTGCAGAAAATGAATCGATACAAATTTGAGCCATTGTTGGTTTCTAGAGCAAATTAATGAGATGGTTGAGTGATTGGAAATAAGGTTGAAATCAAAAAATCTGTATGGAACTCTGGATAAGAATAATGAAACAACTGAGCAGTAGAAAAATAAAGTTTTGATTATAATCCGAACCCATCTGAGTGGTGATTTACAAAATCAGTATATGACAGTCACTGATCCTGCAGATTTGTGGCAAGCATTGATTTTTAGATATAATCGTCAAAATGATATCATTCTGCCTGAAACACGAGATGAATGACATAATCTGAGACTCCAAGATTTCAAAAGCGTGAGTGAAAACAACTCAGCTACGTACCTGATTGTGAACAAATTGAAAATGTGCGTGGAAACAAAAACTGACCATGAAATGTTAGAGAAAAATATTTACCATGTTCCATCCTTCCCAAACAATTTTACAACAATAGTATCAGGAAATGATAATCCAAAAATATGATGATTTCATTAGACATTTAGATATTGCTGAAAAATACAACCAGTTGTTGATGAAAAATAGTGAGAGACGCCCGGTTGGCACCCAAGCATTCCCAGAAATAAATGTACATTATAATGAAAATCCAGGCCAGGATCGTGGTCGTGGTCGTGGTCGCGCCCGTAATTCTGAGCATTGGAATGATTATGGAAATGGACGTGGAAATGTCGTGGTAATGGCCGAGGGGGTCGAGAATCTGGAAATGGTCAGGGACGTGGTCGTAATAGGGATTATGGACATCTATATCATAATCCAAATGCTCCCCAGAAGTGGAATAATAATAATGTCAGTTCCAGCAAAGGCAAAGAAGTCATGAAACCACCAAAGTTCAACCGTGGTCCCTGTTATAGATGTGGTTCCCCAACTTGTTATTCACGAACTTGTCGCGCCCCCAAACATGTAGTTGAAACTTATCAGAAGCTGAGGCGTGAACAAGAAAAAGAAAAGAATAATGAAGCAAATATGATTGATATGTTTGGTGATGGTGATACTGGTCCTGTCGACATATCAAATCTAGAAACTGGTGATTTCTTTGAAGATCATGATGGGAAGATAGATCACCTGATTGGTGATGGAACTGTTAACTACAAGTGAATGTATTTTCTTGTTTAGAGTATAAATAGAATGGAATGTAATTTTGGTTTTTTATTGTAAATAATTGTAAATAGTTATGGATATTACATTTCCATTCAATTAACGTTATGTTTCATTTTATTTAATGTTATGAGTTCGAATCAAGATTTAGTTATACCTGGAGATATATGTTCAGCCGATAGTGCTACAACCCATACAATTTTGAAAGATACAAAATATTTTCTAGAATAGATTCCAATTCCAGTTAAAGTGAATACCATATCAGGTCCAGTAGATCTGATCGAAGGCTCCGGAAGAGCTTCAATTGTGTCACCAAATAGCACTGAATTGGAAATTGAAAATGTCTTATACTCTCACAAATCCAGAAGAAATTTGCTCAGTTTTAAAGATATAAGAATGAATGGATATCATATTGAAACAGTTGATGAAAAGGGTGTCGAATATTTGTGTATTGTTTCGAACAAATCAGGCCAGAAGCTTATGATTGAAAAGCTGTCCATTTCATCATCTGGATTATATTATATAACCATTAGGCATATTGAAACCCATGCTATTGAGAACCAGAAGTTCTCTGATCCTTAAATATTCCAATTTTGGCATGATCAATTTGGGCATCCGAGATCTACAATGATGCGAAGAATAATAGCGAATTCAGAAGGGCATCCACTAAGAAATTATAAAATACTACTGAATGATAGGGACCTGTGTATCCCATATTCCCAAGGGAAATTGATAACGAAACTATTATTTACGAAAGTAGGTTTTGAATCTCCATCATTTTTACAGAGAATTCAAGGAGATATATGAGGACCGATTCATCCACCTAGTAGACCCTTTTCGCTACTTTATGGTTTTGATAAACGCATCTGCAAGATGGTCCCATGTATGCTTGTTATCCACTCGTAATGTGCTTTTGCTAAGCTGCTAGCACAGATTACTCGATTACGAGTTTATTTTCCAGATTACCCTATTAAGAGTATAAGACTTGATAATGCTGGGAAATTTACATCGAAAGAATTTGATGAATAGTGTCAAGTATCTGGGATTGATGTTGAACATCCAGTGTCGCATGTTCATACCCAAAATGGATTAGCTGAATTATTAGTTAAGCGCCTTCAGATAATTGCGCGAACTATATTAATGCGCTCTAAATTACCAGCAACTGTTTGGGGACATGCTATATGCATGCTACTGCATTGATTCGTATTCGCCCAATAGCTTATAACCAAAATTCCCCATTACAGTTAGTATTTGGGCATCCTCCTAACGTCTCGCATTTACGAACATTTGGGTGTGCTATATATGTACCCATTACTTCGACTCAGAGAACAAAAATGGGACCCCAAAAACGTTTAGGAATATATGTGGGTTTTGATTCTCCATCAATTATTAGATATTTGGAACCATTGACAGGAGATTTGTTTACAGCTAGATTCGCTGATTGTCAATTTGATGAAAGTAATTTTCCGTCACTTGGAAAAGAAAAGATTTATCCAGAAGAGAAACTTGAATTAGCATGGAAAGTTCCCACATTAGGGCATATGGATCCACGTACTCCACAGTGTGAACTAGAAGTTCAAAGGATCCTATATTTACAAATGATAGCTAATCGAATGCCTGATACATTTAATGATACTTCGAAAATAATCAAGTCTTATATAGAAGCTGCTAATGTACCAGTCAGGGTAAATGTTCCAAAGGACAATCTCAAAAGACAATAGCAAATGAAACTCCTATCCCACGCCAGAAGCGTGGTAGACCGTCTGGTTCAAAAGATACAGTTCCAATGAAAAGAAAGAAAAATGATCTGGATCCTAAACCATATCAAATGAAATCCCAGAAGTTGTTGAGATCACTGAAAATAATCTCCCTGAAGGAGAAAATGATAAAGAAATATCAGAATCGAAAAATGAAGAAATTTCTGTAAATTTCAATTAGGAATTATGGAATAGAAATGAAATAAAATTTGATGATTTATTTTCCTACACTGTGGTAGTAGATATTTTATATGATGATCATGAGCCACGTAGTATGGAAGAATGCAGAAATATACATGATTGAAAAAAATGGGAAGAAGCAATCCAGGTAGAGTTGAACTCTCTGAATAAACGAAAAGTTTTTGGACCCATAATGAAAACACCAGAAGATGTTCAACCAGTTGGTTACAAATGGGTATTCGTTCGGAAACGAAATGAAAGAAATGAGATTGTGAGATACAAAGCACGTTTGGTTGCTCAAGGTTTCTCCCAAAGACCTGGAATTGATTATGATGAAACTTATTCCCCTATAATGAATACTATTACATTCCAATTTCTGATCAGTCTTGCCATTTTTGAGAAATTGGAAATGTGTCTTATGGATGTAATCACTGCATATCTATATGATTCACTTGATTATGATATTTACATGAAACTCCCAGAAGGATTGAAACTACTTGAATCATATCATTTGGGATCTTGAAACTTATATTCCATAAAGTTACAAAAATCCCTATATGGATTGAAACAATCTGGAAGAATGTGGTATAAACGTCTTAGTGAGTATTTTATAAAAGAAGGATACCAGAATAATACTGTATGTCCATGTATCTTCATCAAGAAATCAAGGTCTGGTTTTGCTATTATAGCAATTTATTTGGATGATATGGATATCATTGGGACTCCTGAAGAGATCAAACAAACTGCTGAATATTTGAAAAAGGAGTTTGAAATGAAAGATTTGGGGAAAATAAAATATTGTCTTGGTCTGGAAATTGAACATAAATCAAATGACATATTGATTTATCAATCAGCATACATTGAAAAGCTTCTGAAAAGATTTAATATGGACAATGCCCATCCATTAAGTACACCCATGGTTGTACACTTGATCCCAAAAAGGATCCATTCCGACCGAAGGATGATGACGAACAATTACTTGGTTCTAAAGTACCATATCTGAATGCAATAGGTGCACTGTTATATTTGGCACAATGTACGAGACCAGATATCTCGTTTGCTATAAATTTATTAGCGATATATAGTTTTGCACCAACCCGTCGTCATTGGAATGGAATCAAACATATTTTGCGTTATCTGAAGGGTACGAAAGATTTGAGATTATTTTATACGAATTCTGATAAATTTTTGGGTTTGACTGGTTATGCCGATGCCAGATACCTTTCGGATTCGCATAAAGGACGTTCTCAAACTGGCTATATTTTCACATATAATGGTAATTCGACCTCCTGGAGATCTACGAAACAAACTTTAGTAGCCACGTCCTCGAATCATGCTGAAATTTTGGCATTACACGAAACCAGTCGAGAGTGTATTTGATTGAGATCGATGATCCAACATATCCAGAATTCATGTGGTATCTCCAAACTACGAATGAGCCAACGTTAATTTTTGAAGACAATGCTGCATGCATGCCCAAGTTCGGGGAGGTAACATAAAAGGAGATCGAACCAAACATATTTCTCCTAAATTCTTCTACACCCATGAGCTTCAGAATACTGGTCAAATCGACGTGAAGCAGATCAGATCTTCTAGTAACTTGACCGATCTATTAACAAAATCATTGCTAACGTCCACATTCGAGAAGCTGGTTTACGAGATCGGAATGTGAAAACTTTCTAGATTAAAAAATTAGATGTATGGGTGTCATCATCAGGGGAGAACTTTTGTAATATTGGATTCACCGACTGTACTTTTTTTCCTTCGTCTAGGTTTTATCCCACTGGATTTTTCTGACAAGGTTTTAACGAGACAGTTAAATATCTGAAATGGTGAAATCCAATAGAGAGTGTTGTGAGCATCTGGATTCCACCACAAATACCAGGTGTCCAGATACAATACAACATATCTCATATCTCATGTAGATACAAATGTCTTTCATATGTAATATCAATGTAATATAATATGACACATGTCATACCCAGGTAGTAGTTTATGTGACTCATGTGTTGTTCAAGAATGTATATAAGGGTTGTGTAGAGTGTTAATAAAATTAATCATTGATACAGAAGACTCCATTACTTACACTCTCTCTTTCAATTTCTTTCAATCGATATCATCTTTTATATTTAATATTAATCCAGAACAGAAGACCACAGTAGACTCCATTGCTTACACACACTCTCTTTCAATTTCTTTCAATCAATATCATCATATTCATAAAGAACAATCACTTGAAGATCACGTAAAGATTACATGGTGTATAGTTCATCTTATTGAATTATTTCATTTTATTATTATTATTTTCTTTTCCTTCTACTCATATTCCATTTTTTTTCTTTTATAACAATATCATTTTATTATTATTATTTTCTTTTCCTTCTACTCATATTCCATTTTTTTTCTTTTATAACAATATCTACTTTTGGTTTACTATCTTTATTAAATATTGCGTATGTATAGGTTGATGTATCTTGTAAACTCATTCAAGCTTTACAACTTCGACCACCCGTCTAGTATCTCGTCGTGTCCCGTCACCATCAATAAATATTTCGGTAAAGATAAATTGAATTATTTTATTTATTTTAAATTGTGGAATATGGTGTGTATTTTTGCATAAAGACGAATTGTTTATGATACAAAGACACTTTATAAACACATGATAATATTCGTCATGGGTTCGAAAGCGATGCATGCATGGTACGTCTATTTGAAACCATAAACTTATCAATAGGTTTTTTGGATTCATAAAATTTTATTCAAATAAAAAAAATAAATTATATTATTATATTACGAAATAATTAATTTTAAAATACTAAATTTCTAGTTAAAAATCCATTAAAATAGGACAATAATTTTCAAATAAATAAAACTAAAAAAAAAAAACCTTCTACTACTTTAAACATTATATATATTATCCATAGGTATACACAAAACAAATTCATTGATAAAAAAACCTCTTCCCAAAAATGGACACAAAAATCCTCCTTCACATCATCACCTTCTACCTCAAAAAAACCACTTTTCTTATCAACTATTTCCTCCACTTCCTTCATGCTCTTTTCCGTTACGTTTTTCACAAATCGAAACTGAATAAAACTGCACCTATTATAATCCCCATAATCGATAAAACCCTCTTCTTCTATTTCCGTTTATGTAATCTCTCTCCATGCACGATAGATCTCGACGATCAAACCACTCTTCACTTTTGGGTTCCAAATAAAAGAAAAAATGACAAGGGTAATTTAGTCATTTTACATGGATACGGTGGATTTGCTCACTGGCAATTTACTCCTCAGGTTAAATCTCTAACTGATAATTATAATTTATATGTTCCTGACTTATTATTTTTTGGAAAATCTTTCACGAAAAATAATATTAGAAGCGATAAATTCCAAGCGGAGTGTATTGTGAATGGATTGAATAAATTGGGTTTGGATGGATTTAGTGTGTGTGGAGTTAGTTATGGAGGATTTGTGGCGCGTCGAATGGCAGAAATTTACCCTCAGAATGTGGATAGAGTTATGATTGTGAGTGGTGGAATAGTGTATTCCGAACATCAGAAGAGAAAGTATTTGGAAAATATTGGAAGGAATATTTTTGAAATTTTGGTTCCGGAATTTCCTAAGGATTTAAAGACTCTTGTTACTTATGCTGTGTATAATAAAGAGTTTTTTGGTAATTGGGTTCCAGATTTTTTGGCTCAGGAGTTTATTAATGTAAGTGATTATTATTATTATTTTTTAAATTTTTATTTATTTATCAGTGTTTTGAGAAGTGATTATGGTTATTGATTGATTTGTTTTGTTGTGTTTATTGTTTGGTGGTTAGGTGATGAATGGTCCAAATAGAAAGGGACAAAGGGAACTAATTGAGTATTTGCTTAATAGAGATCCTAATGATGAAACTCCAATAATTCATCAGGTAATTATTTAAATTAATATTTTTTCTAAATAATGTATAAAATAATTTACTATTTTCGAAATATAATAGTTAACTTTGTTTGCTTTAGTTAACTATTTAAAAAAACATAACCGTATGGTAGTACAAAAGAATATTTTATAATGAATATTCATTCATAACATTTATAATTAGTAACTAAATTTTAAATTTAGTAGTTTAATAATACTGTAATTGTTAATATAAATATAAAATATGATATATTGATCTTATATATAATTTTATTATTATTGTTATTATTTAGGTTTTATTTTTTGAATTATATGGTGGACCACTATTTTAAGATGGTAAACATGATTCAGGATAGTATTGTACTAAAATATTTTAATGAATGATTTCATTTTTAACCATTTGAAACCTTAAATTAAATTGATAGACCGTTCAAATTTATTTTAAATTTCTAAATTTTTGAAATTTTGAAACTTAAAAAACTAACAAGTTAACTAACCTATTCTCATAAACTCGCTTTCCTAACATGTGAATTCATGAAAAGCATTTTTTAAAGTTATTAGTCAATTTAATTCGTTGTTTGAAATTTTAATTTTTGAAAAATAAACAAATACTCTATAATAATTAGTAATTAGTAAATGAATATAACGTAATAAATTATAAATAATAATTATTGTATGGATATATCGTAATAAAATATTTGTAAAATATAGTTTGAAATGAGTTATGTAGTTTAAAGTGCATGGTAATTTTTATTTTTATTTATTTATTTAATCTAAATTTGAGATGTTTAATTATTAATGGTGAAGGAAACATTGCTAATTTGGGGAGATCAAGACAGAGTATTTCCGGTAGAACTTGGTCATCAATTACACAGGTAAAACAAGTGTTTTGAAATCATTTAATTTGATTAAAGAAAATTAACTTACAAATCTATATGGTTTTAATGAATGATTACAGGACTCTGGGACCAAAATCAAGACTGGTGATATTGGAAAATGTGGGACATGTTGCTAATGTTGAAGCACCTAAGGAACTTAATAATCTCATTAATTCTTTTATTTTGGGTACTAGTAATAAATAATTAAATATTATTATTATTATTATTATTATTATTATTATTATTATTATTAATAATTTGGATTGTTCAATATTTTCGAATCAAAATTATTATGAAAAGTAATTGTATGATTATTTATAATTAAATTTATGGAGATTATGTTTGATGATACCATATTTATTAGTCAATATATTAATTTGATTATTGTTATTGTTTCTTTCTTTTCTAATATGGTGTTTGTTTATTGAATTGGTTTGGGGTGGTTTAAAATACTAATATATAAAGTTTTTCGTTTTTTTACTAAAAAAAAATTAACTAGAACTAGTTTGACGTGGTATTTACTACGGTTAAAAAGTAAAATTATGAAAAAAATATAATTATAGAAAAAATTTAATTTTCTTTAAAGATAAATAATACAAACAATAAATTTAAGTGTTCTTATTTAGAAATATTTTTAATGATAAAAAATTTAAAAATAAAATTTATTCCGAAATACTCTTCAGTATATTTTTAATTTTTAATTTTCATTTTATCATCTTCAATATATATACGTGACATCATGACATGGTAAAATAAATATTTTGCAAAGTAATGTGGCAATATTGATAATATCCTATTTTGGTGGAGTTTTATAGAATTTTAAACTTGGAATGGTGTAGGATATATCCGGAATGGAATATAATTTTCCCTGGCATTCAGTCTCCATATCCAAACACTCCCGATTCTTCTCACTATAAATACCCCTAACGCAACTACCGCACGTGTCGCTCACGTGATCTCCATCCCCAACCTTCGTCTCCACTGTCATTTCTCTGTATCATCGCTTGCCTCTCACGTGACTGACCGACCCTCACTCACTCACACCATTATGTCCTCGCACGAGCGAGACCTCGCACAGCTCTTCTACAAACTCGCTCTCTCCTACGACGGAGCAGTTCTTGGCGCTGCCCTCGCCTACACCGCAGTCTCTACCTTCCTCGGCTTCCACTCCACCGCCAAGTCCCTCCGCCGAATCCATGACGCGCCGTCGCTTAAGGTCTCCGACCTCCGCTCCCTTCTTCAGTCCGATCAGGATGACGACGACAACCGCCTCGTTATCGTCCGTGGTCAGGTAGATGTCGACGGGAAGAATTGGAAGAATTTGACGAATGGTGATGGCGTGCTTGTTTCTCAGGAGAGTGGAGATAAAGCTGTTGCGATCCAGAGGACGCAAACTGTATGTAAAGTATTTGTTTGAAATTTTAGGTGTTTTTGATGCTATTGTCACGTATAGATTAGAAATGTTGGCGGTGTCGCCGAATTGAATGTTTGTGTGAAGTTTGATGTGTTCTTTGGTTTAAGTGAATAGTTTGATGCCTTTTTTCTGATTTGAAAATGTTAGTTGATTCTGTAGCTTTCTATTTTCTTGTGGTTAGGTGTGCATTTTCATGTACTGTGAATTTTAACTTGAATTGTTTGATCTTCTTTTCGGACTTCAAAATGCAGGTGTTTTGGACGAATTTGTGTTGGTGTTTTGTTTGTTTCTAGGTCCATTGAATTGTTAGATGTCTATTTGGTTTAAGTTCCAGTCAGTTTGATGATTCATGAGTGATTGGAAAGAAGGGTTGGGGACTTTGAAGTCTCTTTTGCTTTAGAGAAGGCAGGAAACATTTGGATTTTTGACTGTTTTGTGGTTTCTCTGATTGAAATGGTTATTTGTTAGTCTGATGAGGTTGGCTTATTGTTTGTGATTGAAGTTGGAATCTTCCGGTTGGAATTGTAGTTGTGGTCGGAATTAGATTATTAGGTTTAGATGGAGTGTTGTTTTGGATGTTAACAGTCAGGTCTGCTTTGCCTAGTTAGTTTTCGTGTTCAAGCAGCTAACTGGTTAACTGTTTTGTGTCTGGGATGTTGTAGTTTTGAATGAGTGGTGAAATTGGGTGCAGATGACATTTAGCTAGGATAAACAACAATTGCTGATTGTGGTGCAGACCTTGATGCTATTCACTTTCTTTTTGAGTTTTGCTCCCTGGTACTAAATTGTGTTATGTGTGTTTTCAGTGTATATACAATGAATGGAGGGGTGTTATTAAGTGGAGTATTGATATACGGCAAATTTTTGGGAGATCTTGGACAAAAAGAGAGTCAACATCACTGAGAACGGTAAGTAGTTACTCATTTTTATTACTCGCATGGATAGCATTGCACTTGTTTTTGAAAGGTGCTAGATGATATTTATTTTTTGCTATTAACATGCTTATAAAATTCAAGATTTTGCAATTTTGACTGTCAGAACCTTGGAACATAACCCAAGCGAAATGTGGATTGGAGGTCGTTTGTAACTTGTCTCTTCTGCTAATTGTTTCAAATTATGGTTGTAATATTCTCATGTACTGTAGGTTGTACAATTAAGTTTGTGATATTCAAGGTAACTTTCTGGTAAAAATGGTGATGTAGTCAGCTTGAATAGACTAGAATTAAGTTCTTGCTCAACCTCCAGTCATCCAGAGAGTAATCTTGTGTTTTGGAAAATAATATAATCTTCCACTTGATTTTATATTTAAGAAAATAGTATTTGCATTAGCTATAAGCTTTTTTGTGGTTTAGTGCAGTTTTTCAAATATGTTGTTCTGAGAAATACTTGATTATTTTGATGACAATATGTATGTAACATTCTTCAGGTTCCTTTCGTTCTTGTTGACGGCGGATGGCTACCAACATCTGATTGTGCAATTGTGAACTTGGATGGCTCAAAGCATCCGTTACCTCTTACCACCGTTTATCACCGCTTGGAGCCCATCGAAGTTGCACCTCATACATTTCTGCAGGCAATTTTTGGTCATGAATGCCCTGTAAGTGGAAAAAAAAAGCAGTCTATTGAGAGTTTCTCAGTTGCTGATGTTTTTATGGAGTTGTATTGTTGTTGATATTCTCACTTATCCTATTTTTGAAGGTTGGCGTGCTAGATGAAGAGAAGATTCTTCCTTTGGGGAAAAATATCAGTGCCATTGGCATTTGCAATTTTAAAAATGGAATTCCAGAGATCAAATCTTGCAAGGAGCTTCCCTACTTTCTGTAAGTGTATTAATTGCTAAGTAACATTTAATAGTTCCCTCATAGTTTACCTTACCTTTTACACACAGTTAGAGAGGAAACTTGATTTCACAAGAAGTTAAACTTAGGAGAAAAAACCAAATTGTAAACTTGGTTCATAAGAATGGAGATCTCAGGGCATGAGTCTTGTAGGTTTCCAATTGGCAGTTGACATTGATATGTCCTTCTTAAGGCTTTCACTTTATCTGGATCTCCTTCAACAGTCCAAATCCTTTTAGATAGCCCTTTCCATGCAGACCTCTGTTCTGTGATGGGTAGCTGATTTTGTCCTGTCGACAACAACTTTTTCCGCCTTATATTTATCAACAACCTTCTTTGTGCCAACATGCAAGGCACAATAACCAAGTCTTATATAGATATCTTAAGAGAACAACACTTGAAAAATTACTCCATGCGGATACACTCCTGATAACTTCTCATTCAACTCTTAACAATGCATGTTTTTCTGCATAGTAGACGAAAGTCAACAATGGATGACTAATCTTATGACTTCCTGCAGGACAGAAATGACCAAGGATGAGGTAGTACTAGATCTCACCGAGAAGAGAAATATACTATTCTGGAGCAGCATATTCGTCGGATCAATATCAATCTGCGTCCTCGGCTATGCCATTTACAGGTACAGAAACACTACCTTGTATAATACCATATTATACAACTTCTTAACATATCAATCTATGACAATCTCCAGGAACTGGCAAAAATTTAAAGAGTACAGAAGGAGGAGACAGTTGCGCAGCGCAAACAGCGATCCTCGCAACAACACCAACTTCCAGCTTGGCGAAGACGATGAACCAGCTGGAAACGATGTTCCGGACGGACAACTGTGTGTTGTCTGCTTAATGAGGAGAAGAACAACGGCATTTACTCCCTGTGGACATTTAGTTTGCTGCAACCGTTGTGCCGTATCGGTCGAGCGTGAAGTATCCCCGAAATGTCCTATTTGTCGAATGCCCATCAGGACCTCCATGAGGATATTTTTGTCTTGAGCTCTCACTCACTCCTCCTTTCTGGTCAGTTGTGTTAGTTCTCTCTTGTACATATAGAACTCACTCACCGGTATGATCAATGAATTAGAGTATGTACATAAGATTTTAATTAAATCACCCATCTTGGTTTAGTGGGCCGATGGGCTGGACGTTTAGAGTTATGGGCTGGATTCACATTTAAAATGTTTCAATCAAATTTCATACATGGTTTTTATTTATTTAAGATTTGGGTTGGGCCTGTTATTATTGAAGCAGCCTGCTTCGAAGTGTTACTCCAAACCCATTAAGCAACTCGACTGCTCCTTGGTGGTGTGTTTTCATTTGACTAAATTAAGGTTTCACCTTGTTTATGAAACTTTGTGATTTTGACCTTTTTGCTTTCTGAAATAGGATCTTCATGACTGTAACTTGATATATGAATAATGAATGATATAGTAACTAATAGTATCCATGTAAATTTTAAAATTAAGAAACCAAACAATTTAGCTATAAAAAATTGTGGGGTGATATTTTTCTATTTCAATGTAAGTGTAATCTGTATTTTTTTTTTTTAAAAATTGAAAAATATTATGAAATAAAGAAATATACACATAACAACCGTAATCGAAAACCAGTAAGACATATAAATCACAAACTTCGTATTAAATGAAATTTGCAAATGTTATTGAAGTTTCAAACGCCTTATATAGCCACTAAAGCTAAGAGGTGAATCGTCATAAAAAATTACAATCTTTTTACATGTGTTGTTGTGTGTGTCATCGTGGAAATCCACTCCTTCCATTTCACAATACCCCTTTGAATTTACACTATTTATCTACCTCGTCAGAAACCTTATCTAATAGAAATGCCAACGGGAGAAACTTGGATGAAGAAAAAATTAGCATAGTTAGAATCCAAATGTAATACTTTCCTGAAATGTATATCTGTAATCCATAATTCAATTCAGAGAGTTTCCGCATTTCAATCACGTAAATTTTGACAAGGCAGCATTATAACTTATTTTACTAAAGTACAAAATCAGCTGTTAGATAGAAAAAGAAATCAATACTAATTGACATGATAAACCATTGGTTATACTGAGGGGACAACTCAACAAACTATGCAGTGCGTATTTTGTCGAAGTTTTCTCTCTGCTGGTAGTTAATGTTAATTACCGATGTAGTATGGTTACGTGGATGAGACGTTAAAAAATAGATAGATAAAACTAGTGTTCGAAAAATTGGAAATCGAAATCGAGGCTGTGACCCTCCAAAAGGACTAGGCGGTTAAGACGGGGACTAGACGGTCAAGGCGTTTTTAATAAAAATAAATGAAAAATACATTGATTAATTATAAAATGTGATTAAAAATTATATTTTATTTGAAAAAACTTTTAAACATACTTAAAATTTCACATATATTCTCGTTCTTATAAAATCATAAGCAATATGAAAAAAATATAATCATATTAATTCAAAGAAATCACTCTGATAATGTCAAATAGTTAGGCACACGCCTAGGCGGGCCTAATTAGGCAAGGTATTAGGCGGACGCCTAGGATTGTCAAGGCGGGGACTTTTAAAACAATGGATAAAGCTGAGATTGTTAGGATTTTGACGAGAATTGGAGAATATTCCAGTATCCATAATTGGTTGGTAATTTGGAAAAGACTCGAAGACTGTTTTGGAAGTGTCATATTTGATTAGGAATGATATTTCCTAATGTGGGATTCTAATTAGGAAAGAGATCCTTGAGAATCCTAAATAGGAAAAGGTTTTCTTAATGGTTTAGGATTACTTTGTGACTAAGTAATCTAATGCTATAAATATGGTGCTTGTATCTATTATTAGATATCCTGAGAGAACAATGTAGATCTAGTTGGTTAGGTTTGGGAGGTGCCCGATTGGGGCCTGAGAACCATGGAGGCCATGGAGATCTTGAGTTCTAGGATCGAGTCTTGTTATCCTGTGAGATATTGGAGAGCTTGTGTGTGAGACTGTAACCAATGTAATTGGATTGGAGAGTGAGAGAGTGGTATTCTGGTTGTAACTGTTGCTTTATTGTTACATAGTGAATTAGTCTCTCATCGTCTTGACGGCCGTGGTTTTTCCCCGTTTTGGGTTTCCACGTAAAACCTTGTGTCTTGTTTTCTATCTCTATTTCTTACCTTGTGTATGTTGTTTTACTTTGTGGTTACCAATACTCGTCTCCGCTGCAATGGATCATCGATTTAGTCAACAAGTGGTATCAGAGCTAGCCGTGTTTTCCCAACAGAGATATGATTTTATAATTTTGTAATAAAACTGAGATATGTTGTTATAATTTTGGTGGCATCAGTGTCACTCCAATTACCGTTTTTATTTTTGATATTTATATAATTTAATCTGAAAATCAGTAGTCGATATTTTATTAAACAACCTTTCTATTCTTTTGTGTGTTTAAGTTTCAATTAAACAAATTTTTTATATATTTTTTTATGTCTTTAAGATATATGCTTAGGAAGTCCGAATTCTACTAAGGAGTATCATATTTATCCGATAAATTGGAAGATATATAAAATTATTGCTCAAGTAATTCAGCATAATAAATGAAGAAGAAAGTATAGTCTAATAATTTTCTTACTTGACCGATATAAAAGTACAGAAAATGACGGTAGATTATGGTAAAACAAATTATTAGATGGATTGTTTTTGCTTATGTTAAATTATTTTCTTTTTTGACGTATCAATTAAATATAATTATCTTATTATAAATTCGTAATAGATATGTTTTTTTTGCCTTTTATAATTAAAAACCAATTTGTACAGAGAAAAAGAAAAAAACCTATCTTGATAAGAAAAGCTTACATGATATGATTAATCAATCACGTGTTCCTATTCGTGGTTTTTTTTTTTCCTCTACGTAAGACATGGAGTGGAGAATATGTACGTTTTTTTTTCCTTAAATTTTGCTATTAAAACCACTTTTTATTTTTGTTTTTCTATTGTTAAGACATCAATTTTGCAAAATGCATAGTTGCAATATAAAAAAAAAAAAAGAATTTTCTTTGTCTTGTTTTGTAATTAAAAAAATATTGGAAAACAAAACCATACTTGCAAATGGCAAGTAATCTCTATATATAATTCCTGTTCCATTGTGTAGAATTCACAAAAATGGCAATTAGATATTTTTTCCTAGCTCTTGTAGCCTTTTTGTCTCTCGTCTCAAATAAGCTAGTTCTTGCAGAAAAGAAATTTCAAATAGAGTTCCTGGAACATCTTGAGGGATGCCACAAAGGTGATAATGTTGATGGCATTCTACATCTCAAAAATCTCCTTCGAATGTTAGGTTATCTAGATTACAAGAATTCCAAGGATAGAACGCATGAAAATGATAATGTCTTTGATGAGTCGGTGGAGGTAGCTGTTAAAACTTATCAAGCAAATTTTCATTTGAGAGCATCCGGTGTTTTGGACAGAATGACTTTAACCACAATGACAAATCCTCGCTGTGGAGTTGCTGATGTTGCCGGTGGAAAAAATTGGATGAGTTCTTCTAATAAAACTCATAAAAATCATTTTCTCCACAATATCCAGCGTTACGCATTTTTCTAAGGAAATTTTGTATGGCCGGCATTCAAGACACATTTGACTTTCGCATTTCTTCCAGGTACAACATAGAAATAATGCTTGACATGTTGATCTCCTATAGTACAAGTATTTGAATTGGCATGAAAGCGTAAGAAAATTCTATCTAGATAGATTGTCAATCAACGCACAAAGTATTTAAACCTAAACCTGTACTGTTGTTTTGATCTTTATTAAATTAAATTTGAGATGACACAGATTTATTTATCATACCAGGTATAAGGAGTGATTTTATGGCGGCTATATCTCGAGCCTTTGCAACATGGCAAGCAAACACACACTTCAAATTCTCCCAAATAAATGATCCATCAAAATCAAATATCAAAATTAGTTTCCAAAGATCATGGGGACGATTCTCCATTTGACGGTCCATCATACCGACTCGTAGCTCATGCATTTGCGCCAACCGATGGAAGGCTACATTTCGACGCAGATAATTTATGGAGTGTTGGAGCAGTGCAAAATGCATTTGACATACAAACGGTTGCGTTGCACGAAATCGGTCACCTTCTTGGACTAGAACACAGCAATGACCCATAAGCTATCATGTGGCCTATGACCAACATTGGAAGCACAAAAGGACTTAATATGGATGATATTAACGGAATCAAAGTTTTATATAAAGTTTAAGATCATTAGTTATTTAAATTTTAAGGATGGTATAAAATTGCTTCCTGATTTCAGGATTTAAATGATGATCTTATATTTATATATATATATATTTAAATGTTTAAATATTTCTATTAAATATCACTTCATTTGATTTGTATTATCGCGGTACGTCGCACGTACATAACAAGATAGACATATAAGAACGGAAGTTGAATGGAAAATAAATATATAGATGAAGAAAAATAAATAGGTCACAGATTAATGGTTGAAACGGTTAGAAATTTAATTATGCAATAATCAATCACTACCGTAGTAGAACTTATAATTATGAATATTTAGAATTAACCTAGTGACTACTTATTCGAAGAATAATTTTAATAACATAATTATGTAATGAATCGGATTAATTACTTGCGTTGGCGGCTCCTACATACTTTGTCAAAGCTATCCAAACAGAGAATCATCAATTTTCATCATAATTCATCATAGTGATTTGAACCAATAGCATCACTTGTCCGAGTCTTACTTCTAACAATATCCATGTAAATTTTAGAATTAAAGAAACCAAAAAATTTGGTTATATTTTTAGTTTGGATAATTTGTTCTAACAAATTAAATTTGAATTATTAAAGCGAAGAAGAAATATAATTAAAACAAAAGAAACAAAACTGAAAGTGCACCAAGTATTCAAAACATACGTATAAGTAAGAACACAGAGTTTTAAAGTGGTTCGGTAATGACTACCTACATCCACAATCTCTATTCACCAAATTTGAACAAAGACTACAATTCAAACATTGAATAACGCTTTGACTTACTCTGAAGATTGACTCTCTAACCCAACCCATATGCAGATGAACATAATCAATGTACTTTGTAATTGTGAATTTCCTATCCTTAAACATGAGAGTCCAAATATACAATATACAAGGGTTCTGATACTATTTAAATTCTAGAAACACGGCAACTTATGAATCTGTAACTCCTTCAACTTTGTTAAGAGATATTACTTTTCTTTGTGATAAACTTCATGTGATTAGGATAAAAACTACTCTTTTGATGAAACACAACTTCTTTTCTTCTTCTAAAAGATAAGTGTGAACAAAATCTTCCTTTTTTTTAGCACGCGATTTGTCTTTTAAACAAAATTTTCTCAGGCCCATTTGAACATGACATAACTCTAGATCCATTCAAACATCAACAATAACTCTAATCTAACAACACTAATAATAACGAATTCGCACAGAAGTAGATCTTGATATGATAACAACATATTTTGATCTGATGAATGCAGAATAGAGGAAAGGATTATTAGAGCACACAATAATCTAAACATGAAAATAAAATAAAATTGCCAACATTTACAATCTCCCCCTTTGACATTTTCTGTGAGAAAAATATTATGACATGGCAAGTATTGTACTCACCCTGCACATTAGCATACTCAAATGAAAAATATTATGACAAGACAAGTATTATACTCCCCCTACATATTAGCATACTCAAATCTTAGTTCACAACCAGATATATCAACAAAAAAAAAACATATTTCAAACCAACCCAAAACATGAATTATATAACAAGAAATTATACTCCCCCATTTTGCTCGAAAGAAAATGACAAACAAAATGTGAATGACCAGTGGATAACAATGAAGTAGACAATGAAATAGAGATGAGAAGAAAAGCACGGTGTAGGTGAGTAGTACTAAAGCAAAAATAGTTTAAGCTAGCTGAAAATAGCAAGGGTAACAAAACTTGAAGATTTTTAAAAAATCAACTAGGAAACCAAAAGATAAAGCAAGTGACAACACAATGGCTGAACTACAAAACTAGAAAACCAAAAGAGAGTAAATGGAAAACATAACACGTAGGGAAAAAGACATATTCATCAGAGAGCTTTGGGTTATGGATTCTAAGCATTTGCAGCAAATTGAATCTTAACCAATCTTGGACTTTTCTCATCACCTAAGTCAGAAGAGTCTCAAACAAGTTGTACTCTGTGAAGAATGCATGCTATTTGACCGATGATTTTTTTTCTTTGCTTTTGCTTTTTATTTTTTTGGTTACGGACTACAAAAGTAGCTTTCACACTATCCCTAGACGTAGTCTTCTTCTGTAAGAACATTGTATACATCTAGCTTTTCTCGCTTATCAAGGTAGGTAGCTTTTTCTAATACGGGACTAAGGTTCTTGATACAGAGACTTCTCATCCTAGATCAATCCTGAGAGACTTTCTTAGGTTAAGAAACGTGTCTTTTGACGATGGTTTTGTGAATATGTCTGCCAATTGATTTGTAGAGTCAACATACTACATTTGTAGGTTTTCTTGTTCCACCAGATCTCGAATAAAATGATATCTGATCTCTATGTGTTTTGTTTGCGAATGTAAAACTGGATTTTTAAAGATTTTTATAGTACTTTGGTGGCCACAAAACAATATCGTCCAAATTAGTTAAGTATAACAGCTCCTAGCATCAATATATTCTGCTTCTACGGTTGACAGTGAAACGGAATTTTGTTTCTTACTATGCCAAGACATCAAATTACTTCCCATAAAAAAACAACCTCTACTCGTACTTTTCCGATCATCAACACTTCCTGCCCAATCTGCATCACTGTAACATACAAGCTCATCCATTATATCGTGACTATACCAGAGACCAAAATTATATGTTTCATGCATATTTAATTTTTCATTTCACAGCACTCATATGAGATTCTTTTGGATTAGCTTGATACCTAGCGCATACACTAACACTAAAACTTAAGTCTGGGTGACTTACAGTAAGATAGAATAAGCTACCAATCATACTTCTGTATAGTGTTGGATCAACCGAATTTCCTGTCATATCGTGACAGATATGATGTTATGCCCATTAGTATAACTGCTGATTTTGAATTTTCAAATCCAAATCTTTTAACTAGATTAAGAGTATACTTACTTTGACATATGTGTATACCTTTATCAAATTGTTTGATTTGGAGACCAAGAAAAAACTTTGTTTCACCTATCATACTCATTTCGAATTTTGTCTTCATTTCAGTCTTAAACTGTAGTATTTGTCTGTCATCTGTTGAACCAAAAATAATGTCATCAACATAAATCTAAACTACTATTAGTTTCAAATTATTTGTTAAATGAACAAGGTTTTATCAATACTTCCCCTTTTATAACCTTTTTCCATTAAGAAATTTGTGAGCCGATCATACCATACACGAGGAGCCTGTTTTAACCCCTATAAGGCTTTCTTTAATTTGTATATATGATTTGGATAACTGGTGTTAATGAAACCTTTTGGTTGTTCGCCAAACACATTTTCTTTGATGTACCCATTTAAAAATGTTATTTTCATGTCCATCTGATATAATTTGATACCTGCAAAAGATGCAAAAGACAAGAATAAGCGTACACATTCAAGTCTTGAAACTTGTGTAAAAGTCTCATCAAAATCAATCCCTTCAATCTGACTGTATCCCTGAGCTACTAGTCTAGCTTTATTTCGAGTGATATTTCCATATTCATTTGTTTTATTTTTGAAGATCCATTTTGTTCCAACGATATTTATTTTTGTAGGCCGAGACCCAATTCCCACACTTTGTTTCTTTCAAACTGATGCAATTCTTTGTGCATAGCATTGATCCCGTATTTGTCTTTCAATGCTTCCTCTATATTTTTTTGGTTCTATCATGGAGATAAAACAACTTTACTATAATACATTGATCTTCTTTTTCCTAGTAGTGTGTTCATTTTGACCACTTTCAATTTTCTATATCTGGTCTGATCTTTCAATTTTCTCTGTGTGGTCCGCCCTTTCAATTTTCTGTGTGTGATTTGACCTTCTTGTCTCTATATGTTGAGCCAGAGTTTCCTCATCCAAATCACAATTCCTTTCTTCTGATTCTATCTAACATCCATGTGGTTTTCCAGGAGTACAACTTATTTGTTCAGACCATGTTTTTGAATCATCATCCTTTTTTGTTCCTGTACAAGATAGTTTGTCATCAATAGCAACATTTATTAATTCTATAAACTTTTTGGTTTCCAAGTTATAAATTTTATAAGCTTTGCTATTGATGGAATAACCGAGGAACATACTTGTTTGACTTCGCAAATGTAGTTTTTTAAGTTGAGTTTAATAATTTAATATGTAACATTTACTACCAAAAACATGAAAGTAACTGGGATTCGGAGTCTTATCATTCCATATTTCATATGGAGTTTTGAGGTATCTAGTCAAATGCACACTCTATTTTTGATAGGGATAAATGACATGTGGCCCCCGTACTTGACTGTTTGTCCCGTTTAACTCCTTGTACTTTGTCTTCTACCATTTAGCCTCCGGAACTTGGTTTTTTTCTACTATTCCGCCCCTTTTGACAAAAAATATGCCACATGTGCGTGATGTAGCATGTCATGTGTGTTAAATGCTATAATAAAATTTTATTTTGTCCCTTATACTTGGTCTTTTTGTCACTTAACTCCTTCTACTTAAATTTTTTGTTCACCTAACCATCTGTACTTGACTTGTTCTTTTTTTCTCACTAGAGCTTTTTTTTTTTTTTCAGACTATCAAATAAACCAATGAAATTCAAATTAAAAAGTCAGTTATAACCTTAATTAATTTTTGAAAAAAAAATAAAAATAGAAACAGGCTTATAATTTTAATAAAATTAATGTATATTGGTATCAATTATAAATCTATTAACATGTACATTTATATCAATTAGTATGTTTATGGAAAATATATACCATCTATTTTGATTTTAATTAAAAAATCACAAAATTAAGAAGAGTTAATATATATATATATATAAGTTACCAAATTATGTAATAAAATTAATAATATACCATTTTATATATTTAATTTTAAAATAACTATATAATTATTAAAGTTTAATCCTATTTATTAATATTATAAAGTTTCAAAATTTTATACCAAACTTATCATATAACTTTAATATAAAAATAACTTATACAATAAAAAATAATATAAAAATTATTAGTATGTGTAATTTTATTTTATTTTAGTTAATTATTAGTGTGCAATTGTAAAAGTAAGGGGTTAAGTGATAAAAAGATCGGGTATTAGGGGTAAAATGAAATTTTATTATAGCATTTAACACATGTGACATATTATGTCACGCACATGTGGCATATTTTTTGTCAGAAGGGGCGGAATGGTAAGAAAAAGCCACATTTAGGGGGCTAAATTGTAGCAAACAAAGTATGGGGAACTAAACGGGACAACCAGCCTAGTACAGGGCGCCACATGTCATTTATCCCAAAAATAAATAAATTCTTTAATAATAAAACTAAGATATGCTTTTATAATTTTGATGGCATTAGTGTCGCTCCAATTATAATTTTTATTTTTATATTTATATAATTAAATTTTAAAATCAATAAAGGCTATAGATGATTTTTTTTTTTTCAAATTTCACGAAACAATAATTATTAGAATTTTCAGTTTCAATTAAACGAATTTTCTATTTATGTCTTTAAGTTTTAATTAAATAACATTTCTACTCTTTTATGTCTTTAAGATGTATGCTAGGAAGTCTGAATTCTACTATGGAATATCATATTTATCTGAGAAATTGAAACATATATAAAATTATTGCTCAAGTAATTAAACATAATAAATGAAAAAGGAAGCATAGTCTAAATAATTTTATTACTTGACCGATATAAAGTTACAGAAAATAACGGTAGACTATAGTAAAATAGAGTGATGATTTTTTTATTTATGTCTAAATTACATCAATTTATGAAAATAATTTTCTTTTTTGACGTATCAATTAAATATAATTATCTTATAATAAATTTATAATAGATATGATTTTTGGCCTTTTATAATTTAATCCAATTTGAAGGAAAAAAAACTATCATGATAAGAAAAACTTACATTATATGCTTAATCAATAATGTATTTCTATTCGCGGTTGTTTTTAATTGAATGGCAATTGATTTAATACATACACATCCGTAATTAGTTTGAGTTTACACAACATAGAATATTTAAGTTTTTCTTATTATTGAGAAATCATTTTGGCAAAATGCATAATTGCAATATAACAAAATACAATTTTCTTTGTCACAATCTACATTACTATTTGTAGCACAGTCATATATGTTTTCCTCATGTACTTACATTGTGATTCAAACCAATACATAGATGAACCAATTTTGGTATTTTCTTTTTTTTTTTTTAATGAAAATGAAAATTCAGGTCTAAGTCAAGCTTATGAGAGTTATTACACTTCTATAAATGATGTAAATGCTTCACAGGACATGGATCAGTGGAGTCAAAATTCTTCACAACCACATATCTCGTCTTATCAACCACGGCATTGATATGTCAATAATGAATATACATCATACATATAATAATTACACCGAAGCAAGAGTACTTAAATTTAGTGAGAAAAATGTAATTTATCTTTTACACCATTTTTTATTTATTTATAAATTCATATTTTTATATTTAGTTTTCAAATTAAGTTGGTGAATACACCCCATTTTTCCTTAAAAGTAAAATCTTTTAATCTGTAAATGAGGTCCCTTTTAAATTATGAAAGATATAAAATCTAGTAATGAATTTTTAATGTTGCAGTTTATATTCTTTCAAATTTAGCAATATTGTAATCTCAGTTTAAATGATTTATATATAAGAGTTCAATTGTAATTTTCTGGATCATATGAACTACATGAAATATTACTGTTTATAAATTTTAAAATTCTGATTAAAAAAATACCCTTTATTTTAAAATGAGTGTACCGGTATTATTATTATTTTATATTTGGGAATAGTAGTATAAATTTTTTTCTCAAAAATATGAGAATAAAAAATTTCTTCTATTTTTAATAATAATATTTTATTTAATTTTAGAAATATTATTATATATTTATAAAAATAATCTTAATTTATTTTAATTTGTTAAAATATAATTAAATTACTCATAATTATGTATGGAAGTGACTTTTTTTTTAATATTTGAAAAATATTTTTAAAAATAATAAAAAAATTAAAGATGAGCAATTCAACAATATTTTCATAAAGAGAAGGTAAATTGACATTCTTCCTATTTTTAATTTATGAATGGAATTAAAATGTGAGCTTACCCATAAAGGATGGTTTATGTTGTGGGGACAAATCAAAAAGAGAAAAAGCCCCAAATAAGACAACTCAATAAGGGTTAAGTTGACAAGCAAATATGTCTCAACCATATAAAAAAGGATAACATTATCAACATATATAGTCTATCTATCTATTCTTTAAAATTACTTGTCTTTTTCTTGCCCTACTCATGTTTCATTTAATTTTATTGAATGAAAGGTTATTATCACCTCGCTTTTTATTTTCATTAAAACTTGACTATATTCCATAATCAAATAAGTCTTAACACTCATTCAAATATTTAAAGGAAATTCAATAAGCTATTATAGATAATTCAAAATAAAAGTAGTTTTTCAGATTTTTTTCTTATTTGTTTAGCTATATTTTTTATTTATTAATTATTAATTATAGTGTTATGTTAAATTTTTTTTAAAATACATTTTAATTTATAATTAAAGTATTCGATTTTTTTTAAATATTTATAATTATATTATTTTTTTATTTAAACCGTGAGTAAGATGTGAGTATTTAATTTTAATATTTAAAAAATATTAATAAAGTGATCACTGTAATAATTTTTATATTTTTTAAGGTATAAGGGTCTCAAGAACCTCAAATTTGATTATATTTTTCAAGTTAACCCTAAAATTTTACGAAGAGTCAATTTAACCCCTCAACTTCCAAATGATGAGTCAATTAAGCTCTTTAACTGATGTGAAGGCTGATCTGACAGCAAAAAGAAATGTTGACTTCAAAATATCAATTAAGCCCTGCACATCAGAAAAAGGGCTTATTTGACACAAATTTTGAAAATTAAGGAGTTAATTTGACATTTCGTAAAATTGGAGGGTTAACTTGAAAAATATTATCAAGTTTAGGGGCTTATAAGACCCTTATGCCATTTTTTAACCTCATTCGTAAATATGAAGTTAATTTTTTTTTTTATAATTTTTTTTTTTATATTATCTACCAAATTTATGTACATTTTTAATTAGTAATTAACATTTATTCTTATTTCAACATGCCATAATGATATCCATAAGACGGTTCATGTTCTCTTATAATATTCATTAAAAAAAAAAATCAAAACATAAATAAATGAGAAACAATTCCATTAACAATACAAGAACACATAAATACTCAAACAATTACAAAAACTCAATGATAATCACAAATTTGAACAAATAACATCAAGTTATTAAAACAAAAATCAAACCCTAGCCAGTCCCACCAAGCACCCCCTTCAACTTCTTAACCTGCGCATCATCAAGAAAAGTAGTCCCTTCCACCAAAGAAGAAGCCAAGTCATTCCCAAACAAAGCGAAGTCCAGAATCTGCAACCCAGGGCTGGCGCTACTGAAGCTGACGACAGCAACCGAAGCGTGTTTCGCCACGTTTATCTGAAAATGCAACAGCCCTTGTGGGAAAACCATGACGTCACCTTTCTTCAATGTCTGAACGTACGCCACATTGGCCGAGGAGACGAACCCGGCGGTGATTCTCCCCGTGACCACAAACAGAATCTCCGACGCGCCCGGGTGCGTGTGCATCGGTATGACGCCTCCGACGTCTAAGTCCAGCCTGGCGATTGAGAGACCCTGGCCGTTGACGGCCGGGAACTGGGCGACGAATGCGGGGGAGACGGCGGCTTTGATGATGTTGGTTGTGTTGCCTGGTTGGGAGAGGAGGGAGGTGGCGAAGGTGGAGGAGGTTAGGTTGGTTGAAGGGAGGCAGGGGTAGCCGGAGGGGGTGTCCGGGAGGGCTAGGTTTGCCACGCAGAAGTCGTTGACGGCGGCGTTGGTGGTGGTGAGGAGAGTGAGGAGGAGGAGGAGGATTGGGAGCATTGTTGGAGGATTAGGGTTAGGGTTTGGGTTTTTTTTGGGTGTTGGTGTTGGGTTGGGTTGGGTTGGTTTATATAGATGTTATGGTGGTGGGAGGAGATATGTGGTATATGGTGGAGGAATTTTTGGTGTGGAGGTGGGGACTATTTGGTGAGATGGAAAATGCCAAGAGGGTGCTTTTTTTTTTATTTGGTGTTAAATGGATTGGATTTGATTTGTAATGAATTGGCAATGATTTTTGAGGAGCTTTAGAAGGTGGGGAAAGATTTTGTGAATGGAAAAGTACCACTCTACTATTTGATTTTAAAATATAAAAAAAATAATAGTGGAATGCAGATAAATAGTTTATGTGATGATATATTGGTTTAATTATGGAAGTAAAAGTTATTTTATGAAAAGGGAGAGAAGAAAAGCCGAAGCTGGTTGTATGAGCTTAGTATTTCTGATTTTATTTAAATATTTTTTTTTTTCAGAGAGTAGATACTATTTTAGTTAAATAAGATTGATAATTGTTTTTATAAGGTGAAAAGTAAAAGTTAGTCTATCCAAATATAAACAATTTTTTTTTTTTTTAAATCATTAGTCAAAGAAATGAGTCAAAACAGCTAGTGAAATAGTTTGAGTTTGACTCAGTTTAAATTTAGACTAGAATTCGGATTCAAACAAATTTTGGACAAATTGAGCTCGAGTTTGATTTTAAACGAATAGAATTTCAAATCTCAAAATTAAAAATCCGCAAGTTTGATAAATTTAAAAATTCTATACAAATTTAGTATGATGTACATAATAAAATTATTATAAAATAATATATTAAATTAATATTTTATTTAAAATATACAAACAAGTCAAACTCAAATTACCACAAATTTATATACTAACTCCTCAACTGGAGCTCGAACTCAGGTGAACTCGAATGCACCCTAACTATTATTTAAACCATTTTCAAAAATGGAAAATAGCTCGAACTCATGTCAATTTGAATACACCCTAGCTATTATTTAAGCACTTTTCGAAAATCGGAAATCAAATATCAATACTTTAGTGACTGGGCCTATAGACAACATGGAGGTCGGTCTAAATAAGTCTTTTTCCATAAAAGGTGTAATGAACAAGCATGATAAAGAAGGATGACCCCACCATTTTTGCCTTCTTTAATATTTTTCTTTGCATCATTTTCATTTCTCAATCTAGTAATTTGTATGTCTAGTTAACACATGTATGACGTATCTAAATAGATTTCATACATTTCTGATTAATTAAAAATGTCTTAGGCTGTGTTGAAGATGTGATTAGAGTTTGGTCATGAAAAATGAAATGAAGTTTTAGCATGAAATGCAATGTGTCAACTTGTAACGAGAGTTGGGTATATGAAATGGAACATAAAGTGGAATCGAGATGGTATCAGATTCTGATGGTCCAAATGGATCACATGTGAAGAGAAAATGAAGTTTCTTAAAGAAGACAAAATGACAGCTAAATGCAATATCAATATTGCAATCCAAAACATTTGTTTTTGAAGATAAGGGTAACAACTGACCTAAATTATTTTAACTCTTGTGTCAAATATATTCTAAATATATCTGATTTTTTTAATTTAAAAATATTTTTCTAAATCCTATTATTTGTTTGGAAGTTTTTATCCAATTTAATCCAAATAATAAATAATAATATTAGAGAGTATACTTTTTGTTTTTACTTTCATTATTTATCTTTACGTGACAATATAGTGACAATATATGTTTATATTTTACCTTTTTATTTTTTAAATATAATTTTTAATATTTATATTAGTTCAAGAATGGATCTATCTTATAAAAATAATAAAGATTAGAATACACACATTTTTGAAACTATTCTTAAAAATATTTCGTTATAAAACTATTTTTAAAATATGCTTAGTTTTAAAATTATTTTTATAAAATATTTAACTTTTAAAATGGATTAATGGTACAATAACGATATCGGTTAACTGTAAAAAAAAAAAAAAAAAAAAAAAAATCAAATTGGATTAATTTAAAAAATATTATCGGTTAACTTAACAAGTAAGACTAAGACTATCTGAAGTTTCTATTAAAATTAATAGAAAACCTAAATTGGAGGCACTTTAAAAATTATTTTCAAATTGAATGTAATTTGAATAATACTTTTCAAACTTGAGTATTTTTAAAAATAGTTTCAAATCACTACATTTTTTGGAAAATGCCAAAAATCACTAGTCATAACTAGGCATTGTGGTACAGAGGTTAAGGTTTTAATTGAAAAACATAAACAAACAAATAAACCATGCATTACAACACATTAAACATTCAATACACAAACACTAAATTACAACATTAAACTTGACCTTCTTCTCCTCTACTCTCCACTCCACTCTAGTGCAACAAACAACACTCAACAATCAAAATCAAACGAAAAACAACATTCTCCAATCAAACCCTAGCCAGAACCACCAAGAACACCCTTCAACTTCTTAACTTGAGCATCATCAAGAAAAGTAGTACCTTCCACCAATGAAGAAGCCAAATTATTCCCAAACAAAGCAAAATCAAGAATTTGCAATCCAGGGTTTGCACTACTAAAGCTAACAATAGCCACAGCAGGACATTTCGCTTTATTGATTTGAAAATGCAACAACCCTTGTGGGAAAACCATCACATCTCCTTCACACAACTCCTTAACATAAGGCACATTGGCAGATGAGATAAACCCTGCAGTGATGGTTCCACTAACAACATATAGTATCTCTGAAGCGCCTGGATGTGTGTGCATTGGTATAACACCTCCAATGGCTAGGTCTAGTCGCGCAATGGATAGACCTAGACCGTTTACGGCCGGGAATTGAGCTACAAAGGCAGGAGTTACGGCCGCTTTGATTAGGTTTGAAGTGTTTCCTGCCTTTGCTAGCCCTGAGTGGGCGAAGCTGTTAGCTGTTAACTTAGATGCTGGGAGACAGGAGTAGCCTGATGGTGTATCGGGTAATGCTAGGTTTGCGACGCAGAAGTCGTTGACGGATGCATTGGTGGTGGATAAGAGGAGGGAGAGGAAGAGGAGGATTTGAATTTTGAATATCATGGTTGAGAATTAGGGTTTTGGTGTGTGTTTTTGAGGGGTTTGGGTAGGGTTTTTATAGGAGTAGGAAAAGGTGACATGTGAGTGAGAGAGATATTGAATGAGTATGGGTTTTGGGTGCAAGTTGAAGAGAGGGCATGCAAGGGAACAGTGAGTGATATAATGTGTACAAATTTGTGACCGTTGTGGAGGGGCCTATTAGGTTTTGGTGAGATTTGATAATGACATAGAAACAAACAAAGTTTTGCTGATTGAATTCAAATTCAAAGAGGGAAGAAACTAGATTTAGTTCCACTTTTTTAATTGGTTCTATTTTTAGGGAAGAGAATTAAGTAGAAGTCATTTTTAAAAAAACTTATATTTTTTTTATTAAATCTAAAAGTATTTATTAAAGGTTAGAAATTCGGAAAATAGTCATAGAAGATGAGAAGTAATTATTCTAATATCATAAAAGAAAAAATCGGAAGTAGAATTTTATGGGTTCCAAATTGATGTATATAAAAGGAGATCTCTAAATGTGAGGAGAGAATGGAGACTTGTGAGAGAATAAGTGTTATGAAAACATAATTATGTGTTAGGGTTTGTAAAGTATGAAGAAAAATTTTACTAAACAACAACAATGAGATTGATTATGAGTGAAAAAAAATTGAGCTTATATGGGTGGATGTAATTATAAAAAAAAAAATGAATATCTTATAAAAAGGAATGGTGACAAAATATTGGAAGTACTTGTTCTCAATTATTTGCTATTATTCACCATTGCATGGACTTAACTTATAAAGTAGAATTGAGAAGGTAATGGATAGGCCAAAAAGTATCACATGTGAAGAGAAAATGAAAATTCGTAGGGAGGACAAAATGTGACAGATTAATGTCTGAAAATATCTAATATGAATCTCGAAATATCAAGGTCTTGGATACATACATGTTAGTTGGTTATTTTTGTGATAAAAAAATTAAAATTAATTGCAACCTTTAGCTATGACATTTTATAAAAGGATATGATAATGGCTTGTATTCATATTAAATATTAAAAAAAAAATGATAAAAGATAAATATGTAATTTATTATAAAACTTTATAATAGCTGCAAGTTATTATAAAGAAAGTATGTTTAAAATATTATAGAATTAAATTTATTTGAAAATATTATAGTAATATTTAGAATAATAAACAATAAAATTTAAAAGTATTAATTTTATAATTAAAAAAATTATCGTAGCGGTTAATTCACATCATTATATTATATTCTAGTTAGGTCTGGTAGTTCTCCAAAATAAATGGTTTAATGGAATAGACAAAAATGAAGAGGGTTTCAAAATTTTAATTTTAAAAATAATAATTATTATTAATAAGGTAAATATACAAATGAAATTAGTAAATAAATGAAAATAACTCCAGATCAATCTCACTCTAAATCAGACTATAATAAACAAGTGTTGCATGTTCAAATAAGTTTGAAAAAAATGATTTTTTATTGATTATTTATTAGGTATTATATAGATTTTTTTCATTTTTATTATTTTATAACTTTTATTTATATTATATAGTCAAACTTTAAAAATTTTAAAGAATAATCTTTCAAACTTTCACTTTTAAAAAATGAACCAAATTTACCATTTTACATTTTTGTGAAGACCTTTTACATTGATCAGTGAAGATGTAAATGTGGTCTGTGAAGAAGATATGTGAATGTGTGATGATCTATTTTTGAAAATCAAAGTTTGAATAACTAAAAATAGAAATAAAATTTTGGATAACTCAAAAATAGAAATAAAGTTCTATTAGTTTAATTTTGAATTTTTAAACTCTGTTTGATTCATTTTATATAATTTTTTCTTATTATTTTTATATTAAAAATTACGTAGGTTTTAAAATTAGAACCCGTCCAAATCCTTTTGAGATGGGTTAGTTTCTAATTTAGTTAATTTAATCCATTTTAAAAATTATTTTAGAGTGCGACTAGGTTAAAGCAGGTGAGAAGATTGATTTAGGCTCTACCGAAATTAAAACTATTTTAAAATAAAAAAAATCAATTTTTTATAATATGTAAATAACTAATTTTTTATTTTTAATTTATTTTCAAATATTATTAATTTTATTATATTAAATTAATAATGTGATTAAAATTTTCTTTTCCAAGAAAAATAAATTATAATATATATATATATATTATGAATTTAGTTTCATTCTTAAATCAACAACAAAGTAAATCTAGAACTCTATTAACAACATAATAAACATTTGATATACATATACCAACACTCTTTATTAACATTAAACTTGTGAAGAAATCACAAGAAGCAATTACTTCAATCAAATCTTTCATTAAAACCCTAGCTAGTGCCACCAAGAACAGCCTTGAGCTTCTTCACTTGATCATCATCAGATGGCAAATCATTTCCAAACAAAGCATAATCAAGAATCTGCAATCCAGGGTTTGCACTACTGAAGCTAACAAAACCTAAAGCACTTCTGAGGCTCCTGGATAACACCACCTACATTGAGATCTAATCGCGCAAGCGAAACGCCTTGGCCATTGATAGCATGAAATTGAGTAACAAATGTTGGAGTTATTGATGCTCTGATGATGTTGGAAGTGTTTCCTGGCTATATAAGTCGCTATTAGCGGTTGGTTTGTTAAGAAGAATACATGGGTAACTTGATGGGGTATTAGGAAGTTGAAGATCAGCAATGCAGAAGTCATTGACAGCTGCATGGGTGGAAGTGAGAAGAAGATAAGAGAGAAAGAGAAGGGTTTGAAGCATTGTTTGAGGACTAGGGTTTTTTAAATTAGGGTTTTAGGGTTTGAGTGTTGGGTGGTTTGTTTTGAAGGGTTTTGGTGGGATTATATAGTTGAGGGGTTTAGGTTAGTTTGAGCTTGTTTAGATAGTTTGTACAATATAAGAAGAGAAAAACTTTTGTAAAACCACCATATTAGTTGCCATCACGGAAATTATTTTTCCAACATATGAAACCCACTTGTGATAGTTATATAAGCATTTTTATAACTTTTTAGATTCAAAAGTGTTTTTCAGTACTGTTTGAATAGAAATTCAAAAGTGTTTGTATACTGAGAAAATGCTTTCAGTAAAAGCAGTTGAGACATTTACAAAAATATTTTTATTTTTTTTTCTTCTACTATCAAAAGTTAAAAGTTAAAAGCACAAATATTCCAACATACTCATAAACAATTATTTATTTTTATTCAAATAGTACTAGAAAGTATTTTGAATCCAGAAAGTTATAAAAATGCTTATGGAAGCTATTCCAAACAACCAAATAACCAAAGATGATTTAGATAAGCACTTTATAATTTTGTGAATTCAAAAAATATTTTTAACTACTATTTATACATAAATCTAAAACTATTTATAGGTCGAAAAAGTATTTTCACGGAAACTGACCCACTAAACCTTCTATCTTTTATTCCTCTAAAGCTTCTATCTTCTGTTCCTCTTCTTCTAAATAGAAGGGAAATGTACAAATTATCTCAAACACTCTCATAATAGTTGAGGAAATTGTGACATGTGATGGAGGTATTAAATGGTGATTGGTGCATGTGTGAGATTGAGATATGTTCTACAAGTTTTGTCTTTTGGAGGGTTAATAATTATCGATCAAATTTGGTGATAAGACACTTGATAAAAACAGGAGAGTACTTTTCATTATTGTTTAAATATTTTCAAAACTAATTACCTTAAAAAATATGTCTCTAAATGCATCCAAACTGATTTCATCGTGAAAACTATGTTGGGATAAAGATGATAATGAATAGACGTATCAAACAGATTGATAGTTACTTCTTAGAAAATGTTATTAGAAAGATTGATTTCTTCACATGCTGCTCAATTAGAAAACCAATCACACATCATTACACCCTAGAAACGTTGTCATATTCAAATCTATTCAAACAATTGTTATATACAGGTTGTATTTTAATTGTTTTTCGGTTTTTGCCTTTGGCAAATAAAAGAAATATAAATCATTTTCAAACAGCTATTCATTACCTTTAAAATTTATTTTTAAAAATTGCGAATTTTGAGAATTTAAATATATATATATATATAATTTATTAATATAATCTCCATTTATCACAGTTTATAAAAATATTATCCAAATAATATATATTATAGAGAAAATAGATTATTTTTACTTAAATGAAAAATCTCTATTATAATAAAAGGAGGAAATTAGCAAAGTAGTTTAACGAGGAGATGACAAGTGGCATTCTATTTTTATTACACGTATACGGTTTTTGGAAAATGACAATTTTAACAATTAAATTGATTATTTTAAATGACTTTTTAGTAAATTTATAAATACAGTTTTTGGAAAATGACAATTTTAACAATTAAATTGATTATTTTAAATGGCTTTTTAGTAAAAAAAAAATATATATCATTTATGTATATAGTTTTTAGAAAATGACAATTTTAACAATTAAATTGATTATTTTAAATGAATTTTTAGTAAATTTATTTTAAAAAAATATCATTCACGTATTCCGCGCTCTAATTTTTTATTTTAAATTTAAAAAATTAATTTTGAATCGGTATTAATAATAATAATATTTAATACTATATAAAAAAATCTCTTTTGAAATTGCCACAGCAACAACTATTTAAGAATTGTCACGTATCAAATTAAATCTTTAATTGAGTCCTTTAGAAGCTACACCCTTAAAAATTAATTGCTTTATATATTTTTCATATATATATATATATATATTTTTTAAAATATTAGATCATTATTCTCATAGTTTTCATAACCATTTTTACTTTTTCTCGAAAACATTATTCAAAATTAATTACATGTTACTTTATTTATATATATATATATATATATATATATATATATGAATGAAAATAATAATCCTTTTTTCCCGTTCATTTATTTTCAGACAAATGAATTATAAAATTGTAGTTTTTAAATTGAGACGAGCCTTTAAAATATTTAATAAATATATATATTTAATAGGTTGATGATATTTATTTCTATTAATATTATTATATTTTTTGCTATAGGTAGAATATAAATTTAAAATATTTATTGACTATTTCAAAATATTATAATATTATATTTATGATTCGTTTTATACAGTATATAAGGAGAACAAATTTACTCTACTCATTTGTTCTTATTTTTCTATGATATGTGTTTATTTTACACATATTTGAGTCTCAAGGTGAGTATTCTTATTTCATTTTTTTTAATTTTTTTATATTATTTTTTTCAAGTTGATTTATTCTTTTTAGGTGTCTCTCAGTAAGTTTTTTAATTCAATTTTTCTACATTATTTTTTACACCGATCTTATTCTAAATATACATTTTCAATAAGTATTTTTATTTGGTTGGTATTTTTATTCAAATATCTTTTATATTATAATTCTATGTTTTTTTATTTGGTATTTCGAAGTAGGAGAGTTGCCTATTATTTATTTATTTATTTTTATTTTAATAATTTTGATGTATTTTAATTATTTATTATGTATATATTTGAAGTGAATCATGTGATTTTAGCCATGTAATTTGACAATGAATGTATTAATCCTGTAAATTGACCAAATTTTTTATTTTATTTTATGGCAATTTATTTTTCTTTTTTTCTTAATTATTACTACGAATTATAATATTGTGTGAATAATATTTTTGAAAAAATAATTAAGATTTATATATCATTAAAAATATTTATTAATAATAGTAGTATTTTACATGTATCTTATTAAGTAAATAGTTTTTAATAAAACAATTTATTAAATAAATTTAATTTTTTAAATTTTCAATAAATAAGTAATATAAAAATATTGTTACTTGTGAAATATGTATTTTATATATATATATATATTCACTATGTATATATTAAAATATGAAAGACATAAAACTATTTAAATCTTTTATATGTTAATTTATTTCTTTAATATTTTGAAATATATAATAAAAATTTTAAAATATATTTTTATGCACATTCCTATCAAGTAAAAGATTAAATTTATAATATAATAAGATATTATTTTATATATTTTAATAGCTAAAAATCTTATTATATTTATTTTTAAAATTAAATAATTAAATTGAATAATTATTACCCATAATAATGCTAATTTATTTCAAACTCAATTGATTTTATTTTGGAATTCAATCAATTTCGTTGGAAATATATTTCAAAATTTAATAAATAATAAATATTTAAAATATTAGTGAAAAAATCCTTAACCATATATTTCTTATTCCTATTTTAGAATGTCACATTAATTATAAATAATATATATATATATTAAAAAGATAAAAAAAATCTAATATTAAAATGATACATGGTCATAAACCATTTAAATTTTGATATTATAAAATTATTAGATAATAAGAAAGGAAATTTAATTGAATTAATTTCATTGGAATTTAATGTATATAATTATATATTTTTAGTACGTTAAATAGTATAATAGCTTCATCAAAAGATTCGAATATTTATTAATATGTGTTGGTATAGTAGTATAAAAATATTGACACTAAATTGGTTAGAAATTCACTTTCAGTTTCGAGTAATATCTTGATAATTTTCATTGCTTTTATTATGTTGTCGCAGCGAATACTGGTAAAATCAAAATTAAATAACAATCATGTTGAAAATAAAAAAGATATATCCAATAAATTCATAACATAATACACATGAAAAAATATATTCATTTACCTATAAAAAAAAATAATGATTGATAAATACATGTGATATTAATTTAAAGTGTTGTATTAATTTAACTGCATGGTCTTATTATTATTATTATTATTATTATTATTATTATTATTATTATTATTATTATTATTATTATTACACCATCACTAAAACATGTGATATTAATTTAAAGGGTTTATATATAAGATATAAATAATCATTATAAATATAATATTTCCTATTTGAGTAATTTTTATAGTACTACAAGTCTATTCTACTCATTCGTTACGAATATTTTTCTTCTAAAAATGGTCTGACCTGAACATGTTCATTTATATGTTGGTGTCGAAATCTGTGAATAAAGAATTTACAGATAGACCCACATCGTCCAACTTCATAAAATTAGAAAGAAAATTAAATCAGTTTTTATAAAATAATTAAATACTCCCTCCATATTATATATATATATATAAAATTTTCCATTTGGGTATTTTATTTATATAGAAAATTTTACTTTAAAAAGATATTTTTAAACTTAAAATATCTAATATTGTTTTCTACCATTACACAATTATATTACAATATATATATATATTTATTAATGATGAATTAATATGGGTAATATTGAAAAGTAACCACTTTTCTTAATTTTCGAGCAAAATTATTATTATTTTATATATATATATAAATAGAATAGAGTGAGTATTATATAGAATTTTATTTTATTGAAGAAAGTAATAATAATATTATTATTATATTTTTAATATTTTTTTAATAAATTAATAATTTTGAAGAATGAAGTTAATAAATATTTAAATTAAAATTAATGGTACATTGTTAATTTTGAATACGTTAGTTTTTATATAGCATTATTGTATATATATATATGTTATTCTAATTACAGTTTTTATCATAGATATGTTATTTTAGAAACCGTTTTTATCATGAAGAAAAGTTTTTATATTCAAATATTTTATTTTGACTTATGTGGTAATATATTTAGTTTATTTTTTTTTCTAATACCTAATAAATATTATATTTTTACTTATTTTATTTTCTATCAAAAAGGGGATTGTTCGATGTCAAATCCAGTTTCGTGCTTAATGAATCACAAGCTTAAATATTTTGGGTAAAATAATTTTTAGTTTAAATGGGTAATAATTTTAGATCATGTTTGATGCATGGAATTGATATAAAAATCTGAAAGTTTACTTTTGTAGACTTTTAAAAATTGGTTTAAAATTTTAATGTTCAACTTTTTGGGAGCCAAAAATGAAATGACGCATAATATTTTAATTACAAGTTAAATAAAAAAATAAATTTAATAATAAAATAACATTAATTAGAATAACTTAATATATGTATATATATTTAAATTTTATTAATTATATTATAACATGATTAATTTTGAATTTAAGAAGAAAATCATATTATTAGAAATATATCAAATTTATATCATTTTAAAGTAAAATTATATTTAATAATTAAGTATTTTGGAGGAATAATTCAACATTATCATAATTTTTCATAGAAAAAAGATTTAATTGTATTGGCTTTCATGTACAATGGTAAAATACATATCGATATACATGTGTTTATTAATAAATAAATTCACTAGAACATCTAAGTTTTTAAAGTGTCTATATGAATCTATCAGTTTAATTGGTGCTAAGGATAAATGCGCCATTTGATCCATTATATCTTTCTGTGTAATATCTGGTTTTTAGGCTAAATTTTTTTGATTTTGTTTCGGTCGACTTGATAGCTGACTATATTTTGATATTATCTGAAAGGTAAAATGGTGAGATTTGACGCAGAAATCCAATCATTGAGTAACTCATACAAATAGTATTAGAGGAATAGGCTAAGGAAGCATTAAATTTTTTTTTTTTAAAAATGAATTTGGCCGAGATATCACGTTTTTCAAATAATTAAGATTTTTAGTGCATAAAGAGTATTTTTGAAATAAATTGTATTTTATAATGAGTAAAGATTTTTGGATGTAGTGAATTGATTTTAAACTCACAAAAATGATTTTTGAACAAAAATGGGAAGAATTTATAAATCGAGTTATTTCCACAAAGATGCCTGACAAGGGTATAGATCTGGAATATTATGAAGCTGTGAAGAACTTCATGTTACATGGACAATTGGTCAGGGATATAAGAGGTGTCCATGCATGGATAATGGTAAATGCATGAAGTGATTTCCAAAATCGTTAATGGAGAAAATGAATATAAACGAGGAAGGATACCTAAAGTACAAAAGGGGGGAGTCGAATAGAGTAATATAGAAAGATGGTGCATGATTAGATAACGGATAGATTGTGCCTCACAATAAAGTATTGTTGCTAAAATATGATGCTCATTTTAATGTACAATGGTGCAACCAATCAAGATCCATTAAGTATCTATTCAACTATGTGAACAAAGAAAATGATTAAGTAACTGCAGCATTCTACCAGAGCAGATTTAAGGAAGGTTTTTAAAAAGTTGTAGACAAAATAAGGTCTTTTGTAACACCCCATATTGAGACAAGGTTAAAAGGAATTGAATTGCTACTCATATCACCAATATGCATATTATTTTTGGGAGCTCAGATCTTGGGAACTTTAAAGTTAAGCGTGCTTGACTTGGAGCAATCTTGGGATGGGTGACCTTCCAGGAAGTTTGTCCGGAAAGCATGTGAGTGAGAAAAAACATGCTAGAAAGTGTAATGGTGGTCTGTGGGGCTAATAGTCAACCTTAAGATTGGTTATGTGACAACGTGGCGCCTTACCACCGCGCCTCGAATTTATCCGCCCGGGAGCCGGACATTACATCTTTCTATGACTATAGATATATATCGTCTTACAAAGAGGCCTTCTGGATGTTAATATCATATGATATACATCATTATGAACCCTCTATCGGATGCCTTAATTTGTCTTAGTTTTCACTTGGAAGGACTACAACGAATAGTATGGTACAAATGTCACGACCTTGAAGATGTCATCAGTGAGGTAGAAGATAAGAAGACCAAATTCCTCGGATCGATGGAGGCGAATAAACAATATGAAGAAGCAAGCTAGATGACGTACAATAATATTCCTAAAAAATTATCTAGAGATAAAAGAAAAAAGACATAGACACTGAGAAATAGAGGATTTTTCGTAGGAAGGCTAAATTACGCTACACCGGTATGTGGGGAGTATTACTACTTGAGAATCCTGTTAAATTGGGTACGTGGCCCGACAATTATGAAGAAATAAGGACTACATATGATGAGATTATTCACAATTTTTTTTAGGCATTCATGCTACAAACGAGGACTCCTAGATTATGACAAGGAATACATTTATGCTATTAGTGAAGCTAGCTTATGAGCCCGTTCGAATTAACTAAGGAGACTATTTGTCACGTTGCTCATGGTAGGGTCCACGAAAAGACCGAAAAACGTGTGGAGTTAGTGTCGAAAGCATTTGTCTAACAACATTTTGTATAATGAAAGAAAAAGAAAGAATCATCTGGGTAATATGAACATTTAAAAATAATATTTAATACATCTTTTATTTCAAATATTATATTTACACACTTTAAGCATATTTGTAGACTATTTGCCTAACTGAAAATAATAAATGTGTATGCATACTCGCAGGCTTAGAGCTATCTGATCATGAAATAAAAAATATGGCACTTTTGGAGTTGGATGATATATTGCATCCATGTGGTATGGTCATTTGTGATTTTGAAACCATTATTTACCCGACTTTAAAATGATATGGTGCACGCACAACAGGCTATTACAAACATAGATAAACTATACAGTCACTAACTTGAAATTTGATCATGTTGACTTTGTGAATGATGTGACAAATAACGAAAAACTTGTGTACAACATGATCATGGATGACATAAACAATAAAAAAGGTGTTTGTTTTTCCTAAATGACTACAAAGGTACATGAAAGACTTTCATGTGGAAAGGTTTAGCTTTAACTCTGAGATTGCAAAATCAAATTGTGCTGACAATGGCCTCAAGTGGAATTGCTTTACTTCTATTGCCTGGAAGAAAGATTACACATTCTACATTTTCTATCCTATTGACTCTAACTAAATATTCAACGTGCAATATCTCTCTTGGAAGTTACCTATCCAAGTTGTTTATAAAGGCAAAACTAATCATATGGGATGAGGCACTGATAGTGCACAAGCATTTCTTCGAGGCAGTAGACAGAATATTGGGATACTGCACATTTGACATTCTCCATCCCATTGATTCATACTGAAGATTCAACGCACAATATCCCTCTCAAAAGCCACAAGATAGAGTTAATTATAAAGGTAAAATTAATCATACAAGATGAGGTGCCAATGGTGCACAAGCATTGCTTCGAGGCAGTAGACATGACATTAAAGGACTTGATGAGAACTGTTGACCCCGAAAATGATAACCTGCCGTTAGGTGGTACGACTATTGTTTTATGAGAAGATTTTAGGCAGATTCTGCCCATCATGCGAAAGATAATGAAAACTAAGTGGTCAATTTAATGATAAATTCTTTATTTCTCTAGGAGTACTGCACGATTCTAAGATTGACTAAGAATATAAGACTCCAGTCAATGTCATTATCTAAAGATTTTACTGCTCTTAAAACTTTACAGTTTGGATTTTAAGCATCAGTGATAGTACTGTAAGAGAAAAATTCAGGAATCATCAAAATTGATATGCTTGAAGATCTGTTGAAAGAAGCTCCTAATCTGCAAGGTTTCATAGTGGAAGCAATATATCCTTCATTTGATCGGCATTTGATCAATCCTACATACTTGCACGAGCGTGCTATACTTGCTTTGACGCTAGATTTGGTAAAATAGGTAAATGATTATTGGACATCAATGAATATTAATGACAAAAAGATTTACCACAATTAAGATTTGGTGGGCCAAACGAATATGGTGATCGATATATTTATTGACCTTCAGACTCTTGAATTCTCAAATAGCATTAAGTGCTCGGGTTTACCACTTCATGAACTTAACTCAATGTTGGTATATCGATGATGCTATTATGAAATATTGATCACTCGACAGGATTATGCAATGATATAAGTTTGATCCTTACAAGGTAAGGAAAAAGAGTCTTGAAAGTTAAGGTTATTCAAGGTCTAACTGTTAGGCAGAAGGTGTTGATAAGGTGACTTTCATTAACACCATCAGATCCGAGATTACAGTTCAAATTTAAGAGAAGACAATTTACTATCTCAATGTCATTTACAATGACCATAAGTAAGAGTCAGGGACAATCTCTAAATAATGTAGGTCTTTATCTCAAAAGATCTGTTTTCAGTCACGGTCAACTATATGTTGTTGTATTCAGAGTAACTAATAGTAAAGGTCTAAAAATACTTACTTTAGACAAGCAAGACACAGTACATAAAACTCTAACCAATGTTGCATTCAAAGAAATCTACCCAAAAACTTGACAAAGGTACAAATTGAATGTTGTCTGACACAAAATTCATGTAATTTATCTGATAAGTTAAAATATTACATTTTCTTTTTTTTGAGCAATAAAACTACCAACACTAATATATGTATTGATTTTGATAAATGGTACTTCACCACGAGACGCACCAAAAAAATTGATAATAAATGAGATTAATGATAATTTCGCTCAATTATGCAAATTTGATCTCCACAACATGTATAGAGTGGAAAGAAATTTATATTTAATTAGATCTGTGGAGTTATTTTTTTTTTTATCTCTCTTGAATTTCATTTGTTATTATTATTATTTTTGGTTTTATTGTCAGTTGATGAAAACATCTTATGATATATTATTTATTTTGCGAAAAACTTTTCATTTGATTATTTGTTGATTTTGAGAATTTTCTAAAATATATATTTAATATATATTAACACCCGTGCGTACTGTAAGAGTCCAAAATTCTAGTATTAAATAATATTAAATAATAATAATAAATTAAGATTATTTTAAAATAATAATAAATCAACTGTTATTATTATTTTTTTAATAATTCACTTATACCCATTATACACATGTGAATGGTTAGTTTTGGTTTCCACCCATTTGTATTCAACTTTTAATTTATATTAAAAAATAATTAAAAAAAATTGACATTTGACTTTTTTCTTTGTGGGTAAAAGTCAGGGATAATCCTAAATATACTAGGAAAGTTTGGCAGGACAAAAAATATTAAAATTTAAAAAATAAATTTTAGATTTTAGTAGAATTTCAAAAGACTAGTCTAATGGTGATAGTCCACCTTGGTGGCTGGATAGAGAAAAAAAGTATGAGAAAATTAGTTTTTGAAAATTTTTAATTTCATCGAATCTCCTCTCTTTAACCACCAATCACCAAGAGACCGCCATTATTAGACTCATCCCTTGGAGTTCTATCAAAATCCAAAAGTTCTTTTTAAAAATTTCAACATTTTTGAAATGATTGTGGCAAAATGAAGAAAAAATTAAAATTGATATGATAAAATGGGGAAAACCCCAAATCTTCATGGGATTTTTGAGATTATCCCTAAAATTTAAGTATTTTCATAAAAAAATATTTTATAAAATGGAATAAATGAAAATTTGAAAATCATTTGAATAAATGGGTAAATATTGCAAGTAATCATAATTTAAAAAAATCGATAATTTTAAATTTTCTTTTATAAATATATTAAAAATTATTCAATGAAAAGTAGAACTATTATTATTATTTTTTAAATTGTCATTGAGCTCTGCATTTGTAATTTTATTTTTAAAAAAACATAAAGTGATTCTTTTTTTAAAAAAAAAAAAATTTAATATATATATATATATAATTTCCTATGTAGGCAATATTGAAGAATAATATAAATACATATTTTTTTTATTAAATTAATACATTTATTTGGTAAATTAATATTCTTTTTTATTTATTAATGGAATAAATTTGGTAAAACTTATAAAAACAATAACAAATTATTTTTTTTTTCTTCTGAAAGGTAGATGTTCCAACGGTCACTCTATCATCATTTTTCTTTTTCACTTTAAAAATATAAATAAAACAAACTTAAAAGTAAAAACCTAAACCGACCATGGAATGGCAAATTCTGGCTTGTATTTATTCGCCAATTATTTGGAATCATTAACAATTCCCTGGAGTAATAACACATAAAGGTTGCGATGGTCCAAAATGTATCACATGTGAAGTGAAAATGAAACTTCAATAAGAAGACAAAGTGACAGCTAAAAAGTGCAAATTTAAATTAATATCTTTTAGCTTTGGTGTACTTGTTCAAATAGTTTGTGGTTTGTGTGTGTTTGTTGTAGCTAAGATTTGTAGGCCAAAGCATATACCCTTTGGTGCTCAAATAATGAGTGACCTATATGGTTTCCCTTCTTGCTAAGGCATCTGTCCCTAGTTGTACTGAAGAAGTGTCCTAAGTTTTAGCAGTGGTTTATTGGTATCAATTGATAGAATGTTGTTAGCATGGCATTGCATGAAAATATCTCACCAGAATTATAGAAATTCATGTTAGAGCGATGTGTCACGCCTAGTAAGCTTCAACCCTGCTTATTGCGCGCGAGATTTAATCAAGTATTATATTTAAACTCAATTAAGTTTAGTTTTTTTTTTTTTAATTTTCTTTTTATGTTAGAGTTTGTAATACTCCAAAACTTCAATTCTACTTATTGCGCGGGACAGAGTGTTAGTATATACAGTGTGACAAATGACTTTTTAGAACATCTCGATGAATTTTAATATCAACATTACCTAAATTTAGATTGGTAAACCTTCTAAAAGTGTTACCTAAATTTAAAGAATTTAGAAACTTTCTGAAAAATCTTTAATCAGTAAAATAATAATGGACATTCAATGTATAAAAATATTCGAAATAGTCTAAATTCGAGCCAAAGTTCAATAGAAAATAATTTTAATTTATTACTTGTTGTCCATTTGGGTTTGTTGTAACTTTCTAAAAAGAGAATCCATCGTACTGGGACATAAATTAGTATTTTATTTTATTTTATTTGCTCTTTTAAGTTTTTCTAAAATATTTTTAAAACATTTATTTACGTTTTTTCAGAAAATTTTTAACTTTTGATATTTATAATTACTATTTTATTTTTATTTTTTTTATATCTTAGAATATTACAGAATCTAAATAATTTTGTAGTTCTGATTAAATAATATTATAAAATTTTTCAATTTTTATGCATCTTTTTGATACTATCATAATATAAATATATATTACTTTAACCTTATATTTTTTAAAAATACTATTAAATGTGTAATTATTTATCCATTCTAATATTTCTAATAATATATATTTGGATTGAATAACTCTTTTAAAATTCTGGAGGGAGAAATTTTAAAATAAATTTATCATATAAAAAATTGCTTAAGTTATTATTTTAAAAAATTTCAATTAGCTCCTCGAAGCATTTTAATAATTTATCAATTCACAACCAAACTTCCACATCAATTATCTATATCCCTCATAAATCTCCATTAATTTCTGTCAAATTGTATTTTATTAAAGCCTAAGAGGCGGAATTTACCAAAATAAAGAGTTTAATAAATAATCAATAAAGTTCAAAGTGTAGTCTAAACCAAAATCACTTACCATGATGATATTGGGCTCACACATAATGGGCCTACATGATGGACTTTAACATTTTATCAGGCCCACAAACAAACCCATAACATGATCTGAACTCAACTGGCATTTGCAGTCCAATTAAACTTTAGAAACCAGAAAACACAATCTTTCTCAATGAAAAGCTTCACAACACCCAAGTAATCAGAACTTCAGACCTCCAACATGTCAACCTTCACTTTCCTGTACTTCCCTTCATGTAATGTCATGTCCTGTTAGCTTACATCAGACTAGATTCCTGATTTGCCAGATAGACACCAATCTCCAAAGCCCATTTACATAGTAATTGGACCAACTTGGTACACACTTACACAAAACACATGCCTAAAAATAAACTAAAATTTTTAAATAAAAAAAATAAAAATCAACAGGTTTGGTCAATGATGTCAGTGAATTAATAAATAAATTAATTTCCAGTCAAAACATCCCTAGTCAGGTGCAGTTTAGACCTGGTTCTGGTTCTGGCTCTGAACAGGACCTGAGAAAAGTGTTGAAATCACAATGCTTAAAAAGTGAAACAGGAAACATGACTGAGACTGGTAAGGAAACAAATGTGTTCAAAGAAATTACATATACAAGGCAAAAAATATGTAAATTGTTTTTAATGAATGTGAAAGCCTCAGACAGTTGAGTCCATTATGGATAAAAGAAACACACAGACAGTCATTCAACAGTCATACAAATAGATATAGATATAGATACAGATCAGTGTATATATATATACATGTGAAGTGAAGGTTTTTTTTTTTTTTTTTTCTTTGGTTATTGAAGAAAAGTAAAGTTTGTGAATGTCTTTTTTGTTTATAGAGGAATATTTCAACTTGGTTTGCAAGTACATTGTATTTTTTTGGGTTTCATTTATCAGAATTTTGGATTGTTGACAATATTGAAAATTTTATGACATGTTTTTATCATGTTTTTTATTTATTAATATATAATTAAATAATTAAGAGGTTTGTAAATTTTAGTTGTCCATTTATTTGAAGTTTAAAATTAAGATTATATTAAATATTAATGTTTGATTTATCGGTTGAAATAATAAATAGCGATTTGACAGAGCGATTTGGATAGTTATTTAATATAAAATTATATAAAATATTATTATATTTATTTTATTTATATTTATTAATATAAATATAAATAAAATAAATTAGGTAAAATTTTATTTTTATTTCAAGTGGATTATTTTTGTTTTTCTCCGAAAATATTTTATACTGTGTAAATGTGTGAAAGTTGTACAAGTTGTAAAAGGTTAGTTTTGTGAATCAAAATATTGGAAAATGGTTATAAATATATTTTTTAATTTTGAAAATTTTTTTATTTTATATAATAATGGTCTATTTGGAATTGTTGTTATTTTAACTTTCAATTAATTAAATATATATATATATATATATAGATCAATTTCCTTTAAAATAATTTCTAAAAATTCAAAAATTCTTCTAATAATTATTTAAATATCACTATTAATAATTTTAATAAAGAATTAAATATGGAAAGTCAAAAAAAATTAAAATAATACCCATGTGGATAATATATGAGGAAGGACATAGAGTGAATGAATGAAGAGTGGATTCTGAATGGAGTTCACTTGGTAGCTGACAAGTTTCTGATGATAAGTTTGAAGAGGAAAAAAGTGTTTTGAATTCCATTGAAATCACATAAACAAACAAACAAACCAAAACCTCTCTCTCACTCACTGCAATATTCATGTTAACTATAATCAATGACCTTATTCTCTCATACCTACATTTTTCATTACATATTTATTATTCCTGTGGGTCATCATGGTTTTGTGTAGTTAGTTGTTGTGTTCTACTCAGAATTTCATGGTTTCATTAATTTATTATAGGCATGGTCACTCAAATATATTCTTCCCCATTAAAACTAGACTTATTAATTAAATTATAAATTATTTATTTTAATTTATTTATATTATAGGAAAATTTTATAAAACTAGATTTAATATATTTCTTATCATTTAAGTAAAATAAAAACAAAAGAAAGAAAAATCCATATTGATGACAATATCATTTATCCCTAGATTCATCTTGAAAACATAACCCCAACCTCATCAACCTCTATATAAATCCATAAAAGATAATACCATTATTTTTTTTAAAAATAAAATAAAATTAATTCACCTACATGCATCTGCCAAACTATATGAAATAAATATTTATATATTTTATCCAAAAAAAATTTCTAATATACAACTCCAAATATAATAACTACAATGGCACTCATTTCTAAAATTGAAAGTTGAAATGTTCAAGGCACTTGAAATTTCTATTTTCTTTTTAAAAATTTAATTTAGGTTTTTGTTTTTTTCTCAGTACATTAGTTTATGGATTTCTGTAAAGTTGTCAGAGACAGCAGCAACAGCTGCAGAAAGTTTCAGAGGTCCCGTCATAATAAGATCAGAATTCACTCATCACTATTCTCCAGACAATAATAATTTTTTAAATTTAATTATCAGAAGGAAGAGAAGAAGAAGGTATAGTCATCTCAAGTATTAATTGTATATTTAATTTTAATACAACATAGATATGGAGATATTATATTTTATTTAAATTTAAAAAAAAAAAAAAGAGGAGGTGGCAGAGAAACATGACCCAGTTGCCGCCTCAGTTTATATCAGTAGAAAGAATCTGCAACCAATGAACTCTGCAAAGCAACACAACACCATCTTCTTCAACAACTTCTGCTAAAACCACTCTCAAAAAATCAAAAGAACACAAAAATGATAAGTTCAACATCATCACAACAGCAACCAAACCCTAGAGAGATATTCATAAGATCATCATCTCCTTTCACACCAACACAATATCAAGAACTTGAACACCAAGCTTTAATCTACAAGTACATGGTGTCTGGTGTGCCTATTCCAACTGATCTTCTCAACAATCTCAAAAGGAGTCTCCTTTTCCCTAACAATCCTTCAAGTAAAGATTTTTTTACATACCCTTTGAATATTTTGTTCAATTAGATGTGATTTATAGTGAAAGACTGAATCTTTTTTTGTTGTTTTTGCAGTTGGGTGGGGGTGTTTTCAAGTGGGGTTTGGGAGGAAAAGTGATCCTGAACCAGGTAGGTGTAGAAGAACTGATGGGAAGAAATGGAGATGTGCTAAGGAAGCTTATCCTGATTCTAAGTATTGTGAGAGACATATGCATAGAGGTAGAAACCGTTCAAGAAAGCCTGTGGAAAACAATAACAACACTTCTTCAACTTCTTCAATATCATCAGTTTCAGCTTCTGCTTCTGGAAATATGATGTCTTCTGGTTCTGGTTCTTCTGGTGTTTCATTGAATAGATCAATGAATAGAACTAAAGATAACATCTTTATCTATGACACTAGTAGTAGTGCTACCAGTAGTCTTCAGCAAAGGGAATATTTATCTCCAAAAACCAACTTTTTTAGTCCATTTGTTTACCCACATAAAACCAGCTTTGTTCCTTCAGGTTTTGTGTCATCTTCCTCTTCATCTCTTCATCATCATAATCAGAACAACACAACTCATCAGCTTTTCCTGGACTCTTCTTCTGCTTCCTCTTCTGATAAAGACTTCAGGTTTGGTTTCAAAAGATTGAATCTTTTTTAATAAATTTCAATACCCATATGACTAAAATTGTCTTTTTAGGTATTTGAATGGGATGAGGGAAGGTGTGGTGATGGATGAGAGAGATTTCTTTCAAGAAGCAACAGTTCATCAACAGCAATTGAACTCATTCAAAGGCTATTCAGATTCATCTGCTGATGATCATAATAATCAATCTCAACATTGTTTTGTTTTAGGCACAGATTTCAAGTCATCTCCATCTCTAAGGCCATTGAAGATTGATAAAGATCATGAAGTTCATCAACAAGAACATGATCATGTTGTTGATGATTCTCACAAACAATTACATCACTTCTTTGGTGAATGGCCTCCCAAAAACTCAGACTCTTGGCTTGATCTTGCTTCCCATTCTAGAGTCCACAACTGGTAATTAAACATTAATTACCCTTTTACCCTTCTCAATTGAACATATTCAATACTTGATCTTTATGTGTGTTTTCACAGATTTGCATGTTGAACAAGTGGTACACTTGAGTTCTACAAACAACAAATGCTGTCAAAAGAGAAGTCTTTGTTCTGGTGGGGTATAATCAATGGTTGTCTTAGAAGAGAATTTGTGGCTGGGAGAGGTTTTGATTCAGCTTTTTTTAAATAAAATGGAGGTCCACTAGTCTATCAATATTATATATATACACATTAATATATATGTATATATCCATCCATTGCTTTCTTTTGATACTTTGAATGTCTTGATCCCTAGAGAGGAAACATGTTTTATAATTAAGTGTGTTGAGTTTGAGTTACATTTTGCTTTTTGGTTTGGTTGGATATTTTTGTTTCAAAATATCTATTATGTATCTCTTCTAGTGCTTTTATGCTTATCTTGTTGCAGTACATGACTTTATGTGTTTTGTTTCTTGGTTGGATATATCATTCATATATATATATATAGATATATAAATATATCACAAACAAACTGATAAGAAAACACTATCTTTTGTGATAAACATGAAAAGAATATAAGCACTTTCACAGTTTTTGTAAAGTTACTAGTACTTTTGCTTTATGGAAAAGAGCTTCTCTGCAAAAGTTCTTTTGGTGATACCTTCTTCTAATAAAGATCTATTTTAGAAAAAATAAAAATCATGATACTTTACTTTTTAATATGTAAACATGTAATGGGCTATCAGATTTATAATGGACTGAGCATAAATGAATTATGGATCAGGTTGGCCCATTTGAAAATTTTACTTATTTATGGGACTCTTTTTAATATAGGACTTTCAAATTTTGAATTTTATTTTATATATTTAATTTCAAATTCTTTCCCATATAAATCAAACTATAAAGTAGAGTTTGATTTGCATTCTATACTTTTAACTAGCTAAGAGACCCGCGCGTTGCGCGGGTTTATTATTTTTTAAATAAATTATTAAATAATTATTTTATATATATTTTATATTTTAGATAGAAATATACATAAAATTTTATTTCTGATCCTAATTATAATAATAAAATTTATATATAACATAGACAATTAAAAAACACTTCATTTTAGGATAAAATGATATTAAAGTTTAATATTATATTTTTAGTTAAAATCATAAAAGTATAATTTTCTTCTTTATCAATAGTTAAAGAAATTAAGAATAATTATAATTACGTAAAATTCAACTTTTAAGTTCCATATTTCCATTAAAATAAATAAACTCAAATCATTCAAAACTGTAGTAGAACCTCATGGGGTTGATTTTATCTTGGGATGATTTCATTTTTAGCCATTTCAAACTTTTAATTAATTTAATAGGCCGTTCAAACTTTATTTTAAGTTTTTAAACTTTCAAAAGTTTAAAACTTTAAAAATAAATCAAATTGACCAACATGCCCTTGTAGACGCGCTTCACGGTATCACCAGCCTGTGAAGCGCGCTTCACAGCTAATTTAAGGCTGGTGAAGCGCGCTTCACCGGTTGATGGTGCCGTGAAGCGCGTTTTCAATGGCATATTGGTCAATTTGGTTCATTTTTGAAATTTGAAATTTTCAAAAGTTTATAAACTTAAATAAAGTTTGGATGATTTATTTACTTAAGGTTAAAGTTTAAAAAGCTCATATTTTATAATTTTTCCTTTTATTTTTTTAATTTTATATTTATGTTATCCTTGTCGTGGTACATATTTGTCCTTAAAAATATATTAATTTTATATTTTTATCTTTCAGTTAACATTTTGTCATTCATTGTCTTTGTTTTGAATAAAATTTATTTTCCATTCTTAAACTAATAAATTCATATTAAATAATTTAATTTAAATTAAAAGTATAAAAAAATAAAAATAAAATGATAGGGAGTATAATTTTAGAATCGAATAAATAAAATTCAAAATGAAGTGAACACTAAAAACTAATTTTAAACAATATAAATGAAAAAGTAAAATTTAAATATTTTTTTTTTTGTTAAATATGTAATAGTTTTCGGTAGATTAGTGTTGATATTGAGTTTTTTTTTTTTTTTAATATACTAAAAATATTGAATAAGCTAATTTTTATGAAGACTACTCGGAATACTTATATAACCAATAGAAAAACTTTAGCAACTCCATTTATTTTATGTGAATAAATAGACTTATTTTAAAAATATATATATTCGTGTTGGTAATACTTCTTATAATTTTTTATTTTCAGTTATTCTTTAATATTATATATATATATATATATATATATTTGGTGTTTTATTAGAGTCGAGAGAAATTTAGTCATTAAATTGGTTGTATGCAGCCATACAAATTTTGTGCATATGGTTTGTGTTTCATATTAGTGTTTATGTTAGTAATGTGGGTTGCATAATTGTAAACTTTTTAAAATGGTAATAAAATTATATGAGTCCGTTTTTTTTAATTTGATTAATTTGACTAATTTATTATTATTATTAGATAATTTTACTATAGAATTATATAACATTAGATAAATTATCAATTCGACTTTTTTCGATTTCATCAACTAACTGTTTCTTGTTATAGTTAAGTGGCCAACTCAACCATTTTAATAAAATTATTCCTTAAAGTTACACCATGTTAAGTAAAAAAATGTAATTAACTATACAAGTTACACCATATTAATTTTGTTTATATAGTTATTTCATAAAAGTTAATAAAAATACACAATCAAATTGATTTATTGTTTTCATATTAATTAATCATAACATTAGTTAAAATATTTTCAAATTTTTTGTAATTTCTCATTTCTTTTTAGATTTTTATTTGTTGTCATTTACTATAAATTTCAATCTTTTCGTATTCTGTTGTCAACCATTCATTTATTAAAATATTATATAGTTAATTATTATTATTATTATTATACTTTAATAGTAATAAATTTAGAAATTAATGAAAACTAATTGATCATAAATAAAATTACAAAAATATAAATTTTTAATAAAACCATAGGTTTTCCATATATAAAAATGAGAATAAGATAGAGGAAATATTATTATTAAATTATTAAATATAATTTGAAATAAGCTGATTCCAACCAACAATATTCAATATGAAAATTTTAAGTTAAAAAATATACACGGTATTATAATACCATTAAAATGTGAAACTTTAGAATAATGATTGATATATATTTATTACTTTTTATATAAGAATGTCAATAGATGCAAATATTTTTAGTAGTATGGAGCATTATTATGAAGATCTCTAAAATATTGTTGTTTGCCGATGTTTATCAAGTAATACTTCGTGAAACAAAATGTGAATATATATAATCAATTTTTTCACATTATTATTGATTTATTATGAATATGTATATCTTATCATACGTTTTTTTTTTAAGCTTACAATAATAATAAATTTATAATTAAAAATATATATTACAATACTTTTAAATATATATATAAATTCATAAAAATAATATATCAATTTATAAATTTCAATACACATAAATAAATAAAAGAAAAAATAAATAAAATCAGTTTAATATATATATATTAATTTTCAAACCAATTAAATTTATTTATATTATTAATTACTTTGATTGACTCATTAGAAAAAAACAAATAAAAATAATCTTAGTGTGAAATAAAAATGAAATAATTAATTAACTACAATATAAAATCTATATATAAAAAAACTCCTTAATTCTTGTCTCTATTATTGATCTCCTCCATTCATAGTTACTATATAAAAAAATATATATATATATAGTGAATGAGAGGTTGAAAATATTCAAATATAATAAACTAAAATAGAACACAAAATAAAATGTAAATAGAAAAAAAAACATAAAATAAAATATAAGAGAACCCAAAAAAGAAAGTATATAGAATTCCAAGGAATGTGAATCTTACCATTAATATCTGAGAAGAAATAAATATATCTTGTTAATATTTGTGAAAAAAAATTATAAACTAAAAAAAACGCATACCATAAGAAGAAAGAAATTGAAATACATTGAAAAGAAGAAAGAAAAAGAAAAAGAGATAACTTTGAGATTTATTTTATTTTTTTAAAATTATTGACTTTAACGGGAGTCAGTCGAAGATATTAAAAGTTTAAGAATTTGTGCATTGATAGGTATAATGTATTAAGTATTGGTATTTTTTTTAGTACTATATTTTCTATGACTAAAAGTTTAATATTATGGGAATTATGTATAGACAAATCAACCCGAAAAAAAATTCAATTTTTAGTGATTTTCAATTAATACTATGACACCAAAAACTAAATTAAAAGAGATACAATTTATGTATTATATAAATATATGCATATATAACACAAATATAGATATTAAAAAAAAATAGACTCACTTTATAGGATTTGACATGAGAAAATCCATAAGAGAAATAAAATAGAATCTTGTTCACATGATAATAAAATAATAAATTAAATAGAAATGAATAAAAAAAAAATACCTTGTTTGACTTTGATTTGTTAGAAATAATTTGAAATTCGTGACACCTACTATTAGAAAATATATAACTAATAAAATAGAAAGAATAAAAATATATCAAAACTCGTATAAAAGACAATTGAATAAAATAGAAAAAAAGAAAAAGATAATTAAGAACCTAATAGAAGGATTCATAATAAATTTCAAAATGAAAAGCAATTTAGCTGTCATGATAAAATCTATCTCAACAAATGAATCGTGGAACACAAAAAGAGAAAAAAAGTCAGAAGTAATATCGTAAAAAATATATATGTGAAATTATAATATATATATATATATATATAAATATAAAAGAATAGAAACAAAAAAGTGAGATCACAGTCCCATTCTTCTTGGATGAAATGAACGATAAAAAGAATATATATAATAAAATAAAAAAAAGAACAGAAGGGGAAGAGAAAGAGAAAAGACATATAATTTATTTTCAAAATTTACTACAAAAACATTTAAGATATTTTTATCTAACAGTTTTTTTGAAAATTGAACCGTTTGATATAATAAATAGAAATTTTAAATTTTATTCATTTCTTTTTGTACATAATGCCGATAAGGAAGAAATTTAAAATTAAGAATATTAAATAAAATATTGTAAAATTATAACTTTTATTTATTTACATAACTGCCACATGTCAGTCTCGGATTGATAAAATATGAATCAAATTCAAAAGTAGCAATTTTAGCTCATTTTCAATGAAAGGCTGAACTCTCAGCGTGTCCACGTCAATTTCGTGGGACCCGCTGAGAGTTTTGTTTATATAATATATAGATTTACCATTGATTTAAGATTTTTGAAAAATCGATCGTTTGTAAATTTATAGTTCACGATAATAAATTTTTTCACGATTATATAAAATTAATCACTAGTTATTTTATTTTTAATATAAATTCGAAAACAATTGAATAACCTTCGGAAATGGTAAAAATATATTAGAATAGAACTGCTGAAATTAAAATTTTAAATTGAAAGTAAAATTGTCAGTGTGACGATCGGTAAAATTAAACAAAACTTTTTCATTATAAGAATTTAAGACATATAAATAAAATTCAAATTTTAGATGACTAATTTCCATTATATAATAATCACGATCTTTCTAGCTTAAATAGGTAAATGTTCAAATATGATCTTCTTAACATGTTCTTCAACAAATTTTGAATTTGTAAACCCATCATCAATCTTGTAACAAACTTGCATAATCCTAGCAATGCCTGAAATTGCAAGGAGAATCTTTGGGGAAATTTGTGTTGGCTTCATTAATTCTTGGTTGATATCTTTCCAGTAATGCTCAATCATAGCCTTGAAGTATTCTTTTGCTTCTTTTCTTGAAGTACCTTGTTCTTTCATGTAGCAATCCACACCAGTGACTACATGTGATCTGTCTGCCTATTAATTTAAACAAATTTTTTAGTCAAATAAAATTGGATATATGTAATATTAATTTTTGAAATAAATACATAAATATTAGTTTTGAAAGTTAAAATAAATTATACTATTTAAAAAAAAATTAGTATAAAGAAATCTAATGCAATGTCCTAAATTAGGTGTTATTAATTAAATGTTCAGTTGAAAAATAAGATGGTCTACAATTTTTTTTTATGTCATAATAGTCATATATATATATATATATATATATATATATATATATATATATATATATATATATATATGAATGTTTTACGAATAGGGATAATCCCAAAATCTTCATGAATGTTTGGGATTTTCTCCATTTTATTATTTTAATTTTATTTTGGAATCTGGTGGAGCTCCAAAATACGGGTTTAGTGGTTATTGTATACCAGCAACTGATGACTAGACTGAGAAGAAACAAAAAATCAGTTCTCGACAATTTTTAATTTCAACGAAACTCCTTCATTCAATCACTAATTGTCGAGAAGTTACTGTTAGACGTGTCTTTTGAAACTCTACTAAAGTTTAAAAGTCTCTTTTAAAATTTTAATTTTTTTTATAACAATAAAATTGAAAAAAAATGAAATTAGGTGGTAAAATGAAAGGCAAAGTCTTGGGTGTTTCTGAAACATAATAAATTATTGTGTTTCAGAAACACACACGTGCGAATTTTTATTTTTTAAAAAAATATATCTTTCACGGTTATCCTCTTCTCTCCTTAAAACCATATCTTTGTTTTTCTAATAACTTTGTTCTTTAATTCTGTTATTCATGGATTCATCTACTCATTCAATATCTTTCGATGTCGATAGCAGCGAAAAACAAAAAGATTTTGTTGAATCTTCTTTTCAACTTGTTTCTTCTACGAACAATCAACAAAAAGAAGTCATAATTGAATCTGCATTTCAAGTTCCTTCCTCTTCGAATAATGGTAATGAATTAGTATTATTACGATTTATCTTGACTTGAATGCTTTTATTTCAATTTTGAACTGCATTGAGTGATTTTTGCACTTTAATCTTCAACTAGACATATTTACAGATTACGTTTCATAATTGTTGTTAAATAAGCGTTATAGGTATTATCTTTATAACAGAGACAGTTAATTGTCATACAGGCACACTTATTTCTCCAACTGATACATTAATGTTAGACGTAGATACAGTTATATTAAATTCTTGGATGTCAGATGCACTTATTCCTAAAGCAGACATAGTTATTTGTCACACAGGCACACTTATTTCTCCTACGGATACATTTATTTCGTATACGGACATTCCACACTTATCATTTAAGCAGGCATAGTTATTTCTCGTACAGACACACTTAGTTTTTCAGTGAATACATTTATTTTGTCCACAGGCACATTTATGTTAAATTCTTATTGCCATGTACACTTGTTATTTAAACTTGTACTCATATAATTTACTTATTGTATATTTTCTCTATTTTGTAGAAGTTGAATTTAATTCAACAGTATTATCTAATTATGATATGGATCATAACATTGTCCATTGTCTATTGAAGAGGGTGGTTTCAAGTTATGAAGATGACTATTCCATGTATAATGCTCATGCACGTGCTATTGGTTTTAGTGTTCGTAAGTCAGTTACAAGGAGGAGAGAAAAGACCAATGAGATGTTTGAGTTTAATTTTGTGTATTGCTGTGAAGGATTTGCTGAGAGAGATAGACCAAGAAAGGTCAAGGAATCCCCAATCACCAGTGTTTCAGATCTTATAATCATGGAATCTGGAGATAGTTCAGAAATTAAGAAGAAAAGAAAGCGAAGGACAGTGAATATCACAAGATGTGGTTGTAAGGCTAAGATTAAGTTTAAGCTTGATAAAATGAATGAATTTTTTATAGTTGTTGATCACTAACTGCAACATAACCATGATCTTGCAAAAGCAAGTGAAGCTCATCACTTGAAGTCGCAAAGGGGAATTAGTGAAAGTACCGGAGAAGTGATAAGAAGCTTGTCTAAGTCTGGAATCAAGCCAATGGACTCCTACAATTACTTGTATTCTGAAGTTGGTGGCGAGGAGTTTGTTGGACACACGAAGAAAGATCATTTAAACTATATCAACTACATGAAAATGGTTGATGTTAAATCTGGTGATATGCAAGCTGTTTTAGACTTGCTTCATCAAAAGTCATCGGAAGACAGTTTGTTTTTCTATAGGTGTAAAATTGATGAGAAGAATCAGATATCCTGTTTGTTTTGGAGGGATTCAATGATGCTTGAAGATTTTAAGATTTTTGGTGATTTAATGATAACTGACACGACTCACAGAACAAACAAATATAACCTTATTTGTGCTCTCTTTGTTGGAATAAACAACCATTGGCGCACAATAATGTTTGCATGTGCTTTTGTAACCAATGAGAAGAATGACACCTTCATTTGGCTACTTGAGACTTTCAAAAAATCTATGTGTGGAAGGGAGCCACAGACTATATTTACTGATCAAGATGCAGCATTATCTTCTGCAATAAGAGAGGTATACATTTAACATATAACCAGGCACATATAAGTTATATGCAGATATATTTATTTTATTTTCAGATACACATTTTCTGTTTAGCAGATACATTTAACGTTTCTACAGGCAGACATAAGTTATACTCAGACACAGTTATTTGTTATACAGATACTTAATTTCTGTTGTTCAGATACACAGTTTTATCTTATAAGTTAAACACTAATTATGATAAATACGGTGTTAATTTTAGGTCTTTCCAAATGCTAGACATAGGTTATGTCTGTGGCATTTGCAATAGAACTTTGTTTCACACTTTGGAACATTGAAAAGCAATGAAGATTTCAAGAAGAAGTTTGATAAGTGTTTAATGGGGTGTGATAATGTAGAAGAAATTGAGGAAAACTGGACTGATATGGTTAATGAGTATGGATTGGAGAAACGGGAATGGTTTGAAAGACTTTATGAGATTAGGAAGAAATGGTGCCCTGCTCTGAATAGAGATATTTTTTCTGCTGGAATCCTCTCAACCTAGAGAGTTGAGGGAACAAATCATGCTATATCATTCAAATCCAATGTTACAACAAGTTTATATGATTTTTTTCACATTTTTAAGCAAGTTGTAAAACGTTGGAGGAGCAAAGAGAGTGGGGATAATTACAAGAATCGTTTGGAAAAGCCTTCTTCAGTACGCAATGCTCATCCACTTGTGAAACATGCTTCCGAGGTTTACACACTAAATTTATTCAAAGACTTTTATTGGGATTTTGAGTCTGCACTAAAGAGTTACATACGAGCTGATGGATGTCAAGGGGATTTTCAATTTTATGAAGTTTCTTTGGAATCGGATTTTAACAAGTCCCATAGGGTTCTTTGTTATCTTGAGTCGAATGTTTTTTATTGTGATTGCTTATGCTTTAATGAGACAAAGCTCCTTTGTTACCATATTCTTAGGGTAATGCACTTAAACAATGTATTTGTTATACCTGAGATATATATTCATCAAAGATGGCGAAAGGATGCTAAACTCAGTGCTTATTTGGGCTTTGGTTCTGAAAGGGAAATACATTCTGAGAGTTGTGAAAGGAAAAGGTATAGATATTCTTCCCTTTTAATTTCAGATAATATACATAATATTCAAGCAGATACAATTAATTGTCCAACAGATACTGTTATTAGTTATGCAGATACCTTTATTCTAAGGTTCAGATACATTATATAACTTCACAGACACAGATGGTTTGTTTAGATAAGATAACTGATTTTTTTTGTTTATTATAGTTTAACTGTAGCATGGAGACACACAATGGCAAGAAACTATTATAATTTAATCATGGAGTGTCATTCTTTTCCTGAAGCTAGAGAAAAGTGCGAACAAAGTATTCATGAACTTGCTAAAAATTTTAAAGTTATTCTAAAATGTGAGGGCAAAGAAGTAGGAAGTGATTCAAATTGCAGCACAAGTTGTTCAGCTGTGAATGAGGACAAATCATGCTCAACAAATGATGCAATTAAAGATCCTGTGAGAAGGATCACTACAAAGGGAAGACCAAAGAATACAAACACAAGGATAAGAAGCCATTTTGAAAAAAAGAGAACGAGAACAATTAGGCCAAATGAATATGGGACAACGACTCCAATTGAAAGACTATTTTAGTTTTAATTGATTTTTTCTTTGTTCTTTTTTCTTTTGCTTGTTCTTCTCTAAAGCATTCCTTTCTTTCTTCTTCCTTTCTTGTGTCACCAGCAGTTTTAACTTCTCTTTTTTATTCCAGAGTAACACTTTCTTGTAAAGTTTCTATCTTTATTCAGATTGTTGAATACAATTGAACACAAGATCTCAAATCTGTAAACTGCTCTTACATTAATCTGTTCATTTGCATTATAATAAAAAATCATTAGTAATATTAAAAAGTGAAGGTTGTAAAGGATATTAATAAGTTAATTTGTAAATATGTTACTTACAGTGGACAAATCGAGATTGATAACATCCTCTCTAACATAGTTTTGCATATAAGCAAGTGTGTACACTCCACAATCGTAATTATCTTTATTGTTCTTAGGTATGTTCTTGTACACATGCTTGTATTTCAAAATTTCATCATGTGTTTGGGAGTTTTGATTCTTGAGAAATTTAGAAAGTCCTTCCACCTTCATCCAAAAAATCGTGATAACTAAAATTAGTATTATTTATTATTTACGAATTAAAAGGTTATGAAATAGTAAAACTTACAAGTATTGGAATTATTCCTTGATATTGTTCTTCAAAACCTGGACTCCCTCTGTTATCAAACAACTCTTTCCTTTTGTTCATTACAAAGAGAGTTATGTGATTCCTATGAAATATAGGCATGAAAACCTTCACCAAAAAAAATACAATTAGTTTTCCAACAGATACATATAAGAACAAAACAGACACAGTTAGCATCCCTACAGATACGTATAATAATAAATTACATACAGTTGAAATCCCAACATATACATATAAGAACACAACAGAAACATGTTGCAAATGAGCAGATACAATTAGCTACTACACAGACACAAATAAGAACACCACAGAACACACTACAACTATGCATAATTAAAATTGACAGACATATACAGAAGTGAATCAAATACTTTAATGAAATTGACAAATACATACCATTTGTATTTTATTGATGTCAAAAATGTATCAAAATTTGCAAACCATTCAATCATATTTTCCATGACAAGATCTTCATTGCATTTGACTTTTTCGCCTTTACTCAATCTTTCTCTTAGCTGCGATATGTAAGATGCTTTGACCTGTATAGCAAAAATAGGAAGCACATTGGTAATTAAGAAATTTGAAAGAATTCTTTAAATAAAGTTTATGGCACTTACAAAACAATCTACACAGAAGTAGATCATCAAGTCTTCACTATTTTCTCTGTGTTGTTGAATCCGATATTTGGTTAGTAACAGAGCGACAGAATCAACTGCATTTGATGTTATCCAATTTCGAACCCTTAGACCTTTGAAATCATATTTTAAGACTGTTATTTCAATTGTATTGTCTTGTAAAATAGCCTCTTACTCCTTGTCTTCTTCCATTACTAGCCTTCTATACTCCTTCTCTTCGGCTTCTGTTTTCGCCTATTTTTTCATTTTCTTCTACATTTGAGTAGAACAAGTAGTCAGCTATTGCTAGCAGTGTAGGATGGTAATTGGAGGTGTACATTTTTTCTTGTTCTTGTAAGTGGCTTGATAGGAATGTTGTTGCTTCATTGCTGTCAATTTTGTATTGTTTCAACAACTCCTCCCTTTCTTCATCAAGAAAATGAAACAAACCACAAACACTCCTCTTTCCTTTTGAGGCTATTCTTTTCCTAGGCATATCCTTAAAAAAAATAAAAACCAATGAAATGAAAACAAAAGTTATTATGATGGAAATAATAATAACATAACAGACAAAAATTAGAAAACAACAAATACAAATAGGATATATATAGAGACAATTAATATATGAATATACCGTAGTTAAATCATTAATAATTTTTTGCACAGACTCCTGGCTGTCTATGAGTTTGAAACTTGGGACGTCGTCTATTTCTTTCCTCTTGATTCGATCAGTTGGTCGCTTTACAGGTACACATTTTATCATTTTTTCACTGTCTAGAATGACAATGATCAATGCATCTGTTGGAGTTTTTTCTTCACTCTTCTCAACATCTTGTTGATTGACTTCTTCTGCAGTTACTTGTACCACAACGTCATCAGATTGTTGCTGATTATTATCTTTTTCCATAACGTTATAAGTTTGTTCCACAATGTCATCAGGTTGTTGTTGATTATCAGCTTGTTCCACAATTTCTACATCTTCTTTTTTTCCAAATCTATGTATCTTTTTTTCCAGCTTCTTGATGCCTTTGTCAAATCCAGTGAGCAATTTAAATAATTCATCATTTTGAACTTTCTCTCCACTAGTAAATACTGAAAATTTTCTTCTTATTTTCTCAAAAGTTGTTGACAAATCTAAAAGAAAAGTATTTGCATCCTGATAAATTGGATTATGTATTAATAATGGTACATATAATAATCTCACAAACTACAGAAATAACAATAACAATAACAATAACAATACTTTAACACAGATACATATATAACAGACACAGATACATATATAACAGACACAGATACATAAACAACAGGCACAGAAAATAACAACGCAGGTACACTTAGCAAACTTAACAGATACTTATAACAATTGTACATACACAGATATATAAAACACAGGCAGCTATAAGGACAACACAGATACCTATAAGAACCATAAAATAAACAACCAGATACACTTATTATATATTCACAGCTACAGATAAAATACAAGCAGATACATAAAATAATGTAACAGGTACAGTTAACAGAATTACTTACAACATCACCATCATCATTTGTCAAAGTCAATATTCTGTCTTCTGTTGTTGGTTGAATTTGTGGTTGTTCAACTACTATCTTAGCAGTTCCTATGTAGGGTTTCCTAACCTCTTCAACCACTATTTCCTTTAAACTATCATCTGTCCAATGCTTGATATATGGGATCTCTTGAGGTAAGATATCACCAAAGACAAGTTTGTGAATGTAGCCAATGAGAAGTGCTGGAAAACACCCACCAACTTTTGTCTCATATCGATGGGAGGCCGTTGGTTTGAAAACAAACGCAGAATCATCCTTTTTGTTCCTCTCTATTGTTCCCTTCAACTTTTCCACATGCATTTTCATGTTGGAAGCAATAAAAGCACACCAATCATAGTTTGGTATGTCATCAACATTTTCTATTTCCAAAAGAATATCAGAAACCAAACTCTTGTCACCATGTGGTGTCAAGAAAATAGTGAATACAAACAAAACAAAAATTTTCTTGAAAAAATCTCCTCCTTCTTCATGTTTTTTCATGATTTCTGACATTTTTGTTATTGTAACATATTTTCTACAATCTTTTATACCAAAAACCTTTCTCCATTCATCTAAAATCTTATCCAAATCTTTAGGAGAAGTTTTAGCTTTGACTACTTGTTTTCCCTCACACATTCTGTTTTCTTGTCCATATAGAGGTTTTCCTTTGCAAGGTAGAGCAAGAACTTCATAGAAGAAATGCGATTTTGCATTAATCGTTGAGCCGTTATGTAGAGTGTGAACCATGTTGTCATACATAGCTGTTAGAAGAGGGTACACTCTCCTGTCAACTTCTGTGATTTTAATTCCAAGAATTGCTCCAAAACCAATGCTTTTAACATCCTCCCTTTGTCTTTCAGTGACTTGTTCCAAAAATTTTATAATCGAATTTAGAGTTGATACGTAGTTCACATGGTAAAATGAGCTATGGAGAAAAGAAAAGGCACATATATAACTTTGCGGGCACAAAAAATAACCACACAAGTACATATAGCATCTCAACAGATACATATAAGAAATGCACAGACACAGATACATAAAACACAGGCACAGATAATAACCTCGAATATACAAAAAATAACCCTACAGGTTCATATAGCGTCTCAACAGATACATATAAAAATTATACAGACACAGATACATAAAGTACAGGCACAGATAATAACTATGCAGGCACAAACAATAACCAACAGGTACATATAGTATCTCAACAGATACATATAAGAATTGCTCTGACACAGATACATATAATACAGGCACAGATAATAACTTCGCAGGCACAATAAATAACCATACAGGTACATATAGCATCTCAACAGATACATATAAAAATTACACAGACACAGATACATAAAGTACAGACACAGATAATAACTATGCAGGCACAAACAATAACCAACAGGTACATATAGTATCTTAACAGATACATATAAGAACTGCTCAGATACAGATACATATATTACAGGCACAGATAATAACTTTGCAGGCACAAAAAATAACCATACAGGTACATATAGCATCTCAACAGATACGCAAATACACAACACAGATAACTATAGGAAAAAGACAGACACATATAATAAGTGAACATACAATATTAATAGGTACACAGACACAATAATTCATCTAGCATATACAGCAATAAGAGAACATACCTCGGGACGAATTTAAAACTAGTTTTCTCATCAGGAATCCTTTTTGTTTCTCTCGTCTTCCTCATTTTCTTTTCCATTTCATTCTTTCTCACAACAATTCTAAAATCTTCGTTTTTCCTTTTTCGACTTTGTGCCTATGTTTTGGTATATATAATCTCTGCATTAGGTTTCTTAGTAGATTGTTGTTTCTTCACCATTTTTTCTGTATTTACAAAAAAATTACTAAACTGAACAAGAAATTTGAATTCAAAACCCTAAAATTCAGCAATAACTTGAAAAAAAACTGTTCGAATACAAATTTTGCAATTAAATTGGAGATTACCTGTAAATTTGTGTAGATTGTCGAGTAAAAACTAGGGTTTGAGTTTGATGATTTGCTGGTAATTTTTGAGTGTAAAGAGAAACTGAAGACTGTGTATTTTGTAAATGAGTGAATAGTGCTGGAAGTTATGGTTTGTAATAGCGCACATTCTTATTTTGAATGGTAGGGTTTCACACGTGTTAAACCTGTAACACAATAAAATAGTGTATTACCTGTAACACCACCTAAGACACTCTCAAATGAAATATGTTGATATCAATTAATAAATTTGAATTGAATCACTATAATATAATATAATATAATATAATATATATATATACCTTTTTTAATAGTAATAGTCAAACTGCGCCTATTAACAATGTACCCGGAGCTGAGATTCTTCCTTTTAAATGAAGAGATTCTAGCGGATTTCTTCCTAAAAGGAGTTATATATATATATATATATATATATATATATATATATATATATATATGGGAGAATGGGAAACATACCCTCCTAAATGGTTAATATTTTCATAAATTTATTTATTTTATTAATTTTTTATATATTAAAATTTTAAATTAAATTTATTTATATATCCGTATTAACACGTTACGTATCTCTCACCAGTCAAATGTATCTTTTAGCAATATTTCTCCTCTCATTCCCAGAACAAATCCAGCTGCACATGCATATGTCCCTATTGTTAGAATTGCACTTCTCCAATATTCACTAAAAGTTGGCACATAATTCTGATTCACCCATTCAGCTTCAGACATGTACCCTGCTATCATCTCCTTAAACTGGTGAAAAAGGAAAATTAAATTAAATTAATTTTTTATTTTTTAAAATTTCTTTTTAAACATTCCTATACATATATGTAGAAGTTTACCATCTCCTTTGTAGAGGCAACCTTATAAGATCCATCTTCTTCTTTTAATTCTTCTTCTATCTCATCAAATAGATTTAGAAAAGTAGAATATAGAATCTTCATATTATGGGGCAAATTTGCATTTTTGTCCCACCTAAATAAGAAGACATGAAATAAAAAAAATTCATCATATTCTGATATATTTTAAAAAGTGAAAATTACATAATATAAGTCATCAAAAGCTTGAGTTTTATTTATAGGTTCATTTTCAAATTCTTTAAAAATAAACTTTGAGAAAGTTTGTTTGTATCCAATAGGTAAGTTTATTCTAAAATTAAAAGTTTAATTTTAATAGTGCCATTTTGATATATCTTCACAAATTCTGAGCCGTCTTTAAACCCATGTCAGAAATAAAATAACTATTAACTAATTTTATGTTATCGTGGATTACAAATTTGTGAAGTGACCGATTTTTGAAAAACTTTCAATTTAGAATAAAATTGAAAATACAACCGTGCAAACTAAAGTGAAATTAAACTTATAAATTAAATTCAAACTTTAAAAAATCAGTATATGAAAAGGTGGTTTTACTTATTTGAATCTCAGTTATACTATTTTCTTTCTTTAAAATCCTCCACGTCAATAAGAAAAAAAAGGTATAACTAATTGAATTCAATATAGAAGTTACAATGTAGCAAAGTAATTGTAGTACCTTTGTATTGCTATTGTGAATTGTCTAAGTTCTTCCACTGTACCATAAGCATCATATGTGTCATCTATAAGTGTTATCATCTCACAAATTTTAGTAGCAACCAATCTTGCACGAGATACATTGGGCTCAATGCATTGCTATTGCACAAAAATATGATTCTACTATTCTATCTCTTATTTTATAAGGTAGCTTTGAAGTCAGATCCAAATCTCTCCACCAACTGAATCACAATTTAAAGTTACTAATATAATATTCATTTGATTTAATTCAAATAATAATAGATATTGTTAATTACCTCGAAGCTTGTCCAAACTCTTGTTGGTATAATAGTCGTACTCAATTAAATTCCAATTTTGCTAAAAGAAGCAAAATCTCATATTTTGGTTTATCATTATCTTGGTAGTAATCTATGTATTTAATTGTCTCCAATCTTGATATACCTCTATGCGGTGGAGTTTCTAAGGTGTTGCTGATTCGTTTAGCCAATTTAGGGCTTGGTTTTTCAAGTAGAGATTTAAAATGAGTTTTTGAAAATTCATGAGCTTCTTCTAAAGTATCTTCTCCATGATGCCTTAGGTAAGTTGCTTCAAACAAACTTAACATTCCTCTACCATCACAAGCCAATGTTATCTTGAGCTTTCCATCTTTGTCTTTAAATTTGTGGAAGCATCCTAATTGAATCATAAAATATCATTTTGTATGTGTATTAAAGAGTAATTCTCCTTTTATCTCAGTTTATAAAATTACTCTTAAAAAAAATTCCATTTCTGAAACTATTTTACTCTCTATTTGTGAAATTATTCTCTATAAACTCTCTAGTTTGGAAAATATTTACAAACAAATCCTACTTTATAATTTAGTTTCAAAATTGTTCAATGATGATGAAAAATGTTAGTGGCAACATTATCTATTAACTTATACGAAAAAATAATATTCCAGTAAAATACTATTTGGAGTTAAAATTATGACATTTCTTTTTTTGATTAAATGTATAAAAAATAGAAAAAAAAACCTAAAGCATGAAGAATTTAGAATTAAAGCAGGTTGAAAAATATTTTCAAAATTGGAGATTAAAGTCTCAAAATTAAGCTCTTTATGTTTAAGAATTGATTTTTTTTTAATATATATTGTAATATTAATTGAAATACAGTCATAACCAAATATATGTTAGGAGTTGATCGTGATGATAAAATAATAATTTATTGAAATTCTAAGTACACTCTTTTTTCCTACTAATAATGTAGGAGTATAAATTTAAAATGGAGGATGGTTATCATTTCACCGTCCCAAACAATTCCAATCATAATTATAAAGAAAAAAAAAAGTAAAATGAAATATCTCACAGGATCACATTCTGGAAGAAATTAGAAAGTCATGTTGTCTGAAAACTCGAAAGATGAGAGCAACCGAATATAAATCATAGTCATAATCATCAAATAAATTAGGCTTTGATTCAAAAATATGATAAAGTTGCTCTTCAATCACCAAGCCTATTGATTGAATCAATCAAATAGACTTTATCTACCAAATCATTAGCAGGACCAATCAATATCTCCTTCACTTTGTTTCTCAATTCCTCTCTCTTCCCACCATATGTTTCATTAAATACCTGAACACAACAAGCAAACAATTAAGATTTACATAATGTACTTGATCAACATGAGAAGTAAAAGTATACTTACATGAAGACGTTGATCAACATCTGAAATAATTGTATCTACATCTTTCCATATATCAGAAGGAAAATTCGCTAATGGACGGATTTGAACATCAATATTAGTACTTAAAGATGCAATCAATCGGCCCCTTGTTATCTGCTTATTTGTGTAGAAAGAGACAGATTTTTTGAATGAAAATTTGGAGTGAATTTTGGAGGATAAGAGAGAAAAAGTTGATGCATGTGCTCTTACGTTTGTGTTTGGTTCATGTCCCCACTAGAAGAGACGGAGTACAAATATATAGGTCTCTGTCTCCGAATGTATTTGCTATCCGTCTCAATTTCATTTTGTCTCCATCTTCGGTATAGAAGACACAAAATTTTGTACTCCTACAAACTGAGGTACAATTTTTTGGAGACAGAGACAGAAACTGGAAAGCCAAAATTACCCTTATCATTTTTATCAATCAATTCCAGATGTGTAACAAGAAGAAAATAACCTTACATCACTAATGTTGGGAGTATATTAAAATTTGGGGTAATTTGATCTTTTTAACATTTTTTTCAATTTTGTCCCCCTAACCAAACACTATTTTATTCTGGAAACATATACAAACTTTCAATTTTGTCCACTACAACCAAACATTCTACTGTCCCCATTTCTGTATCGTATCGTCTCCAATTTTTTATATTGTCTCCTGTCTCTAGCAGGATCACTAGAATCAAACACAACGTTAGAGACATGTTGAAATCCAAGCACATGCAAGATACTAGGTTTTTTCGATTTGTGCTAGGTTAGACCATATCTTATTTATAGTGCTTGTATGTAAGTGTATCGGAATTGATCTATTACAACTTGGTATCAGAATAATTAATTGGACAACTCATGTAACATGATAGTCCTAGGATTTGAAGATCCTGTCTGCAATTGGGTTTATTTAATTGGATAATACAGATTATTGCATTTAATTTCCACATTTATAGCTGATTTGAGTTGGCATCATCTAAAAGAAAAAAATTTAAGTCTGACTGAATAGCACATAGGATTTAAACTCGGCTAACCATCATTACGTATACAGTAAATGAAAGGAAATATAAATCTTGACCTGATATACCAGATATGTATAATGTATATATGTATCCGTGTGAGCCTTCACATTTATTGAATTTGCACGGATAAAGTGAAAGTAGGATTATTTTAGGATAATATTTTTGAAATAATTACTACATTTAGTGTAACTTTTTAAGGTAATATTTTTATTTTTTCATATATATTTTTTTTAAAGATCGTGGAACCCATTCATCTATACTTGGCTCTGCAATGTGTAACCTTTTATTCACGTTACAATACTTTTACTTTGGAGAAGTATTTCTTTCTGTATACCTTTCCATTTGAATGATCTCTTTAAACATTATAATTCTTTTGGTAAGCATATGATGTACCAAAAACAAATCAAATGATGGATGGGAAAATAGATAATCTAAAAAAAACTCTATCAACTTTAGTTTTTTTTTTTTCTTTTTATTTTACTATAACAGTTTTATTTTTTCTATTTTTATTGTAAAAAGAAAAGATTAAAATTTTTAAAAATGGCCTTTAAACTTTAATAAATCTCCTAAATCTCTGAAAGACAAGTTTAATAATTATAGTCTTTCAGTGATTAGTGGTTCGAGGAAAAAGATTCGATGAAAACAATGGTTGAATATAATTTTTATATAATTTTTTCTACATCCAATAGTACGCGAACCACCACCATTACACTTATCTTTTAAAATTCCATTCAAATTTATTTATTTTTTAAATTTTAATATTTTTCATAGTGACAATAGCAGAGAGAAACATAGATAAAATTGAAAAATCCAAAATATTAATGGGGTTTTTGAGATTATCCCATGGTAAAACAAAAGGGAGTTCACTGAAATTATGAAATCCCACTTTCATATCACAGAATATTCGCATGAGCTCAAACAAGTTGTATTTCCAAAATAATTGTTAGTTGTTAATTTAATTTATTATTATTATTTTTGGTTTGATCTGTTCTCACAAATCCCGCCAAATAGATAAAATCAAAATAACATATTCTAACCAATTAAACATGATCCAAAAACTATGGCAAAATGTGGTGGCAGAAAAACAACAATAGTTTAAAGAAAATTTTATTTTAAAGATTTTATAAATGTTATTAGTTTATCAATAATCATATTAATTTTTCCACAGTAAGAAAAATAATTTCAAAATAAAGCTTATTTTAATATAATAGGATAGTTTGATTAATAATTTTAAATTTTTTGAAAAATATAAATTATTTTGATTTTTCAAATGACTATTTAAAAATTAGAGATTAAGATTTGTTTGTATGCCATATAAATTATTTAATATATGATTTTATTTTATTAAAATAGTTTAAATAAATATAATGAAAGTTTTGGTGTATATAAAAAAAAACAACAAATTGTTAAAAATTTTATTTGACTATGAAAATATCTTACGGATTAATCACGAATCTTTATTCATTCGTTAATAAATTTTTGGATATAAGGGTTTTAGTGTTAGGATTGTAACTAGAATTTGGGTATACTCCGGTATGCATAATTGGTTTGTAATTAGAAAAAGACTCGAAAACTGTTTTGGAAGTGTCATATTTGATTACGAATAATATTTCCTAAAGTGGATTCTAATTAAGAAAAAGAGATCCCTGAGAATCCTAAATAGAAAAAGGTTTTTTTAATGGTTTAGGGTTACTTTGTGACTAAGTAATCTAATAATATAAATATGGTGTTTGTATCTATTATTAGATATCTTGAGAGAACAATGTAGATCTGGTTGGTTAGATTTGGGAGATGTCCGATAGGCCTGGGAACCATGGAGACATGGATATTTTGAGTTTTAGGATCGAGTCTTGTTATCATGTGAGAGCCATATCGGGAGAGTTTGTGTTTGAGACTGTAACCAATATAATTTGATTGAGGAGTGAGAGAGTGGTATTTTAGTTGTAATTGTTGTTTTATTGTTACATAGTGAATTAGCCTCTTGTCGTCTTGACGATCGTTATTTTTTATTTTTTATTTTTTGCTATTTTGGGTTTCCACATAAAAACTTGGTCTTACTTTTTATCTCTATTTCTTACCTTGTGTATGTTGTTTTACTTTGTGGCTACTAATACTCGTCTCCGCTACAATGGATCACCGATTTGTTCAACAAGTGGTATCAGAGCTAGTCTTGTTTTCCCAACACTAAGAAGCCCTTGAACTTGACTATATTTTTCAAGTTAGTCATTCAACTTCACAAATGGTAAATTTAACCCCTTAACTCTTATATTTTGTATCAATTAAGCCCTTTTTGTTGATGTGGAATGCTCAATTAATATGTTGAAGTTAACATTTTTTCTTACCCCATTAGTCTCCACATAAAAAAAAAAAAAAAAAAAAAAAAAAAACTTAATTCACCCACCATTTGAAATAGGGCTTTCACGCTTTATGTCATTTGAAGCATACGGTAGCACTGAGTTTTGTTGAATTACTTTTATTTTTAACTTTTGATGGTAGAAGAAAAGAAATAGAAACTAATTTCAGAAAATTAATATTTCACTTGAACGGTAAATATCCAAATACTACTTAAAAAAACTTTAAGAAATTAAAAGCCAAAAAGTTAATATCCAAAATTTAAACGGTAAAAGCGCATTATCACTTAATTCTTTATTTAGAAATGAATGATCACTTACCACTATCTTAGTGTATTTAAAAATAAAGTAAAATAATTTATTGATTTGGGAGGGTATTATTTATCTTTATTTGCAGTTCATTTATTTCATAACTAAGATCTTTTCTATATGCTCATAACTTGTGTATGTGTAAAGTGGAATTAATAAATTCACTCGTGTAATTTGTATGAATAATGTGAGCCCAACTTTGTGTGATATTAATTCCAGTATGACCGAATCCTTTTTATTATAAATTCAAGTATAATTAAAAATATTTTATTTTTTGAAATATCGGAGAAAACTAAATATACATTTAAAATATACTGTTCTTATTTTAATGGGTTCACAATAACGGTCGTACCGAATTAATATAAAATGAAATAATTTTTAATAGATAAGGATGGTAAAACAAAATAATTTGAAGTTCAAATTTATAGTTGATGTTGGCTTGTGAAAAAGGATTATCTCACATGATTATTTTGAGAGAATGAAATTTGGTATCATTTTTATTTTATCTTTTAGATCTGGTTGGTTAGATTTGGGAGATGTCCGATAGGCCTGGGAATCATGGAGACATGGATATTTTGAGTTTTAGGATCGAGTCTTGTTATCATGTGAGAGTCATATCGGGAGAGTTTGTGTTTGTGACTGTAACCAATATAATTTGATTGAGGAGTGAGAGAGTGGTATTTTAGTTGTAATTGTTGCTTTATTGTTAAATAGTGAATTAGCCTTTTGTCGTCTTGACGATCGTGGTTTTTTTGCAATTTTGGGTTTCCACATAAAAACTTGGTCTTACTTTTTATCTCTATGTCTTACCTTGTGTATGTTGTTTTACTTTGTGGCTACTAACACTCGTCTCCGCTATAATGGATCACCGATTTGTTCAACAAGTGGTATCAGAGCTAGTCTTGTTTTCCCAACACTGAGAAGCCTTTGAACTTGACTATATTTTTCAAGTTAGTCATTCAACTTCATGAAAGGTAAATTTAACCCCTTAACTCTTATATTTTGTATCAATTAAGCCTTTTTTACTGATGTGGAAGACTTAATTAATATGTTGAAGTTAAACTTTTTTTCTTGTCCGATCAGTCTCCACATATAAAAAAAAAAAACCTTAATTCACCCACCATTTGAAATAGGGCTTTCACGCTTTATGTCACTTGAAGCAACGGTAGCACTGAGCTTTGCTGGATTACTTTTATTTTTAACTTTTGACGGTAGAAGAAAAGAAGTAGAAACTAATTTTAGAAAGTTAATGTTTCATTTGAAAAAGCTTCTAGAAAATTAGAAGTACTTCTATCAATTATTCAAATACTATTTAAAATAACTTTAAGAAATTAAAAGTAAAAAATCAATATCCAAAATTTAAACTGTAAAAGCGCATTATCACTTAATTCTTTATTTAGAAATGGATGATCACTTACCACTATTTTAGTGTATTTAAAAATAAAGTCAAAAATTTCTTGATTTGGGAGGTATTATTTATCTTTATTTGCAGTTCATTTATTTCATAATTAAGAACTTTTCTATATGCTCATAACTTGTGTATGTGTTATGGGGAATTAATAAATTCACTCGTGTCATTTGTATGAATAGTATGAGCCCAACTTTGTGTGATATTAAATTTCAAGTAGGATCGAATCTTTTTATTCTAAACTCAAATAAAATCAAAAAAATTTTATTTTTTAAAATATTGGAGAAAACTAAATATACATTTAAAATATACTGTTCTTATTTTAATGAGTTCACCATAACTGTCGTACCAAATTAATATAAAATGAAATAATTTTTAATAGATAAGGATGATAAAATAAAATAATTTGAAATTCAAATTTATAGTTGACGTTGGCTTGTGAAAAAGGATTATCTCACATGATTATTTTGAGAGAATGAAATTTGGTATCATTTTTATTTTGTCTTTTAGACTAAAATTTGTTAAAAAAAATTATAACAAACGGTGGTTTCAGAATTTCATAAAAAATTGCTATACTTATGAATCAAACATCTAAAATATTTTAAGAAACAAAAGAAAAAATCAACACATGTAGGTACTCTTAAATAGGTATTTGATCAAACAATACACTGTTAACATGTTCTTTGATATGTTGTGGATGAGTGAATCCATCCTCCTTTTGATAAAATACCTGCATAACTCTAGCCATGTTAGAAATTGCAAGAAGGATCTTTGGTGAAACTTGTGTTGGCTTCATGAATCCTTCATTGATATCTTTCCAATGGTATTCAACCATTCTTCTTAACTCTTCATTTGCTTCCTCCATTGATGTCTTGTATTCTCTCATGTAGCAATCCACACTTGAAGCTACATGGGGTCTCTTCTTCTCAAACTTTGTATTCACATTGAAATAGAAACATATTGTTACTTTAGGGACAAAAGAGATAATTCCAAAAAAACAATTGCAGGTTTGGGGTTTTAAAAAAAAAAAAAAAAACACACTAGTTTCATTTTTTCCCCATTTCACCACTTTCAGGACGAAAAAATGTTAAAATTTTAAAAATGAATTTTGGCATTGTATGATGATCCCAATTGACGGTTTTCCGTCAACAGTAGTAGTCCGTCGGCAATTGATGGTAGGAGAAATGATAGAAAAATCAATTTTCGACAATTTTTAATTTTATCGAATCTAAGACTCGTCTCTTGGAGTTCTATTAAAGTCAAATAAGACCTGTTTAAAAATTTAATGTTTTGACCTAACAACAGTAAAATGAAAAAAAAAAAAAATTAAGCGTAGGTTTCTTTTTAGAAAAACCCCAAACCTGGTGAACTTTCGGGATTAACCAAAAAAAATTGTGTATAGAATTGAGACGATGAATTGATGCAAATATATACCTCATGAGTCATTAAATCGTCTATTAAACGAACAATTGAAAATATAGCTTTAACAAAACTGGGTCCTGCTTGTAACCAATCAAGGGTATTAGTTTGTAGTATTTCTCCTCCCATTCCCAAAGTAAATGAAGCTGCAAATGCATAGGTTCCTATAGTTAATAGTGCATTTCTCCAGTACTCATTGAATGTTGGTATATAATTTTTATTTAGCCACTCAGCTTCCGTCAAGTGTCCTCCGAACATTTCTGTAATCTGGGAAAAAAAATAAAGTGAAATTTCTTTCAAATGAGTTTTTTAAAGTTCAAAATATAATTATAGGACTGTTTTGAAAAACATACAAAAATAGATTTTTAAAAGTTTAGTTTTCACTGCATAGGCCAAGTTTTCCAAAATACCTCTAAAACTTTACAATTCACAGATACTGTGATTTACGCTCATAATCTGTGAACTAAGATAACAGTCTGTGAATAGGCTATGGAGTGAAAATCAAACTTTAGTTTTGCAAACTTTACAAAAATGATATAGTAAACTTTTTATGCTCTATAAAACTTTTTTTTTTCCAAAATAAATAAATAGTACTCTCCAAAATATAACGATAATTTATTTAAACTTCTGAATTAAAGATATTATTTAAATTTTTAGAATTATTGACTTCTTGCCGGTCTAAAAATATATTATAAAATAATAACATTGATGGTGTCGTTTTATTATTTTAGTTTTTTTAGAAAAAAATAGTTATCCTGTTTAAATGGAATTTATCTAAATAAAAAAAGAAAGGTGATTTAATTGGAAGAATAATAAAATAAAGCTTACCATCTTCTTTGTACAGGATACTTTATAAGATCCATCTTCTTCCTTCAATTCGTCTTCTATTTCATTCATAACGTTCAAAAGATTGGAATATATAATTTTCAGGTAATCGGGTAAATCATCAGCGGCACTCACGTCCCACCTGAATAGAATAATTTTAAAAGAGGAAAGATTATGTTTTACAATCTCATTCTATGTAAAATGGATAATTATTTTTAACTCCACTTTGAAATTTTTTTTAGGACGGTTAGAGTCAATTTGTATTTTCAAGACTATATTAATATGGTAAATTTATAATAAAAAAAAATCAAATTTTCAAACGTTTACGATTTGTCATTCTTTTCGAAACGTTCCTTATGGACAATAGAGACTCAAATTGACAAAGTAGGATAGTTACTTGAAGGATATGTATATATAAATTCAATTCAGTATCGGAGAAAAAATTTGATGAAAAAAAATGAAAAAGAGAAGAATTTGACAATGAATAAAAATAAATAAATAAAGTGGAAAAGAGAAAGAAGGGAAAAAAATATTTGTCAACATACTAATAAAAATCTCACTTTGACCGAATGGAGTAAAACAACAACAACGTTTATATAAATAAGAGTTTAACATGCAAAAGTTTAAAATAGTAAAGATTAAATATAATTAACCTTATATAAAATAATGAAAGTTAGTCGGAGTTTGAGAAATTAATTTACATTTGTATTGCACTTGTGAATAGTCGAAGCTCTTCTAAAGTACCATAAGCATCGTATGTATCATCTACTACTGTTAACATCTCGCACAGTTTGCACCCGATAGATCGAGCGCGAGAGTAACTAGGCTCGAAATGCAATGCTATAGTTCCAAAGAAAGATTCCACTATTCTATCTCTTATTTTGTAAGGTAATTTTGCAGCGAGTTTCAAATTTTTCCACCATCTAGAAAAGACAGAAATATTTGTTTATTAGATAAGTAATGTGAATAGGATATCATGGCTGCACCAATATAATTTTGGTTGCCACTTAATAGTAAAAGTGTTGAAATAACATTAATTCTTAAATACTAGAGTAGATATTGAGAATAATAGACGTTCATTGTAAAATTAAACTAAAATGATGAAATAATTGGTAAATATAAAAAAATAATTTAAAATAGTATAGAGTTATTATATAGTTATGATCCATAGTAATATTAGAGGATAATTAAAGACAAAATTAAAATTTTCATTTACGATTTATTATAAATGAAAATAATTTACCGCTACTTCAAAGTTAACTAAATTTTTAGAAACCTTGCTAAAAATTGTGAAAAATTATTTATGAAAACATGAAAAACACGGACAGTAACATTGGCATAGGTAATATATGTATTGGCCTTTTCCCTGCGTGAGTACATTAAAAAATATTTTTAAAATAGAATGTAGTTTTAATAAAAAATAATATTAAAATTAGATATTTAAAAATATTAGTTTCAGAAATGGATACTTTTAAAAAATATTATTTAATATTTTCCATTTTCAAATTCGTCCCAAATACATACAAAGAACATTTGAAATACTAAAATAATATTGTGTTAATAAAGAAAGGATAGTTAAAAGTATATTTTTAATTACCTTAAAATTTGCCCAAGCTCTTGTTGGTATAAAAGTTGCACTCTATTGAAATCCAACTTAGCTAAGAGAAGCAAATTATCATTTCGGTAATCATGGTCATTTTTGTAATAATCTATATACTTAACTGTCTCCAATCTTGATATTCCTCTATGTGGCGGAGTTTCTAAAGCGATGGTGATTCTTTTCGCTAATCGAGGGTTTGATTTTTGAAGTAGGGACTTAAGATGAGTCTTTGAAAATTCACGAGCCACCTCTAAAATATTTTCTCCATGATGGTTCACAAACGTTGCTTCGTATAAACTTAACAATCCTTTACCATCACTTGTCAATGTTTTCTTGAACTTCTTCCCTTCATTCTCTTTGAACTTATTGAAACAATCTAATCCATTGAAACCACAAATAATTTAGATACATTTTTTTTTTTTTTAACAAGCTACCTCCGCCTAGCAATAAGTGTCGCATTTGAGCAAAACACAGTGATTAAGAAACTAATGATGATGTGAGTAGATTACTTATATATCCTTATATATTTTATTCTTATTTTTAATATGATTGGTTGTCATATTAAACAAATAATGATGAATATTTTGAAGAAAGTGATTTATTATTTTAAAAGGTTGAGTGTAAACATAGATAAAACCTAAAAGTGGAAAAATAGTTACAAATATACATTTATAAATCTTATTTTGGGACAAATTTTTTTTTTAAAATGTGACATGGACGGAAGTAGTACATATTTTCTAATTAAGACTTACCAGAAGAAATAGAGAACCCATTTTGTCTCGAAACTCGAAAGATGAGCGCAATCGAATATAAATCATAATCATATTCATCAAACAAATTAGGATTTGATTCAAAAATATGATTGAGTTGCTCTTCAATCTCTGTCTCAAAGTAATATGACACACCAAGCCTATTGATTGAATCAATCAAATAGACTTTATCTACCAAATCATTAGCAGGACCAATCAATATCTCCTTCATTTTGTTCTTCAATTCCTCTATTTCCCCACCATATGTTTCATTGAATTCCTTCACACAATAAATAAACATTGAAGAAGTGAATCATGTATCTACACATGAGAAGTAAAAGTATACTTACATGGAGACGTTGATCAACATCTGAAACAATTGTATCTACATCTTTCCATATGTCAGAAGGAAAATTCGCTAATGGACGGATTTGAACATCAATATTAGTACTTAAAGATGCAATCAATCGACCCCTTGTTATCTGCTTATTTGTGTAGAAAGAGATGGAATTTTTGAATGAAAATTTGGAGTGAATTTTGGAGGATAAGTGAGAAAAAGTGTATGCAGGTGCTCTTAGAGACATGTTGAAACCTAATCACATGCAATGCAATGCAAGATAATTTACTTTATTTACGGTGCTCGTATGACAGTGTATCAGATTCCATCTATTTATGGAAATCATACAACTTGGTGTTAGCTCCTAGAATAATTAATTGGACAACTCATATAACATGGTATTTCTAAAATTTGAAGATATTGTGTGCAATTTGGTTTATTTAATTGGATGATATGTGCTTAATTTAATACAGATTATTACATTTCAATTCCTCTTGATTTTCTACTGACACCAACCTGATACTTGGGGAACATTTTATAGCGGATTTGAGTTGGCATCATCTAATAGGTGGGAGAAAATCTTTCATGGAAGGTACCATGTAAGTATCTCTCCACGGATGTCAATTTTTGACTGATCTGGCTGGACCAAGTGCCCTGATCTGACCCAATCTATTATGTATGTGGAAGCAGAGCAAGTCCAAATCTGGTTGGTCATGAGTCCATATTTTCTACCCGTCATATAAGATATTACGGATAGGTCAGATCAGTCTCCAGGCCAGTTCCTACCTACCCATTATCATTCCTAAACCTCTCCACTTTAATATTATTAAATAATGAAAAGATCTTTATGGTTAATAAAGAGTCTTTATTGATCGGATAATAAAGTTTTCCAGTCTTAGTTAAGGTATTTTGAACAAATTGAAACTTCCATATATACATACAGAAATATTAGGGAAAGTAGATAAGATAGATGTTTGAAATATTAAATTTGTATTCATAAATATTAAATACTCCCTTCCGATATTGATGTAGAGAAAATTTCCGTTTTAGGTGTATTATTTATATAGAGAAATTTTTCTTATGAGGAAATTTTTAAAGTTAAAATGTCCAAAATATCTTTTCTTAAAAAATATGTGTAACTAACTTTTAAAAATTATTTAAAAATTTATTGTATTAATTATGAAAAAATGAAGAGTAATAGTAGAAACTAACTTTTTGTCTTAATTCCCGTGAAAAGTTAGTTTTCTCTATATTAATAAATCGGAGAGAGTATAAAGATATTTTGAGAACTTTGGAAATAGTATTTGATAAAGTTTATTCAATTAATTATTTCTTTTAAAATACTATTTAAAAAAACTACTCAAAATAAAATCTTGCTGAAACACTTATGGAGAGTTACTATCTAAAATATCATTTTTCATAAAGTACCATAGAAAATGCTAGTTAAATAGTTAAACACCACTTTAAAAATTACATAAGCATAAAAGATATGGTGAATAGAAATATGACAATTTATTATCGTTTTATACGTATTCTGCTATTTATACATATATTCAACATAGATACATATACATAGTAAATGTGGATTATATTGTCAAAATTTACTAAAAATAAAGTTAGAATGTTTTTAATTAGAAGGAATTTTTCTTAACTTGAATCATCAACATTTTCATTTTGGAAAGATTTTCTATTTTGAGTTTAAATATATTTTTATTATTAAGATGCTTATTTGGTAAGGATGAGTTTAAATCTATTTTTAATTATTAAAAATTCTTATTTGGGAATGATTTGATTGTTTTTTTTTTAATTATAATTATCTGATATTTCTTGGTTGGAAAGGAAATTAATTAGAAAAGTGTAATTAAGTATATTATAAATAAAGTTGTGTGGTAATGAAATATTTATCTCATTCATCGTGATGAAGGATTGGTTCTATTACCATATATACCTTGTAATATTTTTTATATTTGGTATATATTTTTTATATTTATTGAAATGTATTTAATTAAAAGAAATTAAATATATTTTTATTATTAAAATCCCTATTTGGTAAGGATGAGTTTAAATCTATTTTTAATTATTAAAAATCCTTATTTGGGAAGGATTTGAATGTTTTTTTTTTATTTAAATTATGATTATTTGGTGTTTCTTTGTTGAAAAGAAAATTAATTAGAAAAGTGTAATTAAGCATCATTATAAATAAAGTTGTGTGGTAATGAAATATTTATCTCATTCATTGTGACGAAGGATTGGTACTATTACCATATATACCTTGTAATATTCTTTATATTTGGTATATATTTATAATATTTATTGAAATATATATTGCTCATAAATAGGATAAATTGTGATGATCGTAATTCTTGATATAATTTAAGAAATATTATAATTATATCATTATTTGCATTTATTTCATATTTGATAAGTCGTGTCCATATATTTTGAGATTTATGAAACAAAGAGACAAGAAATAGACGCATTATATAATTTGTTAAGTTCGTACTCCTGATCATTAAAAAAAATTATTGTTAAGCGCTTTTATAATTCATTTAGTCATTATTTCGAGTATCTAAAAAATTATCTAGTATAAAAGGTATTATTTTTGGTACTTAGGTTGCTTGGAAAAGATATTCTATAACTAGTAATTAAATTATTTAGTCAGTTTTAGTTATTATTTTTCAAATATGTTAAATGCAGCATACATATTTGTTAAATACAACAAATTTTCCAATTATAACCTTTTTATAATTGAATTTGATACAAATTTAATTCTTCATCAGAGTACAAATTTCCTCTCACTTAATATTTTTTAAATAAAAAATTGATAAAAGCTTTCAATCACCTGATAAAAAAAGTGAAGTGTACATAATTTGCAATTTAAATATATATTTTTAATTAAAATAAATAGTTTTTATTTAAATAATATACAAATTCTAAATCAATACGCAATCAAAATAATTAACTTTGGATAATATGCATATATATTTATATTTATTTATTATTATTGGAAAAAAGATTTTCCAATGTCTTATTAGTCTAATAAAAAAATTTTTATCAATCATTCGTTGGATTAGAATTTAACCATTTTTATTTGCAATTTTCTTTGCTCACCGAAAAGACATCTACAGATATAATTTATAATTTTTTTTTCAAGTGATGTTAAATTATATTAAAATATGATTTTAGAATGATTTTAAATGTTTATGTATTTAGGATAATTTAGCATGCTTAAAATTGTGGTCATGAAAATCTAATTAAAAATAATTTTTTTTTATTACAAAAATTTAAAAAAAAATTAAAATATTTAGTAGATCAATACAGGGTATAATGGGAAAGTGTGAATATTGGGATTTAATAATGGCCTTATTTTTTTTTTTATACATTTGAAAAGTTAGAATAGAGCGCATGATAGTATTTTGTAGGGGTAAAATCTTGTAAATATATGTATTTTTTTTTTTCTCATTTGTTATGTTGGTGTCTTTATATAAATTAGAAATTCTCCAACCACATTAAATCTATTAATCTTTTATATTCGCTTCATTGCTAAACTATGTTTGTATGTGAAAATTATCAAACTGAATATCACTATTCCTATCTCATGAAATAAAATTATATCTCAATATCCATATAAGTTAAAATTATTCTGATAGTTATACGTAGGAAAATAATACTCTAGAGGAACTGATAAAAGATTGTACCGTAGTCCGTCAACCAAACAAACATCTTCAATGGCATTAGTTGAGTCGTTTCCAATCTTTCCAATACCAATTATGCTACATTTTCCTTTATCTCCTAAAGTAATAGATCCGGTGGATTGTTTCTTCAAAACAGAAAATAATGAAGCCTTTCCTGTCATATGCCGTGAACATCCACTATCCAAGATCCACTTCTGTTCTCTCTACAAAACAAAGAAACATCAAACCTTTCGCGTCAATATATTATATTTCTGGTCATACTCAGGATAAATCATGTTTGGTGGACCAGTACCCTTCACAACCCAGATTTGTTTTATTTGATCTCTAAGTCTCACAGGGAATGTGTTTCGAATGATTTGAGGATCTTTTCGACGATAAGGACAAGTAAGTTTAGTATGACCTTTTCGACAACAGAAAAAACAAGTAGGTTGAGTGATATAACCTCTAGGTTTGGTGAAAATGGTAGGCTTTCTTTTCAACGTCATTTGCTGACTACCAAGCAACATATTTAAATTTTGATGAGAACCAGCAAACTTGGTAAGAGAATGTAGTTGTTCATTACACTTATCATTCAGCTCGTTGACTTCTAGTTCAAGATCTTGAATGTGGTTTTTGTACATTACTGCTTGTTCTTTCAAGGTCTTGGACTCAGTTGTCAAGCCTTGATATCGTTGTCACGATTTGAATGAGAAGTTTTGAACGGATCTAATTCTTTTACAAAATCTGTCTCAATGCGTACCTGATTTCTTATGTGTGCTTTGAGAGATTCTATTTCCTTCATCAAGCATTCCTCATTGACAACTAGATTTTTTATAAATTCAAATAGAACATCAGGAGAGCTAGAGATGAGATTTTTTACCACACTTTCAAGATGATCTCCATTTTCAGATTCATCATGGTTTGCCATCAGACAGAGATTTTCTTGTTCCTCTTCAGTATCACTTGTATCTGATCCACTCCAAGCAGCTACCATGGCTTTCTTTGATTTCTTTTTGTTAAAAGATGTTTTCTTTCTATTTGGACAATCTTTCACTAGGTGTTCCAAACTGCCACAATCAAAGCAAGATAATGTGTTATTCTTATTTGAAGATTTTGAAAACTTACCTTTATGTCGTGAAGATCTTGATTGATCCAATTTATTTTTCTTGAACTGTTTCTTCATTTTGAGAATACGTTCAAGTCCTCTGGCTAGCATTGCGAATGGATCTTCTTCATCATCAGTCTGTTCTTCGTCTGAGCTTTCAGGCTTTTGGGATTTCAGGGCCAACGTCTTAGGATTTGATGCAGAGGGCTGTTCTTCCTCTTCATTGAGTTCCATCTCATGAGTGATCAGTTTTCCAAGTAAATCGTCAAGAGATAAGCTGCTAAGATCCTGAGCTTCCACAATTGCAGTAACTTTTGGTCTCCATTTATTCTTTGGCAAACAACGAAGGATCTTTCTCACTTTTTCTTCATTAGAAAATTTCTTTCCAAGAGCATCAAGATTATTTATGATGACAGTGAATCTTGTAAACATCTCTTTGATAGATTCATCACTTTTCATCATAAATAATTCATACTGTCGCATGAAAATACTGATCTTTAATTCTTTAACTTGGCTAGTTCCTTCATATGTAACCACTAGTTTGTCCCAAATTTCTTTGGCTGAACTGCAAGAAGATATACGATTAAATTCATCAACACTTAAAGAACAGTAAAGTAAATTCATAGCACGAAAGTTTTTAGAGATAAGTTCAGTGTCAGTTTGAGTGAAATTTGATTCTTCTTTTGGTTTTGAAGTGCCAGCGTCTATGATGGTCATTGGAATCTTTGGTCCATTCTTGATGATTTCCCATAACTCGATATCTTGATCAATGATGAACATCTTCATTAGAGACTTCCAGTGAGGAAAATTGTTCCCAACAAACAGAGGAGGTCTGTTTATTGATCTTCCTTAAGCAAATCCACCACTTCCTGCAGATTCCATAATGGATAAATTCCTACACAATTCTCAACGGAAGGTTAGTTCACAACTGTTGAGCCAAGCTCTGATACCAATTGATAGTTATACGTAGGAAAATAATACTCTAGAGGGGGGGTGAATAGAGTATACCAAATAATCGCGGATAAATAGAATTAATTATATATTCAAGGTCTTGAAGCAGACATAAAAATAAAGCATGTAACAAAATAAATAAAAAGGAACACAGTGATTTGTTACGAAGTTCGGTCGTTAAAACGGCCTACTCTCCGCCTAAGGGTTTCTTTAAACCCGTAGAATTTAGACGTTAATTTTATTTATATTGTTCCCTTAAGGTTCTAGTACAATCCTAGAAGACTTACCATTTTCTTCTATAACCCGTAGCACCCTGCTACAAATACTAGCCACCCAATTTAATATAAATAATCTACGTCTAATTTCTTTCTTTTAACAGTAATAAAACAACTCTTTAAGTAATAATCAAAATCTAACAAAAATAAGATATGCAGAGTAGTAGAAGATGATTAAACTTGTAGAGGGAATGAAAAAGATCTTGAGCGCTTGACAAATCACTTTCTTTTGTTTTTAGTAGAAACTTCAAGTAATTCTTGTTGATGTAAAACACTCCAACGGATGCTTTAAATAGAGACTTCAAAAATATAGACGTTTGATGAAGTTGCAGGAAAGAAGGAATAAAATATTCTCAAATAAAGACTTCTTTGACTTGATCTGCAAAACAAACAATGATCTAACAAAATCCTATCATAATAAATTTAGTTAAGATAAGTTTGACTAAGAAGATATTTAATAATTAAACAACTCTGATAACCCAAAAAGATATTTAACAATTGAGTAGTTTTAGTAAAACTAAATACCTTTATTTATCTAACAAATAAAAACTAAATAAATTTATTTATCTAACAGATTAAATAAATTTGTCTTCATCTAAAAAACTTAAATAAATAACAGATTGTATAAAAACTAAATACTTTTGTCTTCATCCTCAAGGAGTCAACATATTCAATTAAGTAAACCTATTATTAATTGACCAACTAAATATTTTAATAGAGAACACAATGACCCATGACTTCTACATATCATAAAATCTTAGATAGGTAATGGATCAAATATTACATTCTTAACATGTTCCTTAACATGGTGTGGATTTGTGAATCCATCATTATTCTTATATAAAACTTGTACAACCCTAGCCATGTTAGAAATTGCAAGGAGAATCTTCGTTGAAACTTCAGTTGGCTTCATGAATTCTTCATTGATCTCTTTCCAATAATATTCAATCCTTGCATTTAATTCTTTCTTAGCTTCTTCACGTGATGTGCCATATTCTTTCACATAACAGTCCACACTAGAAGCAACATGCCCTCTTTCCTTCTCAAACTGAAAAAGAAGGTTATATCAATAACAATAGATTAATCAAACCATTTGCGTTTGCTTCCAGCGATCCTGCTGGATACTAGAGACAATACAGAAATTGGGGACAGTAGAGTGTTTGGTTGTAGTGGACAAAATTGAAAGTTTTTATCCGTCTCCAAAATAAAACAGTGTTTGGTTAGAGGGAAAAAATTGAAAAAAGTATTATAAAGACCAAATTACCCCAAATTTTAATATACTTCTAACATTGGTCATGCAAGGTGATTTTTTTCTTGTTACACATCTCGAATCGATGAAGATGATGAGGTATTTTTGGCTTTCCAGTTTCTGTCTCTGTCTCAAAAAAATTGTACCTCATTTTGAAGGAGTACAAAATTTTGATGCCTTATATACCGGAGACAGAGACAAAATGAAATCGGAATGGATAGCAAACATGTTCGGAGACCGAGACCTATGTGTTTGTACTCTGTCTCCTATAATTGGGACATGAAACAAACACTACATTATGTTCATTGAAATATATTTATACCTGATGAGCTATCAAATCGTCTCCAAGACGAACTATTGAAAAAGAGGCTTTGACAAGTTTTGGTCCGGTTTTTAACCAATCGAATGTGTCTTTTGTCAATATATCTCCTCTCATTCCCAAAATAAATCCAGCTGCACATGCAAATGTCCGAATGGTTAGAACAGCATTTCTCCAATACTCACTAAATGTTGGCACATAATTTTGATTCATCCATTCAGCTTCCAGCAAATAAGCAGCAAACATCTCTTTAACCTAATAGAAAAAAAGCAAGGAAAAGAAACAATTAATACATTTATGAGATGTCTATAATGGGGGATGGACATGGTTCAGTTCCGTTCGAAAAATTTGAATTTTGAAATTGGACAAATGTACCAAATCGAGGAATAAAAGAAGACCGATAGATATCAGTTCAATAAAATAATTTTATTCAACTAATTAGTTCAAATTAAAATCCAATCGAACTGAAAATTATAATCTAATTAAACCGAACCAAACTAAATTAACTCAAAAATCAAACCGGACCATCTAAAACAAGTCAGTTCGATTTGGATTCATTTGGTTTCAGTTTTTTTAACACCCCTATCTATAAGCGTTAGGAGAAGTTGAAGAAGAAAGCTTACCATCTCCTTTGTGCAAGAAACCTTATATGATCCATCTTCTTCCTTCAATTCATCTTCTATTTCATCAAATAGACTCAAGAAAGTAGAATATAAAATCTTCATGTTGTTAGGTAAATCATCAATAGCACTTATGTCCCACCTAAATAGAAAGATATTAATAAAGGAGTAGAAGTTACAAATTAATACATATTACCTTTGATAGGCAAGCAAAAATTTTACCTTTGTATTGCAGTTGTGAATAGTCTAAGCTCTTCAATGGTACCATAAACATCATAAGTATCGTCTACTATTGTTACCATCTCGCATACCTTGCATACAATCAATCTTGCACCAGATTCACTACGCTCATAATGCAATACTATTGCTCCGAAGAATGACTCCACTATTCTATCTCTTATTTTATAGGGTATCTTTGACGCAAGATCCAAATCTCTCCACCAACTAAAAAATTACATATAGTAGGAATGAATAAAGGTACTTTAAAAATCGTTTAGAATTACTTTTACTTTTGACTTTTGACAGGCGAAGAAAGTGAGGTTGAAACCGATATGTTTACTTCCTTTGAAAGTATTTTTAAAAGTCTAGAAAACTCTTTTGACAATTATAAATTTCAAAAGTCGAAAGTTAAAAGTTAGTTTATCCAAACAACCTCTTAATCTAAGTTTTGAGTTCGAAATATAAATGTCTATCCTGAGGAATTACTTTGACTTTTGATGGCTGAAGAAATAGAGGTTGAAACCGATATTCTTACTTCCTTTGAAAGTACTTTTAAGAGTCTAGAAAACTAGTTTGACAGTTATAAATTTCAAAAATCGAAAGTTAAAAGTCAGTCTATCCAAACAACCTTTTAATCTAAATTTTGAGTTCGAAAATTAAATGTTGATTTGGTTAATACCTTAAAACTTGTTCAAGCTCTTGTTGGTACAATAGTTGTACTCGATTGAAATCCAACTTAGCAGAGAGAAGTAGCTTCTCATATTTTGATTCATCACCATTGTAGTAATCTATATACTTGAGAGTCTCCAATCTTGATATTCCTCTATGAGGAGGGGTTTCTAAAGCAGGCTTGAATTTTCAACTAAAGACTTAGATGATTCTTTGAAAATTTAAGGGCCTCCTCTAAGATATCTTCTCCATGGTGACTAAGAAACGTTGCTTCATATAAACTTAACATTCCTTTACCATCACTCGCCAATGCTCTCTTAAACATCCCCTCGTTCTCTTTGAACTTGTCGAAACAATCTAATTCAATAAAACCACATATCATTTAATTATATATATATATATATATATTATTAATATACACATTTTTCTAGTTAAGACTCACCAGAAGAAATAGAAAACCCATGTTGTCTTAAACTCGAAAGATAAGACCAACCGAATAAAAATCATACTCAATATCATCAAACAAATTAGGTCTAGATTCAAAAATATGATTAAGTTGCTCTTCAATCTCTCTCTCAAAGTAATATGACACACCAAGCCTATTGATTGAATCAATCAAATAGACTTTATCCACCAAATCATTAGCATGACCAATCAATACCTCCTTCACTTCCTTTCTCAATGCCTCTATCTTCCCACCATATGCTTCATTGAATTCCTTAACACAACAAACAAACATACTCATATCACAAATCCAAGTTACAAAATCCTATTTGGTGAGTACATGAAAAGTAAAAATGTATATATACTTACAAATATACGTGTATCAACATCAGAAATAATAGATTCTACACCTTTCCATATATTGGCCGGAAAATCGGCTAATGGACGGACTTGAACATCAATATTGTTATTTAAAGATGCATGCAATCGACTACTTAGTATCTGATTATTTGTATAGAAAGAGATCGAATTTTTCCATGGAAATTTAGGTTGAATTTTGTTGAGTAAAAGAGAAAAGGTTGATGGAGGTGCTTTTAGAGCCATTTTGAAAGGTAAAAAGTATACAAGAGTTCATTTTGAGCAAGTGTTGATTTGAAGAAAACCAAATCTCTGTCAGATTTAATCTATTTGTGGGAATCATAGAACATGGTGTTCATTTATTAGAGATTATTAAGTTTCATGAATACGGTCTATTATTATATTAGATAGAGTTTGATTTGCTGATGGGTGACGTTATAAGAAATTGTTTGTCACCTAATTTCAACTATAAGATCTATAGAATCTAACCTAATTTGGGCAAACATTTACCACCGAAATGGGCAAACGTTTAAAAGATTTTGATGCCAACATGTGCACATTACTTTGATGGTGAGTTTAGAAAAAGATATTATATTTTAAAAAAAATATAAATTTAATAAATATCATATACTAAATAAATTAATATGGTATTTTTTAATTATGTTTTACCTTTAATTTTAATTAATTTATATTTGAATTAATAAATATTTTAATTTAATTTAGATATAAATTCTATATAGTTAATATTTTAATATATTATACATAGATTTAAGTTATACATTAATATAAGAATTAATAATTTTATAATTAATAAAATGACTAACATTTGGTAAATACACCGTGATGAATGATAATTATATTGTATATGTCGTAATGAGTAATAATTATATGTAAAAATATTCAATTTATAAAAAAATATTTACAATCACATAAATAATCATAATTATTTACAATTATAATGTCGTAAAAATAAAAGTATTATAATATTAATAATATTGTCGGATTGAATAATCTTAATTATTGTTTTAAAAAAATAAATTATATTGGAACTATTAAGTTTGTCACACTTATGTTAGGTACCAAATCCTGTAAAGGTGATGAACAATCTTAGAGATACAATACTGGAACAAAATTTATATCAGATTTTGCTATTTGTAGAAGTCATATAACTTGGTTTTCATAGTTGAAATCTTCATCAATCGGTCAACTCACATGGCATGATGTGATTGGCAGATCATGTCGGTTCTAATATTTATTTAATAGGATAATAATAAATTATATTATATGCATAACGTGATTTCCTCAAATACCAACATTTTTATTCATCTTTAAATAATTTTAAAGAGATTGAAATCTTAGAGATTGAAATCTTATAAAATAGTTTATGGACTGGATACGAATGGGGGAAATTTAAAATTTTATATAATGATCACTATTGGAGTGGTCTGGGAAAATTTGAGAATGTTCTAATATATTTTTTTATTTATAGAATTTTTAGTAAAGAAAAATTAATATTTTATTTATTTTTTTAATAAATTTTGAATTGCATTAAATTTAGAGTATAGAAGTGTTTTTTTTTCCTTGAAAATGGGAATCCTCAATAAACTTTATAATTTTAATATATTTAGATTTTAAATAATTACAAATTAATAAATAAATTATATTTTATTAATATTTAATCATTATTAATTAGATTATTATTGGATAGTTGTATCCAATCTAGATTTCTACTTTTCAAGGGAATCTTGTCGAACTTTGAATATCCAGTTTAGGCTTGCCACAAGGTTGTAGCCGTGCTCAAAAGCCCTTCCGTCGAAGATAAGATATTTTGATCAAAATATCCATATAATGGCCAACTCACGAGTTTAACCATTTCCTTAGGTGAGCTATAGTTACTTCATATATCCGTACCATGGACAGGTCTAAATCGAGTTATCATTTTAATGTATTTTTTATGCAAAATGGAAGCAAATAATAAAGTTAAAAACTGTTTAGACTCGGTCACGAGTTTTAGTAGTCAATTTCGTTTGATTGAGACGGTAATAAACCCTAGTTCAAGGGAACGACAAAGTCAAATCTCAAACTGAGAGAAAAAAACTAATATTATTGCATGATAGGGCTTAGAATAACATAAGATGTTTTTGTAGTGCAAAAGAAATCTAAAAAAATATAGAAATCCGGTTGGAAACGGAACCCTAAAATTGGCAAAAATAGAAAAAATCAAAATTAACCTTTAAAATAATTGAATTTGTGTCCGATAACTGTGCAACAAGGTCCTTGGCATCCCGTTGCAATTGGAAAATTATCTGTCTCGCAATTCCCTTTCCAAAAAGTTATTGCAGACCCCAAACGGACTCCAAACGAGTATTCTAAGTCATTCTCAAATTGCATTAGAACTATCCAAACTTTCTATGTAATCCAATGCAATCTGATCCACCTCAGATTCACTCTTTTGTTTTCACTTGCAACTTAATATAAATTCAGGGTTGAAATTAATTCATACAATTGAAATGAATAACAGTGCGAATTAATGTATGGAAATTTGAGTCAAAATTGTTATAATGTGAAGTTACAAAGCTTCCCTATCATTTTATTTCAAGCTTAGACAAACAATCTAAGTGTATGTTTGGCATTAGATGTTTCATTAAATGTTGAGTTAACGGTTGAAGTAGCGATTAGCTATTAGCTGTTAAATTAAATGTTGAAGTAGCGATTTGACATGAGTGTTTGGTAATAACAATTAGATGTTGAAGTAGCTATTAGATGTAAAATTACGTAAACATTACGATATATTATTTTTACTTTATAATATAATTATTAGCGTTAGTATTATTTTTTAAATAAATTTTTCTTTCAAGATTTTTAATTTAAAACCAACCGTCCTTTAGTTATCAACTAATTAATAAATAAATAAAATATAGAGTAACTAAAAAAATATATTTAAATATTTTTAATCATATTTAATAAATAAAATTATTATTAAAATTAACCTAATTTAGTACAAATAGAAGCTTTAAATATTATTAAGGGTAGTTTAGTAAAACTCATAAATTGATAATGGTGAAATGGGAGCTTTTGATTACCGATTCGTGGAAAACTACTTGAAGTAACGTTCTGAAAATCGCTAATTAAAAATCTAATTGCTAATCAGAAAGCTTCTCCCAAACAGTTAAATTGACAAATCGCTACTTAAAAATCTACCGACCAAACATACACTAAGCAATTTTACTATTGTTTAAACCAACCTTCACACCTTACACACTTTTTATATTAGAGTTTATGTTACATATGGTTTTTTTTTTTCCTTAAGATATTAGAGGAAAATAAAAACCAGTGATCCAACACCATTAATTCTTTCTCGCATTTTTTTTTCAAAGAATTAACAATTTAACTTTTATTTCAAGGAAGCAAAATCTTGTATAAGTAGTAAAAAACTAATCTAACATTTTTTTTTATTTTTTGAGTTTATTTTCTTCTTGTAACTATATATATATAATTTATATTTTTTTATTTGAAAGTTTAAGAAAATTAAAAAGTTACGAAATAGAAGTTTTTTTAATAAGTTAACATTTTCTCATTTTATATTTATAAAATATTTTTTTAATTTCAAATAAAAAATTAACAATAAAAAATTATATTGAGAAATTATATCTATATATTTTCTTATTTATTAAGTTTCAATATCATTTTTAAAAGAAGCTTCTTTTTCTACTCTAATCAAACTCATCTTAATTTTTAAATTATTATTTGACAAAGATATTATTTTTTATTTTTAAATTAAAAGTAAATCTGGTCATGAATTTCAACCATGAACACTCACTTACCCACATAATTATAAATATTTAAAAACAAATAACCACAAGATCAAAATTTTTTACATAATTATGGACCGCATTTAACTATCTCAACAAAATATTATCAATAAAAATAAATAAACTACACAATTAAATATATGGTTCATTAATTAATTCAATAACCTTACATATTAATCATATAAAATTTTATTAAAGTTATCTAAAATAAATCCGTATGGATTTTATTCTATCACAAAACTAACCATTCCAATCTAGGAGAGATTCCGGAGCAACAATATTACTATCACGTAATCTTTTATAGTGGAATATTTTAATAGATTGTTTTTCCACATTTGTATAAGTAGAAGTTACTATGAATTAATTTTCATACGAATGAATAAAATGATTTTATTAATAAATTTCTAATTTCAAATATGTTCATTTTATTTAATATTTAACCTGCTCAACACATTAATACAAAACTTAAAAAGTCTTTAACAAGTTCTATCAACATACTATTATAAAACAAAATAATTTTAAAAGGCCATTATTACTTTAGAACGAGGTAGTATTGAATTAGACCCTAATCATTGAAGGTGCACTTTAATAATAAGTTACTTGTTTTGATTATTTAAATGTAATTGTAATATGCATGGTGTCTAACACCTAATTTACTGGGTTTCTCATTTTTATACACCTAATCATCTAAAATAGTAGAATAGATTGGATAAGATTTGGTGTTTTATTCATTTATTTTTATGTGAAACTCAGTATGAATTGAAGGTTGAAATTAATTCATATAATTTGAATGAATTAATGGTTTGAAATAATACATGTAAATAAAATTGTTATGATGTGAAGTTTCAAAACTTTCCTACTATTTTATTTCAAGTTTAAATAGATATCTAAGCAATTTGATATAGTTATACCAATTTATAAATTTTATGAAATATTTTTAAGATATTAAAGGATAATTAAATATATTCATATGATACCGTTAATTCTTCCTCCATTATTTTAAAAAATATATATATATTCCTTTAAATTACTCATTAAATATTTTTTAAGAAAGCAATTCTAGGCTTTGTGAGGATGAACATTCACAATTCTAAGTGAAATAGTTTTTATAGTTTTTTGTTTAAAGCAATTTTAAAAGTAGATAAATTTTTAATACACTCTCTTCTGATGCTTAAAAAGTGGATGATTATATTAGAAACACTAAATTTAAGATATTTTAAAAGTATCAAAAAATTAATAAATTTAAATAAAAACGAATCCATTTTTCCAAACATATCTCTCACCTACAAAATATAAAAAATAAAAATAAAAAATATCTGCAAATGTAACATATATTTATAAAATTAATAATCTCATAAAATTAAATAATAACACTAAATAATTTATATCCTATCATAATATACCGATTTTTCATACGGTGTTCAAAGGAAATGGATGGCTCACTTAATGGAAAATCTTCAACTATCATAGAATTAACATAAATTACTATTTAAGAAAATCAACTGTGCTTTGATTATTTATTTATTATCCCCAAACAAACTTTATATTATAGTTGGTATCCATTTACAAACTTTATAAACTTTATTTTTTTCTTCTTAAAATATTAGAGTGTAATTAAATATATTTACTTAATATGAAAAACTTCTTTAAAAAAAATTGGTTGATGATCCTCTCTTATGTAATACTTTATACTTTCATGTATTTAAAAGGTCATGTATTTAATTACTTTTTAAAACGAGATCATTTAATCATTTCATTCATTAGACCATTTATAAGTAATTCCATCCCGAGAAGACTTATTTCTAATTTGAAAATTAGAAAATATATTTTAGTGAAATAAAAGTTTAAAATTGTTAAATAAAACATTATGTAAGAATAAATATAAAAAATCTTTTTAAAAATAATAATCTAATTAAAAATCTTTAAAATATATAAAATCGTATAGATATTTTTATTACTAAATATTTTTTTCGTTATTAAATTTAAACATGTTTTATATAGTATTTTTTAATTAAAATTTAGATTAGTATTTTTATTTAATAATATTTAATAAAATTAGTGTTTTAATTAAGTGATAATAGTCCAATAACAGAAATACATACCATACAGATATATATAATTGTTTTTTAATAAAATAAATTAATTTAATATTTAAAATTATATAAAAACAAATAAAATAAATTTCATTTTGTTTTTAAAAAATTAATACTTTTATTTATCTTTATTAAAAAATTTATTGAAAAAATAATAATAAAGGATTCAAAGATTGTGAGGCTAATCCATCCATCACATACCTTCTAAACCACATACCAAAACGTTTTACCTAATTACCAACCACAAACAATTACATTAACAAAATACTTTCAAAAATAAATAACCACACAATTAACAAAAATGGTTTCAATAACCTTTAACAACCTTCAATGTCTCATAGCCACTCAACCCCTCTATAAATACCACAAGATTCCAAGCTCTCAGACATAACAAAGATACACAAAACAACAACAACAATCAATTAAAGAACAAAACAATGGCAGCTTCAAACATGAAGTGGGTGTTGTGTTTGGTTTTGATCAGCATGCTGGTCACAACTCAAGCTCAGAAATATGACCCGAGTTTGCGTGAAGATTGCTTTCTGTCCGGAGGCACAGCTCCGGGTTGCGACCCGAATGTCGCACACCCGAAGCTTGACGCTGAGGTCAAAGCTCATGTCCCCAAAGACGCTCAAGTTCCAAAACGTCGCCGCTTTGTTTAAATCGGTGGAATAAATATGTTGAAATGGACTGGTGGAAGTTATAGTATGTAAAATCGGATGAGTTTATAATAATTATAATAATAATAATTATGGGTGTTTTGTTTTATTAATGTTATTATTTTTTATTTAATTTGTGGATGGTAAAAGAGAAAGGTAAATTAACTCAACTGGGTATTGAGTGAAAATTGAATATGTGAGTGGAAAATATTCTCTCTTGACCATTACGCTTTACCAAGTCCATACATGGACACTAACGATGCTATTTGTGTCGGCCAATATATAATTCTATGACTTTTCCGGCACTGAATCCCCGACTTTTTGAAATATAGAGGTTGTGAAAACACGATGAGAATTTTAATTAATCAACAGTTAGATACAGTGAAACATTTCTATAAGAACAATCCGAATCCATTTTTATGTGTTATTTAGGTTAGAATTGCGACGAGAATTTGGATATGGTCTGGTATTCATAATTAATTTGTAATTAGGAAAAGATTTGAAAACTGTTTTGGAGGTGTCATCTTTGATTAAGAATATTATTTTTTAAAATGGATTCTAATTAGGAAAATGGGATTCTTGAGAATTCTAACTAGAAAAAGATTTTCTTAATGGTTTAGAATTACTTTGTGACTAAGTAACTTAATGCTATAAATAATATTTAATGAAATGTCTGAAATATATGATTCCTCAAAATTTATTAATTACCTAAAATTGAAAATTAAAAAATGAGGGAAAATTTTTGAAAATGTAAATGTACCGAGAAATAAAGAGATATTCATAAAAAATATTTTTAAAAAATTGAAATCATGAAAATATTATTTTTGATAATATCTTTTCTGATATGGGAGCTATGGAAGTAATGAATTATGACTATTAACTATAATCAATAAATAAATATAAAAAAAATATATTATTGGCTATAATGGAAAGAAACAATCTAGGTGGAATTGAATTTATTAAATAAACAAATAAAGGTTTAGATTAAGAAAGTGTTAAACTAATTTGTTACAAATGGGTATTCGTTTGGAAAAAAAATGAGAAAAATAAAATTGTGAAATAGAAAGTCCAATTTGTTGCTCAGAGTTTCCTATAAATGCTTGAGATTGATTATGATGAAACTTATTTGCGTGTTATAAATACGATTGCTTTCCAGACTAGATTAACAAAGAAAGAAATTTGAAAATAAGATTAATAGATGTGGTATTGCATATTTGTATGATGCTGGTATGTCAAATCCAATACCACATCAGTGATAACGAGAATAATGACTTATACATATATAATCTAGAAAAATTCATTAGTATGAGGTATTTTAGATGGTGGTACCTTATAATAAATCCTTGTGGGTTCGACCCTTACCTAAAGCAGACAATATCATACAAATAAGAGAGTTGAGTGAAGAAGATTTGAAGGCTCAACAAGCGATATCAAAAGCTTAATTCAAAAATTGAGCTAGTTAGATTCGTGTTTGGTGTGTTTTGTATCGAAAGTCTTCCTGATATATTATGGTTGTCAGCTGGTGGATTTCGTTGATTAGTAATGGATATACAAGAGATTTGACAGATTGATAGAACAACCATAATATAAGAGGAGGATTGTGGCAATGTGGCCCTTGGTTTAAAGATGAGGATTGTTAGGGTGTCAAACCTAATACCATATTGCTAATATAAGAGGATAATATCTTTTAAATTGAGTATCTAGAGAACTCCATTAGTATGAGGTTTTTTCGGTGGCAGTACCCAAGGAAAAATCCGTGTAGGCTTGCCCTAAACCAAAAAGAATAATATCATAGTACCATGGGAGTTGAGCAAAGAGGGACCAAGGGCCCAACACATATCTCCTAAATTCTTCTACATTCACGAGTTTAAAAAATGCAAAAAACTTAATGAGAAGCAAAATCGATCTTAAAACAACCAAACTTATTTATTAACAAATATAATGATATATTGTCACCGTCAACTTTCAAAAAAAATTGTTTATTGTTATTAGAAATTTTGGGGTATTAAACCTAACACCACAACGGTAATGCAAGAACTCCACTTCGATAATACAAGAAAATAATTTCTTACATATAAAACATTCAAAGAACTCCATTAGTATAAGACATTTTGGGTGGTGGTACTTAGAAATATATCCCTGCAGACTCGATTCTTACCCAAAGTGGATAATATGATACTAATATAGGAGGTAACAAGTGACTCTAGACGGTTGGATATTCTCATATGAGGAGTTCCATAATATTTGAATTCAACTTTATTTTTCTCTAATCTAATTTTTATCCCAATAATTTTCTTTTATATAAGAATTATAACCCGCCAATGCAATAGAAAAAATTCGAAAAATTCGAAAAAGGAATATTGTGAGGTTTCACCTCACATATTACAATAAGTATATATATATATATATATATATATATATTCACTAAAACATAAAAATGACAAGTAAACCTCAATTGCTACTAATTCTTCTAGATAATGTACATCTATTTGTCTATAAATACTTATCTAAAAATAGACATTCACCCAACTTCATACAAAACTGAATACGAAAATGATATACTAAGAACCACTTAAAACTACCATCCAATAAACTAGTACCTACTTATAACCTCAAAAACTCCTATATATACAAACTTCACAAATGCTTAAACAACGCACCTAAAAAAGACATCAAAGGAAACACTAAAAAAAAAATGGGTTTCTCGAACATGAAGTCAATGAAATCATTGATACTGTGTTTCGCATGGATAACCTTGGTGGTGGCAGCTCAAGTCGAGATGGGTTCATCTGAACTTACAATTAACTTACATGGTTTCTGGAAAAATCGGAAGTTAGCTGAACAATATATACCCATTGAGGCTAATCCACACAAACGTGCTTGCTCTGAAATCAATCGTTGTCGTACGGAATAAAAATTGTTAATGTTTATTTTTATATTATCTACGAATATGTTTCCGCTTAAAATTAAAGCGGGTTGTTTAAATGTATTGGTCTTGTTAAATTTTATTTTTATTTATAATTTTAATTTATTTTATAAAAAAATAAATAATTATTTTACTTTATTTTTTAAATTATTATTGGAAGTTTGAAAAGAATAGTATTAGAGAGCCTACGCTTTTTTCTTTGCCTGATTTCATTGGCTACTTTTTTTTCTTGATTTTATTGCCTACTTTGCACAGCAGTACATGACAACTCCTATCATGTAAATATATTGTAAACGAGCCCCAATATGCAGGTTGGCCCTTTTAACTAGTATGCATGTTGGGTTAGAACCAATAAAATTTTGACTGGTCATTTAATCCGATTCATTTGACACGAGTTTATACGGGTTGGCCCGCAAAATCCATGAGTTGGCCCCCTAACCCATAGTATTAAGAAAAATATTTATATTTTATATAAGTAAAAATGCAATATTTAAAATATATATCTTTATATATATAAATTTTTATTATACAATCTTTACGTATATAATTTATATCATTTAAAAATAAACTATAATATTAATTTAATTATGAATTGTCAAAATAATAAAATTAAATTATTATACTTTAATTTAATGATGAAAAGAATTTAAATAATATTAATATAAAATTAATTATGATTTATTAATATATTAGTTTTTATTTTAATTTTAAAATAAATAAATAATGGCCTACCCGCAACCCACGACTGTGTTAGGGTTAACCCAAAATCAGCCCATACCACAAAAAATGGTGCCATATTAAATAATTTCAAGATCGACTCTTTTTTTTCAAGAAATTTTTTTCCGGAGATGATGTTGATGACACCATTGTTGACAATGTCGTTATTTTTTAAGCTATTTACTCTTTAACTATCGTTGTTGGCTCTTTGGTTGTTGTTTTTATTATAGCCTCCACGTTGGTGTTTGCGCATTCCAATGAACTGTTACAATGATCACTTATGAGCTGAAGAGCGCTTCTTAAGCCTTTGATTTTTTTCTCTTTGGCAGAGTATCATTGTTGATTTTTTTTAATTGAGAATAAAGCTGCCCGTACTCATCTTCTTCATGTTTCAACTCAAGTGTTGATGATTCCGTTGCTACTTCCATTCAAGTGTAATTGTATCGGCAATGAAGTTATTGAAACATTTAATTTTTTTTTCAAATTTTATTTGATACTTTGAAAGAGTTTCCTGCCAGCGGACTAAACATCCTTAACTTAATTCTGTTCATCAAAGGCTACAAAACTTGTAAGATAAGAATTGTCAATTCACAGAATAAAGTTTTTTTTGGTAAAAGATCAATTCCCCATTTGCGAATAGTTTTTATTGTCATAAGAACTTTACATTTATGGGTTGAATAATTTCTTTTGGTTGGACTAGAAGTCCCACTAATATATCTATAGAGTAATTCTCTGTATTGTTCTCATTTTGGAAGACTTATATGATTCTAAGAACCATTTTGAGAAGTAAGGTTTATCTTATTGTCCTCCGTTATATTCTGACTAGTAGGGACTCTTACTTTTACGCATAGCATCATTCTCTACTATAAAGTAATCTTTATTATTTGATTAATATAATCTAGGAAGAGTTTTATATCTATCCTTGATTAATTGAGCCGTTGCAGAGTCTTGATCATTCCATAACCATTTTACATTTGCTGAAATTTTAGGAGACAGTTTGGTGGTTAATTTTGAAATATTGTTTAGAAAACCTCATGATGAAATGTAATTTTTGATTAAAAAAACGTTGCAAATATCTTCTGCCAGTAATTTTGTTAAGGAAAACATCAAGCTTTTCTAAGACGTTGTGCTGTAACTTAATCAAACCATCAGATGTTATCGATGAATTGAGCTAATCAATCTCTTGCTTACATACAACAACTTTTTTTTGTGAAAGTGTTAAACCTTTTTCTTTGCATCATTCCAAAATAATTAAAAGTTTACGAAGATGATCTTCATAGTTATCTTTTGTAAAAATTAAAATATCATCGATGTAAGCTAGAGTGACTTCTTCTTCGAGATTTTTTTCCATGAATCTTTGATATATTGATGGAGCTTGTTTTAAACCAAATGGTAGAACATTCCATTGATAGAACTTTAAGGAGGACATGTCAAAATAATTAATGGCTTAGTTTCTTCATCAAAACGTAATTGTCAATAACCTGACTTTGCTTCTAAATACGAAAACCATTTCGAACCGCAAATTTTATTTAAAATTGAATCTTTTCATGGGAGATTGTAGGCATCTTAGCATTGTAGTTGATAATCACACGTCTTTTACCATATTTTATTTATTATGATTATTGATATAAAATGCTGGAGCGGAATGAGTATAATTAAAATTTCAACAAATTCTATAGCCAATCCATAACAATACCGTCGCTACTTTGCTATGGAAATAATCCGTAATTAAATTTTGTAGCTATTTTAACATTTTTTTGTTGTGTACAACTAAATGAATATGAAAAAAATACTTCACAAACTTGTGAAGGACCTTACACAACTCTGTAAAGTTGTCAAAGAGAGCATATTAATCACCAAACATCTAAAAAATTTTAAATCACTAATTGAAAATGTAATCATTAATATCAAACACACATTCAAACACACCCATATACCTCTCCAAAATATTTACCCTTCTAATTTTGTATAATTTTGTTTAAAATGTTGATTGATTTCCTTAACTTCATCAGGCATCATAAATGGTACAATTAAATTTTGTCGACAACAAATAGTCTTAATCAAATATTTTAAACAAATTCAAAATTATATGTATATTTGAAAAGTTAAGAGAATACAAAATCTTTCCCAACCAAAAAGTTATTCTCCTTATAAAAAGAGATGGTGAAGTTTTCTTTTATCTTTATTAGTTGAGAAAATTACACTTACCTTTTATGTAAGGTCATAAATTACAAGTGTATACAATTTTTGTGTTAATCAATAAATAAACCTCTCAATCCAACAAATTATCAAATGGTTTCCGTTCGTTAATGGTTATTGTAAAGGCGGGAAGGGTATTTTGGATTTTTTATTATATGGTCTCATCACTAGTACAATGCATTTAATGTGATGTGGTCTTTTGATTTGGAAATACTAATAAAAAAAAAGGATAATGAACCTCTAGCTCCCTATACTTTGTACACTTTACTAGTTAGCTTCCTATACTTTTCGTTTCAACTGACTCCTTGTACTTGTAATTTTAAAACAATCCGCTCCTTGCATCAATTTGAATTTTCACAAGAGTTTCACGCGCTTGACACATGTAACAAATAATATACATCATTGACCCATTTTATCTTCTCCTATACTTTCTCATCTTCCAAATGTCTTAACTAATTCAATAAACCCCAAATTACTATATTTGCTTGATTCGGAAAACATCATCATGCCATCTGAAAAAATAGCAACCACCTTCACCCTACATTGTATACACAATTGCTAATAAGAACCAAGTAAAAAAAGAATTTTTTTTTTTAAAAAAAAAAACCTAACTGGTTGTGCACATGTCATGAACCTCCTCCCTGGGTTCGTCTACATCCATGAAGTCTGAAGTACGACATTTTTCCGCACTCGTAGAAAGGAACTTATAACACCTTTTGTTGGAACATGGTAATCACAAGTGAAAAATGCTAAATCGTTAACAAAATTTTCTACCATTCAATTGACCTTAAGCCAATCTAAATAATTTTAATTGCCACCTTATACTAACCACTTTATCATAAAAATAGGAAATATAAACTTCACACGCGCTTACAATAGTGATTACCATCACACTTGATGACAACTCGAATACAAGGAGCGGATTGTTTTAAAATTACAAGTATAGAGAACCAAGTAAGAAAAAAAAATAGTATAGGGAGCTAACTGGTAAAATGTGCCAAGTATAGGGAGTCAGAGGTTCATTATCCCTAAAAAAATTAACATGGATTGAATTGTAATGATTTTCGTGGCAACCATTGTTGCAAGGTTTAGTTAACTTGCAAAGAAATCTCAAATGTTTATTTCTCTCACCAAAACTTAAAACCAGTATTTTGTAGGCATGCTAACCTAAACTCTTAATCAAACCAGAATATCGATACTAATTATGATTAGTGAAGTTTAAATAATGTATTCCTTATGAGGCTATAGTTGAAGTTACCAGTGAAGAGTTGTCAAAGCTTTATCTTCCGGATTTGTTAAGGATGATCTATTTCTAAATACAAGTAATCTAAGACATATTTTCATGGCTTTTGCTATATTGTTTTATTACTTGCCATTTTTGTTATTTTTGACCTGGATTGTCATCGAACCAACTATTAGAATTTCTTATATCAGTTGTGTATTGTTTGTACTATGTGTTGTGTTTGGTGATGGTGTTATTAATTTGTTTATTTTGTTTAGGGTTTTAGTATTTTTATATTTTTACTCATTTGCCTTCTGTGACGTCTGAGACATGTAGTGTTAATCGCACATGTGTATATTGGTCATTATTATTTAGCTCCTCTTTTACTTGTTAAAGATTTTTCTAATTTTTTATAGTATAAGCAGGAGTAATATTTGATACTTAGACATTAAAAGTAGAGTATTAAGTGTCTACGAGCGAGTATTCTAAATACTCAATAAGTTTATTATTTTCTTGATATTGTAATATTTTGTGTTAGATTATTTTGTAAGTTGTAGATGAGTATTTTGTATGATGTTGCATTCATTCCTTGTTGATACTAAATCTTATAGATGGTTATCTGTTTAACCTTCTGTTATCATTGGTTTTAGTTATATACTAAGGGCTCACATGAATCATCGTATAGGATAAGTACAGAATAGTATAAGGAAAATGATTAGGATAAAAGTTTTGTATAATGATTAAGTTATCCATAAACTGTATTTGGCTGGTTCTCGTATAAGTAACATGATAGGATAACAAATCACTAAACCTATATTTGGTAAACCTCGATAAATAATAGGATAACAGTATGGATTACCAAAATACCCAAAAACTTGACAAGTAATAAAACAGTTATTTACGAATTAAAAATAAATAAATATAATATAATATAATGTAATAAAAATATATTAATATATTTTTTAATAAAAAAGTATTTGAAATAATCCTAAAAAACCTATGAGGGTTTTAGAAATTTCTAAAAAATCTCCGTATTTTTTTTCCCAATGTGTCACTTTGTTGTTAATGAATGTCCAATTTACTATTATTTACTATATTGACTTTTTTCTACAAATTTTGGAAGGGTAATTTGGTCATTCAAGTTTTAAATCTTAAAAAAATATAAATTAAAAAATAAATTAAAAATAGAAATTTAAGATAATATGAAAAACTCTAAAAGGGTAATTTGGTTTTAATTTTTTAAAAAATTTCAGAAATCCTCCCAGATATTTTGGGATTATTCCAAAATTTTATGTAATTTTTTTTTTCTAATTTTATCAAAGGATAATTTAGTAATAACATGATGAATATCTAATACAAAAAGTACGTGATAAAGTTATCGGAGCATTTATCAAAGATAAAGTTATCCTATATGTATCGTACAAAATTATAGTCAGTATTATTTTATCCTATCCTAAACAGCAGCCAAATGCTTGATAAACATATAAATCGTATGAAGTTATACTATCCTATTTCTTATCCTATGAACCATGTGAGCCCTAAGAGTTTCAATATTCCTGATGTATCTACGTTTTAAGTAATATATGTTGATGGCTATCTAATTCTTATCTCTGGTTTTATATATATATATATATATATATATATATATATATATATATATATATATTAATTTTGATATACTCTAAAGATATTAGTGTTCAACATGTTTAATTTTTTGTTGTGACTTAAATGCAAGATTTATACCTTTAAAGCCTCTGTTATTTTCAATGATGGTGATAATATGGAAGAATTAGAGTAATTTAATAGGGATAGTGTCTTCCTAAAACAAATATGAGACTCCTCTATGATGACGAAATACAACTGAAAGACTTTTACAAGTGGCAGTTTGAAGGTAAAGTGATATTCACTTGAAGCGCACAAATTAGAGAAATCAATAGTAATAATGATCTGTTGAGTGCACTGGACCAATTTGCTCAGAGGAATGATCATGATATTACTTTTATTATGGATATCATATGTGTCATGGATGCTAACAAAGTGGTTGATGATAGTACAATATTTGGGTTGGATGCATCCCATTAAAAAAAAATAACCTTGAACCGAGTTCAAAATTTTATCTCACCTCAGCTAAATTTTTCTATTCAAATAAGTGAAGATGATGAGAGGAGACAAAGAGATAAGGTAGATAAATCCAATTCTCATTTGAGCTTACTTAATAATAGTATTAAGCCCAACGGCTAAGATTGTCCAGTGACTCACCTCTGGTTGGTGACTGCAGTTATTAGGATGGCCTATAGAGTGCTCAGAGTGTTAATCCCGCCTACTAGTGTCCATTAAATTCAGATTCTTGATTTAGTTGTACAGGTCTTGACTACTGTGCAAATGAAAAATTATCAGGTGAAGCAAGATTGGTGCAGAAGAAGAAAATTGTATTGATTTAGGAAAAATATTGGAGATGGTGTGTCAGATAGGGATGATGGAGGTTATTTTTTCAAGGAAAATACATAAGAAGACAGTGATGAAGACTGTAATGAGGGGGGTGATGGTTTACCAGTTGGGGTGCAATTTAGAAGATATGATGATGGAAAGATTCTATTATATATTGACCAGGTGTTTCGAGATGCAACTCACTTCAGAGAGATATTACTTGCGTATTCTGTCCAAGAGGGTTTAAGATTGAAAAAGATGAAGAATGAGAGGAGGGTGACTGTTGGTTGTATTTCTTTAGGTTGTAAATAGTGTGTTCATGTTAGTCTCATTGAAAGTAGGATTTGTTTTAGGATTAAGACACTCAAAGATAAGCATACATGTTTTCAACTTAATAGCAACAAGAATGCAACTTCAACTTGGTTAGGTATAGAACTTGGGATTTAATTAGAGATAATGAAGATAGGGGTGTTCGTTCGGTCCGTCCGAAACTGAACTGTATCAAAATTTCGGTACTACAATTTTGAAGACCGAATACCGAACCGAAATGTTTAATTCGGATTCAGGACGAACCGATAAATTTCAGTTCGGTACGAAATTAAACCCGAAGTACCGAAATTTAAAGGCTTTGGTTTAGTGATGAATTTGGTTCTACCGTTGATAATGAAGATGTAAAGTTTGATTGATTGTCATTAAAGACTTTGAACTTTTCATAAAAGATGCGTGCTTTTGGGTTGTTTGAATTCTATCCATGATGTTGAGAAGACTTTTATATTGCAACAGGGGCTAGAAAATGTAGTGATGATATAAAGTCTCGTTGAATTTCGGTATTTCGGGACAGCACCGAAATATTTCGGTACTGGCCTGTACCGAACTGAAGACCAAAATTGCTCAACATCCAGGACCGAATACTGATCCAATAAAAAAAAATCGATTTGGTACCAGCCGAAATTTCGGGACTTGGTTTGGTCTTCGGTCCGTACCGAACCATGCGCACCCCTAAATGAAGATACCAAGATTGAGTTTCTAAAGTAGGTAGAGCTACAGAAGACTAGTCTGGATAAACCAAATCATACTTTGTACTAAAAAAAAAATGTGCTCTTCAGAAAGGGAAAGAAGAGTACACCAGGAACTTCAACAAGCTGCACTGATATGGATATATTTTCCGCTATAGATATGAACCTGAATTGATTATCAATTCTCCTACACATTTTCATGAATTAGACCGAGTCTACACGGATTTCCAAAGATCTCCTCTCAATCAATCAAAGCTGCTCTTCTCCTTATCAAGGAAATGCAAATGGTTTTGCAGATGCTCTTGCATGTGTTTCTCCTTTTTAAGACTTTAGTCTCACTTCACAAGTACATCTTTATCCTTCACTTTTAATACAAGAATTTCAAATGGCTTATAAAGATTTTTTTTTTTTTTTTTTTTTTTAATTCCTTCTACATCCACAATTTTTTTCACTCGGTAAAATAATCACAATCAAACATTTTCAAATGTGAGAGTCCTATTATCAACCTCAAACATGTTATAACATGAAATTTTAGAAAAGAATACAACATACAAATTTACACAAGAAACTATATTCCTTATATTATAACATTACATTTTTTAAAAATTTTCCTACTTATTTTAACTAAATCCAAACATATTACAAAATATATTTAAACAAAACCCTAAATGTGACCTTCTTCTACTCTTCCCTCCTATTAAATTTCATTTAGTTATTAAGACAAATATTCTTACACCACAAAAACCAACCCCCAACATCATCAACCACAATTATTTCCCACAAAACTCTCAATCAGTTCTAACACACACCTATTAAAAGCAAACCAATCTCTATATAACACACATTACTCCAACCCATCTAAAACACCAAATAAAAATAAAACACAATAAATCAATACAAGAACACAACAATGGCAGCTTCAAACATGAAATGGGTGCTGTGTTTGGTCTTGATCAGCATGGTTGTCACAACTCAAGCTCAGAAATATGACCCGAGTTTACGTGAAGATTGTCTGCTGTCCGGAGGCACAGCTCCGGGTTGCGACCCGACTGTCGCTCACCCGAAGCTTGACGCTGAGGTGAAAGCTCATGTTCCTAAGGACGCTCAAGTTCCAAAACGTAAATAAGTTTAAATATAATTAAATATTTTAATATATTGTTTGGAATGGTTTTATGTGGAAATGAATAAGTTTCATGTTGAAACTATTTAGTATGGTTATATTAATATATTATTATTATTATTTTATTATATTATTATATTATGTAGTGATTGTTTAAGTGTATGAGTTTGTTATAGAAAATAAAGTTTAAAAATTCTTGAAGAGTTTGTTGTGTTTTTTATTTAGTTATTTTTTATATAATTATTATGTTATTATGTGATTATTTAAGATTGGTTTTTTTATAGCTGAAGTAATTTTATTAATGAAGTTAATAAAGTAATTTTAATATAGCTCTTGTCCTTGCTGCAACTCCTAATGATCAATCACAGACTGCATTCACAGCTAAATTTTTTAAAAATATCAAGAATAAAATTCAATTTCAATCTCATAATCTTTCATGAGATAACTAGAATTATCCATCAAAAATGAAAACGTTCCATTAGAAATTTTAAAGTATATATATATATATTATATTATACGGGAATAGTTATTTAGAACAGCTACTGATCAGATATAATTTAATTTAATCAATCTACAAAATTATTTAATTTACTAAAAAAAATATTAAATTTTCTAATCATAAAGATAAATGAATAGTCATTCATGAATGACAAATAATTCTGATTATGTTAAATAAGCTAGCTAATCTCCAAATTCTATAGGAAGAATTTTCCGACAACCCTAAAACACAATTTGGAGAATAAGTTCGAATATTACCTTAACTGAGAAGAACATGGAGCTTTATCTACGTAACACAACTTGTACTAATTTTCCGACAATATTACTAGTTAGGTTAAATCGGTGGTTATGGTTAGTTTCTTTCGTCTTTCGCCATTGGAATCCATAATCTGTCATTTTATGGAATAAATGGAAACATGTTAAATACCAATCGAGCCCACAAACTAGAATTTAAATGGATGAAACCATTGGATTTTATATTTGATTTATTCAGATCTGTAAATTAGATTGTACGAGAGTTATTTGTTGCAATTAGTTTGATTCATAATTTAACATTATTTGATTTCATGATACTTACAAATAAATAAATAAATAAATAAAAAGCGAAAACATGCTCGAAATGATTGCATAGGACTTCACCTAAACCTACAACCCTTGCCTTATCTAAAAGGAAAGGCGAGCTAGAAACAAACATGAACAGTTACAAAGTTTAATTCTTTCAATTAAAACTGTTAATTAAAAACCAGAATCCTTAAAACTATTTAAGATTATTCATAGTAAAATAGAAATGTTTGATAGAGGTTTTTTTTTTTTTTTCCTTTTTAAAATTGTTCACAAGAAAAATACTGAGGATATTCCTTCGATAAGAATTTGTAAACCAAATATTATAGATTGCTCGATGTTTAATCTAAGAATATGATTATTTTGTAATTTCAAATTTATTTATGAATAAAAAAATAATATATGTATATGAGTTTATTTAAGAAATTTTGAAATATTTATTGTAAAAATATTTTCAATTTGAAAATAAGAGAATAGTATTGAACTTTAATTCTTTCCAATTATAATTAAATTAATGTGCTCAACCATCATTATTTAATAGACAGAAATAAAATATATAAGATTTTAAATTGTAGATAGATTTGAAATATTTTTAAAAATTTTAACTTTTATGTACAATTAAAGTTTTAGAAATTATCAGAATTTTCCATTTTTCTAATCTTATTCATTTTATTCGCACTTTCAAATAAAATTAAGAAAAAAATAGTGAATTTGAATTTTGTTTATTTTTTTATTATCAAAATAAGTATAAAATATTCAATTTTTCCGTTGTTAGTGATGTGAATGAAATATGAAAAGAAATAATTTTTTTCTATATTAAATTTTTATAGATTAATATATTTAAATTTTTATAAATTAATATATTTAAAATTTTTATAAATTAATATATTTAAAATTTTATAAATTAATATATTTAAATTTTGTTATTACTATTTGTAATCCGAATTAAATTTTAAAATTTTTTAAAAATATTTTCATAAATAGACTTCAAAAAGATAAAAATGATCAATCAAAATATAGCTAATTCATATTTTAAAGGTTCTTATATTCTGTATTTATAATCAACTACAATAAAAACACAACTTTCTAACCCTAACTTTCTTTGGTTCCATCTATATTTCCGGTCATGCTTGTTCCAAATCTTTTTGCTTTCTCCTGGACATCCACTTCTTCTAAGAACCAATCTTATAATAATCCAATACCGAAATATAAGTAAATCTTATTCAAATAATATTAGAGGATGAGAAAATTAATGTTATATTTATGCATACAATTAAAAAATGAACCATTATTAACAACCATTCAAAACTAACATCATATTAACATCCACTAATCCCTCCATGTTTAAAACCGCAAAAACCCCTATGTATACACCACAAACTTCACAACATTGCACAACACAACATCAAAGGTTTCAAAAAAAAAAAAAAAAAAATGGGAAGCTCAAACATGAAATCAGTGATGTTGTGCATTGTTTTAATAACGTTGGTGGTTGCGGCACAAGTAGAGATGGCTTCATCTCAAATTACAATGAATCCAGTTGCTGGCAAGGTAGCTGAAGAAACTAAACCTAAGCCGGTTAATCCACACGACCGTGGTTGCTCGGCGATCAATGGTTGTCGTGGCAAATGAAATATATGCAGTGACGGAGCTATGAAGAAACTATTGGAACTAAATTTATGATGATATTAAATAAGTTTATTCCACGAAAATTGTTGTATTTATGGTACTTCATTTTTTTAAACTTATTATTGGCTGCATATGGGTTCTGTAAATTTGTATTTTGACCATTTTACCCTCTAGTGACCTTTCTAATACCATTTCAAATATAAGTGTTGTATCCGATTTATGGGATTTGTTATTTTTTTATACTTGTGTGTAAGTAATCTTTGTATATACATCACTTTCATTGTAAAAAGAACTTTAATCCTATTAAATGATATCAAAGCATATAGTTTGCAGCTATTTAGAATGTGTTACAAGTTTATTCTTTGTGTTGATTTTTCTGGGTGGTGTTTGAACTTAATTGTTTACTGTAATGGAAGCGAGTCGTGGTGATTATTCAATACAATGATGTTGGTTTGTTACTTGCATTAGTTGCAAGTTATAGATTTTTTTTCTTACATTTGCATGTCACTTAATGAATTAATGAGTTAAAGGAATCTAACGCATAATAGATAAATTCTACAGAAATTAATTTAAATGTTTAAGTAGGGTGATGATTGTTTGACCTTATAGAATGAAAATGCGTGTCTTCATTAGTAGCGACAAATAGGTGCATTTGTGTGCCTCTGTTTTGGGACGATGTTTTACCAACTTGGCTTTTTAGCTTACAAGTTGTTTTTCTCTTTTTTCTTTGTTTTTTCTTTATATTGGAATGTAAGCAAGTGATCAAGCAGGTTCATTTTGATCGGGCTTCAAGAAGCCTCTCAGAGAGCCTATTGCCTATCATTGATCAACAATGTTCATAGCATTTTGTATAGGACAATTTATCATATATGTACATGGAAGTTATTTATCATGTAGAGGTTTAGTGGTCTCATGAAACATAGTTTCATTTTGATATTGTATCTATAAATATTGAGCTATAAGGTTAAGTTTATAATCTTTATAACATATTACATTCGTTAAGGTGGCTATTTAAGCTGCGATTTTTGGGTCGGGTTCATATTGTACATATGCATATACCTACATCCCTTGTATAGGTTTTAGTTATAGTTTATTCAGGCGTATCAAATTGTAATGTCAATAGTGCATTCATTTCGTGATGTCTCGCTCTCGGTTCAGTTCCGGTCAAATTGGGGGTGGGGCGTTACAGAAAAAATATGGGAAAAACTTTTGAAGAGGTAAATGTATCAAGAAATAAAAAGATATTCACAAATAATATTAAAGAAATTTGAAATCATAAAAATATTATTTTTGATAATACGTTTTCGTATATAGGAGCTATTGAAGTAATGAATGATGACTATGAACCATAATCAATAAATAAATATAAAAAAATATATTGGTCACAAGAAACAATCCAGATAGAATTAAATTTATTAAATAAACAAATAAAGTTTTGGACTGAGAAAGTGTTAAATTAATTTATTGCAAATGGGTATTTGTTTGGAAATAAAATGGGGAAAATGAAATTTTAAAATAGAAAGCCTAATTGGTTGCTCATGGTTTCTCGTAAAGGCTTGAGATTCACTGTGATGAAACTTATTCAGTGTTATAGATATGATTACTTTCCAACTTTTAACTAGATTAGTCAAAGAAAGAAATTTGAAAGGCATAAGGGTCTCAGGAACCCCTGAACTTGGCTATACTTTTCAAGTTAGCCCTCAAATTTTACGGAGGGTCAATTTAACCCCTCAACTTCCAAATGATGGGTCAATTAAGCCCTTTTGCTAATGTGGAGGCTGATCTGGCAGCAAAAAGTGTTAATTTTAAAATGACAATTATGCCCTCCACATCAGCAAAAAGGGCTCATTTGACACAAAAATTGAAAGTTAAGGGGCTAAATTGACCCTTCGTGAAGTTGGAGGGTTAACTTGAAAAATATAGCCAAGTTCAGGGGCTTCTAAGACCCTTATGCCAATTTGAAAATTAGATTAATGGATGTTGTAATTGCATATTTATGTTAGGTTGGGAAGTCAAACTCAATGCTACATTCCACATTATTAATATAAGGGGATAATGCCTTGTATATAAAGTATCCAGAAAACTCCATTAATATGAGGTCTTTTGGATGGTGGTACCTAATAACAAATACGTGTGCTCGAACCTTACCCAAAGCAAATAATATCATACTAATAAGGGAGTTGATTGAAGTGGCTCAGAGGGCCTAATAAGTGGTATCAAAGGCTTAGTTTAGAGATGAGCCAATTAGATCTGTGTTTGGCGTGTCTTGTGTCGAAAGTCTTCCTAATATATTATGGTGGTCAAGAGACAAGTTTTTTTTTGTTAGGCATATTTGACATATCAATCGATTATTTTGAAAGGAGGCGATATGGCTCTAGGTTTGAAGGGGATGACTGTCAGGGCGTCTGGTATGTCTTGTGTCGAAAATCTTCCTAATATATTATGGTGGTCAGGTGGCAAGTTTTGTTGGTTAGTAATAACAGTGCAAGAGATTTGATAGATCAATGAATTATCTCAAGGGGAGGCGATGCAACCCTCGGTTTGAAAGAGGGGATTGTTAGGGTTTCAAATCTAATACTACATTGGTATTACAAAAGGATAATATCTTGTACATATAGTATACAAAAAACTCTATTAGTGTGATGTCTTTTCAGTGGTGGTACTCAAGAACAAATCTGTGCGAGCTCAGTGCTAATCTAAACTGACCAATATTATACTAATATGCGAATTGAGGAGCCGCTCCGAAAGGTCGAACAAGAATACTCTCTAAATTAAGTAATTGATATTTGGATATTCTCATTTAAAAGGTTCCATAATAATTGAATTCAAATATATTTCTTTTTTCTCATTAAATTTTCATTATCATTAAATCTTATTTTTAACAACAACTATAATGAGCCAATCCAACCGTAAAAATTCAAAAAATGAGGATTGTGAAGTTAGATTTCTACCTCAACTTTTACAACACACATGTATTGTCACTAAAACATAAAAATGAAAAGTAAACATCAATTTCTATTAATTCTTCTAGATAATTGTACATCTATTTGTCTATAAATAGACATTCACACAACTTCAAAGAAAACTAAATATAAAAAATGATATAAAAAAACCACTCAAAACTACCATCCAATAAAGTAGTACCTACTTACAACCTCAAAACCCATCCATATATATATATATATATATATATATATATAAACTTCACAACAAGTTTAAACAACACACATCAAAAAGACATCAAAGGAAAAACTAAAAAAAAAAAGTTTCTCAAACATGAAATCATTGATATTGTGTTTCACATTGATAACTTTAGTGGTAGCATCCCAGGTCCAGATGGGTGCATCCGAACTTACAATTAAACACACATGCTTCTTAGGAAAATCGTAAGTTAGCTGAACAATATAAAGCCGTTGAGACTAATCCACACAAACGTGGTTGCTCTGAAATCAATCGTTGTCGTACCGAATAAAATTTTTTAATATTTATTTTTCGTTAGGTATGAAATATGTTTCCGCTTAAAATTAAAGCGAGTTAAAATGTATCGGCGATTGTGATTGGCTATTGTTAAATTTATTTTTATTTGTAATTTTAAATTTTTTTATAAAGAGGAAAATAATTATTTTACTTTATTTTTAAAATTATTATGAAACTTTGAAAAAAATAATGTTAAAGAACCTAATTTTTGTGTCTAGTTCCATTGCCTGCTTTAGTGTAGCAATACATAACAACTCACACTAATACATAACAACTCTTTTTGTTGGACTTGGGATTTTGTTATGGATTTAACGTGGCCATTATGCCCGGTGATTGTAATAATTTAAGAGTTAATTTATATTTTACAATTTTTCTTATTATATATTATATTCTGTATCTATAACTACGATAAAAACACAACTTTCTAGCCCCAACTTTCTTTGCCTTCCCATCTATATTTGACGTCATGTTATTCAAAATCCTTTTGATTCTCCTGACCATCCACTTCTTCTCAGAATCCATCTTATAATAAATCCACTACCAAAATATAAGCAAATCTTATTCAAATAATACTAGAGGGTGAGAAAATTAATGTTATATTTATACATACAACTAAATAAACCATTATTAACAACCATTCAAAACTAACATCTTATATAGGGTAAACCCCTGTATATACACACACAAACTTCACAACAATGCACAATACACATCAAAGGTTTCAATAAAAATGGGAAGCTCAAACATGAAATCATTGATGTTGTGCATTGTTTTAATAACGTTGGTGGTTGCGGCACAAGTAGAGATGACTTCATCTCAAATTACAATGAACGCAGCTGCTAGCAAGTTAGTTGAAGAAAGTAAACCTAAGCCGGTTAATCCGTACGACCGTGGCTGCTCGCCGATCTATGGTTTTCGTAGGTAGGGATGGCGATTTACACGACGGGTCGATACGACACGAATCCGTTTATTATAAATTTGGATGGATCTAAATGGGTTGAGTTGACACAACATGAACATGCCAACTCATTTAAATTTATTTTTTATAAAGTATTTTTTTATTATCGGTTGTATTTGGAACTGCATTGATTGAATGGAAGATGGGAAATGTAGAGAAAGTTCATTATATATTTACTTCTTCCATATAAATAAAAGTTCGATTTGTTGATTGAATTTGAATTTATGAGTATAATTGGTGTTATAAATTTAAATAAGTTATTTTTTTTTTTAAGAAAATAGTTTCAACTGTGTGTGCATGTAAATATGTAAAGGATAATTGTACTTTTTCAAATTTTTCTGTTTTGGTTCAAAATACATAAACTTTACATATCATCATTTTAATGATGAATTATTTGTAGATCTGATTTCTCCCGCATAAAATCACAATAACTAAACAGAACTCCTATCAACATCTAATATAGTATTTTAGATATCGTCTCCACAAGGATTGTTAGGTAAGAAGCAAATTTGAAATCAAAATTTAAAATGAATTGCTGAAAGAATCTATATACAAATCAAATCATAAGAATCATAGAATTATTGTGTTTTAAAGACACTAATGAAATTCATCAAGTTTTAACATGAGTTTGTACTCTGTTCTGCAAATGATCTCAAACTGTAAATGAGTTGATATACTAGTCTCTACTATCTATTATCTTCTAATGCATGCTTCAACTTGTAATCACAGATTTACACTCTAGATCATCATTAGTGATCTATTAGAAGATCTCTCGATTCAATCTAACAGATCTCAATTATACAGATGCATATATCTCTATACTACAATCTATATAACTAATAAGCACAATCTGTAGAAAATTAGATCTATTGTCTATCTCTAGAACAACGATCTTCTGTTCTCAGATCTGCAACCTAATTGCCATCTCTGGTCTAAATCAAGCTTCAAATCAACAAGATTACTTAACTCTCATTCTTGTAATTCAATCAGTTCATAAAAATCAAGTAAATCTGACTATAATTGAACAAGAATCATACAATCAGAATGATCATCAACAACAGAATTTAGCAAATCAAAAGAGCTTTTAGCCTAGCATATCTACTTCAATCTATTCAATCAAAGCACAAAATCATCATAATATGCTTTAAGATTTAGATCTTACCAAGAAAGATAGAAGCTAGTTGCTTCACTATCTTCAAACTAAATCTCTATGATCACAGAAAACCGAGTACAAAACTACCTCAAGAAATTTCTCTGAGAATATTAAATAAAGCGTGTAAGCGTGTAGAAGAATCTAGAATTTTTCTCTAAAAATAACAGAATTGTCAAAAGATCCTTATTGCTTCATATGAGCTCCTATTTATAGAGTTTTGCTTAGTGGCAATTTTGAAATAAAAACTACAAAGAAACACAAATAGGTGAGGTAGCAATTTCCTCCTTATATGTCGCATGTTCCCTCGCCTGAAACATAAACGACTTTCGCAAATATCGCTGATCTTGATCGCCAAACAACATCTCCTTTTAGGCGAAATATATTATGGTTGCTCCTTATGTCGCCAACTAATCAGACGACTTAACATCTTCTCGCCATCTCTGTCTTGCTTTTAAGATCACTGTAGGCGAGATATCTCCAACATCGCCCTCCTTACTTCCTTTTCAAGGCGAGTTTTACTTATGCCGCCTTTGTCATGAAATACCTTTGGCGAGATTGTACATCTAGCCTTCTTATTCCGCCTTATTTCTTAAGCAAATAGGCGAAGTATCTAGGCGACTTCTTCCTGCTTATCAAATATTTCGCCATTCCAGTAGCCTTTGGATTAAATTCTATTTGGTCCCTCTTTGTTCCAACCTTTTGCTTGTTTTAACTCATTTTCCAAATCTTTTCATCCAAGTCCCTGACTCAATAAAATAGTCTAGAATCACTAGAAATTCATTCAATATCTCAACCTTTAAGCCCAATTTCTCTGCATTTAAGCTCAAAATATACTAAAATATAAGTAAATTCTAGACTTATCAATATCTTGAAATAATAATAATAAAACTCAATGATGGAAAAATAACTCGTTTAGTGAATTGAAAAGTCGTATGATCTAGTTTCATATACTAGTCAATGAGAGAATGTATATAGGATAATTTATTTATAAATGATTGTGAATAGCAAATAATTTTATAGATACATATAGAGTTATGAAATAGCATATATCTTAATTGTGCCCAATGAAAAATCAAAATGGACGGTAATTGATGAAATATCTAAATTTTAAAAAAGACGTGGTAGACATATCGGGTGCAAAGATGTTGTATCATGGAAAAAAAAAAGTGGATATTAGAATAATGTTTAATGAAATGTCTTCAAAAATATGATTCCTCAAAATGTATTAATTATGAAAATTGAAAAAGAAAAATGAGAAAAAAAAAAACCTTTTGAATAGGTAAATGTATCAAGAAATAAAGAGATATTCACAAATAATATTAAAGAAATTTGAAATTGTAAAAGTATTATTTTTGATTAAGTTTTCGGATATAGGAGCTATTGAGGTAATGAATGATGACTGTGAATCATAATTGTAACACTCAAACCCCCGCCTTACGGACAGATGCAGGGAGATGGGCGTCACTACAAATAACATACATATTATACTTATACTGAACAACTATCAAATATCCAAATATAACTTATATTACTGTAATAGTAAAATCTGAGAATGAAATGATAAACTGAATACTCAATCCAAGACCTGAACTTAAAAATTATCTGAATACAAAATCATAGGAATTCAAAAATATAATGTTTCAAAATCTGGTTACAACTGAAATAGTTTAATAAAGCTTAGAAGTTCAGTACATAATATATGCGGAAGCAAATCTGAAAATCAATGTCAGAACTGATGCATGGAGTGATATATGTGTGCTTTGCTATTCCACCTGACTGTCTGAACTCAGCATTTTCCATCCCGATCAGGAAAATTAACATACAAAACAAAAATAAAGAAACAACAGGGTCAGACTATCGAATGTTTGGTTAGTAAGCCAATGCCCAATATCCACACACATACAATGCTTCTTAAATTAGCAATTAAGCATGAACATACAACATATGCAGCTTACCTGGCCAAACATAGGCTTAAAATAGAAGAAAATAGAAGAGTACAGAAGATTTCAAATAACTCAGAAAGGTTCTAAAGCTTAATAGGTTCCTTAAGGAGTAACAAATGAATCTGATACCATTAACGGTGATTAAACAGATTAATTATGCCCTGTAAATGTTCTAAACTTAAAACAGTCATAACTTATTCGTTTGAAGTCCGAATCAGGCTTATAATAACTTTTCAGAAAGGGAAAATCAAGAGGAAGAAGTGTGGAAGAAGTTAGGCGAAGAAAAGTGTCATGGCGAAATGTTGAGGCGACATAAATAAGACTTTGCCAACTCTATACTTAGTCTTGGCGATGAACTTAGGCGGTAATGTTAGGTCCAGAAAATGAGTTTCGCCTAACTTGGCGATGGTTTAGGCTGAGAAATGAAATTTCTCCTAAGTCTAACTCGTTTTAATTTCAACTTTTAAATCTTCTTCAAATTATCCAATTAGGCAATAGTCAGTCTAAAGGCAGCATGTTAACCCAATATTAGCAAGTAGCTCAACTCAGAAATCATCAAGGCAATCATAGCAGTTCACAGTACACTTAAAATTCAGATTTGTAGATCATATACCAGTTTACATATCAGACATCAGATTTTTCAGAGAATGACAGAAACATATACTAGAGTATATCAGCTTGTCATGCAGGTTACAGAACTTAAGCGTGATTCTGCTCTTGTGTTGTTAGATCGAAAATTACACTAAACCGAAATAAAGAAATCTGAATTATGATGCCAGATTATGCATTCAATATGCATCAGATTTCAGAAATTTCTAAGCAAGTTCTTATTAAACACAGAAAACATAAAATTACAGATTATTTATCTGTCTTTAGTTTGATAACAAAATCAAGAACAGAAAATAGGTCATAGACCTCTTACTTATGAGCAAAGCTCCAGACAAATGGATCAAGGAGCCCAGAAAGGTTGAGCAAAGCTCCAGACAAAGTTGATGTCGTCACATCCAGAAGGCAACAAGGCCTGATGCCGTCACATCCAGAAGGCATTCAAGGCCTGTACGTTTTCACGTATCGATGTATACATCTAATATCCCTATGGCATGCCGATCTTATCGCTATCATACTTTAGACAGGACTTAGTTTCAGATTATAACAGAGTATAGCTTTCAGCATTCAACAGATATTTCAGCAGTTCACATAATAACCATTTATCAGTAAGATGAAAAACAGTATCAGAGTTATCACAGAGTTCAGATTCAAATTTCAGTATACATTAAGTTTAGTCCATGTTAATGCAGCACTGAATAGACAATAACATACATAAGTGGGGGCTTAAACATGGCTACTAACCGAATACGCTAAGCCAACAGCAGGACTACTCCAATTGACGTTCTCCTACTCCATCTCCTAAACATCGGACAGAATAAATTTAATAACAGACTCAATCAAACTAGAAACTCGAAGGTTAGGGTTTACAACTTGAGAATAGAAGCGTCATTGAAGAACAGACCCAAAACAATCATGAACATATGAACTTACCTTCACGCTCAAAGAATAGGTTCAATGGAAACTTTCAGATTGACAGCAAAAACCAATGTAACAGTGAAAGAGAGTTTCTATTTGAGTTTTTCAAAGTTGAGAGAAAAGAGAAAAAAGGGGTCTGGCGGCTGAATGATTCCTGGTGGGGTAACCTAGGTTTTCACCTAACCATAGATAAATTGTAAATAAGTCCACCAGAGTTCTTTTAATTCAAAAATTTCTCCATGTCAAAAGTATTTTCAAAATCAGTCAAATAACAAAATAAATTTTAATTTGGCCCCATTTATGGACGTGACAATAATCAATCAACAAATAAATATTTAAAAAATAATTGGCAAAAATGGAAAGAAATAATCTAGAAATAATTGAATTTATTAAATAAACTTTGGCTGAGAAAGTGTTAAAATAATTTGTTACAAATGGGTTTTTGTTTGGAAATAAAACGAGAAAAATAAAATTGTGAAATAGAAAACCTAATTGGTTGCTCATGGTTTCTCGTAAAAGCTTGAGATTGATTATGATGAAACTTATTCCGTGTTAAAGATATGATTACTTACAAGTTTTTAAGTGGATTAGCCAAAGAAAGAAATTTGAAAATGAAATTAATGGATGTGGTAATTTCATATTTGTAAGATGTTGGGATATCAAACTCAATACCACATCGGTAATATAAAGGAATAATGTCTTATATATATAGTATACAAAGAACTCCATTAATACGAGGTCTTTCAGATGGAAGTACCTAATAACAAATTTGTGTGGGCTCGACCCTTACCCAAAGCGGACAATATTATACTAATAAGGGAGTTGAGTGAAGAGGCTCAAAGGGCCTAACAAGTGGTATCAAAGGCTTATTTCGAAGATGAGCCAGTTAGATCTGTGTTCGGTATGTCTTGCGTCGAAAGTCTTCCTAATATCTTGCATATATAGTATCTAAAGAACTCTATTAGTATGAAGCCCCTTTGAGCGGTAGTACCCAAAAATAAATTTGTACGAGTTTAGCCCTAATTCAAAGCGATCATACTAATATGCGAATTGAGGAGCGGCTCCGTAAGATCCAACAAAAATGCTTTATAAATTAAGTAATTGATGTTTGGATATTCTCATCTAACGGGTTTCATAATATTTGAATTCAAAAATATTTCTTTTTTCTCATTCAATTTTCATTCTCATTAAATATATTATTTTTAATAATTATAATGAGGCAATCCAACCGTAAAAATTCAAAAAATAGTATTGTTAGGTTGGATTCTACCTTAACGTTTACAACATACATATATATTGTCAATAAAACATAGAAATGACAAGCTATTAATTATTCTAGATAATTGTACATCTATTTATTGATCAATACTTGTCTCAAAATAGACATTCATACAAAAAAATTTTAATGAAATGTCTTAAAAAAATAAGTTTTTTCAAGATATATTAATTTACCGAAATTGAAAATAAGAAAATGAGGGAGAAAAAATTTTGAAGATCTAAATGTATCAAGAAATAAAGATAGATAAAGAAATTTGAAATCGTGAAAATGTTATTTTTGATAACATATTTTCAGATATAGGAGCTATAGAAGAAATGAATTATGAACCCATAATCGATAAATAATTATACAAAAAAAAACGATTGACTGTTAAGGAAAGAAACAATCCAGATGGAATTGAATTTATTAAATAAACAAATAAAGGTTTAGATTAAGAAAGTGTTAAACTAATTTGTTACTAATGGGTATTTGTTTGGAAATAAAATAAGAAAAATGAAATTGTGAAATAAAAAGTCCAATTGGTTGCTCAGGATTTCTCGTAAAGGCTTGAGATTGATTATGATGAAACTTATTCACGTGTTATAAATACGGTTACTTTCCAATAATTAGATTAGCTAAAGAAAGAAATTCGAAAATGAGATTAATGGATGTGGTAATTGCATATTTGTATGATATTGGGATGTCAAATCCAATACCACATCGGTAATACAAGGGAATACTATCTTATATATATATTGTGTATCCAGAACTCCATTAATTTGAGGTCTTTCAGATGGTGGTACCAACAAAAAATCCATGTGGGCTCGACCCTTACCTAAAGCGGATAATATCATACTAATAAGGGAGTTAAGTAAAGAAGCTCCGAAGGCCCAACAAGCAGTATCATAAGGTTAGTTTGGAGATTGAGCCAGTTAGATTCGTGTTTGGTGTGTCTTGTATCGAAAGTCTTCCTGATATATTATGGTTGTTAGGTGGCAGGTTCCATTGGTTAGTAATGGCACTACAATAGATTTTGACAGATCGGTAGATTATGTCGAAGGGAGGGAATGTGACCTTTGGTTTGAAGAGGAGGATTGTTGGGATGCCAAATCCAATACCACATTGGTAATATAAGAAGATAATGTCTTACATATTTAGTATCTAAAGAACTCCATTAGTATGAGGTCTTTTCAGTAATGGTGCCCAAGGAAAAATCCGTGGAGGATTACCCTAAACCAAAGCGAATAATATAACACTAATATAGGAGTTGAGCGAAAAGGGACCGAGGGTCGAACACATATCTCCTAAATTCTTCTAGATCACAGAGTTTCAAAATTCCAAAAAACTTAATGAGAAGCAAAATCGATCTTCAAACAACCAAACTTATTTATTAACAAATACATTATTATATTATCACTGTCAGATTACAATAAAATTGCTTCTTCTTATTAAAAATTTTAGGGTATTAAACTCAATACCACATTGGTAGTACAAGGAAATAATGACTTATATATAAAACATCCCTAGAACTTTATTAGTATAAGACATTTTGGGTGGAGGTATTTAGAAATAAATTTGTGCGAACTCGATCCTTACCCAAAGCCGATAATATCATACTAATATTAGAGTTAAGGACCGGCTCTAAATTATTGATTATTCTCATTTGAGAGATTTCATAATATTTGAATTCGACTGTATTTAAAAAGTAATATTGTGAAGTTGGATTTCCAACTCTAACTTTTACACGGTATATATATATATATAATGATCTATTAAGAAGCACTCAAAACTACCATCCAATAAACTAGCACCTACTTACAACCTCAAAAACCCCTATGTATACAAACTTCACAAATTCTTAAACAACATCAAAAAGACATCAAGGGAAATACTTTAAAAAAAATGGGTTTCTCAAACATGAAGTCAATGAAATCATGGTGGCAGCCCAGGTCGAGATGAGTTCATCTGAACTTACAATTAACTCACATGCAAATCCGCAAGTTAGCTGAACAATATAGACCCATTGAGGCTAATCCACAGAAACGTGGTTGCTCTGAAATCAATTGTTGTCGTACAAAATAAAAATTGTTAATATTTCTTTTTATATTATGTATGGAATAATGTTTTCGCTTAGAATTAAAGCGAGCTGTTTAAATGTATCGGCGCTTGTGATTGACTATCGTTAAATTTTATTTTTATTTATAATTTTAATTTCTTTTATGAAGAGGGAAATAATTATTTTACTTTATTTTTAAAATTACTATTGAAAATTTGAAAAGAATAATGTTAGAGAGCCTACTTTTTATGTCTAGTTTCATTGCCTACTCGGGTGTATCAGTACACGACAACTTTTAACATGTAAATAGAATTGGTAAACGGGTCGTTAGCATGCAGGTTGGCTCGTTTAACCAATATACGGTTCGGGTTAGGTTCAATGAAATTTTGGCCCGTTCATGAAATTTTGGTGCACCTAACCCGATTTGTTTAACTCGCAAGTTTATACAGGTTGACTCGCATAACCCGTGGGCTGGCCCGCTAACTTGATCATATTAAGAAAAATATTTATATTTTATATAAATAACTATATAATATTAAAAAAATATCTTTATATATATAAATTTTTAATAAACAATCTTTCCATGGTATCATGTATATCATTTAAAAATTAACTATTAAAATAATAATTTAATTATGAATCGCCAAAATAATAAAATTAAATTATTAAACTTAATTTAATGATGAAATGAATTTAAATAGTATTATGATAAAATTAATTATTATTTAATATATATATATATATAATATATTACTCCCTCCGTCCCATAATACTTGCAACATTAGGGTTGGGAGCACTATTCATCGACTAATTTTATTTTACATGATGTGATTTATGTATAAAATAAAATATAGTCAAGTGAGATCTTGTTTTATTCGTTTTTGTGTCTATTTTATAAATATAAAATTACCATAATATTTAGTCGTGTATAATTAAATATATTTACCGTTAAAGTTATGCATTGGCAAATGTGTCAAAAGCAAATTTTGCAACATTAATGGCACGGAAGTAGTAGTTTTTGTTTTTATTTTAGAAATAAAAAATAATAATTGCCCGAGGGCCGGCCTATTTAACCCACAACCCAAGCTGACTGAGTTAGGATTTAGCAAAAATTAGTCAGGACCATAATAAATAATTCCAAGAATGACTCTTTCTTTTTCTCAATAAATGTTTTTCTAGAGTTGATGTAGATGACACCACAGTTGCTGACGTCGTAATTGTTAAAGTTGTTGGCTCTTTGACTGTCATCGTTGGCTCTTTGAGTGTTATTTTTACTGGGTACACCATGTTAGCGTTTGCAAATTCTGATGGACTATTACAATGTCAATTTATAATCTGAAAAGGTGCTTTTTCAGCCTTCAACTTTTTGCTCTTGAGCAGAGTATCGTTTTTGAATTTCTTTCAATTAAGCATGAGCTGCTCATACTCATCTTTTTTATGTTTCAACTGAAGCTTTAATAATTCCATTACTGTTTTCATTCAACTATAACTGTATCAGGAATGAAGTTATTGGAATATTTAATTTTTTTTCAAACTCTATCAGATAAAAGAGTTCCCTGTCAGCGAACTAGACGTCTTTGAATTAATTCTATTTTCATACCAAAGGCTACAAAACCTATAAGATAAGAATCATCAGTTTGAAGAGTCAACTCTTTTTTGTAAAAGATCAAATCACCACTTGCGAATCGTTTGATAGATCGATGGATTATCTCGAGCGGATGCAACGTGGCCCTTAGTTTGAAAAGGAGTATTGTTGGATGCCAAACCCTATACCAGGTTGGTAATATAAGAGGATAATGTCTTGTATATTCATTATTTTGAGATCCATTAGTATGAGATCTTTTCGGTGGTGGTACACTAGGACAACTCCGTGTGGGCTTGTCCTAAACCAAAGTGAGTAATTTCATATTAATATGGGAGTTGAGTGAGGAGGGACCAAGGGCGAAACACATATCTCCTAAATTCTTCTGCATTCACGAGTTTCGAAAATCCAAAATACTTAATGAGAAGCAAAATTGATCTTCAAACAACCCAGCTTATTTATTAACGAATATATTATTCTATTATTACTGTCAACTTTCAAAAAAAAAAATTGCTTCTTTATATTAGAAATTTTGGGGTGTTCAATTTAATATCATATTGGTAATACAAGGAAATAATATCTTACATATAAAATGTCCAAAGAACTTTATTACTATAAGGCATTTTGTGTGGTGGTACTTAGAAATAAATCGGTGCAGACTTGATCCTTACCCAAAATCGATAATATCATACTAATATTAGAGTTAAGGAGCGGCTCTAAAGGGTTGGTTATTCTCATTTGAGGGATTTCATAATATTTGAATTCAACTGTATTTCTTCTCTGATCAAATTTTTATCCCATTAATTTTCTTTTATCTAAGAATTATAACGAGCCAATCCAACAATAAAAATTCAAAAAAGTAATATTAGGAAGTTGGATTTCCCACTCAACTTTTAGATGGTAAGAATATATATATATATATATATATATATATAAATTAGTACAACGTAGAAATCACAAGCAAACATTAATTGCTATTAATTCTTCTAAACAATTGTAAAACTATTTGTCTATAAATATTTGTCTCAAAATAGACATCCACACAACTTCATATCAAACTGAATAAAAAAATTGATGTATTAAGAAGCACTTAAAACTACCATCCAATAGACTAATAACTACTTACAACCTCAAAAACCCCTATATATACAAACTTCACAAATTCTTAAACAAGACACCACAAAAAAAACATCAAGAGAAACACATTAAAAAAAAGTGGATTTCTCGAACATGAAGTCAATGAAATCACTAATACTGTATTTCGCATTAATAATCTTGGTGGTGGCAGCCCAGATAGAGATGAGTTCATCTGAACTTACAATTAACTCACATGGTTTCTGGGAAAATCGAAAGTTAGCGGAACAATATAAACCCATCGAAGTTAACCCACACAAACGTGGTTGCTCTGAAATCAATCGTTGTCGTACCGAATAAAAATTGTTAATATTTCTTTTTATATTATGTATGGAATATGTTTTCGCTTAAAATTAAAGCGAGTTGTTTAGATGTATCGGCGCTTGTGATTAACTATTGTTAAATTTTATTTTTATTTATAATTTTAACTTCTTTTATAAAGAGGGAAATAATTATTTTACTTTGTTTTTAAATTATTATTGGAAATTTGAAAAGAATAATGTTAGAGAGACTACTTTTTGTGTGTAGTATCATTGTCTACTTGGGTGTAACAGTATATGACAACTCTTATCATGTAAATAGAATTGGTAAACGGGTCATTAGCATGCAGGTTGGCTCGTTTAATCAGTATGCGGGTTGGGTTAGGGTCAATGAAATTTTGGCCTGTCATGAAGTTTTGGTCCACCTAACTCGATTCATTTAACTCGTACGTTTATACAGGTCGACCCGCATAACCCGTGAGTTGGCCTCCTAACTCATCCTGTTAAGAAAAATATTTATATTTTATATAAGTAACTATATAATTTTAAAAAATATCTTTATATTTATATAAATTTTTAATAAACAATCTTTCCATAGTATCATGTATATCATTTAAAAATTAAAAATTAAAGTAATAATTTAATTATGAATCACCAAAATAATAAAATTTAATTATTAAACTTTAATTTAGTGATGAAATTAATTTAAATAGTATTAATATAAAATTATGGGATGATTTCAATTTTAGCCATTTCAAACGTTTAATTAAGTTAATAGGGTATTCCAACTTTATTTTAAGTTTTTTAATTTTTGAAAGTTTGGAATTTTATTGGAAATGTTTACTTATGCATTTTTATTCTTCAGTACTATATGGACTGTCACATCATTTGTATTCTTAAAATCCAAAGGATTTTTAGAACCGGTGAAATCTTAAATATCATCAACCTTTTGTTGAAGACTAGTTTTAGATTTTGTAATAGCTGCAATACCACATAATATGATGTTAAAACTACAAATATTATTTTTTAGATTCTCTATGTAGTGCTCAATTTGGATTCAAACCCCTTGAACTCTTTGTTTTAAATATGGTGAGCTGAACTTATAAAATCTTAAACTTATGCTATCTGAATTTTTCACAAATGATACATGACTTTTTACGAAATCATTATCAATTATAAACTCCATGTCTATTCTCTTTTGGTTGATAATGTTAAACCAAAACAATTTATCTTGAATTTTGACTAAAAAAAATTTTACATGTAACATTATATTTTCAGCCGTGTTATTTGCAATTTTTACTTTAATTAGATTAGAAAGTTTAATCCAGTTAAGTTGTATAGTTTGATCAACAAAACTAGTTGTTGCACCAAAATCTACATGAGTGAGGATTCTAGGTTTATTTTTGGTATTCAGAATCTGAATTTGTATGAAGATAGCATTCTTATTCGCTTTCTCCATTTACAGTAATTGTAAATTTCAGATTTTGACTCATTCACTGAAGAAGAGGAAAAATCTTCTTTGATTGATTCCAAATTTAAAGAGTAAGCAAACTTAAGAGGTTTTTCTTTCTCTTTATATTTGCGGTTGTTTTTCTTAGGACATTCACCAAAATAATAGTCTAAATTTTTACCGAGTAAACATTTACATTCTGATTTAGGTTTACCCTTAGGGCGGACTTCTGTTCTAGAATCATGTTCAGAGAATTTTTGTTTCTCTCTAAAGGAGTATCAATTTTCTCTTATGGTAAAATTTATCAAACTTCTTTTTAGAAAACTCTCTTTTAAAAAAAATTAAAAAAATTAGAAAACTTTTTTACAACCGTTGTACTGTGGTAAATATTCCTTTCTAACTTAAACTATTTTTTTCAATTTTTTAAAATCAATATTGATGGCATTTAAATGATTTATAATATTAGATTAATGTGAAATGCATAGAAATAAAATTAACTTATATAATTATTTAAAATATATCATATAAATATTATGTATTGATATAAGAAAATCAATCTCATATAAAGTATCTATATATACTAAATGAAAATGAATCATGTTCCAAATAGATTGTTCAAATTTTTATACGAAAAGTAAATTAATAATAATAAATCATTACAAAAAAGTGATTAAATTGAGTATATGTTATTTGGTGAAATAATATTCTTTCTTAATGTAATGTTTGGTGTTTTAATTTGGCACCATTGCTCATACTAAATAGGTAGTAATGATACATTTTATTTTGATTTTTATTAATTTGTAATATTATTATAATATTTATTTATTTATTTATTTTGTTGACCAACTTCTGAAAATCAACTTATTTATCTTTTATGATGAACAATATTAATAAAAGAAATACAGGTATTTTAGAAATTTTAAAAACTTTATTCTCAAAAATAATTTTAAAGAAAAAAATTATTTTTTTTAGAAATAAAAAATTATGTTACTGTTTGTACCAATTGACGAAAAAGTTAAAAAGTGTGATTTTTTAAATAAAAATAGAATCGAGGTTTTTTTTTTCCTGATAATATTGAAAACTTGCCGTGGGTGTAAATAAGGTCGGAATTTTGGTCATTTCTAAAATAAAAAGTTAGATACTACATAATTATTCAATTGATTATTGTGTTACTGTGCTTTTGCTAAAGCATAATTTCAGTGAAATAGTAACTGGATTTGGATTGTGCTATTTTTGTCAAGATGGAGTGATAAGTTTGGTGCTTTAATCTAAGAGCAATCAATAATAACACAAATATTTCACAGCTGATTTGACACTACAACAGAGTTTTAAGTTTCAATTCCACAAACAAGTTGAGAACACAGCACACACTTCTCTGTCACCAACTCCACAGAACAACCTTGAAAAAGATTAGATTCATAACAATTCCTTAAAAATTCCAGATCCAGATCATTTGTCAGACAAGAAGATACGGCTGGCATGATCATACACTCTCTCTTTCCAACTCAAACTTGGTATTTTATAATCTCCAACCAAAAGCAAATTAAACAAAATGCTTCTGTTTTAACTTATAACTTTAAGTTGAGAAGAAAAGAAGTAAATGTCATTTTAGGAAGCTAGTATTTCTAAGAGCTTTTGAGAGATCTCAAAGTCTTCTAATTAACAATACATCACTAATGTCAGCTTTCAGCTTTCATAACTCAGTCTATCCAACCAAGCTCTAAAGTAATCGCGTATGCAAACCATTTAAAGATTAATGGTATGTGATGAAAATTAAGTAGAACAGTTGAAGCAAGCTACAACAATGTTTTCGATCAATTGGATGTATAGGTTTGATGAGAAAACAGAACAGATGAGAGTTTCAAGAATTGCAAGCAAGCTATACAATGAAATATCTCTAATAGATGAATATTACTAATCACTTGAAAAGTAAAACAAATTCCATACCTTGAAATGATTAATTCCTCGCCTGTAACGCCTCATTTGAAATCAAATCCTTAAGAGGTGAATCAGCGTCGAAAAATGCTGATTTTTTCAGTATGAAATCAATGGAAAGAACAGAAAGTTGAGATATGATCAATGTGGTATTGTAACACGATGCAGAGCAGAAGAAATGGCAATAGCAGATTTACTTAATCTATATAGCGAAATGTGGAAAGCATTCATATGCAGACTGCATAGCACACGACGTATGTTTCTATTATGCAAGAAGCAAGCAAAGTTTAAGACCTAAGAGGAGTTCTATTTTCATAAACACCAGAAAGATGATGCTCATTTCCGGTCTCAGAACATAGAGAACAGCGAAGAGACTGTATATGCAGAAAAAGAACAGTAAATAGATTGTATGTGTAGAACAATTAGTCCTAAAACATATATATAAGCAAGCACATCAATCATTATCATTGAAGATGATCAACTACATCGACCCCTCATGTATATGAACAAACAGCAGAATGATATCAACTAGGAATAACCAACTTCCCATTGCAAACCGTCAACTAGAGCAGAGCCCTCACATAAATCGGTTACTAGATTTAGTGTCTTAAATCAATTTCTACAAGCATAGCAACACTATTGAAGCAGAAATTTGCAGACAAAGTTAAGCACCAATAGAGAAACTATCAGTTCTCTATTAGTTCATATACAGAGCATGATGTTTACTACCATTATACAGGTCGTCAAACATGGAAACTAAAGTAAACAACAAAAGGATTCAACTTGTAGCAGAATCACGCAAATCAGCAGTCAAAAATCGATAGCACAAGATATGAAATGGTATCTTCAGCTTCAACTTGTAACATTTCGTGTAAGAGAAGTACACAATCAAACCAACAATACACCAACAAGATTATAGGGAAAAAATACCAATCAACCATTACTAATTTACAAATACATCCCAAGAACAGAAACGAAGATCACCTATACTCAGAAATCAAATCAATCAACCATATGTACCCTGCCATATCCACTCATTTAACCAATTACAAATTATCAAACAATAATGAACTAAAAAAACCCCTCAGTTTAAGTACTCTCTTCCTCATCATCCAAGAATAACTTCTAATCAACCCCAAACCATGGTGAATTCAGCTATCTTAAAAAAACAAAAGAATTAGATCATATCATCAAAATAAATTAAATTAAACTAAATCTAAACAAAACCTAAAACATCAAAAAGTAAGGTTTCAAGTAGATCAAGTTTCATATCTGTCTTTGATCATCAAAAGTTGCCTCCTCTTGAAAACCAAGAACCCAACAACGCAGACTTGCATTATAGCTGCAATGCCGGTAAACAGCAGCCCAATCTTCTTCCCTGTGTTTAGCTTCCTTTCGTGCCGCGGCGGTGGATGCGGTGGTGGGTGCCTCTTTCTTCTATGTGTATGTGCATTGTGCACAGTACGAGGTGACGGTGGAGGCGGAGGAGTCACTGTCTGTGTCAAATCTGGAGGTGGGGGTGATGGGGGAGGTGGAGTAGTGTATGGCGGCGGTGGCAGCGCTGGAGTTAGCGGTGGAGGAGGAGGCGGTGGAGGTGGAGGAGGAGGAGGCGGCGGTGGAGGAGTTGTATTAACTTCATCTGCTGAAATTGACTTCAAAAGAATCGCATGAATTGCAAGAATAGAACATATAGAAATCAAGATTGGCGGTGATAGAGACGGTTCCATCAAACAATCACTATCACAACAATTAAAAAGAAAACTCAAAGTTCGATTCTTTTCCTTTTCTGGTTCTATTCAGATTGAAGAACAACTAGGGTTTGGTCATCTGAGTGGGTTTTCGAATCTGGGTGTGATTGATTCCTTCACTCCCTGCAAATTCGACCAAAAGGGTCAACTGGGTCAATCTCAAAATCCAAGATTTCTCCTTCGGTTTCCAAAAAACAAAATCTTGTCTCAATTCTAGGGTTAGGGTAAAAAAGATGGGATTTTTTTGGGGTTTTGCTTTCAATAATGGTTTTATGAATCTGAGGAACTTGTGAAATTTCTTTCCTTTTGAGAAGTATCAAGGAAAATGGATCACATCACATGGAATTCAATCCAAACTCCTTGATTTCTCATAGAAAAGAAAATTTTAAAAAAATGTCACAATGTTGGCTAGGTCACAAGTTTAGGGAAAATTCATAATTGAAATATTGGATGCTATATTTAGAGAAATTGGTCAAATGGGTTGGTTTGGAAATTTGCATAAAAATTTTCATGATTGATTATGGTATGGTGTGTGATTCAACAAAGGGTCCCAAAGTTTTGGTCTTGATTTTCATTTTCTTGCTTAGAAAAAATAAAGATGACAAAATAAAAAAAGAATATATATGATATGACTATGTCTACTATAGAGAGAAAAAGAGAGTTGAGGACATGTTTTGTTTTGGTAGGTTTTATTTTATTTGGGTTTGTTGTGGATTGATTGGATCATGTTTAGTGGGGCCTAAGCCCAAAATAATAATAGGTCTCTTCATTTAAGAGAGACTATATTTCATTTTCATATGATCTAATGACATTTTTATGTTGATTTGATATTGAATTTGGTGGTGGTAGGTGGTGAAATTAGTCAAATTGAGCATGATATTTGTGAAATAATTATAGTTTTATATTCTCATAAGAGGTCTTCTCAATAATGTTGAGTGGTTGGTTTTACAGAAGAATTGAGTACTGTTTGGAAGTTGAGATTTTTGTAATCCTAATAAGTGTATGTGGAGGGGTAGATCATTATAAAATTGTGAGTTTTTTTATATTAGTGTTTGTTTGTGTTGTAGTAATATTTCATAAAAATTAATGTTTGATAATTATTTTTTAAATAATTAAATATTTTAAATATTGGTATGAAAATGTTATTTTAATGATTTTTTTAAAATATTTTTTTTATCAAGTGGTTGGTTCTCGACTTCACATCAATTCATAAAAATTTGTAATTTGAGTAATTTTAAATAGGTTATAAAATTAATTGTTATAATAGCCATAGAAATAGATGCATAAATAACAATTTAAATAGTTAGTAAATTGTAAAAAATTATAATTATTTAATTTATACTTACTAATATAAAATATAAAATGTTTTTAAAAATTAAAATAACAATGTTAATAGTATTCCGATAAAATCATTCAAAATAATATTTAAACACATTAAAAAATATTTTTATAAAATATTATTCAAACCCAAATTCAGAATAAAATTTTTGTATCATATTTAAATATTCATTCGAAGTTGAACTTTTTGTAGTGGTGATACATATCTAAGTTTCAATGTACAAATTATTTTTTTTAAAAAAACAAAAACGAAAGTGCTTTTTAAATTATGAAATTGATGGTCAAAAATGTAAGAAAGAAAAATTAGATATATTTTTTTTATATAAAAATTAGATATTATTAATAATTAATAGAAATGAAAGATTCATGAATCTCCAAGAAGAGGCCAATTATGTGATTCATGTACTGAGAATAAATTGAAAAGTCAACATTTACAATCTCTCAAAGGCCATGTCAATTTCTCCTTTTTATTCCATGTTCACACAAAACAGGAGTCCAACATGATGTAATTTTCCTCGTGACTGCAATAATTTTTCATTTTATTTTATTTAATGTTTGATGGAAACGACAACGGTAAAAATATATATAAATAAATAGATCACTATTATCAATTTTCAATTTTAAAATTTGATTTATTAGTAAAAACTATTTTCATATTAAAATTTTATAAACTACTTTTTCTGGAATGGGGGTTTTAAAAAAAAAAACATTAAAATAATCATATTAGATAATATTTGTTAATAAAAATAATACAGAAAATTAAATCCTTACAAATTTATTAAGCAATATCTATTTATAGTTTATTTTATTACCTGAATTTTTTTTTTTTTTAAATCGACAGTTAAAAAATTTTATTTGATATAATAATTTATAATTATATTTTAATATTTTAATTTAGCAAAAATATTTAATCAATTTTTATTATTTTTTAAGTCACTTTCGGAATTTACCACAAGATTAGTGAAAAGTGATTTTCTTTATAATTTTTTTTTAATAATAATTTGAACCGAAAAAATATTTGTTTATAAAAAACCACATTTTTTTATATGAAAATATCAAATAAATAAAAATCATTTTCTAAACCCATGATTAGCCTCAATGATTACCCACCGACATGAAGTTTACTCCTTATGAGATGGATTATGGTATTAGAATGACAATTATATCTTTACTTGCTATACTAAATTAGCAATATACAAACCACCAAATAAATTCATATGAAACTTTAAAAAATTGGATGATTTAATCACATTTGATTGGTATGCGAGAAATCAGTTATATAGTAAAGTTGTCATAAATTTGAATTCCATGGTTGGAAAAGTTGTCAAATAATGAAAATCACAGGTATCATCATATCATATCATACTCATCAGTTTCTGCATGCAAAAAGAAGAATAAATAATACATGAAGATGCTCCATGGGAGAGAGAAATTCAAATATTCTTTCCAGAGAAAAGTGAGGATGTTTTTGGCTTCATTCATGATGGGATGCCTTCATAATATCCTTCATTTATAATATATATATATATATATATATATATATAAACTAATAAATAAGTGAAGGATATAAAATGGCATCTAGAATCTAGACAAACCAATCTAGCCCTCCATTGCTCTTGTCCCATCATGTTCCAGTTGATTCTATGTAGATACATTAGGAGATTCATAATTAGCAATATAAATAAATAAATAAATAAATAAATAAATATATGATTGGTTATTGGTTGATTTGAAATTTTTAAATAAATAAATAAATAATTTTTAAATTTTTAAAAATTAAAATTTTAAAATATAATTCAAATAATTAATATATATTTTTATAATTTTATGAATATTTTGTTCTACTAAAATAGAGTACAAAATTCAAATTTTTTTTTACAGATTTTATGAAGTTTTTTTAAAATAATAATAATAAACATATAAAGTTGCAAATAGATGATAAGTTGATTATTTTTCTATTTATTAAAATTTAATTTTTAAAATTTAATAAAATTAAAATACATATTTGGTATTTCATTATCTTAAATATTAAGTTAAAAAACTTAATATATTTATAATATATATAATTATTCATAAAATCATTTTTATTTTTGAGTTGATTTCTACGGTCTAGTGTAACATACTAATATTATTGTTGGGTCTAATTTGGTAGCAAGCTTTAATCCTTTTGTGTATAGGTACTATCTCCTTAATTTAGGTTCAATTCAGAGAATTTAGGAAAAATATTGAAAGTAATTGGATACATGTTGTTTAAGATGTTCCGAAGCAGCTTCCTATTGTTCGTTTTAGATGAGGATCAAATCTGTACAATTTTATTTTTGATATCACTATCAAAACACCTCTTACGATTAGATTTCTCTAAATGCTATTAATTTTTTTTTTGGTTTACCACCCCAGCACCATTATCTATTAATGATTCCATAATTCTTAGTTATTACAAAATCTAACCGAATGAATAAGGATTCAGTCTGAAATCTAACGAAATGGATAAGGATTCTATTTCGATCTCACTCGCATGTAAAAAATGTTAATATTTAGCACGTTTTGTTGTGTTAGTCAATTTTCAGTTTTTAGTAACAGCTTTTAAATTTGATTTGTTCAAAGTTTTCTTTCCAGATTCTTAGCAGATACTAGCTACTGTTTAGGAGTTGTTATCTTAGTTTGCTATATATAGCTGTCAACATTTATGTTAATAGTGTCGATAATAAAGAGTTTTTTCCTTCTTTTTGTTGTCTCTGTTTATATGTATATATATATTGTTAAGTTTCAAGCTAACAGTGGTATCAGAGCTGGGTATAGGGAAACACATTTGAAATACTATTTTTGGGAAATACGTGAGGAATTTGAGCGAAACACAGTCACTTGAGAGTTATTGGAGTGAAACACATGAGGTACAAATCTCATCTCATGGTTTGACAAATCTCAGAATGATAGGTTTCAACAACCAGTCATTCCCATATTTGACGGCCATTATGATCATTGGAGTCTCTTAATGGAGAATTTCTTCAGGTCCAAAGAATTTTGGAAAGTGATTGAAGAAGGATATAAAGAACCAGCCGAAGGAGAACAGCTAACTAATGTTCAGAAGGCAGAGAGAGAAGTGTTGAAATTGAAAGATTTCAAAGAAAAAAACTATCTTTTTCAATCAATTGATCGGTCTATTTTGGAGACTATTCTTTGCAAAGATATCTCCAAACAGATTTAGGATTTCATGAAGACAAAGTATCAAGGAACTGCCAAAGCAAAAAGAGCACAACTGCAAGCTCTGAGGGCGGACTTTGAGACGTTGAAGATGAAGACGGGAGAGTCTGTGTCTGACTATTTCTCAAGAACTATGAATATAGCAAATAAGATGCGGACTCACGGTGAGGGGTTGAATGATGTCACCATCATTGAGAAGATACTGCGCTCAATGACCTCAAAATTCAATTATGTCGTCTGCTCGATAGAAGAATCCAAAGACATCGATCATTTATCAATTGATGAATTGCAAAGTTCACTTTTGATTCATGAGTAGAAAATGGATCGACAAAATAAGCAGGAGAATGAAGAACATGCATTACAAGCCTCATTAAGTAATCAATCTTCAACTTCTAGAGGAGGAGGTCGAGGAAGAGGAAGAGGCAGAGGTAGTAATGGTGGAGGTAGACATTCCAATCAGAGATCTGAAGATCATTCTTCCAACTCTCAAGAAAGAGGCAATGACAATAATCATTCAACTCAATCAAAGCCCAAGTCAGTAGACAAATCAAAAATTGAATGCTACAGATGCCACAGGTATGGACATTACAAATCTGAATGTCGTACTAAAGATATTGGAAACCAATCCAATTTTGCAGAAAAGGATGAAGAAATATCTTTATTACTAGCATATCAAGTGGAGGAGCAAAGGAATGGCGAGTCTCACAAAAATCTGTGGTATCTAGATACGAGGTGTAGCAATCATATGAGCGGAAATAAATCGTCTTTCAAAACACTTGATGAATCATTCCGAGACTCTGTGAAGTTTGGAGACAACTCAAAAGTTTCAGTTATGGGTAAAGGGCAGGTAGCGATTGAAACCAAAATGAATATTTCTCAAACTATATCTAATGTGTTGTATGTTCCAGATTTAAAAACAAATCTTTTAAGTCTGGGTCAGTTGCAAGAAAAGGGATATGAAATCATAATCAGAGATGGAGTCTGCAGAATCCAAGATGATAAGTTGGGCCTAATTGCTCAAGTGAGAATGATAGCTAACAGAATGTTCCCGCTGTATCACAACAACATTCAACAATCAAGCTTGCTGGTGAGACATGATGATGAAGCTTGGTTATGGCATTCTCGCTTCGGACATCTCAACTTTGGTGGTTTGAAGACACTGCATCAAAAGAATATGGTGGATGGTCTCCGTCTCATTACACCTCCTTCTAAAGTTTGTGAACACTGTGTCATTAGCAAGCAACATCATAACCCATTCCCAAAAGGAAAAGCAACGAAAGCTAGAACTACATTGGAGCTTGTCTACTTGGACGTATGTGGACCGATAACTCCATCCTCAAATGGAGGTAGAAAGTATGTGATTACCTTTATTGACGATTTTTCTCGAAAAGTTTGGGTGTACTTTTTGCAGGAGAAATCAAAAGCATTTGAAGCTTTTAAAAGTTTTAAAGCATCTGTTGAAAAAGAATCTGGCAATTTAATAAAAATATTGTGGACAGATCGTGGGGGTGAATTCAACTCACATGAATTTGCAAATTTTTGTAACCTTCATGGAATAAAAAGACTTGCAGCAGCGTATTCGCCCCAGCAAAATGGAGTCTATGAGAGGAAGAATCGAACAATTATGAACATGGTTCGAAGTCTACTGACAAGTAGTGGTGTTCCAAAATACTTTTGGCCATAAGTTGTTAACTGGAGCGTTCATATTCTCAATAGAAGTCCAACATTCGCAGTACAAAACTTGGCTCCTGAAGAGGTCTAGAATGGGCAAAGACCAACCGTTGATCACTTCAAGAAAATTTTGATAAATTGCGATGTGGTTGTTGATGAGAAAGAGTTCAGGTCTTGGAACAATACTGTTATCAGAGAACAAGCTTCAATCAATTTTGAAGGAGAAGAAGATGACCAGGATGCCTCTACAGGGGATCAAAATATCAACATTGAAGATTCTGAAACCATACGTGAAGGAGATGCACCAAATGAAACTTCAGAATCTCATCCTCAACGTATTCGAAGAAGGCCAATGTGGATGTCAGATTTTGAGGTAACAGGAATTAATCAATCTGAAGATACTCTCACTCGTTTGGCTTTATTTTCAGATTATGAGCCTGTGATCTTTGAGAATACTGTCAAAGATGCAAAATGGAAAAAAGGCCATGGATGAAGAGATATCATCCATTGAAAAGAATGATACTTGGGTACTTACTGATCTTCCAAAGGGGCATAAGAAGATTGGTGTAAAATAGGTTTATAAAACCAAGTTGAAGAAGAATGGAGAGGTTGATCGCTACAAAGTGAGATTGGTGGCGAAAGGCTATAAGCAAGAGTTCGGTGTAGATTACAAGAAAGTCTTTGCTCCAGTTGTAAGGCTTGATACAATTCGAATGGTTATCGCTTTAGCTGCTCAGAACTCTTGGCCTATCTACCAGTTGGATGTGATGTCGGCTTTTCTCCAGGGAGAATTACAGGAACAGGTATTTATTGACCAACCTCCCGGATATGTTAAAATTGGTGAATAACATAAGGTTTACAAATTAGAAAAAGCTTTATACGGACTTAAGCAAGCACCTAAAGCTTGGTACAGTCGTATAGATGCATATTTTAAACTGGAAGGTTTTCAAAAGTTTTCATATGAGCATACTTTATATACAAAGTGTGAAGGTGGAGGAAAATTGTTGATTGTCTGTCTACATGTAGATGATCTTATATATACAGGGACTTGCAAAATTATGTTTGAGAAGTTTAAAAGATCAATGATGCTTAAGTTTGATATGTCTGATCTTGGTATGTTACACTATTTTCTTGGCATAGAAATTATCCAATCTACAGATGGAATTTTCTTTTGTCAAAAGAAGTATATCAAGGAGGTTTTAGAGAGGTTTCAGATGAAAGGATACAATCCAGTTCTCACACCATCTGATATTGGGTTGAAGCTCACTAAAGATTTGGAAGGCAAGAAGATATGTGGAACACTTTTCAAACAAATTGTTGGAAGTTTGATGTACTTGACAGCATCAAGGCCAGCATAATGTATGCTGTTAGTCGTATTAGTAGATATATGGAATCTCTAACAGAGTTACATCTTTTGGCTGCGAAGAGAATCCTTCGATACTTAAAAGGTACCTCTGATTTTGGTTTGTTCTACAGCAGGGGAGGAAAATCAGAATTAGTTGGATTCACTAATAGTGATTATGCTGGAGACTTAGACGATCGAAAAAGCACTTCTGGCTATATCTTTATGTTCAGTTCTGGAGCAGTATCATGGTCATCAAAAAAGCAACCAATTGTCACTTTGTCAATAACAGAAGCAGAATTTGTAGCAGCAACTTTTTGTGCATCTCAAGCAATTTGGTTAAGAAATATTCTTACTAAGTTGGATCATTTGCAGCAGGGAGCAACTACCATTTTTTGTGATAACAATTCCGCAATAAAGTTATCCAAAAATCCAATCATGCATGGAAGAAGCAAACATATTGATGTGAAGTTTCATTTTCTGAGAGATTTGACTAGCAATGGGGTGATGATCACTAATTTTGAAAAACTGAGAAGAATGCTCGGAGTTTGTTCGATGGAAGGCCACGGGAAATATTAAAGTGGATATTTGATAACATCAGTTTAAGGGAGAGAATATTAATATTTATCCGTGTTAGTCAAATTTCAGTTTTTAGTAACAGCTTTTGAATTTGATTTGTTCAAAAATTTCTTTTCTGATTCTTACAAGATATTGGCCATTATTTAGGAGTTGTTATATATAGCTGTGAACATGAATAGTATCGATGATAAAGAGTTTTTTCTTCTTTTTGTTGTCTCTGTTTTTATATATATCAGCAGATATGTATATATTTGATTAAGTTTCAAGCTAACAACCTTTGGCCTCAAGATAAGGTGTCCTAGGCGAACCAATTATTAGGTTGAAGGCAGTAAAGTGTATGGGTTCGTGAGAGATGACACTAGGATACATCTTATAACAAAGAGACTATGATTCTGATCTCCAGCAACCATCATATATATGTTTCTATGCTTCTTGTTCCATTATTTCATGCTCCACTACTCACACACATTTAATATAACCTATACTATATACTTCATTTTCACTCCTCCATGTGATCATCATCACTATATGCTCTATCTTACGGATATGTTGGAATTGTAGAGACAAAAATGGGCCATGCTATCAACCTCCAAAATTATTATACCTTTTAACAAAATAATAATAATTATTATTTTCCATTTTCCCATCTATTTTTTTTTAATTTCAATTTCGAAATAAATATTCTAAATAACTTACTTTAAAAAAATCGCATGCAGATATGTCATGGTGAGGTTCAGAATCCATGAAATGAAAATAAAATCTTCATATCAAAAGAATTGTTTAGAAATATGCATTGGAACTTGAGGATTGTTTTGTTGTCTTTCACGGATTATTATTATTTTTTAATTATTTTGTTTTAGAGGATAAAATTCAGATGAACTGGTTATGTCACGCGAGGTTGTTCATGGCCTCATTCACATGTAAATATTTTCATTAACAAATTTTAAATTAAAAAAAAAAAAGTCAAAGCATTAATGATGAAAGAAAAAACAAAAATATCAGTACTACTTTATATAAAATATATATTTTAAAAAAAAAAAAAACAACAAAAACTAGACCTGCAAAACCCTAAACTTCATATATCTAACCACCTATATAGACTTCTGAAAACCCTAATCTTCAATCTATTAATAATATTTTGTACTTTGTGAATTATTTTTTAAAGTTAATTGAATTTTAATTTAATGGTGATTGAGATTTATCAATGACAATGACTCTGTGCTTGAAGTAACTTGTAGTACTGCAAATTTCTGACTTGTCTTGGTTGATTAAATTGAGTTATCTGATCTGATGATACCAGGTCGGTTAATTAATTTTATTGTTATTTTTATTTTGTTTTTTTCGATATATGGTTATGTGATGTAATTAATTCGAATTTAACATTTTTTATTATTTTTTTCAAATTTGTTTTGTATTCTCTGCAATGCAATATCCAATGCAGCCTGCTAATCTCAGACTGGAGATATTCTCTTCACTTTTGCATTGATATTTGAGCAGTACGAAATACTAAATGCAAAATAATTATTTAATTAATAACTTATGTGTAGATTATATTTATTCAACTAAATGAAAATATAAAAAATTATTTAAAATTTTTAAACATTTAAGATTAATATCACTATTGTACAATATATTTAAATTTACATTATTTTAAGAAGTATGAGTTAAATAATATAAATTTCGATTATTTAAATTGAAATATATTTTAAAAATATAACTTGTAATAAATTAATAAAAGCATAATTCACTCATTTTCAAAATTCTATTAATAATTTTAAAATAAAATTGAAAAGTTTAAAAGTGAAAACGAAGGGAAAAGAAACTTTTATAAAACACCTTTGAATAAAGTGAAATATTATTATTATTTTTTATTTATTTTTCATATTATTGTGAGACAAAAGCAGAGACTTGACTCGAAAATGTACGGAGAGAGGACATACATAGAGATATAGATAAACACAGAACAAATGACAAAACCATCAAAACAGTTTTGTGTAGATATGGGAGCGTGAGAATCACGTGACATCAATAGATGTGTAATTAAGGCACGCAAATTTAGACACAAAGCGAGAGAGAGAGAGTGTTTGTTTGCTTGGATTCTCTGTTTCTGTCTTCTGTAGACTTCTGTCTCTTGTCATGCAAACTTAGTCAAACTCTTCTTTGACTTTGCTTTTATTTATATATATATATAATGTTATTATGTTCACATGCATACATAGACACCAGCCAACAAGTCTATATATATCGAAGGTAATGTCAAGTATGAGAGTTTTGTTGTGCTTTGTACAATTTAGGTCCAGTGTTAACCAGCCACGTAGAATAAAATGAAACCAAAATTGATAGAAATTAAGGTATATACAATCATCATATTATATATATATATATATATAATACTATGACACTGTGATGGGATGGATGTGGTGTAAATATACAAAGCAATATGTGTCATGTCATATATATATATATTATATATTATATAGTATATATGGAATGGAATCAACAAGTATCTAAACTTTTTTCCACAAATCCAATTGGTATATATGTTTCTGTGGGCTATTAAAATGACACAAATAAATAAATAAAGAAAAAATATATATGTATATGATAAAAAATAAAAATAGGTTTGTGGATTGATTTGATAATAGTAGCTAGCTGGTTTGTCTGGCTGATCTAGTCTAAACAAAAAAGTGTCTTGTCCAGATACAAGAACAAGAAGAACATTTTTCAAGTTAAATATTTTTAATTTTTAATTAATTTATTTATTGTTTGCTATTCACATACATTTCATGTTTGACAAGTTATGTATTTTGTTTGGTCATCTTCTACCAAGCAATGCAAAGCAGCTTTAACTTTGTTGAGTTTACAACATCTGTGAAAGATGCAACTTCTATTTCTGACTACAAGCTAAACATATTAAAATAAAACATTATTTCTTAAAAAAAATGATTCATTTTAAAATGAAGCAGATGGCTATTGTACCAATCCACTAAACTCCGATACAAAATTTTCATATAGATATTTAATTACATCATAATTTTTAAAATGTATTTAAATTTTAAAAATACGAATTTAGCTCTTCCAATTAGGGTTTATTCAATTTCTGTTCTTTCTGAAATAATAATAATAATAATAATAATAATAATAATAATAATAATAATAATAATAATAATAATAATAAATCCTAAAAATCTAAAAATATGTAAAATTATTGATTTCATCATATCATTTAATATATATATATATATATATCCAATTTTCTACCGATACTTCAAAAACAATTCAAATTGAAATTGAAATAACAAATGCTATCAAATTAGAAACATATTCTTGCTCATAATTTCATTGTAAACAAGAAAATAAATCAACCTCCGATTAGAAATGCCATTTCAAAAGGCATAACCAAAACCTAAACAAAACATGATCATCGGCACACCCTTTCAAAATCAGGTTATGCAAATACCAATAGATCAGCATCATTCCAAAATCCTCCTAATCTTAATAACAAAATCATTAACCGATCAATAATAATCGTGTAAACCCATTTATCCTGTTCCAGATTAGCCAGTTCACTCGTTCCATAAGGCGAACATCGGAACATGATGATGAACCAACTCTAAATTAACCATCCTACCATTATCCTCCTCCTCATTACCATTATCACTAGCATAATACCCGTGCGCAAATTCACTCCCTCCAATTCCGAATTCAGTACCTTTCGGACTCTGAGGATTCGACGAGTTCCTACTAGCTGTTGCTGCCTCATCGGCCGTGTTTTCGCTCTGTCGATGGCTACCATTGTTCCACATCATATCAACTAATTCGTCCGATTTCTCCCCCGAAATTCCCAATTGAGGCTGAGACGTTGATGAGTATTCCTCTAGAGCAGGAGGCGAAACGGATTCCTTAGGTGATCGCTTTGCTAAGTCGCTGCCAATTAGGGTCGAACTTGAACATATTCGCTTCACATCATACCTAACAACATAATTAACGGTTAAAACCATAATCAATTAGAATCAACTATACCCAACCATATGACTAATGATTAAACTTTAGTCTTAGAATTAATGACGATCCATTATGTACCTAATTATATGATTCATGATTACATTTAAAATTTTAGAATCAGTTAGGATCGATTATATAAAATTATAATCTTAGAACCAGTTAGGAAAGACTATATATAAATTCATCGTGCTTCATATCGTACCTGCTAATATCAAAATTAGTCACTGCACTTGTTCCCCGAAACTTGATTGCAGCAATGTCGTATGCTTCTGCTGCTTCCTCTTGTGTACCTAAGTGAAAATTCAACCTTAATCAATCTAAAACTAATTAAATATCTAAATATTCAAATGCCAAAATTTAAATTATTCAATTCAAACTAAATTAAATATTTGATATTTCAAAAATAAAGTAAAGAGCTTGCTTACTAAATGTTCCAAGATAGAGGTCTTTGTTCCCAGCAACTCTTCCAATTCTAGCTTGCCATCTACCATGTTGATGGTGTCTATAATAAAAATTAACATAAATTAAATTTAAAAAATTAAATTTTTTTAAATTTAAATTTAAAAAATTAAATTTTTTTAAATTTAAATTTATAGCTTGGTGGGATGGCTTTAAGGACTGTACTAAGAATAAACACAAAACAATTGAATAAAAGTAATGTTGGTCTAAAATTGTCATAGTGTGAAATTGATATAAGAAAAAAATACTACAAAATAAAAAGCTGCAAATAGCAGTGAATAATGTTGAAATCTTTTTATCATTCAATTGAGAATTCAATTCAAAGTCACTTTCTGCTATATATAAATAAATAAATATTCATTACCTTGTCACACCTCTGTACACTGATGCTCCTCTTGAAAAACCACTGCTTTTCCTGTCACAACCATTGTATTTTTTCACTCACTTTTTTCCCATAAATATCTCCCCATTCAAATAAATAAATAAATAATATATATATATATATATATATATAGTTTAGTATGGTACTGTTAATTTTACCTTCTTAAGTTAGCTACAAATTCTTGTCTTGTCATGTCCTTCATCTCCTCTAATTCCTTCTCATATGTACTCAACTACACCAAAATTTAAAAAAATTTAAAAAATTAAAAAATAATTTCATACCACATAAAATCATATAACATTCAAAAGGGTATTTTTATTTTATTTATATAAATGAATTTTAGAGAGGAAAAAATTACAGGAAAATTGATGTGAGTGGTAGGGCCCCAATATTTCAAAGCAGCAAGGTCATAAGCTCTAGCTGCTTTCTCTTCCTTGTCATATCCACCTGAACAAATCATAAAAAAAAATTGCAGAAAGAATGAAGAAGAAAACACAATGCACATTAACCAATGTTGTGTTCAATTTCTTATTAATTTTACTTATATACAAAATATTTATGTCATAACCAAATCCAGAAAGATATTTGTACTTTAGTTCATAAATGTAATTGCAGTGATTTAAAAAAAAAAAAAAAGTTTTCACTTACCAAGATACACTGCAAAATTGCATTGAAGCAACCAAAAAGATCCCCAAGAGCACAAGAAACATAAATGTCATCAGTTAGTATATTCTCTTTAACTAAAATAAATTTAATAAAAAAGTTCAATTAATAAATAAATTTAAAAATTGATTAATTAAAATTAAATACCTTGTCTTCCTTTTCTAGTTTGTCCTTCTTTTCTGCAACTATTGTCCCATAAATGAGCTTCATACCTTCCTGTCCATCTATGCCTATAAATGAAATTATTTTATTTTCAATCAAATTTAAAATTTAAAAAAATTAAAAATTAAATAGATGAAAACATACCTAGTGACACCTCTATATTGAGAAGTTCTTTGACCAAAAGTATCAATAGATTTTCTTGAAACATTGTCTTTACCACCACCACCTATAGTTTTTGTAACAAGACTAGACCTTTTCCTATTATCAACCACCATTAACTCTCCATTGGAGGTAGGGCTCATGGTTAAAGAGAGTGATTGATTAGTAAATGGTGGTGTGGTTTGTCTTAACCAAGATTTGAAATTTGAGATTGAGGTCACATTCTCAAATGGGTAGATTTGGGGTTGATGAGAGTGAATTAGGGTTTGTGGTTGTTGTGGTTGGGGATGGTTTGGTGATAGGTTTACATTTATCATTGTTTGATGGGTTTGTGTGGTTTGTGATGGTTTTGGTGATGTTGGTGTGTAACAACATCCTAGAAAATCTTCCAACTTTGGTTGTTGTTGTTCTTGTTCACTTCTTGTTCTAACTAGTTCACTTTCATATGCTCTCCAATCTACACATGTCCAACAAAAGACACATCATCACAACTACATGTACATCACAGTGAAAAATCAACACAAACCCATTTCTCATCATCATTTCAAAATTCCAAAAACACCCCCACATACATATATACATACACATACATGCACATACATACATACATAAAACATGCAAAGATAGAGAAAAACCTTGAGAGGAAGAGGAAGAGGAGCCTCTAAAAGGATCAACAACAACATCACTTGAAAGAGAACCATCACTACATAAAGGCATAACAGTCACTTGATGATGTTGATGATGATGATGATGGTCATGATGACCATGATGATGAGCAGCATCAGATGAGCCTCCATGAATAAAACCTTGATGATGATGATGTTGATGATGTTCATCATCATCATCAATTCTAAAGTGGGGTGTCAAAGAAAACCCCAACCAATTACTCATTTCTTTTGTCCTCTCAATCAAAATGAAAATGAAACTCTTCAAACCTTTTTATATTCTTTGTTTTAATTTTTTTTTTATATTATATATATATATATATATTTTGGGTTCTCTCTCTCTTGAGAGCTTTATATGCAGAGGCATATCTGTATCTGTGTTTGCTAAATGTGCATTGGATTTCGTGCCCTCTCTTTCAATTTTTTCTCAGATTTTGCAGACCTGGCTATTTTTATTTTATTTTATTTTTATTTATGTTTTGTCCTGGCTTGATCTTGATAATTATTATGTAATAAATTAATATAGTATGTAGAATTATGCAAGGACATTTTTTTTTTTTTTTTGGTTTTATTAATGGACTGATTTATCTTTTGTCTTCTGAAATATAAATGTACTGCAACTTTCTTTTTCATTTTTTTCAAAGATTTATCTTAAATCTGTTTTATCTGTTTACTCAAATTTATTATTATTTTGGAGTTTAGTGCTCAGAAATATCTAGGATAATATAAATTCTGAACTGCAAAATTCATATTTAAAATTAAAGTTAGCTGTGATTGATAAATTTTGATTGAGAAGCATTAGTGTATTTCACATTAACTGATCCTTTGAAATATTTGTTAAATTAGATAATAAATTAAAATAATAAAATAGCATTTAAATGAATATTTGATAATAATAATAATAACTAGATATTAAATTAATTATTAAATATAAAATAATATAACATATATGTTTTTTAATTTTATAATAATATTTATTTAATTATATTAGTAATATTTATTTTTAATTTCTTTTATAAAATTTTAATACTATAATTATCAACAATTAAAAAATAAAATATGGATTGATTAATTTTTTTATCTCATTTAATAACTATTAAAATTAATATGAGTTTTGAATACTATTAAATATATTTTTAATACTTATAGTAGACAAATCTGAAAATGACTAACTAAAAATTTGATCGTTAATTAAAAATTTTAACCAAACATTTAAATAATAATAATAATAATAATAATAATAATAATAATAATAATAATAATAATAATAATAATAAAACAATCATCTTAGGTCGGTTATTGAATTCACAAACGAGTGCACTTAAACAAATCAGAGTAAAAGATTAATTAATGATGCTTCTTTATAAGCAATTAGGCTTTAAAGGGAATAAAGAGAACCCAATACACATAGCAAATTCGGGCCTACTTGGTTTTGTTATTTGGGCCATCAAACCCAATAATAAGATTCCACATTATTAGAAATTGGGCCTTGGGCCTTAAAATCAAACATTCAAATCATCAATGTCGAATTCAATCAACAATACAAATTTAAAACTCGAAATAAATCAAGATTGGACCAACTAGGAGTTCTACTATGGAGATCGAATTCTAATATTTAAATTCGAATATTAGTTATATTTGAGTAGCTTCAACTCCTTTAATTCAAATATAATTATAAAAATTATATAATTTTTTTTATATTATTAATATATAAAAGTTCTAATTAACTTACTAATATCAAACTCAACTAAATCAAAATGAAAATTTAATTGAAACTCGATCAGATTCGAATAAATCATAATTGGATTATTTAATTTACATTCCTAAATTTAACTCTATTAGTTTTTAATATAATAAATATATTTTAATAAAAATATATAATCACATTACACATTAAATTAAAAATATTTTTTTTTAAAAAATGAATTTTAAATTTTTAAAGAAAACTCAAACTTTTAATTTTTTATATAATATTTATCCATTTAGTCAAACTTTTAATTAATAATTTCTACTCATAATATATTTAGACATAAATTTTAAATAAATTTTACAAAAAATTTCAAATGAATATTTTTTTCCATCTTCAAATTATATCAATTCGAATACATTATAAAAATAGATACTATATTATAAAAATTTTAAACTATTTAAAAATATTCAACCCATTCTTTTTTATTCAAACTTTAGATAAATAATACCTCTAGAGACTATGAATCTATGTCATGGACAAAAAATTAAATTAATCTATATATTGCAAAAGGCATGCATGATACGTATAATCCAAACAAGATAATTTATTAGGATAGAGTAGGATAATAAAGTATTCCCCAACATATAAATAAATAAATACACATAATCAAATATTAAATTATACACTGAATCAAACAATTGTCCTACATCAAAAAAGTGGACCAACAGTATCAAAATGTGTACTCCTAAAAATCCCCAACTAAAAGTTAAATTAATTTAAACAAGCATGCATATTTAAATAATTAATTAAACCCCAAACTTCTAGATAACATATTAATTAATTAATTTTTTATTTTTAAAATAATAATGAATAGTGTGACCATGAGAGACTTTGATTAAATTATGGAGTAGGTTTACCTCTAATGGTTGATAGCCTCAGCTAATGAATGTGATTATATTATTTATAAGTTTTGGAGTTAATTGATAAAGAGAGATTTTGCAATTTTATTGGACAAAATATTTACCAACTACGTTTTTTATTTTTTTATTTTTAATGCAAGTTACACTAATTTTAAGATGTTGAGCAGGTTAGGAATAGTATGTTCAATTAATTATAGTAAGTAGGATTTTGTTGTGATATTATATGAATTATTTTAATACATGTTGATTGCAATTGGAATTAGTATTTTTTTAAGGAAAATAATTATTAAATAAAATGCTTTTTAAGTGATAATAGTTAATATAATGAATGATGAATATGAATTCCTCATCTCCTATTTTTGTTATCATAGTGGTTTATAGTGAGAATAATTTTTTTTCTTGTAATTATATAAGTTTTCAAATTTTGTCTTCAAAAAAAATTCTCTTTTTTAAAGGTCATTTATTTAAATTTTATTAGTTTAAAAATGATAAAAATATTTATATATAGGGAAAATTATATAAAATAAATCAAATAAAGTTTAAAAATTCAAAACTAAACCAATAGAAGTTTATTTCTATTATTGAGCCACTCAAACTTTGATTTTCAAAAATAGACAATCACATATGTGAAGGTCCTCTTCACAGACCACCTTCACACCTTCACAGATCAATGTAAATAATCTTCACATAATGATAAAATGGTCAATTTGGTTCATTTTTTAAAAGTAAAAGTTTGAAAGATTATTTTTGTAAAATTTTTAAAGTTGGGCTATATGATATAAATAAAAGTTATAAAATAACAAAAATGAAAATAACCCTTATATATATTTAAAGAACTAAAAAGTTAAAAAAAAAAAAAATAACATTTCAAGGCAAGGGTAGAATTTAAATAAAATTTTAAAAAAATTATCTATAAAATGTGAATATTTTTTTAGTAAATAAATTGATAAAATAATATAATTTAAGTACCAAAATTTTAATTAACTCTTATTAAATTAAATAATGGAAATAGTTAAATATAAATCCAATTAAAATTATAAATTTTATTATTAAAATTTTTAGAATATTTTATAAAAAGTAAATTAAGATGACGAAAATATCTGACATATTTTTTCATCATTTACCATATTTTAATAATAAGTAATAAAATATTTTGATATTTTTTTAATATAATTTAAATATTTTTTATTGTATCTATTTTTGTTTTATAAACCATGAAATCTTACTATGTTATTGAAAGAGATTAACTATACATAAATAAAGTTTTATAAGATTTTATAAAACTTAAAATCCTCTTGAAAATGAGTTTGTTACACTTTGTCACTTTCTAACCAAAATAACACACACCTAAAGTCAACAATGTTCACAATAATTCAACCATAGGTATCATACCATAAGTTTCTTCAAGTATATGTAAATAAATAAATTTATTAATAATAATTGTAATAATAATAATATTATTATTCAACCATCTCATGTAGAATTAATTGGGGATCAAGGTGTCTCCCAGGACTTTAATTTCAAGGTTTTGGTAGACAAAATCTTAGGACAAAATCTCTATCATAGTCAAATATAATTTATTAACCTTAATTAATGGAAAACGTGTTCTTCTAATTGTGCTTTTCATGTGATTAACCCTTTCATTAAGTGTCAAACAAGTGGAGCCTCTCATTAAAAACCCAACCTACAAATATAGATTTCTTTAATTGCATAATTTAATATTATTCGAATAATAATATTAAATACATTTTCAAAATATCAAAAGATATAAATTTTAATTATTATTATATTATAATTTAAGTCAAAATAAAATAAATAATTTTATCTATTAAAATTATAATTTGAGTTTTAAAAAACTAAGATAAATGATTTTATTTATAATAAAATTAATAAAATAACAATATATATTTTTAAAAAATCTATTATTAAAATTATAATTATAAATTAACATTAAAAAACATATTTAATAAATTATTTGTAAAATAAATTAAAAATAAATAGTATTAAGATAAATTTATTTTATAGATAGTTAATAATATTATTATATTAACGAAAAAATTATGTGATAATAAAATAATTATATTTATAATTAAAAATGATATTATGTAATTTAAAAATCTTATTTATTTCATAAAAACATTTTTAAAAAATAAATATATTTTAAATAAAAAAATTAGATAGTGCCAAAGTATATTAATTGTATTAAGTATAGGCCCCAATATTAAATATTTTTAAAACAAACATAGTATAGAAGCAATGAAGTGACTTTGTAAAGGTGGACCAATTGTAGGCACAAGTGTGGAGAAAAATAGTCTAATTAAATATTTTATTAGTCAGAACTTGCATTGCATGCATTATTTTGTTTGTTGTTTGTGAGTTTAAAAAAAGATATTATGAAATTGTATTGTACATTGATTGAAAAGTGTATTTATTCTTTATATGAATATACAGTTCCTTAATATTTAATTAAAATAACCTATACTTTTGTGGATTTTCCAATCGATGTGATAGTAATTTTAAATATGTGCCAAACGAAAAAAAAAAGAAAAGAAGAGAACTGTCACAGTTGTCATTTCATTCTAACTCCGAATACAATAAAAGATAAAAAAATAAAAAATAAAAATAAAAAATATAATAAGTATAGGACACATGAACAAACTCTAAATTACAAGATTAAGAGTTGTTTGAAAAATACTTTAAGAATTATAAACAAAACAATATGATTTAATATTAAAAGAATTTCGAATTCTATTCAAATCATTTCTCCTCCTATTTAGGAAGGGTCTAAAGACCCCGATTCTACAAGAATTAGGTCTCATAATCTTTCTGAATTAATTTTGAAAAGTATTCCCTAATCAAACATATCTAGAAAATCTTATCTGAAATGGATTGGACTTGTTAGGTTTGGATCATTAATGTCCTGATAGAAAGGGTCCGCTAGGCTCAAGATGGCTTCGGCTGAAGGTAGCTTGAGGCTATCTGATTTTGATCGAAAGAAGTAGTGGCCTTATAAATGCCCCTAGTGTTGATCGTAAATGAATGACCTTGACTCGGCCTAGTCGTCGAACCTTCGTCCCTTAATATTAGGCCAACAGGGTCCTATTAACCTCGGCCTAGTCGTCGAACCTTCGTCCCTTAATATTAGGCCAACAGGGTCCTATTAACCTCATGAGGTCTTTCATTACTTCCCTACCACAGAGTGTATTTGATTTCAGTGCAAGCTCTATAAACAATTTGAGCTCTAATAGAGCTTTCAAACTAACCCATATATATATATTTTTTATATTTAAGTTTGGTTTGAAGTCATGAGTTAATACACAAGTACAAATTCGATTCAAAAGTTCGGTTAGGAATCAATTCATTTAAATATATTAAACAATAATTTAATTTAATTTATTATTTTAATATAGATATAAAAAAATTACAAATATACATAATAAACTAACTCATTTGAACCCGTCAAGTTTACAAACTTTTAACTATGAGCCTCGAGACTTGTAGCGTTTAAGTTTGAGTTCGACTCGCCAAAGAGTTGTCTTGAAATCAAATATAATAAAAATAGTAAAAATAGAAAGCATCCGCGGGGACCTCAGACGAGAAAAGGGGTTGCACTAGGGAATCAAATACACAAAATTTTCAAACAAGTATAACAATAATAATCATAAAGTAATAACTACAGCAATCATGAAACGATAATCACACTGAACTAATTACAACTCAAAATCATGAAGAAACTTTAACAAAGCAGCTTCAGAGCACATGAGCGAGAGGGAGTTTGACCAACTTTCTCTCACTAGGGCTGATTAAAAACTGAAGAGAAACATTTATAGGTAGGGTTACAAGATGCACTCGGGTATCCAATAGTACAGACGCGAATCTTCATGGATTAGGTCAAGTAAAGTGGATTAGAACAAACAAATAAGTTCACATATGGACCTGAAACCAGTCCAGAGCCTAGCATATGAGTTGATCAAATGTAACCTAAACTAAATATTATACGAGATACACAATAATGATATACTACAACAAAACTTCCACTAATATATCATTCTAAAACAAATAGAAGCACTCTTCATCTTTATCTTCACATCCTGGTGCATCCAGCTCTTCCTCTCGTAACACCCTTGATCCCATTATCTTTTAAATACACTACTTATGTGCAAGGAACTTCTGCAGAACAGAAGCTTCCTTGTAGATACCTTTTCAGTCTCTATATTCAAAGGATTTCTATTAGTAGAAATATTTTCCACTTGAAAAATTCCATTTAGAACATTTAAACAGATGAAATAGTTTGTACCTCAATATGTTTAATCTTATCATGGTAAACACGATTCCTGCTAATATGATGAGCTTCTTGGCTATCTGTATATATAATAGCTTTAGAGTTAAGTAAGTTTATTTCTCTAAGCAACCCCTGAATCCAGAGTGCTTCTTTAATACACTCTGTTAAGGCAATATACTCTCATTAAGTGGTTGATAAACCACATCAAACTGAAGGTTTGATATCTATGATATACAATTACCACATAAAGTGAATATATAACCAGAAATGCATCTCATATTTTCACAATCTTTAGCAAAATCTGAATCAATATAACTAGTAATGAGAATATGTTTAGAGAACTTACCATACTCCAGACTATCATTTATTATATCTTTTAAGTATATGAACACCCCTTTTATGACACTCCAATGTTTCTGTCGGGGCCTTTATCATAAACCTACTCAAAAGACAAATTGCATATGCTAAATCTATCCTGCTATAAATCATCGTATACATGAGGATCCTAATAGCCTCTGCATATGGAACTTTAGATAGAATAGTCTCATTTTCAAAAAACTTTCTATCTAGGTTATGATTTGGAGCTAGTGGCAGACTATTGGGTTTTGAATCGATCATATTATTTCTTTTGAACAATGTAAAATAGGTTCAGATATGTTTTCCTAGTTATATATATACCAAATCTTAGAGGCTTCCTCTGAATTCTTCATTTCAAATTCATTATTGAATTCAGCTTTCACAACATTCAGCAATCTAATATCAGGGCTCACAAACAATATTTCATCTAACAACATAAAAACATGAATGTTATCAACATATTTATAATGTAAGCATGCATCAAACATGCTCATTTGAAAACTAATTTCGATAGTATATTGGTAAAAACGTTCATTCTATTGCCTTTAGGATTGTTTAAGGTCATATAAAGACCTTTTAAGCAAGCACACCTCTTCCCAAATTTATAGAATCCTTCAGGCTAGTTCATGTAAATTTTCCTATCCAAATAACCAAGTAAGAGTGTTGTCTTTACATCCATCTATTCAAGTTCCCAATTAAAACAGGCAGTTGAAGACAACATTATCCTAATAGTGATAGATCCTACCACGGGCAAAAATATTGTAGAATTAACCCATGACCTTTGGGTAAAACCCTTAGCCATTTATCTAGCTTCAAATATGATAAAATCGTCTTCTGTTAGATTATCTTCTATTCTGTAAATCCATTTACAGGTTACCAGCTTTTATCCACTAATTTCCAAGTATTATTCTTAACTATATAAGTAATTTCTTCATTCATTGCTTTCTTCCATTTGTCGGAATCAGCACGTGAAATATCTTCTTAATAAGAACTTGAAATAGTAGTTTCAAAATTAACATTTAAAGCATAGATAATTAGGTTAGTGTCAACATAGTCATTATATCTAGAAGGCATTCTAGTATATCTTCTCCTCTATCTCTACTTAGAATATAACCATTTAGATCATGCTCATGATCTGTTTTATCCATACTCAGATCGGGTTGGTTAGTCTCAGAATCAGGATTTTCATTTACAGGTTTTATTTGATCTAAATCATTTCCAGTTTCAGGCTCGACTTCATCTTGATTATTGGTGTTTTGATTTTCGTTTGAGCTTTGATTGTAAACACCAGCATCATTTTGAATGTCAAAACCTGACAAATCAAACTGAATTTGTTTAGTGGATTTTAGTTCCTCGGAATCCAAGAAACTAGGGAATTCTTCTTCAGAGAATGTTATATCTCTACTAATAAAGAACTTATGATGTGAATTTTATTATGCTAGAGAGTTAAAAGTTTAGAGATTAAATACTGAGCTAATTCTCTATCTAGTTGAATATGTTTCTTCTAGTGACTCCCTAACCACTCGTAAAGTCACTCTTCAGTCATTTTCTCCAGCTGCTCCAATGGTACCTATCACTTAGAGAAATCTTGTTAGATGCAAGTTTACATAATCGAATAAAAAAACACTAGACTCGATAACTAGGCTGCTTTGTTAGGTTTTATAAAACCATTTGCAAGAAACTATGAACAAGTCAAACTCGAACAATTAGGGAGTGAGTTCTGTTAACTTGTAGCCAATATTCATAACCAATATCAACACAATCCTTATCTCACTTTATTGCAACCTCCACCCATTTTAAGGTAATCAAAAGACAGATAACGAAAGAGATCAATAGTAGTGATGATAATAGCTTTAAGGTTGGATTTCATTAATTTCGTTTAATTTGAGAATGATTGACGAACACATCATTTGAAGACCATGAGAGTACATTGTAGCCACGTTTTAAATAAGAGAATGAATTATGATAATGTTTCAAACTTAGGAATTTAAATAAAAGATTCTTTTTAAGTAAAAAGTCTCTCTCTCTATACTAGGAAGTATTTTTTTAGTGGCTACACTTGCATAGTAGCCACTATTCATCCATGATTTTGTTTTGTATGTTGTTATTTATACATAAAGAAAAATATAGTCAAGTGAGATATTATTTTATTCGTCTTAATGTCTATTTTCTAAATATAAAATTATTATAATTTTTTGTCGTGTATAATTAAAGATATTTACCGTTAAAGTTAAGTATCGAAAAGCGCGTGTAAACAGTAAATGTAGTGAGTAAAAGAAAACAGAGGTAGTATATATATAACTAACCCATTTTTTGTGTGTTAAAAAAAAAACTATTAAAGATTTTTTTTTCATAAAATATTTAATATATAATTATAGACATATTTTGAAAAGTTTGTAAATTTTAATTTTCACTCCCCATAGGTCATTTATAAACTATGACCGTAATTCACGGACCGTGAACGTAATTCACCAAATCTGTGAATTGTAAAAACTTAGAGATATTTCAGAAAACTCGGTCTATGAAATGAAAATAAGTTTTTAAAATTTTGTTTTTTTTTTAATATTTTTTAAACCAAGTCTAAAATTGTATTTTGAATTTTAAAAAAAAAACTCATTTTAAAGAATTTTCACCATATAAAAAGGAACAAATTTTTTTAGGTCATAAAAAATTTAAATATATAATTATAGGCTATTTTGAAAAGTTTGCAAAATTAAATTTAATTTTAACTTCATATACTATTGACAGACTATGACCGTAAATTACAAACTGGGAGCATAGTTTAATTAAATTTTTAGAGATATTTAATTAAATTTTTAAAAATTATTATTTTTTATATAATTTTTTAAGACTATAATTTTAAAAAATTCATTTAAAAAATTAAAAATTTATAAAAATTGAAAATCAGTATTATGGTAGACCAATGACTTGACATTTGGACTAATCTCAAATTTCACATGCTCTCTCCAAAAAGATTTCACCTAATCTCCTAATTAAAAGACTAAACCTTTGAACCTACCTTTCCAACTATTTTTTAGGCTTTACTTCACTATCTAGTTTATTGAACACATTTTTTTCTTATTTTATACAACAATTTGAGCAAAGCTTTAATTAGAAAACATTATCTTGGGGTCAAATCTGCTTATACAAAATTGATCTCAAAATCTAACAACAAAACAATTTCAAGATCACTTTTTAACTCAATTATTAGAAATCAAATCCTATTTGATTTGTATTTATTCCAATAGTGACATATGTTAAGTCTTGTTTAATTTACCAAATGAGACAAGTGCATGCTTATTTCTAAACTATAATAAAATCAATATGAGGAAATCATTTAATAGTACGAGATTTGCATTAATAATATTAGGTGATAAATTTTATTGATGTGTATGTATGATTAAAAGTCAAATTATTATTTTTTGAAATAATAAGAATATTCAATCTTTTTTTTTTTTTTACAATTTTCACTTACTATTATTTTTTTAAAAAATAAAGTTATCTTTTATTTTTCTTTTCTAGAAAAATGCACATGGTTTCTGATCTTTGGGAACCTGTTTTTACAATTTTTTTTTGAAAAATATTTATTTTTTAAAATTCTTTTGAAAAGTGATAAATTTATAAAATTAATAGTAGAAAATTAAAATTGTTATAAAAAGAAATAAATAATTTTTACAAATTAACGTCTTAATAATTTACTTAAATTATTTTTTAAAAATCTTTTTCACTCTACAAAATTTTAAAATATTAATCTTTGATTCTATTTGTAAATACTATTAAAATTTATTATTACAGTAAAAAATGAAAAATGGTTTCATCTATATAATTCTTTTAATTAATTTTTAAAATATATTCACTCTCCCTAAAAAATGGATTTAACAATCAAATAGTATTTTAATTTTAAAATAACTCAAATAATATTTTTTAGCAATAAAAAATTAAATAAATTATCCATTTTCAAAAATAAAATAAGAATCCCCTTCCAAAATATTTTTTTATAATATATATATATATATATACTAAATCTTTAAGTTCAACAAATGACACGTATCTATATGCAAGAACACGAACTTTTTAATTTAAAAATTAAAGCAATAAACTTTTCATGACACTGATTTCAGAAAAGCACACACTCTCAAAAGACAAAACTGTAGGTGTTTCATTCATAAATTTGCAATTATTTGCATTGTACACATCCCATATATATATATATATATATATATATATATATATATATATATATATATATATTCTGTAAGTTTTGTCTCTATATGTCAACAAGCTATGATTGAAAATTTGCAATTTGGTTGGAATAATACATCGTTTGTTTATCAATTTGGTCCTTTTTGATGCATTAGTTTAGTGGTCTATTGACTTATTCTAGGTGGGAAAAGAATGAGTCTTAAGTATATAAAATTTTCACATTAAAATAAATATATTCAAACAACTAATATAAAATTACAACCCCATTATTTATTTGATAGATCATACATCATCCTCTATAAATGTACATTTACGTTTTAAATCGACTATAAAATTTTGATTAAATAATCAAATTTATTAATATACTGTTAAATTTTGTTAACTTTTTATTTTAAATTTTTACTAATTTAAAAATAGCTATAGTAGAAATAACAGTATATATTTATTAAAAAATAATGAATAAAATTGTTCAAAATATATAAATATAATTTGTTTGAAAATATTAATTATATATAAGGAGAAACTCATTTAATAAAATTCAGAGAAAATATATTTTTTTTTAATCCTCATACAAATAAAATTTTCTTTTAAAATAAATATTTATTTTGATATGGAATAGCTTATTAAAAACGAATTAGTGTATGTTTGGCATTAGATATTATAGTTAACTGTTCAAGTAGCGATTAACTGTTAGCTGTTAAATTAGATGTTGAAGTAGCGATTTGGCATGACTGTTTGGTAATAACAATTAGATGTTCAAGTAGCTGTTAGATGTAAAATTATGTAAATAGTACAATATATTATTTTTATCTTACAATATAATTTATTAGTGTTAGTATTCATTTTTAAACAATTTTTTCTTTCAAGAATTTTAATTTAAAACTAATCATCATTTAGTTATCAACTGATTAAAAAATAAATAAAATATAGACTAACTAAAAAAGTTATTTAAATTTTTTTAATTATATTTAATAAATAAAAACTATTAAAATTAACTAATTTAGTACAAATAAAAGCTTTTAATATTATTAAAGGTAATTTAGTAATAATTATAGATTGATAAGGGTAAAATGAGAGCTTTTTGATTAGCGATTCGTGGACAGCTACTTGAAGTAGCGTTTTGAAAATCGCTAATTAAAAATTTAATCGCTAATAAAAAAGCTTCTTCCAAACGGTTAAATTGTCAAATCGATAATGAAAAATATAATCACTACTTAAAAATCTACCTACCAAACACCTACTTAAACTCAACGAGAAACAACTCCCAATTAATCGTTTATTGTGTGTGTTCTGTCATAACTATCTAAAAAGAAAAATTTTGGAACATAACTTCATAATCTTTCCTCGGGTAAACGATTCAAATTATTTTGTGGTAAAAATTTAATTAGTATTTTTATTTATTTAATTTTTAGAAATTTTTTGAAAATTTTTAAAAACACATTATTTTCACATTATTTTGATATTCAATATTATTTTTTAAAACTTTACCATTTATTTTTTAATTAGAATTTAAATCGTTTCCAAAAAAAAAATTAATTGAAAAAACTTCAATACCCATTTTATGTCCTATTTTATAAAAATAAAAATAACTCAATTCACCTAACCAAATTTAAGAAAGAAATATAAATAAAAAGTTAAAACTTTCACCTTTTCAATTACCATCTCATGATATGATTACAATCAAAGTGAAAAAGAAATTAACTTAAATATCACCACCATGAAAGTAAGTAACTCATTATTGAACCTCACTCTTTAGTCACTCAATTGTTTTATAATATAGATGATACCACTACACACTATTGAATCACTTAAACACCTTTTTATTTCTCTTTAGCAGCCAAACAACTTGGACTTAAACACAACACACACTCTCTCACTATCAATCATCATGCACTTGACAATCAATCATTGTCTCTTTCAAAAACTACAAATGTACATACACACACATATACATATACACATACACAAAAATATATATAAATATATATAGGGGTAGTTGAACTTGGTCTCCTCTTCAACACCAAGAATGGTAGATATATAACTCATCAACACTCACTACAAACACAATCTCTTCATCTCTATATATATATCTCTCTCTCTCTCTATATAGATATATCTATATATCTCCAATGGCTACAAAGAAGAGAGAAATGATGAATAGAGGAGCTTGGACTGGTGAAGAAGATAGAAAATTAGCTGAAGCTATTGAAATTCATGGTCCAAAAAAATGGAAGACTATTGCTATCAAAGCAGGTATATATTTATATATACACTTATATTAAAATTTTATTTTTTTTATTAATAAAAAAAATTATTTGAAGGGTTGAATAGATGTGGCAAGAGTTGTAGATTGAGGTGGATGAATTATCTAAGACCAAATATCAAAAGAGGAAATATTTCTGATCAAGAAGAGGATTTAATTGTTAGACTCCATAAACTTCTTGGAAATAGGTAATTAATTTATTATTTAATGTGATTTTTTTTTTAATTTTTTAATTAATTAATTTTTTTATTTTTTAGATGGTCATTGATAGCTGGGAGATTACCTGGTAGAACAGACAATGAAATAAAGAATTATTGGAATTCTCATTTGAGCAAGAAAATAAAGCAGAAATGTGAGAATAATAATGTTAATAATAAAGATGGAGAAGAATCAAAAGCAATTGTTGATGAAACCAAGAGCTTAAACAATGGTGGTGAAAATAAAAATGAAGAAGATGAAGAAGAAGAAGAAGAATCATTGTTGTCATCATCAACAACTTCAGCTACTGCTAATGGTTTCAATGTTGATGAGTTTTTTGATTTCTCCAATGAAGATCCTCTCAATTTAGAGTGGATTAATAGATTTGTTGAAACTTGAATTTCTTTTTATTTTATTTTTATTTTATTTTATTTTTTTGTTTTTAATGATGTATAAATAGTGTTTAGTGTGTATATATCATGCAGGAATGAATATGAACCTGAGTTTTGATATGGGTTTTATTTAATAAATTTATTCATGTATAAAAGATAAAATTGGATGATAATGAATTTATTTTAATGGATAATTCTACTTTTGTTAATATTAAAATTACCAATAAATAACATTTTATTTTTCATATATTAATGTTTAGAATTTAACTGTTTAATATTGAATAATTCGTAGAAATGAAGATTTAAAAAGATTGGAGGAGCAAAAGAGAAAAATCAAAAAGAAACAAAGACATTGTTTGAATTATTGAAGACACAAAAATCAATTTTATATTAAGTCTTTATGAGACAAAAACTTTTTCCTCTGTGTGAAAATACAAACTTAGCTATTTGGATTTATTTACTTTCCTATGAAAAACGTGAATCTTTTTCCCTCCTATCAAAACTTTATTATATATCACTTTTCATCACATTAAAAGAAGAAATCTCCTTTTTAAGCTTGATAATGGTAGACTCAAAGCTTATAATTTTGGTTCTTGAAAACATTTTGTATAACAAATATGTATTCAGAATCCAGAAATCTGAAATAATGCTCACATAAGTCATTCCAAACAGGCTCTCAGACTACGGTGCTTACATAAAGCCATTCCAAACAGGCTCTGATCAGATAACGGTACTTATATAAGTCATTCCAAACAAGCTCTCATCAGACCTGTAATAATACTGATAAATGGTAGACTAAACCATAAGTTTGGTTTTTGAATACATTTGTATAACACATTTGTATACAGAATCCAGAAAGCTGAAATAGTACTTATATAAGTCATTCAATCAAGACTCTCATCAGACCTATAATAACACTAGATATGTTTGATATCTCACACACACTTTGATGATCATCTATAATCAAAACCAATAAGAAAACCATGTATATATAGATTCATAGTTTTCTTTTTCTCTAAGGCAAGAAGCCAGTGATCAATATGACATGTGACTTACAGATTCTAGCAGAAAAAAATGAACATATAAGGCAACAATGATCAAGAGAATATAGGGAGCATTTGCATTGTCTTTTGGCATCAAGTCATATGCATGGCAGATTCCAGTGAATGAATACAAATTAATCTTTTTACATGAAACAAGGTCTTAACACAATGTCCAGAAACACAAGTACAGCCTGCAATCCTAACAGTTCCTTCAGAATTGAACTTCCAATTGACACCAATTTGCTTCAGAGTCAGATTCTAAAGACAATAATACCATTTTGCTTCAAAATCAGATTCTAAAGACAAGAAGCTTATGTAACATAAAATGAATATGTAATCTGACAGAGAAGCAAACATGGTGAAACCTACTGATATCACAGATTCCTTCAATATGTCAAAACATACTCAACAATCAAACAATTGCTTCAAGTAGAGATGGCAATGGATAGGATAGGATCCCATCATACAGGAACTAGAAGTAACAACAATTGTTCAACTTCTACAGAACAATTATCAGCTTTTGACAAAAAGGAGCGAAATAGTGCGAAGAAAGTGAGTGACATAGTGACATATTGCTAATGTATTCAATGGTTCTTGTATACCTAAATGCATCACAGATATAAGTATAGTGACATCCATTACTGTAAATCTATTTGCAATTTGCAAATCAAGGTCTGATTATCAATTTTGTCTAGGGAAGGAGTAGTGCGTGACCGTCGTGGTAGATGACAAGAGGCTGTGGGTCTAAAGTTGCATAGAGGAATAAATCAAACAATTTTGCATCATCTAAATAATTGAAGTGTGAAAAATGACAAGTCATGTCCACTCAAACTATGTAAAGTTTACATGGATCACATAAGTACTCACAGTGTGGTATTTACAATAAATAATTGAAGGCAATGAGAGAAAAGGAACAGAACATACAAAATAAAGTGGCAAAAGCATTGGCACTTTTAGCTTCCAATCTGTCATCTCTATTAAAAATGATATTTACCAGCTTGTATGGCAGTGAAAACCTGAGAGTGACGCGGAAATGAAGCACCTAAAGTCAAGAAAAACTTAAGGAAATGAAGGTTGGTACTTGGTAATAATGATGTCTGGTGTAAGTTCACATTACAAGTATAAGCGGTCTTTTTAAGCAGCAATGAAGCACTGAAAATTAGCCCCATGCCATGGAACAAGCATAGTTAACGACTAATTTTCCATCAAAACCAAAATTCTGCAAAGCCAACAAAACTGTATTATGCAATGATAATATTAAAAATGACAGAAATGCAGTTCTACGACAAGAAAAACATTTGATAGCTAAATTCAGATTGATGAGAAAATTTCATGACTGAAGAATGGTATTGAATATGTCAGAGGAAGATGTCTTTCCATTTTGCTTAAGCTTTAATAAAAAACCTACAAGCGTTCTTCAAGTGTGATTGTTAAGCCCGACAAAGCATATTCAGACTCCGAACTAACATTCCAAATTTAGTTAGATGCATGTGGTCTATAATACAACCAACAACGACAAACTTATAAGATTTGTAAACAATTGATACACACAAGCTTAATTTATCAGTCCTTTCATCAATAAGTGTCTAACCTTTTTTAATGTCAAATCAAACAAATACATAGTGCCTTATGGTGTATCAGAAAAAGCATCCTTAATCAATGCTTTATTAGACATTATGGGTCAACATATTCACATTAAAGCACAAAAGCTGCAACTACATACTTAAAAGAATACATCACCAGTCCAGTTAAGAACAGCAATTAAAACAAGTTAATAAGAAATTAGATAAAGAAGTGAAACTTACATTGTAAAGATCTATTACTAATTCATCAGGATTTGGAGAGAAAGCACTGTTGACATAAACAAACTACAATAAAACAGAAAAAGAGTTAAATAATCCAACGTTCATCATTATATTAGATTAGGAGAACAATACAAACAAATTACCAATGTCTCTCGTCCAAGATGTCGGCAAAGGAAGTCAATCACTTTTGCAAACTTGTCCGTCCCAGAGATCTGCCCGTAAACACTTTACATATTAACACCACCTTTGCAATAACAGTACAAAAGCATGACACACAGAACAATCTGTCTTCTCACAGAAAAAAAAAAAAAAAAAAGCAAGATGACATTCCTTAATTGACATCACCTTTAGCTTCAGATCACAGTTTTCATAAAGCATATGGTGAACAAACTTGTCTCTTTAAGCAACTGTATCTATCACTACTAAATTTTCATCATTATAGCCCACACTAGCAAAAGGGATTGCATGAGCTTTCATGAATTTCGAAGTGTTTTATTGCACCAACCATCAATCATGTAGTATAACATTACGTAGAACACTACATAACTCCCACTTAGTGTTTTTTCATGGACAAGTGACCTAATCTAAAGAGACGTTTCAAGTCAAGTTCATCAACACACATTAAAACTAACTAGAGCTCATGAACATAAACAATAGCACATAAAAAGCATATACTTTCTGCATTTTCACCTAAAAAACAAAGATAGCTAACACCTCTAAATTGAAACTTTTCTACATTCAATACAAATCCTCACTATCTTTCAATCTAACAAACAAAACAATCAATCCATTCAAATCAATAACTCTCCACACAAACACAGATAAAAAGAAAACCTAATAGATAATCAAACTTTTGACAAATCAAAACTAAAATGTGCAGTCATCAATTTGATTACTTTCAAGAACCCATATACAGATTCCATCAGAAAACACAAAACCCACTAACCTTGTCTCCAACTAACCACAAAAGGCACCATTAAAAGTTCACAGGTTTCTTATTAACAAATTACAAAATCTTACTTAACCATACACATATAGAATGAATCAAATATCAGAAACAGCACCTTGAACTTTGCTTGCTTGAGTATTGGAGCACCACCAGTGGCTCTAAAGTGAACAACAACTGCATCAATCAATCAAGAATGCAAATATTGAAATAAACACAACTGATCACAAACATCAATCAGCAGAAAAATCAAATAAAATCGAAAGATCAAAACAATAACTTTGCAAGTGGGGTTTCAATTGGGGCGATAAAGGACTCACCTTTACGAGCAGAAGCCGGTGACTCCGTTGCCATCTCGGAAATCTTTCTTAGGAAGCAGAGACTGAGTTGAAAACAAAAGAAGAGACTGAGTTGAAAACGAGTTATAATATAATAAACGAGTTTTCGAAATTTTTAATGTATAATTACATAAACGCCCTTGAAATTCATACAATTACATATTTTTTTATGAATTTTATTATTTGTTGCAAAATGCTCCCTTTCACCAAAAACCGCATTTTAAATTCAAATATTATTACGTTCAAATCTAGATTTTTAAAAATAACTCCCTAAATTTAAATATTTGATAGTTGGAATTAATTCTAATCGAAATTTAACGTATTTTAAATATAAAAAAAAAATGCATTCAAACTTATATTTTATATATTTATTTTTTCATTTAATTTATAAATATTATTTAAAAAATTAGCAAAAGTAATTTTAATAAATATCAAACTTATATATTAAAATAACTTACAACTCCATTCAAAGATAATAAAATTTTAAAAAATAGAACCAAATATAAAACCAACTTTTTAAATGGGTCATAATTTTTAAAGTACAATTAAATTGAATCAATTTTTTTAATTATTTTTTAAAAATAATTTATTATATGTACTTTTTATAATAAAAAATAAATTAACTTGCTTTATTTAAAAATAATTTTATGACAATTATAATGACCACACACTAAATAACAATAAATATATATATATATATAAACAAATATACTATATTATATTATTTATATACAGTTAAACCTCTTTATAACTGTCATTCTTTATACAGCAATTAAATATAACGGTTGGATTTCTTCTAGAACCAAATTTTTACTTGCTATTTAAATTCTCTGTAACAGCAATTTGTCTGTAACATCAACAACTATAATTTGAATAGAACAATCTGTATAAAACTCATCCTCTATAATGGCCTACTCAAATATAATACATATTTTTTTTATTGAAATAATATAAAATTAAAAATTTTAAATAACAATTGTAATTAACTTTAACCGATAAAGGAAAATTTTTAATGTCTAATAACAAAAAATGATGAGGAAAAAATTGCAGAACTAATAATAATAAATATGATTAAATTTGAAATATTTCATAATTATAAATAAATAATGAAAATGATTTGAAACATTAAAACTTAGAACATTTATAGCGCTGGTCTCTGAGGGAGTCACCTATTTCATAAAATAGACTCTCTTTATGGTCACTTTGCATTGGATTGCCTTCAAAAGAATGCAATTAACTATCCTCTGGGTGAAAGCATAGACTAAAATCTCAATTCAAACATTATATTGGTAGTAATATATTGGAATTTTCTAAACAAGTTACCATTATAAATTTTTTATATTATATTTGAATTTATTTGATTTTAAACATGTTCTAAGTTATGCATATTCTATTTAGACCTTATTATTTTTTAAAAAAATATTATTAATTTATAATAGTCAAGTGAAATCTATAATCTTCATATAACCGCTATATGCGAATAACTGTCATTTACTATAACAGCCGAAAAATTATCAGACAAACGGTGCCGTTATAAAGAGGTTTGACTATACAACATAAAAAATAAAATATAAAAAAAAAATTATTGCCGAAAATATTACAGATTTCTACAAAGTCGATAAAATGTTAATATAAATAAATATATTATCCAATAAATATATTATCGAAGTGTTTCCATGGTGGAGCGGAGTATTTAATATTATAAAAAAGTATATAAAAAAATTAATTAAAACCGAATTAAATCAGCCCTAATTTAAAATTTAAAAACAACTTTTAAAAAAAATTGTTTTTAAAATTTAATCTAATTCGGTTAATTTTTAATTTTCGATTAATTGATGTCATACAGTAACTTTTAAAACCATGCCATTAACAACTACTTTTAAAAAAATTATAATTTTTCTGACTAATCACCACCACAAATTCCATTCTAAGTTCACTTTCATCAACCTTCCACTTCAAAGGTTTATCTTACAAAAATAATATTGTTATATAAAGTAATTTCGTATGCTTCAAATCAACCTCAAAGACCATCATTATTCATCATTTAATGCCATTATTTTTTGTTTGCCATTCATATAATATGTCTTATTCTTCTCACATCAATGCAACCTAAAATAATTACGTAATACTTCTTATAACCATCTAAATTTACTTGTCTTAAAAATAATATTTACGTGTATGAAAACCACCAATTCAATCCATTTTTACTCTATATTCCCAACAAAATATTAACTTCAAAAATAGATCTAATAACCAATAATTCAATCATTTATTCAACTTTAACAAGGAATCTAACTTTGAATATTAGGTGAACCTAAGCTAAGCTATAGTCTAGACTTTTTTGTGATGTTTTATATAATTGATCAATTATACAATCACTTAGAAAATTAGAACCAATGACCTTATTTTCCTTAACTAGAATATTCCATGGTGAGAAATAATTACCAAATAAGGACATAAAACTAGTTTACATTATTAGATCTTGTGTGGTCCACTATCGAGTTAAAATATCATATGGTAACTAAAATACATTATGATAAATCTTAATCAATGCATGTAGCTTTCTTTAGTTAATTAATAATTTTTTAAATACTTTTTTTTTTACCAACTATGTAAATATTCTTATTGGGATGACATATGACTCCACAATGAAATAAAGTGATTTAATAATTACACATCTATTTATATTATTGTCAATCTATGAGATCATAATAAATCTATTATATTATAAAGATGTACTAGAAATTAACAAGAAGTTGTACCTTCAAATAATTGCAAGATTTGGCAAGTGTCCTTTCGTTAAGCTAAATATTATTAATATGAAATTAAATAATATTTTTTTAAAAATCAATTGTATTTTTTAAACATAATTTGTCAATTATTATTAATTTTTATATTATTTTAGCATTTAAAAAATATTTAGTAAAAATAAAATAGTTATAAAATTTAAAAGTAAATTAAAATCGAAAAATAAAGAAATATAACCATTTTGAAATTTATTTCTTAATTTCAAAAGTAGATATTATTTGATTTTTAATTTAATTTTTAATTTTATAAATTAAAAATAAGAGAATAAATTATTTTATAATTAAATATATTTTTTATTAAATAAATTTAATAATAATAAATTAAAATTTTAAAAAATAAATAAAAAGTATATTCTTATTCAATATATAAAAAATAATTTATATATTAACTGAAAAATATACCATTTTAATCATATTTTTTATTATATACTATATAATAAATAATGATATGTGATTTCTAAAATTAAATATATATATTTTAAAATTCTAACTTTATTATATATTTTTAATAAAATAATTTAAAATTCCAAAAATTTCACTTACGTTTAAAATACATTTAGATGTGTATGTAAACCAAGAAGGTAGGTAATTATGAAAGGAAAATAAGTGTTCGAAAATGACATGGTTGAATTTAGAGAGTCTAATCATGAGTGTTGAATTTAGAGAACTAATCATGTTTTATTTGTTTTTAAGTAGTGTTGTTGGCATCTAAAATTATTGTTTGTATATTTACTTTTGTGTAAGTTATTAGGTGCACAAATTAATTGTTAAAAAAATTATTGATTTGATTTTGATTTGGGTGCTGATGTTGTATCCAAAATTTCTTGTTAAAACTAATTACTATATTAATGAATATTCCTAAAGAAGTTTTGACTATGTTTGTATTCGTTTTAGTGATTAGCTAGCTGCCAAAACTATTATATATATATATATTATGATTTTGGTCATTACTTTATTTTTAATTAATATATATATTTGGATTTTGTCAATTTTTTTAAAAAAATATTAAAATGAATAAGTTTTTAAAAAATATAAATTATATGAAATGATGTTTTATTACATTGAGGACAGTTAACCATATAATAATTACTTTAAATAAATACAGACTAATTAATAAATTTTATTTTTATATTTTTAAATAGTGCTATGACACTATGTGATTATATTCAATCCCATGAAATTATAGAATGTCATTCCATAAAATTTAAATTCATTTTTAAAAGTACAATATGAGACTTTTACTAAAGCTACAAATAAAATGGTCCAAAACCATCATTTGAGGGTGAAAAAAAATAAATTATTCAATATTTTTATTATTATTAATTTTTAAATATTAAAACTCATCATTTTTCTTTGTTGAAATTTTTTTAACTATTGACATTCAATAATATTCTTTTAATGTTTATTATTTGTTTCTTTTATTAAAATTTCCATTATTCCACCCAAATAAAATTTACTATTCAAAATTTTTTTTATAAAACCAATATAATTTTTAAAAAAATTTCGTTTGGACCAGATTTTATATATTAAAAAATATTAAATTATTATTACAATATCAATTAATTGCTTTCGATATTTGAGATGAAAGAAAATATTATTTTTTTTAAAAAAAATTTAAAAAAATCAAATTTTGATGAAATTTTAAATTCATTCAATAAATAAATTTTAAAATTTCTAATTTTCTTTGAAAACATTCTAAATATTGACTATTTATATATAAATACGGACATTGGACAAAATATTTTAAAACTTTTTTAAAATAATTTTTTTATATAAAAATTAATTTTGAATAGTCTAAAAATCATTATTATTTAAAAATAACTATTATATGAAAATTTTTAATTTTCACCTAAATTTCCACCTATTAGTACTAAAAAAAATAATGATAATTTTGTAAACATATACAAAGACGTCATCATATTTATTGTATAACAATTCTAATCCGTCAGCTAATGTGAATGTTATTATTTGGCTTGTAGGAATAATTTCAGAATAGGATTTGTTATATTGTTTGAAAAGGAAATTCACAATATAATCACCGACAATTATTATTTAGATTAATTATTTAATTATCAAAATTAAAAAATTAAAAAAATATTATAAATCCCTATAAATTAGGGTATATATATATAGAGAAAATAATCCAAATATTAACTTATCAATTTACTAAAAAAAAATGTATTAATTTCCCAACCATGTTCACAATCACATAACTTTACACCTTTATGATTTGACATTATAAATTTAATTAAAACGTGACAAAAAAATATATTTAGCAGATTATATTAAATTTTCTCACTATTTTACATCTATAAATACTTAAAATAAAATAATTAAAAAAAAAACAATTTATTTATTTCTTTTACATTTTATTTTATTCTTCTCTTCTCATAGAACTAGAGATTACAATTCACCAACCCTAAATATTACTTACTCCTCTTCTCCCATCCATCCGAATTCAGACCCGATAATCGAATCCATAAACGAAAAATCCGAATCCTGAATCTTATTTTCAACCCAATCAGTATCCGAAGATGAAAAACTCTTCTCGACGGTAATACCACTACTACTATCCAATTTTTCAAAACCATGATTTAAAAACTCCGACAAAAAATTTCGGTTCATCTCAAACTCCATAAAATCATTCACACGACTCTCTCCGAATTCAAATTCCGGAAACGAACCAAGCTCATCAACCACATTACCCGAACCGGAACCCAAATCCGAATCCGATTGTACAATTACCTTTTTAACCTCCGGAATTTCCACTTCACGTTTTTGACCTTCTGGAAAATGGTCAATTACCACTTTCGTACACCTTCTTGCCTTGGTTCGAATTGGCTGACAATTATCCAAATATTTTTTGGACACAAAATTATTTTTATTTTGACATTTTTTAGAATTTTGACGTCCGTTTTGAATTTTTTTTCCAATATTTGTATTCCAATAATTTTTTATTTCATTGTCTGTTCGCCCTGGAAGCCTCCCAGCAATCAAAGACCACCTAAAATTAAATTAAATAAACATAATTTAATTAATAAAAAAAATAGAATAAAATGGTTGAAATTGAAATTAAAATTAAAACCTGTTTCCCAAGAGCTTGTGGAGTCTTATAATAAGTTCTTCTTCATCACGACTTATGTTTCCTCTCTTAATATCTGGTCTCAAATAATTTAGCCACCTCAATCTACAGCTTTTTCCACATCTTTTTAAACCTAAAAAAAAAATCACAATAAACAAATAAATAATAAATATTTAAAATTAATAAATAAATAAAAATCAATATTTCACATTGACTTTATTATAGTAAATTATATATATATATATATTCTTTCATGACAGTGATCATAATAATTTCATATAGAAGAATCCACTATTAATATACAGACAAAACTCTTTTGTCTTCCACTTTCAAATATCTTTCATTTTTATTTTTCTTTTTTAAATTTTAAAAATAGCATAAAAATTACAAATGAAAACTTCTTTTCACCCCAAAATTTATAAATATTGTCAAAATTTCTAAATTTTTTAAAAATAATTTCAAATTTCACATTTTTCCAATTTTTTTTCCTTAAAATACAATGAAATTTCTAGTTTTAAAAGGTTTGAAAAAGCAAAACATATTATATTTTATATATATATATATATATATATATAAATTGAAAATGGAGGAAGAACTGACCAGCTCTTTTGGGGAGGTTTCTCCATTTGCCTTCACCATGGAGATTAATATAATCAGTCAAGATTTTGTCTTCAGAAGAAGTCCAAGCTCCTCTATTCAACCCTTCTTTAACACAACAAGGGCTTCTACCCATTGAAACCTTTTTGAAGTGAAGTGTTGTGTTGTCACTGATTGAATCTATTGTGTGTGTGTATATATATACTGTGTGTGTTAAGTCCCACATGCATGATGAGTAATGGCCATTGGTTCAATGTGTTGAAAAAGGTTTTTTATTTTTTATTTTTTATTTTAAAAAAAATTGAGTTCTGAAAAAGGTTTTGGTTTGCATGTGACTTTGTGGACCATTTTCTTTTTCCTTGTAATAATTTGGTTATGGAATATCACTATAACAAAACCAACACTTCATTCATGGTGACATCTATTGCTCATAGTGTGAAATTTATATGTAAAAATTTATAAATAGTGGTAGTAAAATTATATATATATATATGTATATTTGTCTTAAAATAAATATATAACGTAATTTATTTTATGTCAATTAAAATTATGTTTCAACATATTTTCTACCGATAAAAATAATTTTTAAAAAATCAATCGTCAATATTCTATTTTAATATACATTTTTTTTTAAATTATGAAAAAATTAATATTTATTAAAAAATATATTATAAAATTTTAATAAATTCGAAATGTATATATATATATTAAAAAAATAACAAATTTCTATGATCATTTCCAATTTTTTAAAATTTTAAATAGTTATAAATTTTAATTTTTATATATAAAAAATATTATTAAAAAATGATATATAAGCCTAATTTTAAAAAATCAATTTTAATGATTATTTTCAATCATTTTAATAACTAAAAATTCTTAAATAAATTTAGAAAATTATACCAAAAAAAATAATATATATACATTGATTTTATAATACAAATATAAAATATTTATACTTTCCCATAATTAAACCTTTAAAAAGAAAAAAGAATATTATTAAAATAAATTTTTAAAAAATCAACATCACAAATTGAGTAATCTATCTATCTACCCTTCTTTAATTCTATAGTTGATGGCTGCTGAAGCTAACTTTCTTTGGATGAAATTGAAAGTTGGTTGAAAATAGAATTTTTGACAGCAAATAAATAACTTAAATTGGTAAAACTGCAACTGTACTCATCTTTTTATTTTTCTAGAATACAATTCCTTTTAAAAGCTACAATATCAATAGCTATATGTTAGAGTTTTTTTACCACCTATTTATATTTTTTTTTTTGTTTTTTTTATCACATGTGACTCATGCTTTGGATTTATTGCTTTTTAATTTTTTTAAATATTAAATTGTTTTTGTTCTTTGAGTGTACGTACGTACGTGGACTATTAAAATGTCAATTTTTATTATTAATTTGAGTTATATTTCAATGTGATCTTCACCATTTTTGTATGATTTAATGGGGTAATATAATTAATGTATTTTGGATTAAATTTTTTCAAAGAGTTTATTTACCTTCTTTCTCATTCAAACGGTAATAAATTAAGATATGGAAATGGTGATTATTTTTTGGATTATTATATTTTCCCAAATTTTTTATAAGTGTTTTTATATTTAAAATTGTTTATATTTATTTTTTAAATAATATTTTATTATGTATGAAAATTCTCTTAATATATGGTTTGGTTATTTTTTAACCAACTAATATTGTTAAAAATTATAAATATAATAAATATTTTTAGATAATATTTAGCATTAAAAATTATACAACTAGGAACCTTTACTTTGCCCCGAAATAATATTAGAAAAAAATTTGTAAAATATGAGTTTTTCAAACTTTAATTTTAAATAAATAAACTCCTCAATTTTATTTACACTTCACCAGTCTGGCCAAGTGATTATTTAAAGTTTCAAATAGTTAAAAGAAAAATCATCCTATAATATATAATTATTCACGGGTAAAAATAATATTTAATCCTGGAAACTGTAGTGTAAGTAGGGTTGATCCCAGTAGAACGTACCATTAATCTTAATTTACTTATGATCAGATTCATATATAAAATAAATGACAATCGAGTAAAAAAGCAATCTAGCAAAGTAAATCTATCATTCATGTATTAGTCATGAAAACTTAAAATAAATTATCTTAAGTTAGTAGACACAATTATAGTTGTCGATAACATATGTTAGGTTAACTAATAGATTGTTTTAAGAACTAGGAAGACATATGTCTATGAGTAACAAATCAATTTTACAGATTTATCTAGTTGTCACCGTGAATTTTCACACCATAATATATCGTACTGTTTGCTACCTAAATTACTTTTCAATTAAACATTCACAAATTAAATCTAACCGAATACTGAGATGCTAACCTATTCAATCAATTAACCGTCCACATCAATTAAAAGAAAACACAAACACTACTATCATATAAACAATTAAAAACCATTCTTACCACATGTAAAAATGAGTTGATTACTTTATTGGATTAAAAAAATTTAGATAGTTAAACATTATCATTATTGAATAATAAAATGAACGTATAAGAAACTGGAGTAAAGAAAATACAATTTAATAAATATAAGAAAGTAAAAGATATCTCTATTTAAATTAATATAACTTTTTAGATAAAAAAGATAGTATAAAATTTTTAAAATATTTATAATAATATAAAATTTAAACTTTTTAAATTTAAATAATTAATATGTGTTGACTCGATATTTTATTTCTTTTTTAATTTACGGTGTGTTTTTTTTTTTTTATCTTTGAAATTTTTTAGAAAATTTTCGCCAAACGCCATAAAATTTTAAAAATAAATAAATAAAAATTAAATACAAAATAAATAGAAAAATAAAAATTCTTCGAATAAATCCAAAATAAACACAAAAGAAAAATAGAAAAGATACATATGTTCCCATCATCCAATTTGAAATACCTCTCAAAATGCATAAATCTAGTAGAATTACATACCATTTATACAAGATAATCTCCTTTTATATTATCCATATAGTATTAAATTTCACATTCCAATATAAAACAAGAAATAACTATTATAGTAATTATTAATTATAAAATGTTAAACATGTTTAGGTGCAGACCTCCACTAATCATCTAATATTAATTTTGCATGAATATAAATATATTTTAGTTTATATACATTCAAGTCGTTTCAGTTTTCAACTTCTGAGCAAATGATTTCGACAAAACATTTTGTAAAAAGAGAGCCGACAAAAATATAAGTTTAAATTGAAATAAAAGTCACGTGTGTATTATGTTATCGTGTGTATAATAATAATAATAATAATAATAATAATAATAATAATAATAATAATAATAATAATAATAATAAATTATTTATTAATTTGATCAATTATTAATTAAATTAACATAAACAAAATAATATGTACATTATAATATAAAAAAATATTATTAAATATTTTAATAATAAAATAATACAATAAAAATAATATTAAAAATATTAAATATTATTATAATATATTTTATTTATTTTATTAATATCTAATTAATATAATTCTAATTAAAAATATAATAGTTAAGTCTTTTCAATAAATATTTCATTCTAAATCAAATTAACTAATTAAAATTTTATTAATCAGATTAACTACTTAAAAAATTAATTTTAACCAAATATCTAAATTTTATATCCATTTAAATTATTAATACATCATAATTAATCATATCTTTATAAGGAGTTATTAATTATTATTAAAAAAATTATTACTTATTATATTAATTACAGTATATATTAATATAAGAAAATTTCTAAAATAGCATAACAAATATTAAATTATACTAAAATTATTAATTTCACTAGTATTCAGTGGTGAAGATAGAAATTTTTTTCTGGTATTCAAATATAATTGTATGTAAAATGAAAAATTAATAAATTTGAATGGATGTATTTAATTTTTAAAATCCGTAAATATTTGTTTGTGTAATGTGAAGATATTTAATTTTTAATATTCATATAAAACTATTTAAAAATTAATATATATATTTTTAAATCTTTGGATGATGAATTGAACACCGATGATATATGTAGCTTCGCCGCTGCTAATATTGATATAGTGCAATTGAGTTAATAATATATTGTATTTCTATTATTATTATTATAACATATATCATACACTTTTTTTAAAAAAAAAAATAATTTAATAAAAAAATTATTTTTATTTTTAAATCAAAAGGTTAAAATAAACGGATCATCAACTATATATCACTTTCAATAAATCAAGAAAATTGGTTAAAAATAATATAATTAATAAAACTATATTATATAATTTTAGACCTTGATCTTTTCCTTAAAACATATATTATATATATATATATATATAATTAAAATTAGTAGCAAGCAAGCAGACAGATTTTTCAATCAATGTCTCTAGTCAATTCATCATATCAAATTCATCAAAAAGAAAGATTTTACTTTTATTTTTATTTTTCTTATTTAGTTATAATAAAACGACAAATTTGTGGGTTCAAAAACCACTATACAAATAAATTTGTGGGTTCAAAAACCACTATACAAATAAATTTGTGGGTCACATGTGTTAGAATATTCTTGGCTATTTAGTACCAAGGTCTTTGGAACTATTCGCTTTCATTTTCACAATTTTAATAGGTTATGATTACGAAAATATGTCTTCAAATATTTATATTATTTTTCGTATGCAATTGTTTATTTTCACTATACATCATGTTCATGACATTACATGAATAATAAATTAAAAAGAAAAAAAAGAAAAGAAAAATAGCAAGTCATGTTCCTAATAATTTTAGAATAGAAATATTTGGTAATATAAAAAAATAATTTTGAATAATTTTTATTTAATTAAATGTCATTTAAAATTATTCTTAATTTATTTAGTATTAAATTTTAAATTAATAATTATTTGATAGTGTATTCAAGAATTTTTTTAAATATAAATTTTTAAAAATAAATGTTAAAAAAAAACAAATACAATACAAAATATCTCTTAAATATTTAAATGCATAAACTTTCAAGAACCAAACCTAACACATTAATTGTGGTCATTCAAGAAGATTCGACAAAACCAACTAAGATTTCCAATTTTGTGATCAAGAATTCAAGTTTCATATTAATCATATAGGGTCCACAACATTTCTAATAACACATGTTAATTTTTTACTATGTGAACCTAAATAAATGTGTACATTTAAATTTCATATTGTGTAATTGAGTAATAATTGTATTGGAATTTAATGAAATAAATGTTGCATAAGCAAGTAGCATGGTTAAAAGTTGAATCAAAACTTCACTATTTTACAAATTATAAAAAAAAAAATAAAAAAAAAAATCAAAAGGGTGAATTTCCAGAAATATTTAGACAAAATCTAAATAATTTAAATAGAAAATTGATTAAAAACCCTTAAAAAATTAAATTTAAATAATTTATTAATTTAATTAAAACTCTAAAATGACAAAAAAAAAATCTATTAATTAATTTTACATAATCCTTTTAGTACTTTAGAAATATATATTGAGTGGGGAATTCTCAACCAATTTATGAATAACAAGTGGGTCCAAAATGATTTTTATATATTAATTACAAATCAAAATTCAGATATGAAATGTTAACAAACCTTTCCTTAAAATAATATAATGAACCGAATTTAATGATTAATTTTAATAAATTAAATATTATTGATTGATTGATGACAAATTAATCCAAAGACTTTGGTAGATCAATGTCTCTTTTCATCATTTATTTCATTTGCATTATTTGTATATAATGTCAAGAACAAGAACTTATTTTGTTTTGTTGTTAAATATTGTAGTTCTAATTTTATCATTATATTTATGACTTTTGTGGTAGGGTAGGATTTTGTCTAGTTTATATATAAAATGCTTTCAATGATGCTTAACCATCATTATAGTTTGTTTTCTAGTGAAAATGAATTTGACTTGTAAATAGAACAAAAATAAAATAAAAGGTAAAATAATAATAATATAAGAAAATAAATATAAAGCATTTATCATGCTTCTCATTTAACATTATTAAATTCAAAAAAATTTAAATATTTAAAAATAAATTAAACCTCTCATTTACCTATAATAATATTTGAAAAATAAATAAAATTGCAATATTTTATTTACCAATTTTTATTTACTTGGTCGAATAGTAATTTAATTATATTAAATTGTATTAATTTATTTAGAAAGTATATATTCTAAATCTAAAATTATCAATTCAATTATAAATAAATTTATAATTTATATTTAATATATCTTTTTCAAAACTATAGCAATTTTACTAATTTTGAATAAAAATTTTTGAAAAAAATCTTTTATTTGTTCAAATTTATTTTTTTAATAAAATAAATGATCAAATTTTATTTTGTCCACTTTAAAGAAAATGAAAGATATTATTAATTAGATTTTAAACTTACAATAATAGTATTTTTCAAAATAGGAAACACAAAAATAACAAAATAAAAGAGTGAGAGTAACAATCATTGGCAAGAAATTCACCCTTGTTTGTACAAAATATCAAATATTTGCTATAAATAAGTTAAACATCACAAATTTTCTACTTCCATAACCAGATGTTTTATACATCTATGTATAGTTATTATTTATTAGAGAACATAACCAACACTTCATATTCAAACACCTCTCAAGATCCTCCTATATGTGATTCATAATCCTTACTTTCATTCTAAATCCAATATGGAAAACAATAATTCAAATTCAATTGAAGTAAAACAATCTAATGATTCATCAATTAGTCAGTATCTGTAAAAGGAAATGTCACCTAATGGTCATAGAGGCTGCTCTACCTCTACTAACCCTCACACCAACCAACCAACCATATATGTACTGGAAAATGTCAAAACATGAGTACTATGAAACAATTCACTTAATATAGCACACTATATATATATATATATATATATATATATATATATATATATTGATAAATGTATTCAATATACAGGAAAAGAAAAATGTAAATCAAAGAACATTTATCAGGGGGTTCTTATGTTTGAAATGACATGAGAAAGTAAAATATGCCCAGCAGAAGCTCTAATATGTGTTACACTAATAATGAGAGATTGAGTTTGGAAGATTATACCAACCTATAATATTATGATCAACATTTCTTCTTCTGGTCATGTTTATGAATCCAACTAGAACTGTATTTGGTTATTTGAACCTGTAAAAGTGAAATGGAAATGGAGAATCTCTAGTTGATTAGATTATTATATATGTAAATGCAATGAAGTAGGTGAAGCGATTTAAAGAGTTAGCAATGAGCATTACCTATGAAGTCAAAAGGAGCATTAATACTTCTAGAAATGGGACCTGAGAATCGAATTAGTACTCAGGTACTTAAAATCGGGTCATTGCCTGGAGCATTTGCGAATTGGGTACTTGTGAAACTAATTGTTCTGAACTTGGTGAAGCTTTTATTCTGGTGACACCGGCGGGGTTGATGCTGAGACCAGGTCTAGGCATCTCTTTGGTGGTGGTGTTATTCATGTTGACTCCAGACTGCGAGGATTCCATCAATGCACGTACCTGGAATAATATACGTAGAATTAAACTAATGTTTTCATTGTTGTATAAGGTAATGTGTAGATTAAATGAATTAAAGTGTTTGAACATACAATGTCGACGCGCTTTCTGTGTGCATCGGTTGATAACTGCAATCAAGATAAACCAATGAAGTCATTACAAGTCAACACAAGTGAAAGAGAGGGTGAGGAATGAAACAAGAAAAAAAAATACTAGTCACCCTAGCACAATAAAAGCAAGAAATATAGACAAAATGCTTACAGATTCCTTTTGCTGATTCCGGTCTTCACTTGAGAATCCCGGCACTGACAAACCCCAATTTTTCTCTGCACATACCATTCATGTATCAGAATATGAAATATGTGTAAACCAGCAACACACTATCTGTTAAAAATTTCAACCACTACATTTACACATGAAACCCATGATTGCCATAAATGATCTCATAAGTGTCTTCTTGAGAACAAATAATATTCTTGGGTGAAAAATTGTATTTAAAAGGGCACAAACCTAGGTGGAGCAATATGTCCTTGGCCTCCAAAGTTGACGACTTTCGATGCTTAGCCAAGTTACAAGCAAATGAAGTAACCTGCTTAATGGAAAAAGAACACAATCATTAGGTGCTTCAACATGAGTATTTCTTTTTAACAAAAAATCAATGAATATCATATAGACCAAGATAGAATTGCAGCAAATTATTCGTATATGCACACATAGGCAGACAGAGAGAGAGACCAATACAGAATTGCAGTAAATCACATAAATACAAATAAGTGAAGATAAACAAAAGCCAACATCATCTAATTCTACTTCTCTCTCTATTTTATTTATTTATTTTTAATGTAAATGATCATTTCAAAACTAATAAATAAATAATGTGTTCACTAGATTAGAAGGCCTCACAGAATCAATGAAGTCGTCTGCCATCTCCAAAAGAAGATCTTCAACTTCTGAATCCACCTTTCCACGTGAATCTACCTGAAAGTCACAAATCAAAACCACAAATCAAACAGGGTGAGAATTTAAAAGAACTTATCATTTAGGTTGATTATAGCAAAGGAATAAATATGGCATGAAACACAGCGAACCTGGGAAACTAAATCCTGTATCTTTCTCTTCCCAAGAAGTTGATTAGTTGCTTCTGTTCCCTGGCTTGAGCTACCCCCAGGTGTCGTCGTTCCAGAGGCAGTTGCATCTGGCTGTGATCCAGTCAAACTGATGGACTTCTGACCTGCCGGACCTTGAATCCTTGGAGACTGCTGCTGGTGCAAGGTCTGTTGCTGTTGTGATTGTTGTTGTGGTTGCAGCATTGGTTGTTGTAGTTGCTGCTGTGGTTGCTGTGGCGCCAATTGTTGTTGTTGTTGCTGGGGCGCTAGTTGTTGTTGTGGTTGATGCAGCTGTGAATGTCCCATCGAAGACTGCTGTTGTACCAACTGAGATATCTGTTGTGGGTTCAAGTTCATGGGATTCTGGTGCAATTGAGTAGAAGAAGCCAACTGCTGCTGTAAAAGGACCTGTGACTGTCTCTGCTGTTGGAGACGAAATGAAGGCGAAGCAGGACCAGATATTGTTGGCATTTGCTTCAACCACTGTTGCTGAGACAAAGAATTCTGCATTATACTAGATTGTCCATTCTGAGCCAACCCAGATAATTGAGGATTCATGGGATTCATGAATGCCAGAGATGATGATCTGGGTATGTTTTGGACCTGCAGTTTTAACCATATCAGAAGTCAAGGCCACGTGTACTCAGAGATAAACATTACACACCATTACTCTAGAAAAACCGTCATCAATGCAACAAGAGACAAGGCATATTGATATTGTATATTCCAAGAATAACAATATAATATTAATGTCAGTTTCTATATTAAAGAAAATTAATGAGTAATTAGCTTCATCCTCAAATAACAAGAAGTAATACGCGCTCCACCAAGGCGAATAAAAATCTACTGTTACTATATATATCCAATTAATTGGAAAGCGAAAAAAACTAACAATTTTATCTAAATTGTTACAATTTATATCCAATTATAAATCAATGATAAGTATATAACATAAGCCATAGAGTTACCCCTTATTGAATTCCCCAAGGAACTCTTCTTGGAAAGCAATATTTACTTCAGAATGATCACGTTAACAATTAAAGCTTCAATAATATTTGTGCAAAAGCTTCTGAATTTGTTAGGTTGAATCGTTCCACCATACCACAGTAATAACAAGCAACATAATGTTTACATAAACACTCGCAGTCAACTCAATGAGTTACCTGTGTTGAGTTAAGAGAGTTCTGCTGTGATAATTGCTGTCTCATTTGCCCTTGTTGATTTAGTCGTTGAGCATAAGCAAGTGCTCCACTGGCCCTCAGTTGTGAATTCAAATTAAGAGAACCCATCATACCCATTGCTTGCATTCCTTGCAAAGGCTGTCCAGCAGCATTACCAGGATGAAATTGAGATCCCTGAACTAATCCTGCTTTTTGCCTAGGCTGCATCAAGGAAAAATCATAATTTAATTAGAAAAAGATAAATAATTTCAAACTGAACCCTATAGTTCAATTATATCTAGAGATTCTAACAACCCTCTCAACATAAATAATGCAATTGTAAAGAGAAACCAAATAAATTCTATAATATAGATTAAATTCCATTTTCAATAACACAAGCCACAATTCAAAAATAAATAAACAAATAGGGAAAAAAAATATTTGAAATCTTTAAGCCAGCAATTCAGGCTGTAAACCAATTTCAAGAATCCTATCACATCTAACACCCACAAAATTACTCATCAACAACCAAAAGAGTACATCATTGAAAAAAATAACTCAAAATCACTTTCAAAACTTAATCAGCAAAAAACCAATAAATAAATAAATAAAATAAAATAAAAGCCTTGCTCCAAAATTAGTTGAGATCAACCGTATAAATTCTTGACTTCTACTATGCTGTCTCAAACCAATCTTCCTCAAAACTTAAAACCTTAATAAAATCAGAAGTTAAGATACCAAATCAATTTTCTAAGATGGTTTTCATATAATATTTCTGAGCACTGATCAAAAGTTATTCAAACTTCAAATCTAACAATAAGAATCCACACACCATTATTAATTCCTAGAACTTCAAATCTTACCACAACAACCCAAAAACAGTTATACATTCCACTCTAGCAACTTCAGTGTTACTACTCAACACGCTCCTGTTGTTCATAATCATGATCGTCATCGGATTCAACAATTCCAAATGGGTTTCATATAATATATTCCGTCATTAATTAAAATCAAACAATTACAGTTAATACACAAGCCATAATAAATTCCTACTTAAAGACTCTTCACTAAACCACTACACACAAAACACTAAACCTTTTAAAAAAATTGAATCTTTGTCAAACTCAAGCACTTCCAAGATTAATTGACAAAACCATCATACACAGTGCACATAAAATTTGATCAAACTAACCATATAAACCTCATGCTTCATTGTCTACTACTGAAATAACAAACATAATTGATATCGAAAAGAATCATTACTGAAGCCAGCAGTTGACTCTGCAGGCTGTACTGGGCAGCAGCGGCTGCAGCCGCAGCAGAGCCACTTAGCATAGGAAGGTGCCCACTCTGCCCAATAAGCCCAGTACGAGAAATATTGGAAGAACCCATTTGCTGATTCTGCTGAGCCTGCTGCTGCTGCTGTTGCTGTGGCTGCTGATTCTGCTGACCAAAATTCACTTGCCCATACAAAGCCTGCTGTCTCAAAACACTCCCGTATTGAGAATTCTGCTGCTGCTGCTGTTGAATCTGATTCATCCGCGAAAGCGAAGGGGATCGCTGCATCTGATAACCGGACAAAGCAGCAACATTGGCATTCTGTTGTTGCTGAACGATCTGTTGAACCTGAACTTGTTGCTGATTAGTCGGGTCAATAGCAGAAGACGAATTCGAATTCGAATTAGAATTCTGGTTTTGATTGTTCTGTTGCTGTTGGATAACTAACGATGACGAACCCGCCTGTGCCTGTGATTGCTGCTGAGGCTGTGGCAGTTGTGTTGCCGTTTGTGTCAAATTAGGCGTTGAATTAGGGTTGTTGGCGGGGTTGACGGCGCCGGAAGCTGACGTGGCGACGGAGGATTGTGTAACGGTGGTTGTTGTAGAAGCGGGGTCCACTAGCATCGGAGATTGAAGACCCGTCGGTGGCGATGGTTGTGTTGACGCTAAATTATTCTCCGCCATTCACTTTCCTTTTTTCTTTTTCTTTGAAGAACACAGAATTGATTTTGATTTTTCCGTTTTGGTTTTCGATTGCTGTCCTGTCGACGAAGTTCACAGTGGCTTTTTCTTTTTTATTTATTTTGTGGGCTTTATTTTTATTTTTTTAAATTGATTTTTCATTTTTGATTTGCAAGTGTTTTGTTTACACGTGTGGTTTGATGAGTGGGTCGTTCTTTTTTAGGCTGATGAAGTTATATTGAATGGGCTTGACATGGGTATATGGATTTAAGGCCCATTAAGACTTTCAAATATAAATAAGATTATTTTTGTTTCAGGGGATATTTGGCCCCTATACTTGCCTGGTTAACCCCTGTATTTTGTCCGCTAGCATTTAGCCCTTCAATTTGTTTTTTTTTTACCATTTAGTCCTTCAACTTGGTTTTTTCTACCATTCCACCCCTTCTAATAAAAAATGTGTTACATGTGCTTGACATGTGCTGGACGTGACATGCCACGTGTATTAAATGCTACAATAAAATTTCATTTTACCCTTTATACCTTTTTATCACTTAAAGCCTTACTCTTATAGTTGCACACTAATCATTAACTAAAAATAAATAAAATTACATATACTATTAATTTTTATATTTTTTTTACTGTATAAATTATTTTTATATTAAAGTTATATGATAAATTTTGTATAAAATTTTAAAACTATATAATATTAATAAATAAGATTAAAATTTAATAATTATATAGTTATTTTAAAATTAAATATATAAAATAATATATTATTATTTTTATTACATAATTTGGTAATTATATATATATATATATTAACTCTTCTCTTATTTTGTGATTTTTTAATTAAAATAAAAACATATTGTATGTTTTTCATAAACAAATTAATTTTTATAAATGTACATGTTAATAGATTTATAATTAATACCGATATATAATTTTTATTAAAATTATAAGTTTGTTTCTATTTTTATTTTTTTTCAAAAATTAATTAAGGTTATAACTGACTTTTTAATTTAAATTTCATTGGTTTATTTGATAGTCTGAAAAAAATAATAATAAAAAGGCTCTAGTTGAAAAAAAAATAAAAAAGTCAAATCAGGATTAAGTGAACAAAAAATTTAAATATAAGGGGTTAAGTGACAAAAAGGTCAAATACAAGGAGTAAAATAAAATTTTATTATAACATTTAACACACATAACATGCCACATCACGTGTATATGACATATTTTCTATAAGAATGAGCGGAATAATAGAAAAAAGTCAAATTGAGGAGGCTAAATGATAGCTGACAGAGTTTAAAGGACTAGACAAACAGTCAAGTATAGAGGCCACATGTCATTTATCCCATGTTTTTTTAATTGACTTAAACCTTAAAATATATCGAATTTGAATTTATTTTTTTTTATAAATATAGCTTTTAGTTTTAATAACCACATTTTGTCAATTTTATAAAATTATTTTTTTAAAATTTGTTTTAACTCAATTTATTTTAACAGTTTTTAACAGGAGTATATGAGAATTTGTGAAAACAATTCAGAATTTGCAAAGTTTGTTTTAGGAAAAAAATCGAAATAGCAAATTTTGAATCTAAATTTTTAAATTAAGGACATACCAACTTCTAACAGGAAAAATTAGTTTAAAACAAAAAATTGCAAATGGATCTATTTTAAAAAATCAATGATATATTTTATACAAATTTCTATAAGAATTTTATTCTGGTTGAATATGTTGATTTTTCGATTTCTTTCCAATAAAACATTATATATATATATATATATATATATATATTAAAAAAAATAGCAAGTTCATATATTATAAACTATACAGAAACTTGACCAACCAAAACTAGATGCTACTTTTTGCATCAACAGTTAAATTCTGAAAGAAACATTCTAGCTAAGTGATATATCTATACAAACTGATTCCTAACTCCTAACTATTAGCTACTATACAAAACACTAGCGATCTACAACTTCTTTAAAGTAAAGACATACTTTTCGGATTGGCGAAAAGATGATCACGGTATCCATTCTGCGAATTCTTGAACCTGCTTCCGAGGAGGCCCTGTAGAATTGCAGGCGGTCCGCTGTAGGTATTTTCATACATCTTTCTCACAGTAAGGTGTCGGTCCAAAATCATCAGCTCTATCAGTTTTTGGGAGCTCTGTAGAGATTGTAAGAGATGTATTAGCAGCAGTCAATTTGTAGTGCATTTTGATATCTGAGTCCTAGGAACTATTGTCTTTCTTCATCTTATCATAGTTTATACATGTAGCCATGGGCATAAGGCGATTAAAAATGAGTACCTAAAAGTTTACTGTAAACAGAATTTCATCAAGATAGCTATCTTTCCGTGATGGGTGATAATCTTAAGCCTCAATAGTTCGTTTTATGAGATGAAATAGATGTGAAAGTTTAAACATGTTTAAAGGAACTAAGATATATACAAAGAAGAGGCACACCAGCTTACCTGGGGGTTTAGTACGTCCATCTGGTAAATAACATCCTCCTGATGAGATAAATTAAAAGAGAAATGTAAGGAATATATTTCATCACGGGTTGAGGAAAAAAACATTGAGAAAAATGATCTCCAGGGAAAAAAGAAATTTGGAAAAGCCTCCAAATCTGATTAATAAGTGGAATTCTATATGAGTTACTATGTCGAAAAGCTTTAGTGAGGTGATAAGAGTGTTTACAATGGCAGTTATGTATGACCAAAGATGAACAAAATAGAAGGCATAAGAGTTTGTACCTGTAATATGCCAGGATTTTGCATAACAATGCCAAGAACACGACGTAGGAGGCCATTGTAGACTACACTATTAACAGTTCCATCTCCATTTATCCAGGGCAATATTGGCATATACAAGTCGGTAGAAGAGGACTTGTAGCTTTCAGCCTTGCTATTTCCACCTTGATTGCTTTTAACACCATCTTCATGCGCATTACATGTTGAATCTTCATTTGATGGTGAAACTTCAGGAAGATTAAGAATTGTAACTTTATGCACGTTGTTAGTCTTTGTTATTGATTCCTGCGTGTTACGTCCACCAATGTCATGGTTTCCTGGCTCATGCAAACTGCTACCGTAACTTCTACTCAAAGCTTCTGTCAATGTTGACTTGTTAGGATCTTTTTGGATACCCGAGATGGAAGACAAAGAGAACTTGGAACGGTACAAAGCATCAACCACACGGACAGACTCATATGCGTTGACCTGCAGGAAGGAATTTGGATATTAGAAGTATGTAAGACCTCCACATTAGAAGATTTGATGACGCCCAGATTCCATGCTAGCTCTAATAATAACTAGTTTAACATATTAAAAGACAGCATTTTTGAACATGTATGAACCAACCTTGAATGCTCGTCCGAAAGCATGGAGCACGTCAATGATACATTCAGAGATGTCTTCACCTGTCAAGGAACGGATGATTCAGTAACGGATATTTCCATGCAGAGAATAGAAATAGAGTACGTACCCTGTGCATCAACAACATGGGAAACTTGCTTCACAGTCAATCCCTGGTCACCAGCATTTTGAATGGCAATGTAAATAGTTTTAAAGACCTGAGGACTGACAAAACCAATTTCTTTCTTATCTGGGAACATATGCTCTGCATAGGCTGTCATAGCATCCCATGGTGACTCACTAGAACTCCCTGCAACTGGTAGAACAGTCCCAACATCCAGAGCTTCATTCATGTCGGCAGACTCATTGGAACAACCACTGTTTCTCTCACCCGAAGTAGGGGTGAGTTGAACATTTCTACAATTTTCAGCATTGCTAGTTTCCCCATCCTTGATATTCTCCACAACATCAGCACTCGAAAGCCTAGCCCGATGTATAGAAACCACAATACCAGGAAAACCTTTTGCTCGGCGAGAAATAAGTTCACCTTCAGTTAAGTATTTTTTCACTTTCTTAGACTTATTGTCACATAGGTCATTGCCTTCATTTTTACGTTTCAAATTTCTGAAGTCTTCAGCCTCTCCAACACCCTCATCTGGCAAGGAAAGGGCTATGGACAGTTCACCAGAAGAAACTAGATGAAACAACTGCAAAATGTCCCCGCACTGTAAATCTGCATTAAGATTTATCCCCTGTCCGATGAGATCATTTTTCTTTTGACAAAGCCAATCTGAAAATTTAGCAGCCCTCTTCCCAGTATCAATTGGAAAGGGTGATTTGGAGATACCATGCAAGAACTGTTGAGAGAGAACGAAAGGAGTGCCATTACCCCCTATCTGTTATTTCACAAAGAAAGTCAGTTTAGATTTTAAAACTAAAACAACACAAAAAAGAGCAGGACTGAGAGAAAGAAAGCAAGCCAAAAAAAAAAAAGAAATGGTTAGACATGCGATATGAAACTTTGAAGAAGGAAGCTAATGTGCAGTTAGAGCATAAAATTTGATGTATACAAGAATCAGTAGACATGCAAATGAAAGAAGAAAGAATATGGTTAAAATGGAAACTAATCAGTAGTACTAAATGCTTAGTTTATATATAATCAGATGAAAGACAGGAAAAAGAAATGTAGAATGTAATGATTATCAATATGCTTCTATTAACTTCTTAATTCTACAAGATCTACTTAACCACTACCGTATGTATAATACATTAGGAAAATCAACTTACAATAAACTTTCTCTCTCTGAGATAGCTAAACGCAGCAAAAAGATCGTGTTCGGAATAACGCCGGAGATTTTCTGACAGCAAAATTTGCACTTCTGGAGCTTTGGAGGTGCTCAAAAAGATTAGCTTAAATAATTCTATGGCACTGGAAACAGCCAAAGATTTAACCACTTGTCTACTAAAACTTGTATCTTCATTCGATTGCTTGATATCTGAGTGCCAATGGTGTTGGCATTTCGTTATTTGAGAATTGTGTTGTCCAGCACTAATGTCCTCATGACTACAAAGAGAACTACCGCCAGATTCTTTAAGACTCTATAAGAAATGTAAATCAGATTAATCACACCTTAAAGATACCCCAAACATGATAAAATACAGGATAAAGTACAAATAAATTCTCTATTAATACCTTTGCCTGTTCAGATCTAACTCTTCCAGATGCCTCCAATTTAGCCATATGTTTCAACTGAAGGACACCCTCTAGGGCTCTCTTGATATTTTCATCATCAAAATCATCCCATTGTTTTTCTTCAAAACTTGATGCTTGAGCATTTGGTATACCCATGGTGATATTCTGGTGCAGCCCTTCACTGGACAAGCATTCACCATTGCTCTGGGTTCTTTCTAAGTGCTTCACATATCTTTCACTAAGCACATTGCAGAGCTTCATGAGAGCTTTTCTAAATTTTGTGTTTCTTTTTAATGTTGCCATTCTTCTTGCACAAGCCTTATGAGGTGCTGGAAGGTTAGTAACTGAAGGCCACTCCACACGGTGAAATTTTGCCCCAAGAGCCACCCGAATTTGAACATATCGGATCACTAATTGCCTGTGAGGAAAACCATGAACTATAGTAAATAATTATACAATATCTTTTCACAGAAAACAAAAAATCTATTGCTTTCTTTTAAAAGACATGTGCATCTCATATTGACCGGATAGACATCAATTAAATAGTGGGCGCGCAAACATGGACACACAAACATATATATATATATATATATATATATATATATATGTTTCTTCCCTTTACCTATCTGCTTCATCTGTCCACATAAATCTTTTTTGACGTGATTGCTTTAAACTGGGAAAGCCACACTTATTAAGTAAGGCAGTGCGCTCATCATCTTCCTCAATCGGTCCCTGCTCTTCAATAGTATCTGGTTGATCACCTTCAAATTCATGTGAATGAGAATTATCTTCTCCTGGGTGTGATACTCGCGGATTTGGCTCTTCTATAATTTTGTTTGCAGTATCATGGGATGTAGCAATTCTCTGCCCAACCAGCCGTCCAATTACAGTATCAACTCTTGTACGCTTTACAGATCTTTCCTCTGTAATAGTCTTTCTCTTTTGTGACAATGGGGAGACTTCATTCCTCATCAACTGAGGATCCTCCCTACCAGCTACAGAAGCACTCTGGGATCTTTTAAGATTCTGGCGTTTCTTATCATAATACACACGCAGCACCTGTTTTGACAATGAAAGAGACACCCAAAAGTGAAACAAATGGCAGAAGAAAGTGAGGTACAATCATCAAGCCACCAAAGACTAGAAAAATGAATCCATAACAGCACAATTCACAAGGTCGAAAGTTGAAAAACTCCATAATGAATATTTAAGAAACTTGTGAATACTTGCCATGCAATGCAGACTGTATTATCATCTAACCTGTTCTAAAGTCAGGTTAAGATCCTTTGCAATTTTCTCACACTCCTTGAATGGAAGTTTGTCACGTACACTATCCTTCACTATACGCTTCACAAGTTGAGCACGTTGATCAGCTGTCATAACACGAACAGAGGCCCATGAGCGAAAAACAAAGACCTGCAATAACAGTTTTAAAGCAGCCTTTTAAGTTCATACACACTGTAAATAGGAGAATAAACAAGGGACTCCACTCCCACATAAGACTGCCGATTCGCTAATAGTTGACATAGAAAAGGCTATCAATGATAACATAAATTATTACATGCACTAAAGAAAAAGTTTAGACTTGTCAAACCCCCACCTCATGAACAGCTGATCCAGGAAAGGCATGTAAGGCGGCACTACGATCAGCGACAGCATAACAATACTCAAGAGTTTTCCAATATTCTTCAACAGCTTCCTCACTTAACAAGGTAAAATCATGTCTGATTCTTGGACGTAAATCTACTGACAGAAAAGAGGATGTTGCGGATAGCGATGGTGGTTCCTCTATATAGGGCTTAAGCTCCAATGCATGAGTCACATTGGCATGTGACATGTTGGTTACATTATCAGAATGTCCATCTGCTACTAGTCGAATCAACTATTCATAAAATCAGTTAATTAGACACAATGATGTTAAACTAACACAAGCACAGATATAAATTCATAATATAATTCAAGGACTTGCAATCTCATATTTCAAAAGAGTAAATTACCCGCAAGCATGCAAAACTTAGAACTATTAAAGATTGTCAACAATAGCTAGATTTTGCATCAAGTTCAATATAATAATAATAATAATAATAATAATAATAATAATAATAATAATAATAATAATAATAATAAATAAATAAATAAATAAATATATTCAGGCCTGTTTATCAAGTGCGTGCCCTTAGTATCAAAAGTCATTTCTAACTAAAACTAACCTTCAATCTCCGTAGAATGTCAATGATGGTTGATAATCTTCCAGTAGCCAGGGTATCCATTAGACACCTATACTCTGAGATGGGAAGATCAGAAAGACACAAACCCTTCTTGCACTTCTCAGCCATATCATCAATTCTATGAGTAGTTCCTGCAACTTGTGAGAATACTTCAAGAGGCATGTTTTTCATGACTGTTTCTAATGAAAACAATTTGTAGGAGCTGCTGTTGCTTTTAAAGTCTGGTAAAAGGTCATCAGATGATGTAGCATCATCTGAAGCAGGCGAACTATTCAAGTAATTCCATAGAAACTTATGGAGCAGCTTTGTACGAACCATTTTCGCAAGCACAAAACCATTAGCACGTATTGCTGCTGAATAATTGATTTTTTCATCCGATTCTACACGACTCTGGGTTCTCTGGACACCATCTAACACAGGAACTACATCATCAGTCTTCCACCTAGATGAGCCTTTGCCACGAGATTGCATTTCAAAAGATCTGACTTTATTGTGAATTTCACTAAGTAAATCAGGAGTCAAACTTTGAATAGATGGGTGGAGGACCACCTGAGTGATATGTTCACTGACAACATTTGTGAGGTTAGGAAGCCTGATGTCTAAGCATCTACAGTGCCCTTGCTGCTGAAGATTGGCTATCATTCGTAAAACAGTTTTCCTGTCCATTGTTGTACCCTTGTTTTCAAGGCTGACAAGCCATTTATGTAGATCATTTCTCAAAATAAACTTCTCATCCTGGAGAAAAACAATAATGATTAGCTACTTAAATAAGCAGAAGTTATTACCCTTGAGACATTGTTTAGGGAAGGGAATGGTGTAAACAACCTTTAGTCTTTCTAGAATCCTCTGCTCCCGACGCAAAGCATCAGTGGTCAAAGGAGGGTGAGCATTTGAACCTATCTTCACTATAGTAGTATGTTTTTTCTTGGACTGACAACTATTTGCTTCTGCAGTTATATTCTCTGCACCAATTTCTCCCTCAGGAGCTGTTAAAACTGTGCCTTCCAATCCAACATCTGTGGTGGAGTTATTACCATTAGAGTTGTGGACAGGTAAAGAGCCGGTACCCTTTTCCCTGTCTTTCAGGTCAACATTACTGCTGACAGGGATAGACTCTTGGATGTCACTAGGACCAGGAAGCATATGAGAAATGTCAATATTGATCTTCACATAGTTTTTACCTCCTGGTGCAACAATACCACCTCCTGAAGTTGAATGCTCAAAATGCACAAAAGTTTTTGCTGATTGATGAGAAACATCATCAGGATTGTAACTCTCAAAGTGAGAATTCTCATTCTCGCCATAACCAACCTTTGATTTAGACAAAAATGCATTAGACAACCTGTAATTAGTATTTTCAGGTGTCCAAATACGGAATGCCACAGTTCTTTTGTGATTTTCTGCCTGCAGGCGCATCCCAAACCTAGAAAACATGCTACAGAACCGAGAATGATACTTCTTGTTTTCAATTCCAAGCCTGTCACACAGCTACATGGACATATATAGAAAGGAGAGAGAAGGCCATCAGTTAAAAGGAGGAAATAAGCAGCATGCACTTGCAAAAATGCAACAAAGAAAGAAAGATCATGCATTTGATATTTAAGTATCCATGTTTTATAATGACCATTGATTTAATCATAACTTTTAGACTTTAACTAAATAAAAACATAGCCTAAAAGAAAAAATAGTGGGATTTTTACTTTTGATAGATAAATGAAAGAGATAAATTAAATCATATATTATATTCTCCATGAAATTAATTGAGGGCATAAATTTATATCTCACACACACACCCAAAAAAAAACAAAAAAAAACATAAAAATAAAATAAAATAAAATAAAATAAAATAAAAAACCAACAACAACAACAACCATGATTAATAGTTAGCAAAGATACCTCCATAATAGTCAATCCCTTGGATCCTTCAGCATCAATCATATCATATACTTGATGCTCAAAAGGCAGTTCCACAAGCTGTTCCATTTGTGGAAATCTCCTTCCAAACTTCACTTGTCCATTTTCTGTTTTATCCCAGGACCCAATGCAGTTTCGCTCAAATTCTTCACGACAAAATTTTCTAAGCAGACGCACACAGCGCTCCACCTGCCAAATGTAGAAACACATCAAGCAATGACCTAGAAAATATATATTTCTTGAAGAGTTGGATGCTTACTAGTGAGTCTAAGTTTAACTGTCAACATTACCTCAGACATAACCTTATAGACATTTAATCTGTTTAAGGTGAAAAGAAGTAAACCAGAGTCTTAATCATTTTTTCAAATAGAAAGTGGAATAATTGCCGAGGTTGGCACCAGACCTAATTTTATTAAATAATAAGTTATATTAATCTAATACAACATGAATTTAAAAGACAACTAAAAATCTATGGGTCGTATGTAACTAACTCACCTTCTCATTCACTAATGCATCAAACTCCTCAACCATTCCAGAACCTTTCAAACGTTCGCGAAGCTAGGTCAATATTTTGTTCACATATAAGAAAATGGAAACAGTTAGAACCAAGCCCAACTCTCACCACCACAAGGATAGAAAGAGAGAATCATAACAAACATTTTGCTTTGTATTTTTCACTTGTCACTAAGAAAGACAAAAGAAAAGGAAATAAGAGAGAGAATAAACCTTACATTTCTCCAACTCCTGTGCCTTGAAGTAGATCCACAATAACCTAGGTCTCTTTTTAAATCTGAGACAACAAGTACCTTCAATAGAAGAAAAAATAGCTTGATGACATGAGAAAATATGCATACATTATTATCACATGCTATTCTGACTATTACCAACCTTTCCATTAGCTTCTTCAAGTTTCTTACAAATTACTTCCATGGCTGGCAAATAGTCCTTTATGAGCACATCCTGGGAAGAAATTTCTCCAGGAGAACCATCTTCACTCGCATCATTTTCATTTTCATTTTCCTTTCTGAAACCTTCCACAGTTGCCCCTCTGCTGATTTCTAGTTTTTGTTGAGAATTCAAATTCTTTGCATAGCGATGCAAATAGATCATATTTGTACTTATGCATGAACCAGTTTTCAACTCCCCTTCATAACCACCTGTTTCCTTTGTCCTCACAACTGCCTGTTGCCTTACAATAAGCCCTTTGCACTCAAGATTCTTCACTATATAAAAGAAATTTTTCCCTTCAATACCAAATTCCTTAGCCAACTGAGTCTGCGTAATTCCATTTTCTCTGCAAAATTTCAACATAGTAGAGCACCCATTGCAATTACATCAATATCATCATACTAAGTTCATAACGAAAAACTACAAAAATTATTCATCCAAATACAGAAATCTTGGCTGAAAAGACAGAAACCGAACAAAATAAGTATCAATTATCTCAGTCTCACCAGACATGAGTTTCAGCTACCAAAACAGAAAAGCAGATTTCAACTGAGCAAACTACAAACAAAACCATCACATTTAAGAGCTTTCACATATTTAAACCTCACAATTCTGTTCAGAAAAAGATAAACAAAAGAAGATTTCCTTATCATCTAAGTTCACAAATTCATATCAAAAGACACAATTCAACCAACAAATTCTCAACCCCTACTCTCAGTGACCAGTTCCACATTCCAGTATCAAATCACACAAACAAGAAAACAATCCACAACACAACATTCAGTAGCTTGCATATCATCTAATCTTACCGAGCCAATGCGATTCTTCCGAGGACACTCCTCTGGGGAGCAGAAAGGCCAGAAGTACCAGACGCCACGTCATACACTCCAGCAAAGCAGTCACCAAGCTGCGAACTAGCAACAAGTCTAAGCCCAACCCTCTCCGCATCTTCAAGCCGCTGAATCGAGTCATCAGAGGCGTCAATCGCCGCGTCCCGCGGAGACTTGAAGTGAAGAGTGGGAATTCGTAGGAGGTTTGAGTGAATCGAGGCCCTAACAGAGAGCGTGAGAGGGAAAGACAGCGAAGTCTCGAGTCTCGACCAGAGTGACGTTAGCGAAATCCCGGACGGACCTTGCGAACAGATTTCGTCGAGAGCGGAGGAGATTATGGAGTCCATTGTCGTCGTTTAACATTGGGCGGTGAAAACGGTGTTGTACGGATTTTCCGGGAAATTTTTCGTCTGCTGTTTGTTTTATTGGGAAAGGGGAGAGGAGTTCGAGTGACGTTAACAGACAAATTTATACATGGGTTAGTTATTAATTTTCGCGGGTTGGGTTGGATCCGGTTCCGGCAATACAGACCCGATCCGGTTTTGGTTCATTCAAGTATTGATAGTTTACAAAAAAGTCCTTATATTTGGTGGATTGATGAATTAGGTATGGTTTGTTGTTTTATTATTTTCAAAACTAGTATATTATTCATGTAAGGTAACGTAAATTATCTAAATAATTCAATGTACTTTTTTTTAATGGATTTACTGATTAATACAAAATTAGTTTTTAATCTAATTTATAATAATAAAAAAATAAAATAAAATTCATCTATAATTATAAATTATTTATATTTTTAATTGTTTTTATGTATTCTCTAATAAGACATAATATATTTTTTAAATTATACGTGATTATTTTATTATAATCACTTATGGAGTGAGGAGATTTCCGGTATGCCCTCTCTTTTTCTTAAAATTATATTTATATATTATTTTTAAATTTTAAAATGGATAAATGATAAGTTTGGAAATTCAATATTTTTAAGTATTATTTCATAATCAAAAGCAATCTGAAATACATTGCTCTAAGGTAAAATAGTATATTTAAGAAGTCGTTCGGATTGAGGTAAAGTTTTGTTATTAACTGTTTTTGTCTATTTGAAAATTTTTAGCGACGTGTTTTGTTAAATTTTAATTAGTTATTAATGAATAGGGTTTACTATGTCAAACCAACCTATTATTTGTTGTAATGGCCTAAAATTATTATAATGTTACAGTTGGTATTTGGTGTTGATTATTCCTCATTTGTGAACTATTAATATTTATTAGATTATGAATAGTAGTTATTGAAATAATAATTTGTTTTGTTTTATTTTGTTTTGACATTACGTATTTATGATTTATATTAGGATTATATATACGATGGATCATTATATGGATGAATGTTCATCCTGAATTATTAACATTTGTGTAATGTGAAAATATCATTATTTAGGTTATAAGTTTGTAGTTCTGTTCGATTTCGGTATAATTTTCCATTCATTTAGTGTTTTAGCCATCTTTATAACATTTGTTGCTTGGATTTGATTTGATTGGATTGTTGACTCATGAGAATTTTGTTGTTTTGTTTGTTATTTGTTGTATAATTCGGCAGGCTATACTATCTTACTTTGATTTGATGAACATGCATTAGCACATAAAACTGACTGTCAGGATTTTCGGTAACCAACTCGATGATCAAGATAAAAAATAAACAAAACGCACAAACGATATATCGTGGTTAGCAAATTGCTTAATCTACGGAAGCCAACAACTTTTTATTTCGAAACAATCTTACAAACAATTAGAAAACTCTCTCTCAATAATCTACCAAACAATTGTATTCAATCAATCAAACCAATTAATGAAAAGATAACCCAACTCACAGACCCTCTGTGCTCTCAACCAATATTAACTGTCATACCCAAAACTCTAAAGTGCATCCCATATTTATAGCTAACATCAAACCTAATTCATACGGGAGTATCTAACTCAATAAGGAAATAAAATCTAAACCAAATTAGAAATCAAGTCAAAACAAGAAAACTAAATATAGGAAGTCTTTCCTAAAAATAAATCCCTGTGATTCAAGGCAATCATAACAAATCTCCACCTTGACTTGAATCACCCAAACTTTCTGAATCTTATTCCTTCAATCATACTAACTATGACTTATTCAAGTTCCAAACATATGAGAGAGTCGCATCCACCAATTGTGTCTTCTAAGCACTCTTCATTCTGTCTTCCAAATCTTTTATAGACATCTTCTCAAGTTTCATATTCAAGAATTCCGAACATTCAACCAAACTTTCTTTTTTATTCGATACTAGCATCCTTCCAACAATAGTGTGTCCATCAAGGAAATACAAATTTCCTTTCCTTAAACCGTTTGCGGCTAAGACACCTCTCTGTACAATCTTCATCGCTCCACCTCTAGTGACAATCTTGTAGCCACTAGAATCTAAGACTCCAAGTGAGATAAGACTTTGCTTCAACTCTGGAACATACCTTACTTTCAACATCGACTTTATTGTACCATCAAACATTCTTAGCTTTACCGTTCCCATTCCTTTAATCTCAAAAGTGTTGCCGTTTGCCAGACGAACAACATCTCCATCAAATTCTTCCAACTTTGAGAACCATTCTCTATTCGGACACATATGATTCGAAAAACCAGAATTTAGAATCCATCCTCCAGACGATTCATTCATAGAGGTCGTGGAGAAAACATCAGTCTCAAATTCACATTCTGACTCCACATTCGGCTCCACTTTTTCTATTGCATTCGCATTCGAGCTTTCATATTTAGGACATTCATACTTCCAATGCCCTTTCTCTTTACACCATGCACATTGATCATTATCCAATTTATATCGACCTCTATAGTTCCAAGACTTCTTAGCATTGTTGTATGTTTTTCTCTCTCCTTTTCTTACCACTAGCGCTTCTGAAACATGTTTATGATCAAACTGGTTTTTTTTCGGTATTCATAATTAACTAAAGCATTATACACATCACTAAACTTAATCTCACTTTTTCCATACAATAAAGTAGTGGTCAAGTGATCATATGTATCAGGCAGAGAGTTAAGCAACAACAATGACTTATCTTCCTCAGAAATTTCAACATCTAAATTTAAAAGATCAGCCAATATTTTGCTGAAATTTTCTAGATGTTCGATCATAGACATACTAGAAACATACTGAAAGCAGAAGAGCTTCTTCTTTAGGTAGAGCCGGTTTTTGATACTCTTTGTCATATACTTATCCTCTAACTTCTTCCAAAGAGTTGTTGCCACAGTTTCATTCATAACAGAATACTTTTGATCTTTCCTAAACATAATCGAATTGTACTGTAAGCTTGTCGATTTTGGAAATCCCAATCCTCTTCAGACATATCTTTGGGTTTATTCTTATCTAACACTATGAATGTCTCCTCGCGGAATAAGAGATCTTTAACTTCTGACTGCCACATGCCAAAGTTGCTAGTACCATTAAATTTTTCTATATCAAATTTCATCATACCTGTCATTGATTGCCTCAGACGACTGCTTTCATATCCCTTTCCAGATCCAGATGCGTTATCATCCTTCGTCATCCCAACTAAAGCTCTAATACCAGTTTGTTAGGATTTTCGGTAACCAACTCGATGATCAAGATAAAAAATAAACAAAATGCACAAATGATATATCGTGGTTAGCAAATTTCTTAATCCACGGAAGCCAACAACTTTCTATTTTGAAACAATCTTACAAACAATTAGACAACTCTCTCTCAATCATATACCAAACAATTGTATTCAATCAATCAAACCAATCGATGAACAGATAACCCAACTCACAGACCCTCTCTGCTCTCAACCAATATTATCTGTCATACCCAAAACTCTAAAGTGCATCCCATATTTATAGCTAACATCAAACCTAATTCATACGGGAGTATCTAACTCAATAAGGAAATAAAATCTAAACCAAATTAGAAATCAAGTCAAAACAAGAAAACTAAATCCTTCTCAAATAAGAAATAAACTGTTAAGAAAAATACCAAAAACTCAATATAGGAAGTCTTTCCTAAAAAGAAATCCTTGTGATTCAAGGCAATCATAACACTGACAACAAATCATGCATTCTTTAAGAATGTCGATAACATGATAACATAATACTATTGTCATCTTAAAAAGCCTACAACTACAATATACCAAATCATCATTTTCTTTTTTCACATGCCACTTTTTCAAGTCATCAACCCCTATAACATAGTCAACAATTCAATATGATAAAAGTTAGTCAAATAATATCAAATCGAGAGATTTTTCAAATTATCTTAAAACTCTTGAAATATCAATTTTATGTATACTTCTCTTGTTTGAATCAACATTTTACATGAAACTTGTAGAGAAGATACAGGAAATAAAATCTAAACCAAATTAGAAATCAAGTCAAAACAAGAAAACTAAATCCTTCTCAAATAAGAAATAAACTGTTAAGAAAAATACCAAAAACTCAATATAGGAAGTCTTTCCTAAAAAGAAATCCTTGTGATTCAAGGCAATCATAACACTGACAACAAATCATGCATTCTTTAAGAATGTCGATAACATGATAACATAATACTATTGTCATCTTAAAAAGCCTACAACTACAATATACCAAATCATCATTTTCTTTTTTCACATGCCACTTTTTCAAGTCATCAACCCCTATAACATAGTCAACAATTCAATATGATAAAAGTTAGTCAAATAATATCAAATCGAGAGATTTTTCAAATTATCTTAAAACTCTTGAAATATCAATTTTATGTATACTTCTCTTGTTTGAATCAACATTTTACATGAAACTTGTAGAGAAGATACAGGAAATAAAATCTAAACCAAATTAGAAATCAAGTCAAAACAAGAAAACTAAATCCTTCTCAAATAAGAAATAAACTGTTAAGAAAAATACCAAAAACTCAATATAGGAAGTCTTTCCTAAAAAGAAATCCTTGTGATTCAAGGCAATCATAACACTGACAACAAATCATGCATTCTTTAAGAATGTCGATAACATGATAACATAATACTATTGTCATCTTAAAAAGCCTACAATTACAATATACCAAATCATCATTTTCTTTTTTCACATGCCACTTTTTCAAGTCATCAACCCCTATAACATAGTCAACAATTCAATATGATAAAAGTTAGTCAAATAATATCAAATCGAGAGATTTTTCAAATTATCTTAAAACTCTTGAAATATCAATTTTATGTATACTTCTCTTGTTTGAATCAACATTTTACATGAAACTTGTAGAGAAGATACCCTATAAAATAAATTGTATTCCACTTCAAGCTTCTTATATCTTTTATCATTAAGCACTTTATCAAAATGCATGAAAAATTATGCAATGTTCGTATCAAACTTCAAACATTCTTTTAAACAAGCATTAAAACTCTAACTAAGTTATGCATTATTCATCCCTACTGACCACGCATGTCTAATATAGTCAAAAGCCTACTTTTGTTTCATTGAAAATATACTCTCCAGCCAAGTATTGTCATGCAAATAAAACTTATCGAGCATATCAACCAAAGCTTTTAAGAATTCATTTCGTCTTCAATATTAAACATGAAAGTTGACAATATATATTTTATTCCTATATCATGCACATGCTTCAAAACATTTACATACAGCTTATGATATGTATTAGGCATCACATGTAGAAAAGTTTTGATCATTGCAACATCCCGATCAATAAGGATTGTCTTAGGAGCTTTTCCTAACATAACTTGCAAAAAAGTTTCAAATAACCAAATAAAATATTCAAATGTTTCATTATACATCAAACATTCTCCAAATACAGTTGTCTCTCGATGGTGATTACATCTAACAAACACTTCAAATGGCCTATTTTCTTTATTTATTATATATGTTGTATAGAAATTCACAACATCCCAAATTGTCCATAATCAATCATAATTTTAGCATCCGTCCATAATATGTTTGTGATTTGTTCTTCACTGTCTAGTTGCACCAAATAAAAAAAAAAGATGGATTCTTTAATAATGTTTGCTCTGAAAAAATAACTCAATAAAAATCATACTTCCCTCATATGCTAAATCATCTATCTCTCTGATCTCAAGTAATTTTTTTTATCGATCGTTGTGTATCCAAGAAACTCTCGACCACCTACTTATCTACCCATCAACTTATATAAGGATCTAATTGGAATTCTAGGTTCTTCTACTAACTCTATTGTACTTTCTTGTGCCGCTCCTAAATTTCGTTGTGAATGTAACATATGTGCACACTCTTGTTTGACTAAATGATGATTACGCTCCTCCACAAAATAATTGACAATATATGTATATATATATTGTCAATTTTCTTTAGCTTAATATATAATTGTGCACCACAACTAGTTTTAGTTATTTCTCTAGGAATTTTCGTAACTTCATCATGTTTATCTTTCTCTCGAAAATCTTCGTTAGAACAAACAAAACTTCTAGTAGTGATTTCATTTATCTTCTTATCATTTGGATGCGTATCTCTTCTAATACTATATATTATTCTCATTCCGTATGCATTGTAAAAAGTCATAAACTAGCTGTTCTGATTAAAATACCATACCATATTTTGGTTTTTCATCAACATCATTATCAAAGTTTTCTACCACACTTCCGATTTCATAAATTTTCCTATGAATTAAGAATAACAATGAACAAATATACTTAAGGTATACTATATAAAATTAAATAATAAATACAGTATTGTACAAAATTACCAAGTTTAATAAAAACATAATACAATTTTAAGAGCATGCTAACAAAACACATATAATTAAACATATATTTAAATATTGGATAAATTATCCACACTTTTTTTTTATACACATCCAATTTCATATCTCATTCTTTTACTAATTTACCATAGATATCGTACACAACAAGTATTTTAAAAAAAAATAATCCAGAAGTAAACTTAAACATGTAATATATATATATATATATATTAAAATAAAAATAATCAAACCTTTAAACTAAAAAACAATAAAGTAGTTTTTATAAATAAATTCTAACATGTTAAATTTGGTGTTGTATCTTATGGAAAATTTGTGAATCATATATATATCATCTCCACGTCTAAATTGTGGAGATTATAAAGTGTAGTTCTGACATATTAATGTCTGGAATTATTATTATTATAGGATAAATATGACACCTCCACGTCTTTTCTGAAAATTAATTCGAATTATATATTTAAGGAAGCTGGATTTTAGACGGAACTTTTTTACTTATCCTATTTTATCTTTTCTGATTTTTTTTTATCTCATAGTAATAAAAATAATTTTGTTTGACAGAGGTTAATAAAATTATTTATTTGGTATCACATAAACAATGATTTTTAAACTTTACATTTTTTAGTAATGTTTTGATGATCAATAAGTACTGAGGTCACAGTAACATTATCAGGGAATACAAATTTTACGAAATGAAATTAATTTTTTTTTTTTTAAATTTATACTAATAAAATTTTATAGGTCGTTAACTATTTTTTATAAATATTTTTCAAAAATAAATAAAAAATCAATAACAAAATAATTAGAGAATATTATTCACTAATATAATATAATATAATATAATATAATATAATATAATATAATATAATATAATATAATATAATATAATATAATATAATATAATATAATATAATATAATATAATATAATATAATATAATATAATATAATATAATATCCCAAATCTCACAAACTTGATGTGCACTAAATTTAATATTGCAAACCAATCTGGACCAACTTCCCCCCTTTCTATTTTTTCTTCAAAGTTAAATAGTTTAAAAAAAATCCCCACCTCTAAAAAAATAATAATAATAAAAATCCAAAACCCCATAGGCCCATATTAAAGGCTAATGTTGTCCCATATATTTTACATGAACTCATACCATTTTGATTCTAATTTTATAAAATATAATAAACCATAGTATATACACAAATATAAATAGAATTCAAAATAACAATAATGTTTTTGTCTACCACTTAAGCAAAGATAAAATAAAATAACTTGCTTTTATAGCAAAGTTTTTGATTCCCAAACATGGCCCAACCATTGGGCCTATGCTATCAGATTGTGGATGGTGGTGTTTGTGACCACTCTTTATCATTTTTTATGAGACAATGACAATCTAGACTGGGCCATACAACTGCTTAAGCTTAAAATTTTGATTTTTTAAAATTAATTTATATATTTTAAATTTATTTATTTTCATGTAATGCCTTTTTAAAAAAAAAAAATAAATTTATAAACAAAAATAGCCTAAAAATTGAAATTGGGGAATTGAGGTTAAATTATAGGGTGATGTATAGATGATGTTTAAAATAATAATGGAATACCATGATTACTATATTGAATGCAGATATTTACTATAAAGAATGATACAACTTTATGAATATTATTATTATGCAAAAAGTTTTTGAATTATATCAAGCAAAAGACAAAACCATAAAGCAATAATAACTAGGTTTCAATGAAAACTTGTCATAATTGAAATATTTATATGTAGGCAACTAAAGTAATTATTACAACTATGAAACATATAGTAAGATAATAAAATATTAATTATTTTAAAGTTCCATTTTATTTAAAATAAAATTATTTATGATCATTTATTTAGCCTGGAAATTGTAAAAAAATATTTATTAACATGAAAAAAAAAATAATAACAAAAATTTTACTTTACTTATTTAGTCAATATGATAATATCAATTAAATTATTCATTTGAAATTAAAATAAAATATGTAAATTATATCATGACATAAAAACAATTATATTTACAATTTAATATATATTTATATATTAAAATGAGTGAAAATATAAAATAAATTTAATTTTAAAAAATATATGTTTAAAATTTTAAAAATTATTTTAATATAATAAATTTAAATAATCAAATAAAATTTTATTATATATTTAAAGAATACAACTATATTTTTGTTTACTAATTATAATATTAAATAACAATCACCATTATTTTAATAATTTATAACAAACCTATATATTTAGTTATAAAACCATCATCTTAATTTTTAACTATTTTAAGGAAAATTATAATAATATTTTTTCTTAGTTAAAATAATAAGCATTAAATAAATCATCATGACTTTTAAATAGTTTAATGTTATTTAAAAATTAGGTTATACATATTGTCTTCTAAATATACTAGTAAATTATTTTCAATAATTAAATAATATTTTATTATTTTCTTTGATAACTACAGATCTCTTTCTCACAAATATACTGGTTATATATTAATAAAAATTTATTAAAAATTTTATTAAATATTAATTAAATGAATTTTATTTTTCATGAGAAACTAAATTTTCTATTTATTTTATTTTTACTAAATGGTAATAAGAAATTGATTTGGTTGGTTACTGATGATATTTAGTTATTAAATCATATTTGACCCGACATGATATCCTATATAAACAACAATTAATTGAAGACGTTTAATTAAATTGAATAATATTTTTTATTAGGTAAACATCTTAGATCATGATTATATTTTAGATTTTTGTTATTCCTTACTTAAATAATTAATTTAAGGATAAGAAAATCTCATCCTACACAATGTGGATATGAAAAGTCCAATTGAAAAATTCAAAAAAAATAAAAAAAATCTTAATCAATAATTAATTTTAATTAATTTTTTCACATTTATTTTTATATAACCTATTATTTCTCTGATTTTATCAACTATATAAACCAAACCAACTAACAAGTAATCATTAAAAAATTTAAAATAAAAAATAAATAAAAATCACTTCTCTCTGTTTTCTCTCTTCTTCCTCCAAACCAAACAAAAAACCTGAAGAGAGAGATATTCAATCTTCAATATCTCTCCCCACACACTCTCCTCTCTCACTCAAGCTCTCACTTTGAATCAATCCATCATCAGCTCTTTCAAAACAAAAGATTCATCATCTCCTCAACCCAAAAAAAAAAAAAACCCTCCTTTGTTCTTGCTCATTAACAATGCACTGCCATTTCAAGGTAATATATAAATGACTGAAATTCCATAGCTCAGATGATTTTTTCCATGCTTTTCCTGTGTTCATCACCTTAAATATCCTATTTCACCAATTGGGTTTTGTGTTGTTTTGTATGTTTTTGCTGATTCACTTGTCTTGCTTGTTGGTTTTGATTGGTGGTTTTGTGTGTTTATTTTACTTGTTTGCTTTTTGTTGTTTTTCCAAATTGGGGTTAGACTTTTGTAGATCTCTTTATTGGGTATAGTAATTATAGTTTCTGCAACACAACAAAAGAAAAAAGGAAAAGTGTTTTTAGATTTTGCTTATACACAAAGTTTGGATTTTGTTTTTGCAAGTGTTTTGAAAATAACAAAAGAAGGTTGCTTTCTGTGGAGAAAGTTCTTAAATTTTTTTAATGGTTGAGATACTGTTTGTTATCATTTGTGCTGAATTCTTTGTTTGGTTGGTGAGAAAAGGTGGGGAAAATATGGAAAAGAAGAGTCACTTGCTTGAATTCAAGTCAAATTCTTGGTTTAGGTTGGATTTCAATCATTTAATTGTAGGGTTTTGTTTAGTATAGTGTGATTCTCTTTGTTTGATTAGAAACCAATGTATGGTTATGTGTAGATGTGATGCTTTTGTGGTTTATGTGTTTGTTATGTGTTTTGATTTGTGTGAATTCTGGTTGCAGGTGTACAGGTTGTTTTGATTGAATTGAAGCGAAATTAAGATGGAAGGTGATATATTTTCCGGTATGGGTAACGGCACACCAGTAGATGGGAAGGTTTTGCAGACATTTCAGAAGAGTTTTGTGCAAGTTCAGGACATTTTGGATCAAAATAGGGTGCTAATCAATGAAATTAACCAAAACCATGAGTCGAAAAAACCAGATAACTTGACAAGAAATGTTGGTTTGATTAGGGAGCTGAATAACAACTTTAGAAGGGTGGTGAATCTTTACGCCGGTCTTTCAAGCTCTTTCAGCAGATCAGGGGAGTCCTCGTCCGAAGGGGATATGGCTGTGGCATTGAGCTCTGATGGAAAAGGCAGTCAGAAGAGAATCAGATCCGGGTAAACTTACTTTCAATTAAGCTTCCGTAAGGTTCTATGTTCTTTATTGGAGGAATAATCAGAGTACTTGGGGAGAGAAAAGGTGAAAAAAAATGAAAAAAAGTAGTTGATGAGATTACATAATTCAATATGGAATCATTTGTATGTAGAATGAAGCATAAATCTTACCATTTCGATTAAAATAGCATTTTGACAAATTTACCGATCTGATTATGTGTAAACTATATTATCTCATTGGAATTAGAATCTTATCTTTGCTTGATGTACTTGTTTTCTTGATAGATGACTAATTATGGTATATGGTCAGTACTTTATTAGATCTTTAATTACTTTCGCTAATAACTTCGTTGCCTAATTCTCATAAGAGAATCAAGTAGACTATAGAACTTTAGTAATCTTTTCGGTTGTTAGAGAGGTTTAAGTCTAATTTAGCAATCATTAAACTCCTTTTATCACTAAATGTCACTGGTTCTGATGATATATCCCATGATCTACTTTTTGATTTGAACTTTCAACAACCTAACTTTTTTCCTCTCCCATGTTTGTCAAAAGAGATTCTCTATAGTTTCTGTTCACTTGTTTGAGTATTACATTGAACAAGGTTTGGTATATACTGTTCTTTTACCCTATTAGAGAGCGAAATCGCTTATCCTTACCTCACAAGCTCTTTCGTTATCCTCCATCCATCTTAATGTGCACAAAACAACAAGCTTGATTGAAAGTTGCTTTTTGAAGGTGGACCCTTTTTTGCAGATTAGTTTCATATCTTCTTTCTGTAGTTTCTTTGTATCAATTATTCTTCTCTAGATTAAGATAGAGGTCCCATGTGAATGATTGCTATGAATAGCTGGAAACCTCTGTCTTCCTTCCTTATATCTTTAACATTTATGTATCTGTTTTGAACTATGAAAATCTACTTGCTTGCTGGCCTACATAGAATATGTTAGAATAGTTTACAACATTTGCTTTTTTTATAAAGTGATTAGGAAGTCATGAAGATATAATTAATCAAGCTTTATAAGATGCGTGCGGACAAATAAGAGTTGGCCAACATGTGAACACATAGAGATGTCTTGCTTTCTTTTTTCCATTTTTTATAGCTTGATTGCTTTCACTTTCTGCATATGGATTACCTTGATAATCTTTTTTATTGACTTGTAATGGAGTGAAAGATGCTGAAACTATGCACTTTCCTTCTATATTGCCTTTTGAACTAACACATGTTTATATACATATATGATATATCAGTACTGTTTTCAAAAGTCAGTCTTTGTTGTCTCTTATGCTGTCTTTTATGCTGTTCTTGCTTGCAATGTTGATTTGAAAACTATGTTTCGAGCTTTTTACATCAGATTCGCCGGTTTAATCTGATTACAATTATCTGGAGTTTAAACTTAACTTTATATGACCTGAAACTGTCTGAACAGTTTGTGAGCCGGATTATCTGGAGTTTAAACTTTAACTTTATATGACCTGAAACAGTCTGAACAGTTTGCGAGCCGGTTAGATACAGGTAGAAAATTCCAAGGACTTGATTATTAATCTTCAAAACCTTGTTATCATCTATCTATGTTGATTTAAGAAGTAGGAAGAAATCATTTTCATTTGCTGATCTTCTGACTAGACTAGATCACCAAACTATTTGCACATAAAGATATTATAGTATTTTGGAAGATTGATTTGTTTGTATTATTCTTGGTTGAATAAAGAAGTAAATCTAGGGAATCTCTAGGCCATTGATAGAGATGTGAAGAGATGATTAAAGAAATATCAAAGTGGAGAGAATCAGATGATAAAGAATGTAAACATTGTCTATATTTCAATGTCATCTTTCTTTAGTTTGTATATGCTCTCTTTGTCTTTTTCTTTGTTATATCATAATTGTTCTTTTTAGCTTCAAACTTAGTGGTAGATTTTCTTGCTTAGTGTTCCAACATTGCTTCCTAAGCAAAAAGTTGATTAGTAGACTCTACTTTTTATAAAGATGGACCATATATTAAATGAAAAATATAGTAAATTAAAGGGTTAATTCCAAAAAAAACAACCGTTTAGTTCTAAAAAAAAATCACACTAATTTAAATTTTTTTCATTTTATCATTTTTCTTCACAAATAGATAGATAACAACCCCACATCAATTAATATAAAAGTGATAAAACCTCTTACGTAGGTGAAAAGATGACCTGATAATGGATAATTGATGGATTAAATTAAAATTTTGTATAATTGAAGGACCAAATTAAAAAAGATCATTTAAATTTAGAAATTTCGGTGATAATTATACTATTTCAAATTCATAAAGAGATAAGAGAGTCAAATTCGTATAGAATATCAAACTCTAGAATATCAACTCTCTTAATCGAATCAATTCAATAGAGTGACTGTTAATTTCTAATTTGTGAAAACTGCAATTAGTGGTATTTAGATAAATAGAAGAATTTCTCGTCTCTTCGGAAAAATTAATTTAAAAATAAAAACAATTCTAAACTGGCCATTAATCACATTTACTTTTCTATACTAAAACTAATATACCTTTGATTAGACATCAATGGAGAATCATTCATTTTCCTCCATGACACTTATTACTCAACCACACCCTTCCAAATCTAAAAACTCTCTTCTTCTTTCTTCTCCATCTATTTGCAAAGCTTATGAGAATAAGAACCCACAACATCCCACATGATCACAAACAGAATCAAAATTAGAAGAAAATGACAATGACATACTTAAAAGACACATTATTATTACAAGGTTCCATGCATGTCTTTTTAAAGCAAGATTCGAATCAGATTATGACAATCTCTTATCAAGCATCATGCTGTAACATGTAAGCACTAGACCAGAACAGTTGACAACAATATGTCCTACATGAACATTTTGACTGAATTTCAGAGAATCAGATCTTGTTCCTGTTCACAAGTATTGTATAACAATGCTTACTGATAAGGACAATGGAACATTTTTCCTTCGAAAAATAATTATTTTGTTTATATGTACATATTAAAGAGGTAAAAATAATAGTATATTTCTAAAATTTTAGGAATTAAATACTTTACTTTTAATTTTTTACTTTTAATTTTTTAAAATAAAATATTTTATTTTATCTATATATATATATTTAGAATTAGCCTTTGAAATTAATATATTATTAAAAATAAATTTTTATATACTTAAATGTAATGGTAATGGATTTAGAGTTCGAATTATTATATTCGGAGTCCCAATGATACCACAAATTTTGCGTCAATATTTAAAAAAGTAAAAATTTATTTAAAATTATTTTTAAAAATATCAGTTTATTTTTTTAAAACAAAATAAAAATGGATATAATTAGAATTTTTATAAATTTTTACTTGGTTAACAATTAATCTTATATAAACTATATTATATTAAAAAAAGGTTTTACAATAGATTTTATATTATTATATTTTATGGAGTTATTTAAATTTATTAATTTTTAATTTTTTTTTACATTCAATTTAAAATTCGTTTTATTCATTATTAAAATTTAATAGGGTCGGAAATAAAAATGTGCTTTAAATATAATAAAAAGGCGACATACCAATTTATTTTTATGGCTAATTTATCCATATTTAGGGTGAAAAAAACATTTTTAAAAGTAGATAGTAAATAAATTAAATAATATACATATTTAACGGGTAGGGGTATTTAAGGAATTTCAGAAGTACCGTTATCCAATTTGGCGGGTAAGAAAAACGGGTGGTTAATGAATCAACAAAAGAAATTAAAAAATAAAAAATAAAAAAATCACATCAATGGCAGGTGCTGTTCTTCCTCCGTCTCTCTTCTGCCAAGCTTCACTCACTAGCTCTCCTTCTCAACGAAACCTCTGCATCAAACCATGGAATGTAGAAGACAAACGAGGAGGTTTGGTTCGTTGTTTCGCGAAGAAAAAGATCAGCTTTGTCGATCAAATTCTCGACTATATTGAAGGTACTACTAATACATTGTTCTGGTTATTGATTATTTTTGAATTCAAGTTTTGAATTAATTGATTTTGTGAATGTTTTGTTGAATTGGATTTTGAATGGGGTTTTAGAGATAATTTGGGTATTTGGAGTGGTTGGGTTTTGGGAAAGTGGTTTTGTTGAGTGTGTGGGTTTGATGGAGGAAATGATTACAATTGATTGTGTTTAGTGTATAGAATCACTTAAAAGGAGAGTTGATTTCTTTTGTTGACAATTGAGGTTTTATGTAGCAAGAGTTTTGTCCGAATTAATTGCAATTGTTCTGCTGAATCAAGTTACAGACATTCGAAAGATTTGATGATATCATATGGAGTTTGGGGCTGCCTGTGATTACGAAATAATGATTTATGAGAGGGTGAAATTCTAAATATGTGCATAATGGAAATTTGGAATGAGAAAGGATATGCTTAAAATTTCGCCCATCTGATTATAATCAGAAGTAGGCCCAAACGTATAGCATATTCGAGTTTTGAATTTGTATTTGATGATTGTGAAGGGGGACCGAAGTTGAGGAAATGGTATGGGGCACCTGATCTACTTTCAAAAGATGAATTTGATGAGGAAGTTGTAAGCAAAGATGAAGATGAATATCCAGGTAAATGAATTGATCAACTTCTAAAGCTTGCAGATATGTCAATTGCAATTTGCATGACTATTATGTGTTAAAAGCAAATTGTTGTTGTTGTTGTTCCTGAGACAGATGAAGTTAGAGATGCGATTTTGGTTTCGGATGGAGACACTGAGATTGGTCAGGTTTGTGTTTCTGTTGCTTTCTAAATGTGTTTTTTTCTTATGCTAGATGTCATGACTCATGAACTTTTCTACCATGTTTGCAGATGGTGATATTGTCTTTGATTGTGAAAAAAGCTCGAATTAAAGCATTGGTGAAGGATAAACGAACTGCGATGGAATCCTTTGGAAGTTATGTTGAGGTTTGGTCGAAGCTTGTAAGAATGAACACTACTCACCAGTTTCTGTGACTAATGTGTTTTTGATGTTGATCTCAGTCAATGGCTGGTGATATAAGTGACAAGAAGTTCCTGAAGAAAGCTTTTCGAGGTGTCCGGACAATCATATGCACAAATGTAAGTCTTTTACATTGTTTTAAAGGCATTCATTAAGAGCCATTTCTCCCGTTAAAAACTACATTTGAATCCACTCTTTTGAATGTTTTCACAGGAAGGTTTCATAGCAAATGCAGGGACATTGAAAGTACAACATGTGATTCTCTTATCTCAGGTATGTCACTGGCTCTGTCATACCTCATTCGACCGTAGATAGAACACATTACTTAAATAGAATTCATTTTGTGGTTGAATAAGGCTGCAGTTGTCTGTTTATAGAGGTAGCAGTGGCGTTCAAGCTCTCATGAGCGGCAATGCAAGAAAACTAGCTGAGAAAGATGAGTCCACACTTACAGCTTCAGGAATTCCATACACCATCATAAGAGTAGGAACTTTACAGAATACTCCAGGTGGAAAGCAAGGCTTCAAATTCGAAAAGGGCTGTGCAGCAAGTGGAAGTCTTAGCAAGGAAGATGCAGCCTCTATATGTGTGGAAGCACTTGACACATTACCAGAAAAAGGACTGATATTTGAGGTTGGTGTGATATGATATATTCGGTCAAAAAAATGTATATGGCATGATGCTGCATATGAGGTTGAAATTGCTTGATTTTTGAAACCTGCTTTTAAAAGCATGTATTTTCAATGTGACATAAAAGAGGAGAGAACCTGAGTAGGTCATTGTCTAATTTGATTCTACATGTGATATGGGTACTGATTCAAAGGTTTTTGCTGTGTGAGTCTACAGGTGGTCAATGGAGATGAGAGAGTTTCAGATTGGAAAGAGTGTCTGACCAGATTAATGCAGAAAAATGAAACAGTAGCTTGATTCTCCATTATTGGCTAAACAGAAGCACAAGCTTTTTCTTCTCAAGTTCATCAATTGGTCTTCAAACAGATGCAAGGTTCTGCTATTTCACTTTCTGATTTGTGTTACAGTTACACTAAATACATCTACTATCATTAAATATAGATTACATTTGACGATACCATATTATTGACACATTCAAACTTGCATATGCAATGTCTCTTCATGACCCAACATTCACTATCATACATTTGAATGCAAATTTTCCTTTTAAATTGAATAGGAATCTCGGTTGGTACAATAACCAAGAAAAATCTAGCTCTAGTTATTGAAATTAGAATAATTAATATCCAAGAAAAAGACAAAGAAAGCATATACTAACTAAAGAAACATGATATTGAAGCATAGACAACAACGTTTACATTTCTTTATTGTCTGATTCCCTCCACTTCATGTGGACAGCATGGCTCATGACTTAGATTTTTTTAATACCAAAATACTCTCTTCACATCTCTATCAATGATCTTGAGATTCCCTAGAAGTACTTGTTTATTTCAACAAGTATATAACAATTATATCCTTTCAAATACTTTGATATCTTTATTTCTTATGGCGATCTACTCACAACATCATCAAATTCAATTATTCAACTGTTTCTTTCATGGCCATTTACACCCATTTTAGATCAAGATAGATCCACACTCCACTTCCTAGACCTATAAGCACTTTGTTTGAAATTTTAACCAAACAGTACTGGAAAGTGCTTTTAACTCTAGAAAGTTGTAAAAATACTTATATAAGATCAGTTTAGGATAACTTGTGTTTTTGACTTCTAATAGAAGAAGAGAAACAGAAACACTTTGATAAAGCACCACATGAGGTGCTTTCCTTGATAGTACTTTTCCAGCCTATAAGCACTACTGAATTTCTAACCAAAAAGTAATAAAAAGTGCTTTTGAATTCAGAAAGCTATGGAAGTGCTTATATAAGCCACATCAAACAGGCTCTAAGCCATGCCAAATAGCTCAATAGTTATGGTTAGCTCAGTTGATTAGAATCAGGGATAGGAATAAAATCCATAGATCAGACAAAACAGAACTGAGCATGGAAAATTCAGGTAGATCAGCTTAGGAATTAAAAGGGAACATAATTTTAAAAAACGCTCCTTAATGGACCCAGTGAACAGAAATTTGATTTAGCAGAAAATATACAAAATCAGAACAGTTTCAAAATGCAGGTCATGACAGACAACATGATTGATGCCAGAACACAAACTTTGTAAGACTAAATATTCAAATACACACAACAGTGTTTTTTTAAATGAACATCTCAAGACAACAAAGACCAACTTTTGAACACAGCATAGCTTATATAAACATGTGTTAGTTCAAAAAGCAATATAGAAGAAAAAGTGCATAGTTACAGCATCTTCACTCCATCACAAAGCTAATCCATATATGCAGAAAGTGCAAGAAATCAAGATATAAAAAAGTAGATTATCTATCTGTGTTCGCATGTTCGCAAACTCTTATTTGTCCGCGCAGCTTATAATAAAGCATAACTAATTATATCTCCATGACTTCCTAATCACTTTTAGGAAAGCAAATGTTATAATCTATTCTAATATATTCTATGTAGGCCATCAAATTCATGGTCAAAAACAGATACAAGAACGTTGAAATCTAACAAAGGTTAGAGAGAGGTTTTCCAGCTATTCATAGCAATCATTCACACGGGACCTCTATCTTAATCTATAGAACAATAATTGGTTTGAAGAAAATACACAAAGAAGATATGAAACTAATCTGCAAAAGGGTCCACTTCTAAAAGCAACTTTCAATCAAACTTGTTGTTTTGTGTACATTTAGATGAATGTAGGGTAACAGAAGAGGATCTACAGATAAATGTTTTTGATCTCTACCGGGTTAAAAGAACAGTATATACCAAACCTTGTTCAATGCAATACTCAAACGAGTGAACGAAAACTATAGAGTATCTTTTGACAAGCATGGGAGAGGAATAAAGTTAGGTTGTTGAGAGTTCAAATCAAAAAGCAGATCATGGTATATATGTATCATCAGAAACAGTGACTTCTAGTGATAAAAAGAGTAATGATTGCGAAATTAGACTTAAACCACTCTAGCGACCGAACAAAAGATGACTAAAGCTTAATAGTCTAATTGATTTTATGACAATTAAGCACTGAAGTTGTAAGTCTAAAGCACAATAATTAAAGATATGATAAAGTACAGAAATGATATAACATAATTAGTCATTTATCAAGGAACCAAGTACATCAAGCAAAGGAAAAGAGGAAAAATAACATAACACCAACCGATCACATATAGAGAAGTAGTTCAATAAAACATAGTTTACACAGGATTACATTGGTAAATTTGTCAAATCGCTACTCAATTGAAATGGTGAGATATATGCTTCATTCTACATACAAATCATTTCATATGAATTATATAATCTCATCAACTATGATTTCATTTTTTTTTACCTAAAGTACTCTTCTTATTCCACAAATAAAGAACATAGAACTTTATTCAAACTACTTTTAATGTAAGTTACCCGGATCTAATTCTCTTCTGACTGCCTTTTCCATCAGAGCTTAATGGCCCAGCTAAATCCCCTTCGGATGATGACTCCACTGATCTGGTGAACGAGGTTGAAAGATCAGCATAAAGATTCACCACCCTTCTAATGTTGTTATTGAGCTCCCTGATCAAACCAACGTTTCGTGTCAAGTTATCAGGATCTTTCGACTCATGGTTTTGGTTAATTTCATTGATTAGCACCCTATTTTGATCCAAAATGTCCTGAACTTGCCCAAAACTCTTATGAAATGTCTGCAAAACCTTCCCATCCACCGGTCCTCCGTTTCCTAAGCCAGAAAATATGTCACCTTCCATCTTAATTCCTCTACTGCTCAATCAAAAATCACCTCTGCGCCTGCATCATATCAACACAAATCAAACCACATAACAAAAGCTAATAATTGTATCACATCTATGCACAACAATATCACATCTTTCCAACATTTTCTCACCAGCCAAACAGGAAATTCAACACAAATGATAGCAAAAAATTTCTCAAGCATTCAAAAATTAAAAAATAAAAAACTTTCTACACAAAAAAGCAATCTTCTTTCTTTTGATATTTCCAAAGAACTGAGACCAAACTCAAAACTTTTATCTAACAGGAAACCATCAGCACACTTTTCCTTGTATTGCAGAAAACAATGTGCTTGCTTTAATACTTACCTTCTTCTTCATTTATGTACACTATAAGGAAACAAGAAACATAATTGCTATACCAAATAAAGAGATCTACAAAGCACTAAACCCAATTTTAGAAAAATAAAAAACAATAAAAAAAGTAAACAAAAATTTTCCCCAAAAACAACAAACAAAAGAGTGAATCAACAAGAACATGTAAAAACAGAAACAAAAACCCAATTGGTGAAATAGACCATGTGAGCTGATGAACACAATAAAAGCATGAAAATTTCATCTGGGGTTATTGAATTTGAGTTATTACAATACATACCTTGAAATGACAGGACATTGTTGATATGCAAGAAAACAAAAAGGAAGATTTTTGTTGATGAGATTGAATTGAAATGAATCTTGTTTTGGATTCAAGCAAGAGGTTGAAAGTGTGAACCAGAGAGATGCATACAGATGTGAGAGTGTGTGTGAAGATTGAATCTTTCTTCAGGTTTTGTTTGATTAGAGGAAGAGACAAAAGGGAAGAGAAGAAGAGAGAAAACCAGAGAGATGTGATTTTTTTTTTTTTTCTTTGAGATTATTTGTGAGTTTGGTTTATATGTTGATAAAATCTGAGTTTTTTTTTTTTTTTGGATAATTTATTTTTATTAATTAAATTTATTTTAATATATAAATTTTTTAAATTTATGGTAACATTTTTCTTAATTTTGAGATTTGATAGTATAATTAATGTTTAAATAATTAAAGTCTTTTTGCTAGTCTTTAAATGTCAAGAACTTTTTATTATTCATTACTAATTATTATTGTTTTATGTTTTGTCTTTTTGCTTCTTTGATATAATTAAAAAAACTTTTAGCATAATAATATTTTCATAAAGTTAGGTCTTTTATAGCAAAGAGCTATATTCAGAATCTAGTTATCATAGTATTCTATTATTAATGAAAAATATATTTTTTTTTCATTTTTTAAATTAATATACTTTATAATAATAATATTATTATACCATTATAATTCAATTTAATATATTAATCAAAATTTGATCTATTGATAGGCCCAATGGGCCTGTATATATACATATGCATTGAGCTCAATGGGCCTGTATGCTGTGATGTAACGTAGAACTCAATAGCCCACGTGTCATTCGTTGGGCGGGACTTCTTCCAACTTCTTCTACTTTCTCATTTTCTCTCAAAATTTCCTTCAATTTTTCTCATCAACCAAACAGATTAAAAAAATGGCGGAGAAGTGTATACTATAAGAAACACAGCTGAACAGATACCTCTCTCTTCACAGATTCTACATTTCATGCTTCTAGCTTCTGTTTCCGGTAATATCATATCAATATTTCATATTTTTTTTTTCAAAATTTATCATTTATGTATTACTTAGCATTGATCCTTCTAATCTGTTGCCTCTTTCATTGATTTTTGATCGGAGGACGTTGGTGGATAATGCGTATATTAAGATTTCGATGGAGGTTTTAAGGCTCTTTCGACTATCAATCGACTAATGCCCTAGGAGTTTAGTTATCTCCTACATCTAGTTATATAATTTAATTTATTTGAAATATGATGTTTCGTGATATCGAAGCGGATTGATTAGCTAACTGGCATTGTTTTGCTACTCGCTTTGCCTAGAAACAGTGGGCTTAGATGATCACTTCAATGCTTAGATTGAATGTATTTGGAGTTGGTTTGTACTATTATTTAACTGATTCTAGTTCTTTGAGTTCAGGCAGCTCCTATATTGCTCTGCAGTTAAGTTACTGAATCTGATCGTGCTTACAAATAACAACTCCTTCTTCATTGTTTAATTTGTTTTCATTTCTGTTAGACTAGACAATTTGTTTTGTTTGCAAGATATGGTTTGGTTAAGCTTCTGAGGATTGAAATATGACGTTTGATGATATTTAGGAAAACTGGTAGAGGAGATTGTCAAAGGTAGTTTTTAGCATATGAATTTCAGAAAAGTCTAGTCACAAAGTGAAAGTTGTATAGATGAATACAGTTTCGGGACGCTTTGATCATAGTTAGCATTGTTTTGCTACTCTCTTTGCCCAGAGACAATGGGCTCAGATGATCACTTCAATGCTTAGATTGAATGTATTTGGAGTTCTTTGTACTCTTTTTGAACTGATTTAGTTCTTTGAGTTCAGCAACTCCTACATTGCTCTGTAGTCCACGGGTAAAGTCTGCTGGTGTTCAGTTTAGTTAGTGTATCTGATCACACTTCCAAGTGCCAAGTTGTTCTTGGGACTTGCTGTGATGTGAAGAGCAGGACAAAACAAGTCAGTTACTCAGGTTCTGTGCAGCATATTTTAATGTATAGCAGCAGTCCAGGTAAACTTCATGTATCTTAAGCTGGTAAGTTTTCACATTCTATTTAACCTGAACTGTATCCATTGCACCTTGAATCTTTAATTTGATTTGCATCAATGATTGCACAATGTACAACATGTGATTCATGCTGTATGATATAGTTTAAATGAAAGACACATGATACAGTGAGTTATAGCTAAGAATTTGTTCAATTGTTAGATTTATGGATATATTACTGTATAAAGATTAGGTGAATGCTCATTTGCTAATTGAATTTGTTTAATGCTTGGAGAGAATTATGTGGTAACAATTTATTCAAAATTCAAAATGCTCTCTGCCTCTAATATGTTAGCATTGGCTTTTTCATGGATGTGCTTTTAGAGGTTCATGAATGTACTATTTTTTGATCTGACTTCAACTCATACATTCTTTGGTACTAGTACTACACTACTAGACTAAGGATCAGCTCTTTTAGCAGCAGATGTTACATCTGTGGCAGATAGAATGACACTTCTCCGGACTAACCCTCTTAAGATCAGGTAGATTATATGACATACAAATGTACATGTAACCTTTACATGATGTCTATGTGGTTGGTCATAGAATGGTTGCTGAATCCTGTATTGTTCACTCAAGCCAAGATGTGACATGAGAAGGCGAACATGAGTAAGTAACTCGCCCCCTTTTCTCAGTTGTTGTCCATGCTCCTTCCATCTACATTTATTTGCTGCATACATCAACATTTCCACCAACACTTCACTTATTATCTCCCACTTCTTATCACATTCTTGCAGTTGTTTCGCAAGCCTGCATCCGTAGAACAGAACCGACTGACTTCTGTCTCCTTTTATGTGTTCCTCAGGTTCACCAAACTCCACTCCAAGCAATGCTTCACAAGCTTCCTGTTTCTTTGTGTATTTTTTCTTCCTTGCCACATATGTCCAGCACAAAAACCGCCGTTCTTCCTCTAGGAAAAATCTCAGCCCCTCAGCATATGTGTCCCTGTACTTGATCTCACCAATTCCATCAGGCAACATAGTTGGGCAAAACACTAGAAGGTAAAGCATATACTCTGATAGACACTTGCTTATTTTACATTTTACGTCACATGTATCAACATCTTCTCTGTTGTAACATAAATCTACAGCTATTTGCCACATAAGAAGGCTGTGATCAAACTCTACATCGTTTATACTCCAGCGAAATTCGTCAATTAGACCCTTTTCCTCTAGCACTTTATCGCCTCTATATGATAGTAGTTTCTTGCATGACTCGATATTGAAATCATCTTCTTTAATATCTTTACTCTTTTGCAGGAGCTGGTTGAAGATTATGTTCTGTAGATCTTCATTCACGTCCTTCCTAGTCAGGTACTGATACTTCATATACAATTCACCAATTAGAGGTAACCTTTGAATCCAAGAAGTGTGGAGACAAGAATCAATGAAGTTGTACTGCCGCATTTTTCTGGACCACCTTTTGCCACTGCCACAACATGTACTGTGAGCAGAGTAGTTATGACAGTTATGTTTGAGAAACCAGAGTTCTGTCCAATCAGAGAAGAAGAGCGCTATAAATGCATAGATCTACAGAACAACAGCACCAATTAACAGCACATAAGTTATGTAAATGTCAGTTTTTGAGTAAGAGTTGACATCAATGATGATTGAGAAGGATACTAAAGCGGAAACAGAAGAACATAAGGTGATGAATTGAAGGAGAAATCCGAATTGAGTGTAAATAATAGAGGCCTTGGTGTAAAGGACATCATACATCAGTTCAAGCTCGACAGCTACGAGTTTAAAGGCATCTTCTGCTTACCTATTGAAAATTTCGGAGTAGCTATCTTCACGTTCATAGTAGCTTAGAATTAAATCCGCAAACAGATAACGGAATCTCTTGAATAGAAAGTAAGCTACTTCTAGATAATTAGCTCCTGGTCTCAAGCTTTTCCGTGGTAAGATCTCTGTTGTCCTGGGGTTTTGTAATCGATATTTATGTCCTTTTCTCTTGCGGTTGCGACTAAACAGATGAGTCTTACGCCTCTCAGTTGGTGTTGCAGGTGATTCTTCCATAATCTCAACCTGTACATCACCCTCTTCGTGTGAGGTTCGCTGTGTTTGCATCTTCACTTTTTGCATTTCAATAAAATCAGGACCAGGATCAGGATCAGAAAGCAATGACCGTTTAAAACACTGACTGCTTGATGATCTAACAACCCAAGTCCTCTCACTGTATTTTATCATTCCAGTGACAAACATTGGAATTGATATATACGTGAGAGCCTCATCTCTCCAAGATCGCATGAAGACATAAAACGCCACTCCAACCTGGATTACAAGCCCCAGCAAGTGCCTTAACCACAATTCATTATCTTCTAATGAGTATGCTGTGATGGTGTCTTGACCTCCCAGATGCAACAGCAAGAATGGAGCCCAGAACATCTGGAGAAAAGTGTCTCCTTTCGAACCATCTTCCTGTGCTTGGCTGCGAGCTAGACACCCTAAAGCAACTGTTGCTACACTGTCTGCAGTCAAGTATGCAGACCAGACAACAATCCTTGTCCAGATTCTGGTTGTAAACTTTCTCCGTGAACCAAAAGTCACAAGGATTGTCTGTAGAAGGAGACTGAGTAGAATCAACAATCGGACTTCCCATCCATTCCAGAGTTTTATGAAATTTTCAGGAAAAAGCTGCATCAAGCTCTACTTTGTGCTGCGAGTGAGTATTTTAATTCTGAACCTGCATATCAAAAAAGGTTATATGAAAAGAACTTTGCAAATGCAGATTTCACACCATGTAATGAAAATGTGAGTGATCTTATTAGCAATAACTATGCAGATTTCGTAGACAATGGACTTACTGGTGCTTCACAGTTGACTTCGCAGACTGAAGCAGAACAGTGAGATCACGGTGGCCGGCTGCTGGAGAGTGATTGATGAGACAAAAGTGGGTCTTCTGTGGGGTGTATCTCTGTGAGTACATTTGGTAAGTGAAGTCCTTTCAAATATTACGAAAATGTTCTAGGTGAAATCTATATTAGATTTTAGACATTAAGGATAAGCTTTTGTTTTTAGAAGGAATAATTTTCTTTTGTTGATTTCGAAATCTCCGTGGCCCTATAATGTTTTGTTATGGTGACTTTACCTTTGTTTCCAGTCAACCTGATAAAAAAATAATTCTCGTTTAATGATATCAGTTAACACGAGATTATAAAATGTGATTGAATAGGGAATGATTGGGATTGGGCCAACACTGTTGGGCTTCAATTATTTGAAGCCCAATAAAGGAAGATTCCCATGTGGTTCGGCCCACAAAATCCTTGATTGGCTTCTCGGCCAGTCTCTTAAATCCTCATAAACACTTCTTACCTCAACACCATCACCTTCATCTCCATTTGCTTTCAATTTCTGCTCCCATGTCCTTGTCATTGTGGCCACAGATTCCTCCATTAGACCCACCATTTCCTGCTTAAATAAATACAGACACCAATCAATCAATCATACCTCTTCCAGATTCATGTAGTGTAAATGATCAAACAATGGGTTATAAATGTTACACTGGTTGTCTTTGCTAGGTCAATGGTTTTCAATACTAGGTTTTCGATGTGAACGGTATATAAAATTTATTTATTTGTACCTTATAGTTGTGTTTGGCACTAGATGTTACATTAGCGATTGAGTTAGCTGTTAAACTAGCGATTAGCTGTTAGCTGTTAAACTAGCGATTGAAGTAACTGTTTGAGATGAGTGTTTGGTAAGAACAATCAGATGTTGAAGTAGCTGTTAGATATAAAATGACGTAAAAGGATAATATATTATTTTTATAATTTTTAATTTATAATATAGTTTATTTTATTTTTAGTACTGATATTCATCTATTAAATGATTTTTAAAAGATTTTTAATTAAAATTCTTTAATATTGTATTCATCAATTAATTAAAAATATATAATATAATATTTATTAAAACATATTAAAAAATCATAAAAACTTGCAATCACATTTAATAAATTAAAATAATATATAAATTATTATCATTAAAAAAATTAGAATATAGTTAAAGTGTATAAAAAAAATCTAGTTCAAAAGAATAATTTTTATTAAGACATTTTTGTAATAATCAAAATTGAATAAGGGTAGAATGGGAGCTTTTTGATTAGCGATTTGTGGACAGTTACATCAAGTAGCTGTCAGGAAATCGCTAATTGAACATCTAATCGCTAATCAAAAAGCTACTCCCAAACACCTAAATTTCTAAATCGCTGATCTAAAATCTAATCGCTAATTAAAAATCTGCTTACCAAACACACTCTAAGGAGTGGCAGTGTAATTTTCTCTCAAAATTATTCTATAGAATGATTAGTTTTTATTAAATAAAAATAATTAATTAATTAATATTTATTGTAAAATTATTTGCTCTCCGGTTGTTTTTCTAAATGGAATCTTAACAATTAATGACATACTACCTCATAAAGTTCAAACAAACATGTGCACGTAAATGTTTTGTTAGTCATTGTCATCATTATATTTAAATATAGGTTTTCTTGTTTGACTATAGGAAAGCAAGTTGTAGATTAAAAATTTGTATCTATTGAGATCTCAAGGTGACCTATTATAAAGTTGACTATTAAATGCTTTAGATTTTAAACCATTTTCCTAGTTTAATGTTTTGTCAGTCACTTCTGCAGAAGTACATGCCTGTATGAAATCTGCAACTGCAAGTCGGATTTAAGTATTGATTTATGTTGGAAACAATTGGTTCATAGACCATGTCTCCCATGCTTACAATTTTTTTTATATTGCATCTGTCACATGTCTCAACTGATGCTTGAAAGGACTCACATAGTAGGCCCTAATCCTAGGTTATGGAAATCTATATATTTTATTGATGTTTAAGAGTAACAATGTTATTCTTGGTAGTTTAGCAGCATTTGTTGTTTCATCTATAGGCTCAGAATGCAGCTGCTTTTTACTGAAAAAATAATTAAGCTGTGGAATGAATGGGACATCCGAGTGTTAATCCTAACCAGCCTTCTTTTGCAAGTCATCCTCACCCTCACAGGGTCTTACCGTAAATATATGACAGGAATCTGGAAAAAGACGTTTGTTTGGTCAGCATATATGAGTGGTGATTGGGTAGCTATTTATGTGTTGGGGATTCTTGCAAGAGGACAGATCTCTGAAGACGGATCAAAATGTCTTCTCCAGGCATTTTGGGCACCGTTTTTGCTTTTGCATTTGGGTGGTCCAGACACCATCACAGCATTTTCTCTAGAAGATAATGCATTATGGTCAAGACACTTGCTCCGACTAATTGGCCAAGTTGGATTGACATTTTATGTCTTCCTGAGATGTGCTAGTAACACTTGGATCACATACATAACAATTCCAATCTTTATCTCAGGAATTGTCAAGTATGGTGAGAGAACTTATGTTCTCAGATCTTCAAGTGTTCAACATTTCAAAGATCGCTTGCTGTCGGATCCTGATCCTGGTCCAGATTTTACTATAGTTCATCATAATCAACAAATAGTTGATTATCGACAAGGACAAGAAGAGAAAGAGACAATATTATGCATGAAATGTTGTGCCCTTTGTTTTGGTTCTGAAGATACTAAATGGAGTCCTACAAGACCAGCAAATGTCTTACCACCTGAACAGATAAACTCAGATGCCAATAAAATTGAAGTTGCATTTTTTTTATTTAAGAGATTTCGTTATCTTTTTGCAGATTTGATTCTAAGCAACTACGAACGGGAAGACAGCTACTCCAAAATTGAAGGGAAAAAAACAGCAGAAAAAGCCTTCCAACTGGTAGCTGTTGAGCTTGGATTCTTGTATGATGAGCTCTTCACCAAAGCTACTATTGCCTTTTCTCTATTTGGAATCATTATCCGTTCCATTGCCTTTTGTTGCTCTGTATCAGTTTTAGTTTCTTTTGCAATCTTAAGTGGTTTCCATTCATTACAAACTGATGTGGTGGTAACATATATACTTATGATTGGAGCCGTTGTTCTAGATATTTATTCCTTCATTGCGCTAATTTCGTCCGATTGGATGACGCTCTACATGTCCCAAACCAATAGATGTGCACAATGTCATTGCCAATCATCTCAAGCAGATCGAGCAGATCGTAGAAGGTGGTCAGAACAGATAGGACAGTTCAACCTTATAAGTTATTGCTTCCGAATTGTGAAAAGTTCAAGCATTCGCAGAGGAAAATTACCATGGATTGGTAAACTCTTGGAGAAGGATCAGTACTCAACTCAAAGAGATGTGACTCCTGATCTGAAAGATGTAATCTTCAAGCAGATAAATGAGAAAGCTACAAGACTTAAAAATGATGGTTTTAGTGCGGAATCCTGCAGGAAATTGCTCAATCTTAGAGGGGATGGTGTACTTGAAAGGTACCATATCCTTGACCAATTTCGTTGGAGCATAACTGATGTAGAGTTGGATCACAGCCTTCTCCTCTGGCATATAGCCACTTATCTATATTATGAAACTCATGATAATGCATCAAAGTCGAATGCCATCAGCAAAGAGTTGTCTGATTATATGCTGTATCTTTTAGTCCTCCGTCCATCTATGTTACCAGAAGGTATTGCAGAGATTAGATACAGAGATACAGTGGCAGAGTGTAAGAGGTTCTTCAAAAATAGCAATGAACCAGAACCACTATCAAATGCAACGGTGGCTTGTAAAGCGTTGCTTGAGGTGAATTTTGGTCATGAAGAGGAGCGAATTAAAGGTGACAGAAGCCAATCTGTGTTATTCTATGGATGCAGACTTGCGAAACAACTGATAGAGCTGCAACTTGACAGAGACAGAAAATGGGAGATGATAAGTGAAGTATGGGTGGAGATGTTGATTTATGCTGCGAATAATTGTAGGTGGTATGAGCATGCTCAACAGCTACCCAAGGGTGGTGAATTGCTTACTCATGTTAAGCTTTTAATGGCTAATCTGGGTTTAAGTCACCAATATAGGATTCACCAGCGTTTTTTTGGTAACTCAACCAAAATGCTGCGGGGTGAATTAACTGCAGAGGAACGCAAAGAAAATTTTGATAGAGGGCTTCGTAATTTACTTCTGTTTGTAGCTTTTATATTTTGTGCAAATGTTGTCAACACTTGCTGTTGCTGTGGATGTTGTTGTCATAAATGTGATTCTGATCGTGATAGTCACTGAGTTGCATTCATCCAAGGCTGTTCCTCTGTAATGGACAAAAGCTCAACTTATTTTATCTTTTAATGTTGTAAAATCTTTTTTATCAGATTTTGTCTAGCACTTTATCGCCTCTGTATGATAGTAGTTTCTTGCAAGACTCGATATTGAAATCATCTTCATTAATTCCTTACACTTCTGCAGGAGCTGGTTGAAGATTACGTTCAGTAGATCTTCATTCACGTCCTCCCAAGTCAAGTGCTGATACTTCATATACTATTCACCAGTTAGAGGTAACCTTTGAATCTAAAAAGTGTGGAGACAATCAGATGAGTCTTACACCTCTCAGTTAGAAGAGCGCAATGAATGCTTTGAGAAACCAGGGTTCTGTCCAGTCAGAGTAGAAGAGCGCAATGAATGCATAGATCTCCAGCAAAACAGCACCAATATAAGTTTTGTAAATGTCCGTTTTTGAGTAGGAGTTGACGTCAATGGTGATTGAGAAGGATACTAAAGCTAAAACAGAGCAACTGAACCGAAGGATAAATCCAAATTGAGGGTAAACAATAGTGGCCTTGGTGTAAAGGACATCATACAACAGTTCAAGCTCGATTGCTCTGCTGACTTATCAACAATTTCAGAGTAGCTATCTTCGCGTTCACAGTTGCTAAGAATCAATATTCTGCAAAGAGATAACAGAGTATCTTGAATAGAGAGTAAGCTACTTCTAAAAATTAGCTCCTGATCTCAAGCTTTTCCATGGTAATTCTGTTGTCCTGGGGTTTTGTAGTTGATACTTATGTCCTTTTCTCTTGCTGTTGCGACCAAACAGATGAGTCTTAGCATTTCGATAAAATCAGGACCAGGATCAGGATCTGAAAGCAATGAGCATTTAAAACACTGACTGCTCGAAGAACTCATGTCCTCTCACTGTAATTTATCATTTCAGCAACAAACATTGGAATTGATATATACGTGAGAGCCTCATCGCTCCAAGCTCCTAGATCATATGAAGACATAAAAAGCCACCCCAACCTGGATTACAAGTCCCAGCAAGTGCCTTAACCACAATTCATTATCTTCTAATGAGCATGCTGTGATTGTGTCTTGGCCTCCCTGGTGCAACAGTAAGAATGGAGCCCAGAACATCAGGAGAAAAGTGTATCCTTACGAACCATCCTCCTGTAGTTGGCTGCGAGCTAGACACCCTAAAGCAACTGTTGCTACACTGTCTGCAGTCAAGTATGCAGACCAGATGACAATCCTTGTCCAGATTCTGGTTGTAAACTTTCTCTGTGAGCCAAAAGTCACAAGGATTGTCTGTAGAATGTCTGTAGGAGACTGAGTAGAATCAACAGTCGCACATCCCATCCATTTCAGAGTTTTATAAAATTTTCAGAAAAAAGCTGCATCAAGCTCCACCTTATGCTGGGAGCGTGAGGAATTTAATTCTGAACCAGCACATCAGAAAAGGTTTTATGAAAAGTACTTTGCAGATGCAGATTTAGCAGCATGTAATGAAAATGTGAGTGATCTTATTAGCAATAATGTGAGTGATCTTATTAGCAATAACTATGCAGATTTCATAGACAATTGACTTACTGGCACTTCACAGTTGAGATCACAGTCTCCGGCAGCAGGAGAGTGGCTGATGAGACAGAAGTGGGTGTTCTGTGGGGTGTATCTCTGTGAGTGCATTTGATAAGTGAAGTCCTTTCAAATATTACAAAAATGTTCCAGGTAAAATCTATAAAAAGAACTTAGGACATTAAGGATATAATAAGTTCGAGCTTTTGCTTTTAGGAGGAATAGTTTTGTTATGGTCACTTTACCTATGTTTCCAGTCAATACTAGGGGTAAAAATTTCTTGTTTAAAGTTAGGTCTAACAGTCTCAAAAGCCCGTTAAACCTAGATATATTTTTCCAGCATTGTGCTCTACATGTTCTCTTCTCATACTTCCTATAATCGAGTTCTTGATTTCATTTCTGTAATTCCGAGTAAGTACATTTGTAATTGGTATTATTTTCTTGTTCTTGAATTATTCTCCTACTACATTTATTTTATTATTTATTTTTTAAAGAATATGTCTTCTTGTTTGGCTACATATGCTTGAGAGTAAAGCAAGTTCTAGATTTAAAAATTTGTAAGTATCCATTGAGACCTCAAGGTGAAAGTTTTGTCCCATATCTAAATGCTTTAGACTTAAAATAAAGTTAACTAAATGCTTTAGATTTCAAATCATAAATCCCTCTTGTGCCATATCTTATTTCTTCAAATTGTTCGTTCAATGTTCTTGGTAGTTTCGTTGTATTCATTTATGTAGTTTCCCTTTTTCCAATTTGTTCTTCCTTGATTGGCTTCAAAAGTTGTGTGGTCTATCACTCTTTTCAAGGTAAATGTTATAGATACCCAGAAATTGCATAGAATTATATACTGTACTTGAATGTGTTTTTTCTAAAGCTTCCATGTTTTAATTTCATTTAACCTAAAAATATAATCTCACACTTCGTAGTATTTTTTGTTTCATCTCTAGGCTGAGAATGCAGGTTTTTAGTGAAAATATTATTAAGCTGTGGAATGAATGGGATGTCCGAGTGTTGATCCTAACCAGCCTTGTTTTGCAAGTCATCCTCACCATCATGGGGGCTCAGCGTAAATATATGACAGGAATCTGGAAAATGACGGTTGTTTGGTCAGCATATATAAGTGCTGATTGGGTAGCTACTTATGTGTTGGGCATTCTTGCACGTAGAGAAGACAGCTCAAACTGCCTTCTCCAGGCATTTTGGGCTCCGTTCTTGCTTTTGCATTTGGGTGGTCCGGACCCCATCACAGCATTTTCTCTGGAAGATAATGCATTGTGGTTGAGACACTTGCTCCGACTAATTGTCCAAGTTGGATTGGCATTTTATGTGTTTCTGAGATGTTGGAGTAACACTTGGATCACATACATAACAATTCCCATCTTTATCACAGGAATAATCAAATATGGTGAGAGAACTTATGTTCTCAGATCTTCCAGTATTCAATATTTCAAAGATCGGTTGCTGTCGGATCCTGATCCTGGTCCAGATTTTACTGTAGTTCATCATAATCAGCAAATAGTATATAAACGGCGAGCACAAGAAGGGGAGACAAAATCATTCATGAAATGCTGTGCCCCTTGTTTCGGTTATGAAGATATAGAATGGAGTCCGACAAGACCAGCAAATGTCTTACCACGTGAACAGATATACCCAGGTGCCAATTATATTGAAGTTGCTTTTTATTTGTATAAGAGATTTCGGTATCTTTTTGCAGATTTGATTCTAAGCAACTACGAACGGGAGGACAACTACTTCGAAATGAAACGAAAAACAGCGGAAAAAGCCTTCCAACTGGTGGCTGTTGAGCTTGGATTCTTGTACGATGAGCTCTTCACTAAAGCTACTGTTGCCTTTTCTATATTTGGAATCATTGTCCGTTTCATTGCCTTCTGTTGCTCTACATCAGTTTTAGTTTCTTTCGCAATCATAAATGATTTCCATTCCACTTCCCATTCATTACAAACTGATGAGGTCGTAACATATATACTTATGATTGGAGCTGTTGTCCTAGATATTTATTCCTTCATTGCGCCAATTTTCACCGATTGGATGACTCTCTACATGTCCCAAACCAATAGATGTGCACAATGTCATTGCCAATCATCTCAAGCAGATCAAGCAGATCGTAGAAGGTGGTCAGAGCAGATAGGACAGTACAATCTTATAAGTTATTGCTTCCAAATTGTGAAAAGTTCAAGCATTCGCAGAGGAAAATTACCTTGGATTGGTACTCTTTTGGAGAAGGATCAGTACTCAACCCAGATAGATGTGACTCCTTTTCTGAAGGATATTATCTTCAAGCAGCTCCATGAGAAAGCTATCAGACTTAAAAATGATGGTTTTAGTGCTGAATCCTGCAGGAAGTTGCTCAATCTTAGAGGAGATGGTGTACTTAAAAGGTACCATATCTTTGACCAATTTCGTTGGAGCATAACTGATGTGGAGTTGGATCACAGCATACTCCTCTGGCATATAGCTACTAATCTATATTTTGGAACACTTGATGATGCATCAAAGTTTATAGTCAGTCTATATTATGTAACACTTGATAATGCATCAAAGTCGATGGCCAGTAGCAAACAGTTGTCCGAATATATGCTGTATCTTTTGGTACTCCGCCAATCTATGTTACCAGAAGGCATTGCAGAGATTAGATACAGAGATACCGTTGCAGAGTGCAAGAGGTTCTTCGAAAAAAGAACCGAACCGGAAACACCATCAAATGAGACATTGGCTTGTAAAGCGTTGCTTGAGGTGAACTTTGGTCATGAAGAGGAACGAATCAAAGGTGACAGAAGCCAATCTGTGTTATTCTTCGGATGCAGACTTGCGAAACAACTGATAGAGCTGCAACTTGACGGAGACAGAAAATGGGAGATGATAAGTGAAGTGTGGGTGGAGATGTTGATGTACACAGCGAATAAGTGTAGGTGGTATGAGCATGCGCAACAGCTACGAAAGGGAGGTGAATTGCTCACTCATGTTAAGCTTCTAATGGCTAATCTGGGATTGAGTGAACAGTATCGGATTCACCAGCGTTTTTTTGGTAACTCAACCAAACTGCTGCAGGGTGAATTATCAGAACAGCAACGTAAAGAAAAGATTGAGCGAGGGATTCGTATTATATTTCTGACTATAACTCGTGCAATTTGTGTGGATTTTATCGACAGTTACTGCCGCTGTTGCTGGCCTTGTTGTCGTAAATGTGATCCTGATCGTGATAGTGACTGAGTTACATTCTTCAAACGTTGTTCCTCTGTACTGGACAAAAGTTCATTATGGTCACTTTACCTGTGAAGTTAGGGATATAATAAGGCTGTTTTCTGCGTTAGCAGTTACATAACGGTAAGCGGTTAGCTAGTGGTTATAATAACCGATAAAAATAACATGAAAACTAATTGATTTAATTATTTGAGTTGTATTTATTAATATAAAAACTAGCGATCATCATGTTAGTTGCTAATCGTTATTTTAAAACACTATCATCCAACACTTTTTTTTAAATTGCTGTTACACTGGTATTGAAACAGCTAACGCTCAATACACACTAAGATTCTGTTTGGGATTGCTTCTACTTTTAATTTCTATTGGTAGAAGAAGAAAAACAGAAATCATTTTAAAAAATTTAGTACTTTTTACTTCATCTAAAAGAGTTTCTAGGAGGTAGAAGCACTTTTACCAACCTCAAAATAATTTTTAAAAGCTAAACTTTTGCATTTAAGAGGAATAATTTATTTCATTAAAATGAGACGTTGGCTGGTGTAGCGTACGCTAAATGTATGCTGTATCTTTTGGGCTCAAAACAATTATTAAAGCCCAATAAAGGAAGAACTTCATGCAGCTCGGTCACAGAATCCTTGTATACAATAATACTATAACTTAAAATTGTGATTACAATAGTAAAAATTCACTATTCCAAATTTACACATCTTTTACCATAAGTCTCATACCAAATTCCGGCTTCAACAACATCTTATAAACCGGAGAGTGAACATAATCCTTAGAAACCGAAAACCTAACCCTAGACAAAAGAACACATAAAACCAATTTAATCTCCAACATAGCAAACGTTTGTCCTAAACATAATCTAGTCCCATACCCGAACGGAACATAACCTTGCGGATATTTACACGCTTCCGATATTCCAAACTTAAATCTATCCGGATTAAACTCGCCAGCATCCGGACCCCAATTATCGATATCTCTATGCAATAAAGGAACAAAACTCCATACATAAACCCCTTTAGGTATAACAAACTTACCCTCACCAAGCTCAATGTCTTCTAATGCTTCCCGTGCAATAACGGCTGATGGCGCGTAAAGTCGTAAACTTTCCATTATTACATTTTCTAAGGTTTTTAACTGGGATAGCTTATCCCAGTTTAAAAATTTGGATTCAGATTCAGATAAATTAGTATAGATTTCGAAAATTTCTCTACGGACACGCTCTTGCCATTCGGGATGGAGGGCGAGGAGCAATAGGGTCCATGAGGCTGAGGCTGCGGTGGTTTCATAGCCGGCGAAGTAAATGTTTGTGCAAGTGTCGACTATGAATCTTTCGAATTTGTGATGTTGTTTGTGAAATTTGGGGTCATTTGAAGCTCTTTCGAGGATTGTAGTAGGTCATTGTAGTTGGTGTTGTTTTTGTTGTTGATTGTTTCTAAACGGGTTTTGATTACACTGAAAATTATTGCCTCCACTTCTTTCTTTAGCTTCCTTATTGTTGTCCTCCCTTCTGATGGAAGAAATCTGCATGGAGTATTGAGAATGTGAGAAATTTGATTTGAAATAATAAATAATAATAATAATAATAATAATAATAATAATAATAATAATAATAATAATTATTATTATTGAGTTGAGCGGAGCCATATAAATTTGGAATTAATTTGAAAATTCGGCTCCGGTAGCATCTGGTCCGACTTGACCTGGAGTCTATATTTGATATTAGTCTTGATTGAAATAGTGATTTGGATATAGCAGTTCAAAAAGGAATTGTCAAAATAGTTGCAGTAACGACTGTGGGTGATAGTAGCAGTGATAGTAGTTAAAATAGTAAAATTTATAAAAAAAAAGGTTTATCATATAATTATTTAACTAATGTCAAATATGAGTATTTTTATAGTTTTAAAATTGTGATTTGAGTAACATTTTGTATAAAGTTATTTTGATTAGAGTTTGTCAAACCGTTACTTAAAACGCTAAATACTATTTTAAAAATTATAACTGGAGTTTACTTTTACAGTCATTCAAATGGATAAATGCTACTCAAAACAATTAATATGAAATAGAGTAAAATATTCCATCTATTTCTGATTAATTTAAAAATTTTACTTATTTAAATTTAAATTTGTAACGGTCCAACTTACTAAAATTTTATTTTATTCAATTTAAATTAAATTTTAAAATAGTTGAACTTGAAGTGTAGCCATTTTACTCACTTTTAACACTAATGAAGACGTTATGATAAAATAAGATGCACGTACCCGAGGGTTGGGAGACCAAAAAGCAAGCTAGGTTTAGCTAGGGTTTCTTCCATGGCTCTCAATTTAGTAGAAATAATTTTACCAAGAGAGTAAGATGTGCCAAAAAATGCTTTGGAGATGACATCAATGCCAAGGTCTCTTAAATCCTCATAAACACTTGTTATTTCAACACCACCTCCATTTGCTTTCAATTTCTGTTCCCATGTCCTTGTCATTGTGGTCACACATTCCTCCATTAGACCCACCATTCCCTGTTATTAAATAAATACATGAACCCATCAATAAATACCTCTTCCAGATTCATGTAGTGAAAATGAATGATCAAACGACTAGGATCGTATTAAATGTGTCACACTGATCTAGTTGTCTTTGATGGGTCGATGGTTTCAATACTAGGGTTTGATGTGAAGGCTAGATAATACATATACCTATAATTATATAATTATATATTATAATGACTACTAAGGAATTTACTCTAAACATTTATCTAAATTATGAAAGGAAATCTCATAATTTAAATTAAGAATTTTTATTCATTTATTATTATTTATTTATTTTACATTTGAGTTCAGTAAGATGTATGATTGGAGTTGGTATGAATTTAAATAAATTAAAATTATATAAAATTAATTTTTACTCAATCAAAACTTTTATAATTTAATTAAAAAAATTTCTTGCCTAGTAATTTAATAACATTTTATTTACAATTTTCATATATATAAAATAGTGTATTTTTTTTTAAAAATTTATATATATTAACTTATCACTATAGTTTAAATTTATTTTTATTTAAATTTACAACTTCATAAATTATGATTTTTTTATTTATAAAAAGACATTATACCACCCTACTACCACTCATAATTTTTATTATGATAATAATAAAAATGAGTAAATAAAAAAATTCCCATCCTATACTTAATTTGAAAATATTTATTCAACAATTTCAAAATAATTAAAAAAATAACAATAAATTTCTAAATGAAAATTTTAAATTATATATTCCCCTATATAACTCCAACCCTAATTATATATTCAACCAAAAAAATCCCATAAGAGCTTTTAATTATTACTTCATAACCAAGATCACTAGTTATAATCCAAAACCCTAATCACACAATTATCCTCATTAATTTTTCTATTTATTTTCTCTAAATTTTATGATTGATAAATAATTTTTTTTAATAATGAAGAAATGAATTAATTACCTTAATTTGAAGAGGAAAAAAGAGAGGAGCAATGAGTTTCCTCTGATGAGACCAGTGAAGACCATTAGCTTTAATAATTCCATTTCCCAAAATATCCCTACGTGCCTTTGATAAATAAGAAGGTTTACCCAACTCCAATGACTTGTACATTTTCAATTCCTTTATTATTTCCAGTTGGTTCACAAATAAATGCTGTTTTATTCCTGTTGAGAACATGTACATTGGACCTGCGAATAAACATTAAATTAAATTATCATATCATGTTCATATAATGCAACTAGGCCCTATCACATTTAAATCTCTTTATGGGACTTATAGCAATTGCTAGGTGTCATCTTTGACCTTATTTATTTATTTATTTAGAAGAATTGTCATGAAATGTGTAAACATCAAACAGATAGGTTGGATCGGTTCTAATTAATACCTAGTAATTTTATTTTAATTTTTTTAAACATTATTTAAAAAATGATAACAGAAAATTATAACCAGAATAATTTTATTGGAATATTATTATAATTTTTAAATATAGCAACATAAAAAAAAATAATTATGTAATATTAATTAGCATGTTTTTTTTAAGTACAATATATACGGTTTATATATTTGACTATAATATTAGTGAAATAATAATATTTGACTATAAAAATAATATAAAATATTATTAGCAGAATAATTTTTAGAGAAATATTATCAAAATTTTTTAATTATAATAAATATATTATAAAATTATTATATAATAATAGCATATCATTTTTATAATATTTTTAAAATTTTAAAATAATATAAAAAAATATATTTAATTATATTATTTCTACTATTACTAAAACTAATACAGAATAATATTCATAAAAATTATTTTGTGAAATTTATAGAATGGTTGGTTTCTATTGAAAATTTATTTAATATACTTTTGAGCATGCTACCTGATAAAGGTCAAGGAAACATGTGCATGTAATTCAACTAACAAGTTCATGGTGATTTATTTATCATTTTCATTATAATATTTTAAATATAGGTTTCCTTGTTTGACTATATATGCTTTAGAGGAAGTAAGTTCTAGATTTAAAATTTTTTTAAGTATGTATTGAGATCTCAAGGTGAATATTTTGTCCCACGTAAAGTTAACCGAATGCTTTAGATTTCAAATTATAAATCTGATCATAGATCATATTAACATGGAAAGATAATAGTTAAATAAAATTATTAGTAATGTATTTTGTATATTACTGTTTATAAATAATTAATTGCACTAGTTTAGAAAGAAAATAGCACTTTTTGTTTCAAATATTTAAAAATATATTTTTTAGTGTTAAAAAATTAATATTTCATATATTAAAATAAAATAAATAAGATGCTTAAATACATGTTTTGGCTAAAAATAATAATAATATTTAAAAAAATTATATAAATAACATCTAAACTCTCCGCTAAAAAAAATATAACAACCGCATAATTAAGATTATGGAAAGTTATTAATTAAATAAAATTATTTAAAGTAAAAATCCTTATTAATAATAAATAGATGATTTAGTTAGTATTTATTTTTCATAAATACTACCTGAGCTATTACCATATCAGGGACGGAGCCAGCCATCAGAGGGTAGGGGGGCCGAATATTACGAGTGCCCCGCAGTACGGTAAAATATTTTTAATATATATATTTTAAAATATATTATAATATTTCTTCCGTTTTTTATTTTTTAGAAACGTTATTCAATACTATTGTACAACTAAAAATTATAATAATTTAATATTTGAAAAAATTAGACATCGAGACAAATAAAATAATATCTCACTTACTTATATTATTCCTCACATATTAAGAAGAATATACGTGAACACTTAACCTATTTAAAAAATGGAGATAGTATAATTTATGTATTGTTTTAGTTGATGTGATGCATATGTTTTGTTCAGATTTTAAAATAAATTTTTTTAATATATGTAATTTTTTATAATTTAATTAAATGATTTAAAGTTTTTTATTTTATAATTTAAAATATTTTTTAATATCTAACTACAAATTATTATTGTCATAAATATATATATCATTTATAACTTAAAATTTGTTATTTTCATATTGAAAAAGGCTTAGATTTTTTTTTTTTTTAGCGTATGAATTTAAATTTATTAATATATGAAATTGATAGAGAATAAAATATGATATAGATTTATTATGTAATTATATTTATTATATAATTTATTATGCTTATAATTTATATTATAATTTATTTAATAACTTTTAAATTTATAAAATTTGATAATCTTTATAAATAATTTTTAACTAATTATTTTTTAAATTTATAAATTTTAATTACATAATATTTAACTACAAATTAAAAATATAAAATATAATTATATATTTTAAAAAACTAAAGTTAAAATAAATTTATATTATTTCAAAAAAGAAAGTATTAAAAAAAGTACTTTGATATATAAATAATTTTACGATATATGAAAAGGATGTTTAGAAAAATATTTAAAAAAAATTAAAGAAAAATGAATATTATTATGAAAATAAAAAAGAAGGACAAAAAACAAGTAAAAAGGATGTTTAGAAAAATATTTAAAAAAAATTAAAGAAAAATGAATATTATTATGAAAATAAAAAAGAAGGACAAAAAACAAGTAAAGAGGATGTTTAGAAAAATATTTAAAAAAAATTAAAGAAAAATGAATATTATTATGAAAATAAAAAAGAAGGACAAAAAACAAGTAAAGGGAAGAAATCGAACTCTGAACATCTTGTGTGATGGGGAAACACTCAACCATCAAACCTACATGTCCTTCTATGGTTAATATTTACACAAACTTTATCACTATATCTAATTCTACTTCTTTGATTAATCTATTCCCACAATTATGAAAACAATTTTTTTATTAAGTCGAATTCTACTATTCAATATATTTAAAAAATAAAAAAAAAATCACACAAAATGCATGAAAATTATTATTTGCTAAACTTCAAACTAAGCATAACAATACCAAACCAAACTCGACAACAACAAAACCTTACCATATTCACGAAACCATATTTGAAGATAAGGATATGAAGATTGAACCCATTGATGATGCGAAACCACACCAGAACCATCAGATAACCATGGTTTCATCTCCATCTTAACCTTCGATTCCAATCTTCGAATCTCCTTAACATTCCCATACATAAAATCCGGATTCGGACCTCTAATTCCCTGCTTGTAAAGCATGGTTCGGATCCTCCTAGGTTTAAACCATACAATATAAACTATTTTTATCACAACCCTACACAAAACCATGATCATAGTAACCAAAACCACACACCAAACCATGGTTTCAAGTGTTGATCTTGTCATAATGGTATCTTTTTCGTGCTATATTCTCTCTTTCTCTACTTATATTGTTGTGTTGACAATTCAATATTTATAGGTGGAGATGTGATTTTAAGTAATTATTATAAATATTAAAATTATTTATTGTGTGAAGTAGCTAATTGAGGTGAGCCCATATGGTTGAATAATGTGAGAGATTATAAGATGGGTCGTATTCAATAATATAAGTGTAGGAATATTTTATATAAGATATTTCTAGAAGTCTAAAGTGAGTTAATGATATGTTATGGGGAACAAAATATATGGCTAGATTGTTGGGTATGTACAACTACTATATTTATGTGTTTTCAACTCTCATTTATTTGATTTTAGTTGTTTGCTTGGTTAGAAATGGTTGAATAATAATAATAATAATAATAATAATAATAATAATAATAATAATAATAATAATAATAATAATAATAATAAATAAATAAATAAATAAATAAATAACCAAAACAAAATACAATCTTTATTTATATTTTCAACTGTTAGGATTTTCGGTAACCAATTCGATGACTAAGATAAAAAATAAACAAAACGCACAAACGATATATCGTGGTTAGCAAATTGCTTAATCCACGGAAGCCAACAACTTTTTATTTCGAAACAATCTTACAAACAATCAGACAACTCTCTCTCAATAATCTACCAAACAATTGTATTCAATCAATCAAACCAATTGATGAACAGATAACCCAACTCACAGACCCTCTGTGCTCTCAATCAATATTATCTGTCATATCCAAAACTCTAGAGTACATCTCATATTTATAGCTAATATCAAACCTAATTCATACGAGAGTATCTAACTCAATAAGGAAATAAAATCTAAACCAAACTAGAAATCAAACCAAAACAAGAAAACTAAATCCTTCGCAAATAAGAAACAAACCATTAGGAAAAAGACCCAAAACTCAAGATAGGAAATCTTTCCTAAAAAGAAATCCTCGTGATTCAACACAATCTTAACATCAACCATATTCAGGATAGATTTTAGACATTCTTTTTGTAACTTCATAAATCAATTAAAAGTTTTTATTTGGTCTATTTTCAAATATTAAAAATTTAAAAATTTAAAATTTTTAAAAAGTTTTTCTAATATAAATAAAAGTTAAAAAAAAATTAAATTCTAAATAATAATAATAATTTATATAAATATTTTTTGTCTATTAAATTATTAAAATTTTATTTATTTTTTTTTTAAAAAAATTGAAATCTAAAAATTCTAAGATACCCATAATTTATTATGATTTATTATTATTACTATGTTATTTTCTTATTTAAAAAATTGTTGTTTACTTAAATTAAATAATTATAAAATAAGAATTATTATTTTAAATATGATAATATATGAAAGTAAGATACCAACCGTATCAAACAATCTTGATAATGATGGTATATTATTAGATATTAGAATTGATATGCATATGATACATACACATTGTATATAATATCTTATTTGCTCAAATGTCACCAACTTATTATTTTTATTTTACTAAAAGTTTAGAATATCGTCTAATTCATTTATCTAATTTTTTTTGTTTATTTAACAATAAAAAAACGTGTAAGCAATCCAATCACCGGCCCTTTCTCTTTTATATTTTTCTATTATTTAATAATATATATATTTTTTGGTCAAGATCTTCCATTAACAATAAAGCACTGTATCAAGAGACGGAGCCAGGAAAAAAGATAAGGGCCAATGTGGTGACGGGGTGCGGGGCAGCGTCCGCGGTACGGTCCACTATATTTTAAAAGACTATATTTTAAAATAATATAATATTTATTATATTTTATTAGAATTTTTATTTTATTTATGGTATATTTTATTTAATTTTAAAAATATATAATACAAATTATATACTAATGTAATATATTGAAAATTTTCATATAATGATACGATATATTTTAATATATTTTTAAAAATATATATTATAAAATATACACAGTTATAATTTATGGAAAGTTACGTGTCATTATATAATATATTTTAATAAATTTTTATTAATATGTATTATAAATTTATAACTATTAAATTGTTCGTATATATATTTAGAATTTTTTAAAATATACAATATAAATTATTTACTATTATAATTTATGAAAATTTAAATATTTATATATTCTTTTAAAATATTTTTTTTATAAAGAAAGCTAAATTAAAAAAAATAAAAAAATAAAAAGGAAAATAGAATTGAACCATAGACCTCAAGTGATACAGACTACTTTAACCATTCAGCCACAATCTTCTTCAATGTCTACTTTTGCATATTATTAAAGATATTTCAGAATCTTGGGGCCATGGCACCCACCAGCCCCCTTGGCTCCGTCTCTGTATCTGTTTTAATTATTGTCTAACCCTGAAATCAATGTTATTTTAAAATTTTATTCTAAACTTTCTTAGTAAATATTATATGTTGTCCATCAAATGATAAAAGATTAAGTTATAAATGAGAGAATTTCTTCTTCTTCTTATTAATTTTATTTTTAAAATAAATTTTAAATGATTTATAAAAGTTTAAATTATTATTAATTTAATTATATTATTATTTTTTAAATACAATTTTGATTTATAAATTTTGTTGAAAGTATATAAAAATATTGATGGAAACAAAATTTACCAATCATGGAAAGGAAAAACTAGACGGAAAAACAATTAATTTTTAAAATATTTTTGAATTTCATCCCTTACTAATAAATACCACCATTAAAGTACCTTTTCTAATTCTTTAAAAATACTAAAATTTACTTTAATAGTATTAATATTTTTACCGTGAGAATATATAATATATATTGTAAATAATGTTGTGAAATTGTTAATAATCTAAATCTTTGTCTGAAAATTTTAGAGTTATTTTATTTTATTTAATATTTTCCTTACGTGTGTTTCATCCATGACGAAAATCCGATTATGTGGCCCAAACCCGGCCCAATTAGTAAACCACGCAATATTGATCAATCCAATCCAAAACAAGTAAACAAATTTATTAACAAATTTACACAAAGCCCACAAAACTTTTACATAATCACAAAGTAGATCTCAAACTTTGATCAATCCCACTTTCATCCAAATCACCATCACCAAGTTTCCACAATGAACAAAAAGAAACAGCTTCACCTTTCCACCACAAGCCAACACAAAACCTCTCTTTCTCCTCCACCTCCACTCTCATCTCCCAATTCCCATCATATTTCCTCAACAAAGCTCTACCTCCATCAATGGCATCTTCACCAATAGCTTCACCAACAAACCCTACTTCCCTCATCCTCTCAAACCACTTCTCCTTCACTTCATTCATCTCACCTTTATTCACCAATGCCTTTGCAGCTTCCCCTTCCATCATCCTCCTCTCCTCACTCTCCCTTCCTTTGAAAGCCGCGCTTGTAGAGTCCAAAAACCTCCATAGATACTCAACCCTAGTTGAAAAGCTTGATGAGAAATCAGTGCAGCTTAAACAGCTGCATTGATGGTTATTTTCACTAAGGATGACACCTTTAGGTTTTAGTAGGGTTAGTTTTTTTAAAAATTCGGATCTTTCTATAGTGTGGTCCAGGTGATGGAGTCTAAATTGCGCGCAAACGATTAGGGTTTCTTCCGGAGAAGCCCTGATCGCTTGCGCATCCAGTTTTTGTAAAGAGAGGTCTAATTTGTTTATTTGGAGGAATATATTTAGAGTTTTTGCAAATATTTGGAGTTGTGAGGAGTAATTGTCTCCTGAGGGTCCTATAGTAAATGGAGTTTCGAAATTTTGATTGTTTCCTACTATGGTTAGACGGATTAGATGGGAATTATGATTAGTATGGTTACCTGATTTTCGACTGGCCAACGCTTCTAGAAGCGTTGGCCATTGTACACCATGCGAGACACCTATATCGACTATATGTATAGTTCGATTTTGGTCTTTGGATTGGGTTAGGATTTGGATAATTGACGAGTTCGCAATATTATTTGGAAATGCAAACCATGGGCTCTTGTCGTAAAAATTGAGTAATGATTTTTGGAAAAATTTTGGTTCCGTGGAAGCAAAAGTTATTGTAGGACTAATTGATGAAGTTGATGAGGAGGTTGATAGTGAAGCCAAGTGTTGAGTCAAGGCTCGAAGACCGTGTGCGGCTAACCGGTGGTTAGCATCACCGGTCGGAGAAGCCAGCTCGTGGAGGACGTACAACAAATGTTGGACACGTGTCAAGTTTCCGGCCGCTATCGCCGCGGCACAAGGGTTTAACAATTGCTCCGCCCATCTACCTTCCTTGTTGTTATTGTTGTTGTTGGACTTGTTAGCGTTTTTCTTGCTTCCGTTACCTTTTTTAGTACTAACTGTTTGATCATTCGCTTTCTGTGTTTCGTTGGTCTGGCGGCCGTGGTTTTTTCTCTGATGGTTGGAGGGTGAGGATGTTATATCTTCGCAGTTGCGACGTTTCTTGGAAGAGTCCGAGGAAATTGGTGGACAAAGATGAAGATCACTAGTGATGCAAGATTGTTCAAAAGGCTTCAAAGTACTAGTACTATCAACAATACTAGTATTTGTATTGATGTTTATATCATTGATAGAGCCCACACCACCACCAAAGCCGATATCCGGACCTCTATCCCACCATTGATATCCATTAAGATCATTAGAACTATACGGATCATCCAAAAACGATGGAAGAAACGAAACCGAATCTTCCAACCAATTCAAAGTGGTATCAGAGTCTGGTTCAGTAGCCATTTTTGAGAAACCTACAAGAGAAAATGAAAAAACCCAAAGTGTGTGATGAAATGTTACAGAGAAAGAAATGAAATGAAACAAGTGGGAAGAGTTGGTGGTTGATTAGTGTTAAAATAATGTGAATGAGAAAGTGATGTTTTGTGGAATTGGCCAACAAATGGAATATTGTATGCGTTTGGTGTGCTGTTTTAATTTGGATGTGATTGTGTTATTTTATTGAGAGGTTTTGTGTGGTAGTGAGAAGTGTTGTGGACTTTAGTGTGGTGTTTGTTTTTGGTGTCAACTTATTCATCTTGTGTTGGGTTTATTAAATTGATATGTGAATTGTCAAGAGACGGCAGACTCTGGCTTTGTTATTATAATATTTGGAGTCTTTGTTTGACATTCATTTGTGCCGTTGGGTTTAAATAATAGAGAGAGTGTAAGTTCAAACTCCCTTAGATTTATATCAATTACATAATTATTTAAAGGAAAATTTCATTTTGACCTTCACATTTCATCGAAATTGTTATGGCGGCTCTTGTATTCTTGGTCCTTATCAAAATTATCTATTCAGTATAATCCATCTCATAAAAACTTATCATATTTTTGGATGAATATGGGTGATAAATGATCGTATTCCTTATCAAAGATGAAATTCATAAGTAATAGATGAGTTTTAAAAACTAAAATAGATATATTGGACTATATTGAAAGATATAAGAAAAGATTTATTGTTAAAGGATTTACTCAATCCAAAGGAATTGATTAGCTAGAGACTTTTAATCCTCTCTCTCTAAGGAAGTTTTCTTACGCATTATATTTTCCGTTAACCTCAAGAAAAATCATGAATTTAGTAAGAGCTCATTTTGATATAAGTTACAATAAATGGATATAAAAACAACTTGCAACATCTAACCTCCATCCTTGAAGACTCGAAGCGTGGAGACCGGAACGCCACATCAATATACTCATATACTTATATAATTCGGAAATCAATTGAATAAAACATTGTTTGATATATATATATATATATTAAATTAAGAATTCATAACATTGTAATCATATATCAGCAAATTTGAATCACAAGATGAACTGAACTTAGTGTTCAACTTGTCACTTAATGAATATGTTTACAAAATAATAATAATAATAAAGTCAAATACATTTAAAGTTGTATACAAAAAGAATGGAGGTCAAATCAATGCTATGAGATGTATGCTCCAGTTCGAGATATTCAACCCAAACCTCTAATGCTCAATCAAAGTACCTTAATATATTTCATATAAAAAAGAAAGTAAATAAGAAAAATGGAAAAAATGTTAGGCTATCAATGTCTAGTTAATATCTTTATATTCAATAATCACACACAATAATGTATTTTTTATTAATAAAAATATGCACACAAATGCAACTTAATATGCTAAACATTAACCCATAATCATTGACATCCGATTAGGATCACAAAACCAGAATTGGAAAATAATATACACAAACCGCGCCCTGGTCTCCTTAACCAGACCGCCAAATTCCGTAACCTTCATGGCACCCTTGTCTCTTTGACCAGATCATTAGCTACATTGCGGAAAATAGGTAACGAAGCTCTTAAACGTCCTGGTCTATGTGACTTAGCCTTTGACCAACCCGCAGAATTTGGTACCAAGACCCTCCTTGTGCCTTGGGTTGCACCCTTATCTATATGACCAGTCTGTCATAATTGGTATAGAAGTCACATTGCGCACTGGTCTACCTGACCAGGCCGCCAAGCACTTGACTAAGCGGCCAAAAGTGGTACTGAAATAGAGTTGGTATCATGGTCTGCGCCCTGGTTACCTTGTCAGGCTGCCGACTAGGCTGCCAAAGCTAGTACTAAACCTAACTTGCGCCTTGGTTCGCACCCCGACTCCTTGATCAAGTCGCTGATCATGACGTCCGGACATAAAAAATAGAGCACTGACATAAATCTTCACTTTCAAACTTACTTACTTAATCCAATCGGTTCCTTTATTCCATTTAAATACCATCTAAGCTTTCTATGGTGAGATTCAATCACAACAACCAACAATTAGCAACCATTAGGCATTTATATACCATTTCAAGCAAGCAAAATATATAATTATCAACTTTTAATTTATTGCTTTTAAACTTAACCTTTGTAGCGAAAACATGGCAGAAATTGGTTGAAACCCTAGAGGATCCGAAGATCAAAGTATTTTCACATACAGAGGGTTTGAAGACCAAACGATAGATAAAAAGGACCGATTTTGACATCATCGCATCTAGAGAGGACCATCGCCTGATTCAAGTAAGCAACACTTCAAGCCTAAGCACATAATTATATGTGTCGAAGGCCTCGTTTGTTTTTTTTTTTTCAGTTAACACTTAATAGTGTTTAATTTAAGTGATAAATGAAAAAGGAAAGACTGTGTCTCATCCATTCTACCTCTAGCCATCTCTCTAACATGTTCTTGTTATACCATTACTCTTTCTTGGTGGTGCCATTAGCTGGAAAGCGACGTTGCAAACTGATGTTACACTGTCAACTACAGAGGTTGAATACATGGCTGTTACAAAATAGTAAAAGGTGTCATTTAGTTATTGGGTTTGGTAAATAACCTGGGTAAGGCTCAAGATAACTCAAGATAAAACTTTAGTGTTTTGTGATAGTTAGAGTGTCATTTACCTTACCAAGAACCAGATGTTATGAGCATATAGAGCATATTGATGTCAAACATCATTTCATTTGAGACATTATATCACAAGGTGTGGTTGATGTGAAGAAAATATCTACACATGATAATTCATCTAATATGATGACTAAGATAGTTTCAATTAATAAGTTTAGCCACTGCCTAACCTTGATTGGTGTGGATAGTATTAAGTAGTGCCCTTATGAGGGTTGTGTGTAAGATAGAGCGGTGATTTTCTAGTTGAAAAAGAAAATTCAAGTTAAGGGAAGATTTATTATTATTTTGCCTTGAATCGCTGTTGGATCTGAATTTGATGAGTCCGGTGCGACCTGAAAAAGAGAAACAATTGGGAAGGGCTTTACATGTGGGTATAGACCTATTTTATTTTTGTTTTTATTTATTTTTTTGTTTTTTTTTCCTGATTTTGGGTATTTATAAAGGAAACCTAAGATGTAACCTTTGTAAACTTTCTTCATAGTGGAATTCACTCCTTGACTTATCCCAATGACTTAGGCATCATTGATCGAACCAGGTCAAAACTTTGTATTTATTTTATTATGTGCTTTGTATAATTATGCGGCATAACATTGGGCAATACTAAAAGATATAAGAGTAGATTTATTGTTAAATAGTTTACTCAATGAGAAAGAATCGATTACATAGAGACTTTTGATCTTACATCCAATGAAGTTTTTTTTATGCATAATATTTGTACTAGTAGCTCATTTTGACATTGAGTTACAACAAATGGATGTGAAAGAAACTTTCTTGAATGGTAATATAGAATTTTTTTTTTTATTTGAAACAATATGAATAATTCTTCTTTAGTGATGGTGAACACTTAATATGCAAGTTAAATAAATTCATTTAAAGATAACTATCCTCCATCTATGGTATATGAAATTCTATGATGTTATTTCTTTATTTGATTTTGTTGAAAACATCATGGATCAATATAATACCAAAAGGTTAGTGGGAGTAAATTTTTTCCTCATCCTATGGATAACATTTCTACTTGCATTAAATGATATAAGTATGTTACGTAAGTAGAAAAATTATTTCTAAGAATTTTGATATAAATGACATAAGTGACATGTCTCATGTCATTAGTAAAGTTTCATTAAGATAGACATTTGAGGAATTTTAGGTTAGAAAACTTATATAAATAAAATTTAGAAATATTTTAGATGAAAGATTGTTCGGTAAGTGTTTCTTCTATAATGAAGGGTAATATGGTCCATTTGGATCAATGCCTTAAGAATGATTTTAAGAGAAAAAATTAAGAATATTCCTTGTGTTTCAACTATTGTAAGCTTAATATATTTATATATATATATACACTTAGGTTTGCATTAGACCTAACATTACATTTATTTTTAGAATGTTAGGAACATATCGAACAAATTTATGTTAAACCCACTGAAAATTTGTGAAGAATCTTTTGCAAGTTTTTTTCAAGAAAACAAGAGAATACTTGCTTATGTAAAAACAACAAAATGATTTGAAAGTTTTTGGTTACTCCGATTCAAACTTCACTGAATGCATTAATTCTTTAAAATCAATACTAGTTTACATTGTCATGTTAGCCGGTGTTTCCATATCATAAAGAAGTGTCAAGTAGGCTTTAACTGTTACTTATATTATAGAAGCTGAGTTTATTTCATATGACTATATCTGTAATGTCCAACCCCCGGCCATGGCGGAGCCGCGAACGGAAGCCGGAACGCCACATTAACAATTAATACGTTCATTCTTTAATGCGGAATATAAGTATTAATATTAGAATTGTCAATTACAAAATAATCATCATGTTTCCAAAAACAATTACATAATCCAGATAATTCATTAGAAAATAAATTTGTTCGCAAATATATCAATCATCCAAATAATAGTTCAAAATCTTCAAATAATTATCCGAAAATATTAAGTACTCAAGTACTTTAAAAAGACTTACAAATCTCATAACAGTTGTCTTAAAACATTACAAACTGAAATACTTAAAAAGGGTCTACATGTCTTTCAAAAACTAATCAAAATACAAGAAGAAGGCAGCTCTCAGTAGTGTTCCAAAAACATGAAATGAAAATGCAATGAGACCTTCAATCTGCTCGATCACCTGTTTCACATTTCAATAGGTAGACAAGAAAACGGAAGAAAAACAACGTCAGACTATCGATGTCTGGTTAGCAAGTCATGCTCCAACATACACACACAATGCATCTGATTAAACATTCAATGATGAGAAGGCACGCAAATGCACCTAAATCTAGCAATAAAGGGAAGAGAATACAATCCCACCCAAGTCTAACGCCATTTCGGTTCAATAAAGTGAGATAGTCCACTAAATCTTATTTGATTCATTAGGTGTGTTCAATATCGTCAATGTCCAATTATGATCTCAAACTTTGTTTAGGAATCCCCCAAAACAATTAACTAATCACTAGCAATCATCACGCAATATCAATCAATTTATATTTCCAGTTTTATTGACTGCCACTAATCTAGGATCAATAATGAAACGGGGCCAATTAGGCCGAAGCCACCAATATGGTCCGAAGACCGAGATCCGTAGAGCCGTTTATTCCCCACCTCGGGACGGGCTACTACCTTAGAATCCCATCAATTAGGTCCGAAGACCACCAATAACAATATGCCCGCAGGCGGTGGTGCCATCACACCCAATAGGAGTCGTTACTCAATTTTTCAATGTGGTTAGCTAAACCAAAGGTCCTATTTTGCTCAATAGGTTGAGATATCTCGGGTACCCCTAATGACATATCACTCTATCATTACTTTCAACCACAGTTAGGGCAATCATTATTCAGTAGTTAGGTGATCAAACACACAATTCTTCCTTTAATAATTTAACAATCTCATTATTACAATCCATTGGCTTTCAATCAATATGTGACAGGTACTTTACTAGTGCCTTATTCAATTATTTCCAGCTCTAGCTAACCAAAGCCTAAGTCTAACATGTAATAGATTCACTAATAGTTCTATATCAACAATAACCAGCAATACGACAAACAATATCACTCTATCATTTACTATCCAATCCTATCCAATTGTCAATTCAAGTGATTATCTTATTAACCAGTTTAATGCAAAATTCATAAAACAAACAACATCCAATATGGAGTTCAAGACGACGTTGCTAACCTTTCTTCCGACGACAATTAGCTAGGCGTCACCGGTACGTACTACGGCACCTTCCGCCTCGCCTAACAAGGAACAAGGAACGATAACTCGATTATGAAATCGATCGAATACGTAGGACGCAATAATCGAAACCTATTCTAATCGCGAAGAGACGCTAAACGAACGAGCAATAAACGGTGACGATAACACGAATACACTAAAACCCAATCAAATCATCAACAATGTACCATCCAAAATCAATTATCCCCAAAACCTAGGGTTTCCAACAAACCCTAACCAATCCATCATTAGAGACGATAACGATTACACCATAAACCAACATCAATCATGCTTATACTAATAGCGTAGAAGATAAAGGTCGATTGGAGACTTACCGGAGACAATCAAATAGAGAGATTGTGAAGAAACGGAGAGAACAAACACTTGCGGGACGAGAGAATTTGAGAGAGAGGTTGCGAATGAAGAAGATTCGGCCAATTTAGGTTTTAAAAACCCGATTTCGGTGGTTGGCGACAAGGCTGGCGACATAGGCCTTATGTCGCCAAAGCGCACCGAGAGAAACACTTCAATATTGCAGAATTCGCTCGCTGGCGACATAGCCCCTTGTCGCCAGCGCTGGCGACAAGCCTGGCTACATAAAGCTTATGTAGCCAGCGCGACCAGTGCTGCGAACTTCTATTCCTTCTTTCGTTCCGCTTCGTATTCGCTTTAATTTTCAAAATATGAACATTACAATACCATTAAACATTCTTAGAGCATCCAAAGATGAATAATACTAATTCAATATTCAAGAACTTTCAAAAGTTACATGAAAGGAATCAATATTTCGAAAAATCAACTTTAATCCAAAAGCTATAAACGTTTAGCCCCAAAATTGGGACGTTACAATATCACAAGGAGTAGCTACTATCTTTATGAATAAAATAGTGAAAGTAAATATATTAGCATAAGTATTTTGCCATAAGAAAACATGTTAGAAATAACAAAGTGGCTATTCAACACAGAGTCTAATGTTAACATATTTTTAACTAAGGTATGCCATCACAAATTTTAAGGATTATGTTCTTAAATTTTAAGGACTATATTGTTATTGTCGGACTTATTCCATTATGTATTTAGTGAGACTCTATAATGTTAATAATTCTCATACTTGTTTTGAGTACATTTTGTTTATTTTGAGTAATAATAATAGAATAAGAACTTAAAATAAACATTGGTTTATGTTTGCTTAGGATGAAATTGAAAACCTTATATATTGTGATATATGAAAGATACAGGTTTGATTAGAAAAGAGAAAATCCACATGACTCTATATTTTGTTTTTTTAAAATGTAAGGATTATGGAAGTTACCCTACTTATTTTTGAGAATAATGTTTAGTTAACTCATTACTCTTACCTTTTAAAAATAACCTTTAATGACTAAATAACCATCCTTTCACGTATTTGAATTTCCATAGGCAAACAACTTGAAAAAAAAATTGATGAACTTTTAACCTATAAATAGCAGGTTGTGTTTCAAGGTCCTTAAGCATAAAACCTATACAAACACTCTTCATTATTTATTTTAATAATAACTTACATTTAAAATACAAATGAAATATAGTTCAAAAACAATCAATACTGTCACGACCTGATTTAAGATCGTAACTTTTGAAAAGTCAAATAAAAGAAAATAATAATAAAATATATCTGAACCAATAAAAATTGATCAAATGTCTCGGGATTACAAACTTTTAGTCAAAAAGTCCAAATAAATAAAACAAACCAACCTGGCATCCAACATCCAGGTGTAAACATCAAATTACATCACCACTACCTCAAACTTTCAATATAATAAATACAGCTCGTGATACATAAATTCCTGAGACGTATCTTCATCCGGACAAGCATAAATAAACTCCACGCAGCTGAGCCAAAGAAGTTAAACCTGAAAATGATAATTGAGTAGGTGTGAGCTACTCGCCCGTAGGTTCCAATCCCCTATTCATAACTTAACCAGATATTCAGAAAACAAATCTGCAGAATTCAGTTTATTTCAAATAATTTCATAAACAGAGTAATAATCAATAATACGGTCCAAAACCTTTCAACATTTATCAAATATCCGAATAACCTGTATCAAATCCAATTTCTCAAATCAATAAAGTAGTAACAGCAAATCAAGTTACCATATCGAAATCATAAGTTTCCATGCTATCAACACTGATACAATAAAAACATAATATCACCGGTGCCCGTGAACCATACATGACACAACCCTGCGCAGGTTTAGGGACTCGCACCCAAGGAGGCAGTGTCCACCCTCCCACTCTCGTGTCACGCGCTCACCCCCACCAACATATCCACATAGGGATATCTCACCATAACCACTTTCCACAATAATATCAATCCCAAGTTGATAGCAATTCATAACAATTACCACAATAAACATTATTTCACATTTCATAAATACAAATTCTGCAGATTCTTAATCAATAACCAAAATCAGCTTTTCAATAATAAAATCATTTAACCCATAAATATTTTATATCAGCAGCAATAATAATAATATTCAAAACTATTCCTTAATAACATTATTTAAATCACAGTTTCGAAAATCAATCCAATTAAGTATGAATAAGAGAACCTACTTGGATTCCGAAGTATGAATAAGCTCACGAGACTATTAGGACTAATTTGGAAGAATTTGGGTTCCCAGACAACTGAAAATCAACAAAAGCGGTAAAGTGAACGAAAAGGTGATTTAAGAACTTCTCAGTTTCCTGATTCTAACGGTGGCGACCGTTTCTCCAAACGAGGATCGGAAGCAACCAGAAAATCATAAAGAAGTCGCAGGTACCAAATGTGTTGACGTGACGTCGGCTATAACGGTCATATGATCTTTGAAGTTCCCGATGAGAGGAATCCAATGGCACGAAAATCACTCGAATCGGGTAAACGGTTTGAAAAATATGGAAGAGAGAAGACAAGAGAGAAAGTCGGTTAAAGAAGAAGAAAACAGAGCTGAGTGTTTGTTCTGGCAGCGTGAAGAAGAAGAAGAAATAAGAAATATTTTATAACACGCACAATTACAATAAAACCCTCGAACTTTTCAAAATCCAACTTGTACCATAAACTTTTCAAATATTTACATTTAAGCTCTCAGAATGAAATAAAATTTTCAAAAACTTTCCAGCCGATTCAACGGTCAACAAATTATATTATATTACTAAAAATTTTCGGATATTACAAATACATTATACAACCACCAAACTAATAATGAAAACAACATTCTATATGGTCCAAATTCATAGTTCAAATCATCAATAAACCTTGAAATGTTCTAAAATAAACAAACTACTACTTCTTCTCTTACCTCAACCGTTTGAAAATACCATCACCATAAAAAGTTGCTCTAAGAATATCAACGAACAACGGAAACTGCATGAAGGCAAATAAGGTCACAACCAAAAACACAAGTACAACCATAGTAGATGTAACCCAAACCCACTCATGAAGATATATGTAAAATGTGGTAGCAAAGGCTACCATCATACTTCCAATAGAGAAGAAGAGTGTAACCAGACCCATGATCAACTTTTTAGGCAGTGATACCAAAAAATCTTCTTCCGCGTAACGTGAAGTGAGGATTCCTGTGGAAGAGAAAAGAGCTAATGCAATGGAGATGAGAAAGATTTTAAAACAAGTCATATGTAAGAAGTTGGGTCTGCCTTTATCATTAATGCCACCCGGAAAAGTGTAAGTTGTCGAAAAAATGACTGTGATAATAAGTGCAGCCACTACCGAACATGTCCATTTTTCACCATCCTTCAGTAATACCTCATGTTCTTCTATAAAAACTTCTTTAGCTGTTTTTTCAAACAAATTGCGTGTAAGTTTATGTTTAGGATGAAGAACATCTTCCACAACCGCACCGGGCACTTCAACTGATGGTACCAACTTTGCTGCTATATGTAAAAGGGTAGACTGTGTCTCATCCGTTCTATCACTAGCCATCTCTCTGACATATTCTACTTGACTATGAATAAGATTGAAAACATTAGCATGACGATATAATACTGCAAGATGAAATGCTGTATGTCCATGCTCATCATGATACAAACATGACTGGTGGTATGCTTTTAAAACTTCATCAACTAATACATAATTTCCTGATTTTGCGGCCGTTAACATTGGTTCCTTTAATAAATCGTAGGCTTCTTCAGGGTCCTCCCCCTTTCTGGCTATCATCCTTCTTGTCATTATAGATAATTTTTCATGCCTTAACTTCCTATTATACATGTTTTTCGTCCCTGCCACTGCAATAGAAAAATCCACAAAGATGGAGGTGAGTTTCGTCTAGTTAAATGTAGGGTAAAATACAAATAAGAAATAAAATATTATTATATCTTTATCTTCATCTTAAATGACAAAATTGATATTAAGGTACCTAACTAAATTTAGGATGGAAAGAAAATATGATTAATATTTTATTATTTCATAAAAAATTACGCATACCTAGAGAGATGAGCATACTCCAAAACCTCAATTTAAATCTTTCAAATAAATTTGCTTTTTGAGTCGTTGGAAGCTGGTTTTCGAGGTCCTGCTTTTCGTGGTCGGACACGTGGTCTTGCTTGGTTACATTGAGAGGAATATCTAGAATAATTTGATGAGTAATTTAAAAATTAATATAAGTGAGAAGTAATAAGAAAAAAGAATTTTTTTGAAGACCACAGAAAGTGTAAGTATATAATTGTGATGTATTTTGAAAAGTTTGCAAAAATAAATTTTTAAAACTTTTAATTTCACCCTAGGCCATTCACAGATATATGAATAGCGTGATTTTAGGGGTATTTTGAAAAATTAGATTTATGAAATGAGATATTTTTAAAAAATATTTTTTAATATTTTTTTAAAAACAGATCTACAATTATATTTTGAAGTTTAAAAAGTTTATTTAGAAATATTATTACAAAAGAAAAAAATTCCAAATTTTATATTCAAATTAATAAAATATTGAACTACATTTTAAATTTATAAATTTTCAAAAATACAAATTAAAAAAAAAAATCGACATATCAATACATCCATAACTATACAGTTATATATATATATATTGAAACATGATGCATATTCTAGAATACACTAAGTATCTAGAAACTACTAGTATTTGTATACTTAATGTGAAAACGTGGTGTTTGGAAATCAGTAGAGAGGATTATTGTTTCTAGAAGAATATTAAAATAATAATGTCGGTGAGTTTGTAACCGATATTACAAGCCTATAAATAGGCACTTATGTAACTAATGGGAGTGTAGAAAAACTATCAATCAATATCAGTTTTCATTATCACCTGCTCCTCCACTACTTTCTTGTCTACGCTTTTGTCTACTTCAATATTCTTATTTCCACTATAAACACTACTACACACATCAGTCCTGTATCATTCTAAAAACCATCACTGGTATAAGAGCTGCGTGGGTATAAGAGCTGCGTTCGGTCATTTACTGGGCGTAGTATTTTAATTCTATAATGGTAGAGTTTACTAAATTTTCTATTCCCCTTCCAATATTCAATGGGGAAAATTATGATTTTTGGTCCATCAAAATGAGGGCATATTTTCGCTCTCAAAATTTATGGAAGATGATTGAAGAGGGCTATAGCGTTCGGAAGATACTTCCACCCTATCAGCTGATCAAAAGAAGACTCTGGAAGAAAATATCCAGAGAGATACCCAAGCATTATTTGCCCTACAGCAGGCAATGACAGACAACATCTTTCCAAGGATAATGGGAGCTTCAACAGCTAAATAAGCGTGGACCACTCTAGAGGAGGAGTTTCAGGGGAGTCAAAAGGTACGCACCATCAAACTTCAAGCTCTTCGGTGTGAGTTTGAAAAATATTAAAATGAAAGATAATGAGACCGCTAAGGATTATTTTTCAAGAATTAAGGAAATAGTTAATCAAATGAGAACCTATGGAGATAATATTACGGATAAAACAATAGTGCAAAAAATACTAATAAGTTGCACAGAAAAATATGATTCCGTAATATCGGCGATTGAACAATCTAGAGATATTGAAACAATGGCAGTAGGAGAGTTAATAGGTTCTCTAGAAGCACATGAGCAAAGATTGAAAAGGCGTAATGGTGATAATTTGGAAAATGTCTTTCAATCTAAAATTAATTTGCGGTCTCAAAAATCTAAAGATGGTGCGGAAAATTCTAAAAATGAAGAAGGTCAACAATCTGATAATAAAAATATTCCTACATGTAAGATATACAAAAAGAAAGGTCATTTGGCTAAAGATTGTTGGCATAAAGGAAAGCCACAATGCCAAAATTGCAAAAAATTTGGGCATTTGACAAAAGATTGTAGGCTAAGAAAAAATCATCAAGCTAATTTTAGCGAAGAAAAAGGAGGTGAAAATTACTTATTTCATGTCTGCCAAAGTGCCAATAAGGAGAAGAAAGGCATATGGTACCTAGATAGTGGTTGCAGTAATCACATGTCGAAGGACGAGAGTATATTCTGCAACCTTGATAATATTAAAACAAAAGTACGGATTGGAAATGGAGAATTTGTGGAAGCAATTGGAAAAAGTACCATAGCCATTAATACGAGAAAGGGTAAGAGGTACATAAAGGATGTACTCTTAGTCCCAAATATAGCTCAAAATCTGCTAAGTGTTGGGCAAATGATAGAACGGGGATACTCATTGCATTTCGAGGGTGATCATTGTTCAATATATGATAAGAACAATAAATCTCTTGAAATTGCAAGAGTAAAAATGAAGGAAAATAGATGTTTCCCCATCGAATGGAGGTACGACGTTGATACAGCTATGAAGGCAGAAGTAGATGAATCATGGCTGTGGCATAAAAGGTTTGGGCATTTCAACTTCAATGGCTTGAAGATCCTCCACTAGAAGAATATGATTTGAGATCTACCGTTCATACCCAAAAGCAACAACGTGTGCGAAGGATGTATGCTCGGGAAACAACATTGACAATCTTTTCCAAGCGGAAAAGCGTGGAGAGCTAAGAAACCTCTAGAACTAGTCCATACAGACGTTTGTGGGCCAATGCGAACTCCATCACACAACCAAAATAGGTACTTCATCCTCTTCATTGATGATTATACTAGAATGACATGGGTGTATTTTTTGAAAGAGAGATCACAAGTCTTCGACATCTTCAAGAAGTTTAAGAACTTTGTAGAAAAGCAAAGCGGACAAAAGCTGAAGACAATCAGAAGTGATCGAGGAAAGGAATACAGTTTCGGTCAGTTCAACAGATTTTGTGAAGAAGAAGGAGTACAACACCAACTTACGGTCGGATATGCCCCGGAACAGAATGGAGTATCCGAAAGAAAGAATAGAACAGTGATGGAGATGGCTGGATCTATGCTCAAGGAGAAAGGCTTACCCAATACTTTTTGGGTGGAAGCAGTCTATACTGCAGTTTATCTACTCAATAGGTGTCCTACTAAAGCAATTCAAGACAAGACATCTGTAGAAGCCTGGAGCGGGAGGAAGCCTTCAGCCAAGCATCTAAGAGTATTCGGGAGCATCTGCTATGTACATATTCCGGAGCAAAAAAGAGGTAAACTGGACGACAAAACTCAGAAAGGTATATTTATAGGCTATAGTACTCAATCAAAAGGATATAGAGTCTATAGCTTAAAGAAAAAAGACATAATCATCAGCAGAGATGTCCAGTTTGATGAAGATGCCGTATATAATTGGGAGACAGAGGAAGTAGAACGAAGAAATATTCCAGCTGCAACGATAGAACAAGATAATGAAGAACAAACCAATGAAGAAGAAGAAATTTCAGAAGATTCTTCACCACCATCAACTCCAAGAAGAACGAGGCCACTATCAGAAATATAAGAGACGTGCAATTTCACAATTGTGGAGCCAGAAAACTATGAAGCTGCCTCCAAACAACAAGTATGGGTAAAAGCTATGGAAGAAGAAATTCGGATGATCGAAAAAAATAAGACTTGGAAGCTAGTGGATCTTCCGAAAGATAAAGAAACCATCGGAGTTAAGTGGATATACAAAATAAAACTTAACTCAGATGGAACTATTCGGAAACACAAGGCACGTCTGGTGGCGAAGGGATACTCACAGTAGTATGGAGTTGACTATAATGAGACTTTTGCTCCAGTTGCTCGCATGGATACCATAAGGGCACTCATAGCTCTAAGTGCTCAAAAGAGTTGGAAGATTTATCAGATGGACGTAAAGTCAGTATTTCTGAATGGATATCTCGAAGAAGAAATATACGTGGAGCAACCAGAAGGATTCATGGTCAAAGGCAAAGAAAATAAAGTCCTCAAACTGAAGAAAGCCTTGTACGGGTTAAAGCAGGCACCGAGGGCTTGGTGTAGCAGAATCTACGAATACTTTACAAGCCACGAATTCAGGAGGAGCAAAAGCGAACCAACACTCTACATCAAAATCCAAGGTAATGATAATCTCATCGTTTCCTTATATGTTGATGATCTTATCTATACAGGAAACAATGGGAAGATGATGATGGATTTCAAAGAAGACATGATGAAGACGTTTGAGATGACAGACTTGGGTTTGATGCATTACTTCCTTGGGATTGAGTTCCATCAAGAAAAATCTGGGATATTTATATATCAGAAAAAGTATATACTAGAACTTTTGAAGAAGTTCAAGATGAGTGGATGCAAGCCAGTAGCAACACCATTAGTTACTACTGAGAAATTTAGAAAAGAAGATGGATCGAATAAGGCGGACGACTCACACTATAGAAGCCTAATTGGACGTCTACTTTACTTGACGGCTACAAGACCCGACATAATGTATGCTACGAGTCTGCTATCAAGATTCATGCAAGATCCAACTCAAGTACATTATGGAGCAGCCAAAAGAATTCTACGGTACCTACAAGGAACAAAAGACTATGGGATATGGTACCAAGCTTCCAAAGACTATTCCTTAATGGGATATACAGACAGTGATTGGGTAGGATCAGTGGATGACATGAAAAGTACTTCGGGTTACGCATTTACACTTGGATCCGGAATCTTCTCGTGGGCATCCAAGAAGCAAGCTACAGTTGCTCAATCATCAGCCGAAGCAGAATATATAGCAGCAGCGAGTGCTACTAGTCAAGCAATTTGGCTCAAGCGAATTCTCGAGGACATGGGAGAAATACAGAAGAAAGCCACGAAGATATACTGTGACAACAAGTCAGCAATTACGATGACAAAGAATCCGGTCTTCCACAGTCGAGCCAAGCATATTAGTATTAAGTATCACTTCATTCGAGAAGAAGAAGCCAACAAGAAAATTCAACTCGACTACTGCAGAACTGAAGAGCAATGGACTGAAATTTTTACGAAAGTACTTCCAAAAGACAAGTTCAAACAACTACGAAATATGATCGGAGTTAAAGGAATACACATCAAGAAGGAGTGTCGAAACATGATGCATATTCTAGAATACACTAGGTATCTAGAAACAACTAGTATTTGTATATTTAATGTGAAAATGTGGTCTGGTAACCACTAGAGAGGATTATTGTTTTTAGAAGAATATTAAAATAATAATGTCGGTGAGTTTGTAACCGACATTACAAGCCTATAAATAGGCACTTATGTAACTAATGGGAGTGTAGAAAAACTATCAATCAATATCAGTTTTCATTATCACCTGCTCCTCCACTACTTTCTTGTCTACGCTTTTGTCTACTTCAATATTCTTATTTCCACTGTAAACACTGCTACACACATCAGTCCTATATACATCACTCCTGTATCATTCTAAAAACCATCTATATATATATTCTTAGAACCTTTTTAAAATCTAGAAGCTGTGTGTAAAATATATGTTGACCTTTAAAAAGAGAGTTGGAAGTTTATAAATTTTAAAAAATATTATTAATTTAATTTATTAAAAAAAAAAAGAAAAAAAAAAAAACATGTACTATAATAATGGTAGGAAGAAAAAGTTGACTAACAATGATAGATTAATCGTTGCCTGATTCCATGAGGAAGCTCCATATCCTTTTCAGCAAGAGCCTGAAGAGTAAGCTTCCAATATATGTTTGCAGTCGGATTGGTCAACTTGGAATATCTAGTGAAGAAATCAAAAGCCAGATCTGCATACACCAGCAAATGAAATGCTTAAATTGATAATCCTACCAAGACCTGGACGGGAACACTAACAACAGAGAGAAAGAATAGACAACTAACCAAAACGATTAGTCACGAGGAGTTGATAAAAGACACGAGCACAATCCTCCGGGAACTCATCTTCAAAGCTGATCTGCCTACCGTAATGAGCTGATAACAGATACTCAATTGTGTCCCTATTTGTAGAGGGTTCCTTCCCCGACAAGGCCATGTCAATTGGAAGAGCACCACTGTTGTTCTTGAAAACCAATAGATCTTTGTATTTTTCAAGAATCATTTTCACAAATTTCGTGTTCCCGATTTCAGCTGCCGTGTGAATTGCAGCCTTGAACATCGGTCCGTGTATCTTCAGTGATTTTTCAGGAGCATTCGAAATGAGCTTCTTTATTATCTCATCTGTTCCCGGAACAGAGAATATGAAGTTGAAAATGGTAGCCCCGAATTCCTCTATACGATCGACCAATACGTTGTCCAGATTTTGGTCGACGAAATCGGATATAGCTTTTACGTTTTTCTGGAACAGTGCCCTCACCAGAGGTCGATAACGTGCCATGCTCTCCCTCTCTTCGCTGTCTAGATTCTTCCAACTATTCTTTACTGTAACTGTAATATGTACATTTGTGAATTTTTAAATGAGAACCTCGTACGTCAACATTTACTAAAAGCATCTCCCCTAAGCGTCAGATATGACAAATCTTTTATTGTTAAACAATATAGTTTAAAAATAGTATACCGTCGTTACCGTTTATCGCTTTTACCTTTTAATTTTAATTAAAATTTAACTCTTTTATTATAAAAAAGTAATTTAAAATATATTAAAAATCTAATTTAAAAAACTGAGTCAGTATATCTATTTTTTAAAATATGGTATATATTACTATTGTGGAAGTGGAAAAATTATAAATAAACATACCCATTGAGATACTCTAATATACCAACAACCACGGATATTTTTAATTTTAAAAGTTATTTTTTTAAAATATTTGAAAATTTTTAAATTATATAATTTTAAAAATTCCTCATTATGATGTACCAATAAGTAGTGTACTTGATTAACATAACAGAAAAATAAAAAAATAAAATTATCTCTAAATAATATATAATCCACGCAAAATAATTATATAAATATTCGGAAAAAAAAAAAACTCTCAATTATTACTACCTTGAAACTCGGAAATTATTCTCCGGTTTAGTTCTATCTGGAGCTGTATAATCGATTCTGCAGAGAAAACAACTCGTTAGCTTAACCTTGGTCATTAAGAAATTGTTACATTTATTTGAGTAAATATTTTTATTATGTTTTAGTGATTAGTATAAACAAATTTCAAATTTTAATATATATATATATATATTTTTATATATAAAAAGTCATAGCAGCGATTGATGTTGACGCCGAGGAAAAATCATTTTCCACCCATCAAAAATAAAATTTTGAAAAATTAAAAATTAAATGTAAATAATTCAAAAATAAAGAGCAATGGGTAAGAGTAAAATGAACCTGATGGTTCTTCTCTGCCTCCAGTGGCGTTTTCATTTTCTTCATCGTGAGATTGGTAGGAAGCAACTTCATCGATCGCATTGTTCTTTGGTTGAATCGAAGAATCCATTGATAAATCTAAGCTCTCATGTTACCCTATTATATAAAGACTAATCTGATCTCTTCACATGGCTCCTCCCACCCCATACAACCAATAACACAATTAATTTAATATACACTAGATAATAATTTAAAGGAGGTAGAAGAAGACTTTCGTTCTTCAAGGTCAATCATTATTAATATATATGAGTTATTTTTAAAAACTCTCAATTTTTTTCCAATTTTCATCTTAAATACAAAATTTTTAACAAAATCATCGGAAAATCAAAACATCAAGTAATTTTACATATGTAAGTGATGTTGACATTAGTAAGTAGTCTTGGATACTTAAAATATTTCGATAATTTTAAATTATTTATAAATTTTTCAATAACTTTTTAAAAATTACCAAAATTTTGGTAAATGATTTTGGATAATTCTTCAGATGGCTCCTCCCATTCCATTGAACTTATAATATAATTAATTAAAAAAATAATTTTAAAAAATCAGTAGTTCTGGAGTTTTCACTAAAAGAATCATATCAATTTTTTTTTTCATTTAGAAAATTTTTTAAAATTTTCAAAAAAAAATTTGAACTTTAGTACCGTTTCAATCGACGGATCAAGTAATATTAGTCCGCTGAAATAATAGAAAATTCAGTTTTCGCCTATTCTTTTATTTCAATAAATTTCTTTCATTCAACTATCGAATTTTTTTTTTAAATAATCAGTATTTATTTTACATATTAAAACTTTATTAAAATCAGAATGTCCATTTTGAAATTTTAAATATTTTTATCACTAATAAAATAGATTTTTATTTTTTTTTTAAAAAACTCCAAACCTGCCCATCATTTTTTTCGAATTCATCCTTAATTTAATATATGCTCGTTAATAAAATAGAAGACTTTCGTTCTTAAAAGGTCAATGATATTAGCTGAAGACAAATCTAAGCTCTCACCTACACTATGTAAGTACTAATCTAATCTCTTCACATGACTCTGCTTCAACTCTATTAAACTAATATTATTATAATAATCTCATCTCATTCACGTGCCAACTCGTAAAAATTAAAATCAGAGAAAGATAAAAGAAAAAAGCACATGCAAATATTTAGCAGTATAAATTAATTAAATAAATATAATATATATATAAAATAACTACTTATTGATTAGTAAAATTGTAAATATATTATTTCATAATTTATATATAAAATAATATGTTATTATTTTTTATTGCAGTTTCTTGGAATCGGAGTGTACTCAAACAGATATCTGAAATGCCATTCTTCATGGACATTACATGAGGAGGTGTATATGGAACAGGCACGAGCATTTATTAATGCTTCTTAGCAGCGGCGTCCTCAAGAAATTTGAGGTCCGATGTCAAATATTACGCATGATTTAATTTAAAGTAAAAAATAACAAAATAACAATATATATACTTGAATGTATTGTACTATAAATTATAGCCGTATGGTCTAAATATTTTACCTAATACATAGTTTTCACTTGAGAAACATTATTTTCTTAATATTCTTTGGAATGAAATCTTCAATGATAGATTCATATACAATATTCTCCAGTATTCTTTATTATTTTAGATTTCAATTTGATCAATAACAACTTGAGTATAAAAAGTAACCTACAATAATATAAATTAATAAATTCTTTATATCTGTGGATTAAATTTTTTATATGTATGGACTCTTTTTTTTCAAAATATATATTATATAAAGTTATGAGCCAACAAATAATAAGACTATTAGACTCTAAAACCTATATTAATTTGGCCCTCCAATTTTGGGCCCGCACAAGGGACGGGCCTGCTTCTTAGCATGATCGTATGTGTCGTCTAGGCCATTTTCTTTACGGTCTCAATAAAGCACCACGAATGTGGAATAAATATTTCACAGATGCATTAGTTAATTTTTATTCACAGGTGTCAGAAGAAATTCTGACCTTGTGACGTATGCCACCCACGTAATTTGTATCTATATTCTATCTTTCAATTATATTATTATACCACATTAAATATATAAATTAATATAAAAATATTGTTTTAATTAGTTTCATCTATTAAAAGAAAAACCTTTTTAATTATCAATAATTTATTGATAGAATAAAAATTAATTAATTCTATATATAATATAATGTTACTATTATTTTATAAAATAATATACCTAACAATAGATGTATTATTTTATATATTTTTTAATATGAATTACTAAATTAATTGTATGTAAATTATATGAAAAAATATGTATACCTGTGGATAATGTTTTATATATTAATTTATAAAAATTTAATTAGTGTACAGAAAATAACAATTCAAATAAATATTTTAAATTTTTATATAAAATCATATATTCATAAATTTATTTAATTTTTTATGAGTAATAAATTTATTTAATTTAAAGTATAAATAAAACTCTTAAAATTTATCATTTTAAATTTTTTTATTTGATGGTGGTCGAATTAACTTAATTGTAGATATTATTGGAATTTCAGGGTGGAGTTATGTTTCTCATCATCTAATTATCTTTGTTGATTTTAACATGTTATTAGTTTGCTTGTTTGGTGGTTAAATTACTTAAGCCATGCTACCACAAGCTCATATAGTTTTCATTTTACGTATGGTATTAGTTTGCTTGCTTGGTGGTTAAATTACTTAAGTCATACTAGCACAAGCCCATATAGTCTCATTTTACATTCATGTCTGGCAGCAGCTAGAGACCCTACGTCATGACAAAGTGTCGGTCCACTTATATTTCATTCAAGTATAATAATAATAATTATTATTATTATTGATTTTAACATATTATTAGTGTGTGGATTTTGTTTGGATTTTGTTGTTGGTATCATTTCCCAATCCGGATTCTATTTTCAAGGACAGGTTGAAGACAGATGTCTGTCTCTACTAATACACAACTCCTTCTGAGCAATATTTGTTTTGTCTTACCTATGTTGATGATTTATTACTTATTGGCTCAGCTCATTCGTTGGTTAATTCATTGGTAAATCACTTGCGTGGAAGATTTGCACTTCGTGATCTTGGAAAGCTTACTTCTTCTTATTCTTTTTTTCTTCTTTTATTTTTTAATTGAAGCTAATTGCCATTCCAATGGATTGTTAACAAAGTACATACGAGACCTTCTCCAACGTTTAACCTTGGCAGATCAGACACCATTTTATGACCAAACACTATTTCGTGTTAGGGTTTGACAAAAATTGGTATTCAATATACTAGTTTTTATTTGGAAGCTGAGAAAGATTTGAATACTCTTTTGGAAGTGAAAGATTTGAAGACTGTTTTGGAAGTATTATATTTGACTAGGAATTGTATTTATGGCTTATTAGAATTGCAATTAGGAAAGAATCTTTTTCCTTTTTTTTAGGAATTCTAGTAATAATAGGTTTTCTAGTTTATTATGATTTACTTGGTAAGTAAATCATTATTCACTATAAATATGATGTTGTAGTCTTCAATTGTATAGACAAAAATTGAGAGATCCTGAGTGTCTTGTGAGTTTCTTTCTTGTGAGCTTTGGGTGACGCTTGTAATTGGGTTAGAGAGTGTTTTCTAGTTTGTGGCTGTAACATCTTTTGCTACATAGTGAAAATCTCTGTCCGTCCTGACGTCCGTGGTTTTTTCCCGTTTTGGGTTTCCACGTAATCTTGGTGCGTTAATATTTTGTTTCTTGTCTTTTGTTTTGTTTACTTATTGATCGAGACAAATTCCGCTGCGACGAGCCCGATTTTCCTAACAAGTGGTATCAGAGCCGAGGTTCGTGTGAGTTTCAATTGTTGAAGTAAACATGTCTACAAGCAAGATGTACACCGGAAGATTCGATGTGGAGAAATTTGATGGAAAAATCAATTTTGGCTTGTGGCAAGTACAAGTCAAAGATATCCTGATCCAACATGGATTGCAAAAGGCGTTGAAGGGGAGAACAATTGCGGTAGTCTCTGAAAGCTCTGGTGAAAAAGAAACTGGTAAAGAAAAGTCTGAAAAGTCCGAAAAATCCCTGATGAGTGACGATGAATGGGAGGAACTCAATGAGAGAGCTGCAAGTTTGATACGACTGTGTCTGTCCAAGAATGTTCTTGCGAATATTCAAGGAACAACTTCTACAAGAGAACTTTGGGGAAGACTTGAAGAGTTGTACCAAGCAAACAGCGTCTGCAATCGATTCTACCTGAAGGAACAATTTCATCTATTGAAGATGGATGAAGGTACGAAAGTTTCTGATCATCTGGCAGAACTCAATGGGATCATCTCTGAGTTGGAGTCTATTGGAGTGAAGATCGATGACGAGGATAAGGCATTGAAATTGATCTGGTCTCTTCCTGATTCATACAAGTATATGAAACCGATCCTGATGCATGGAAACTCGACGGTAAGTTTTTCAGAGGTTGCGAATAAGTTGATCTCTGAAGAGAAAAGACTGAAGAGTGAAAATAATAACTCTGATAATCAGTCAATTCTGATGATTCGAGAAAAGAATGGAAAGAATGGGTACTCCAAGAAGAACATCCTGTGTTGGAAGTGTGGACAAAAGGGACATCTGAGGAAGGATTGTAAAGGAGCAAGTTCGGCAAAGGACTCCGCTGATGGAGATACTCCATGTGTCTCCTTGCTAGAAGTTGATGAAGGTGACTTCCTCTAAGGAGGAATGGGTACATCCTCATGGCAGGTCGCTAACCACCATGGTGCCATGAAAGAGGAGGTAGTACTTCTAGCGGCCACAAGTTTTGCACATGGGCATTGGACTGGCGTTAATGCGGTTGTGTGGTGGATAAGATGTCGATGGCTGATGAACTTTCTTGAAAGCCAGTTAAGGAAGTTGCACCATGATTTAATCAGCAAGGGTTGTATCGACATGTGCCGGAATAAATCTTAGGATGGATCGTTTGATGGTTCCTAAGTGTGTATATCTTCATGGTGGGATATGATGGCTCGATGTAGAGTCATGGTCGTCGTTTAAGGGATGCAAGTTTAGGGAATTTTTGTCAAGGGGTGGTTTGTTAGGGTTTGACAAAAATTGGTATTCAATATACTAGTCTTTATTTGGAAGCTGTGAAAAATTTGAAGACTCTTTTGGAAGTGAAAGATTTGAAGACTGTTTTGGAAGTATTATATTTGACTAGGAATTGTATTTATGGCTTATTAGAATTGCAATTAGGAAAGAATCTTTTTCCTCTTTTTTAGGAATTCTAGTAATAATAGGTTTTCTAGTTTATTATGATTTACTTGGTAAGTAAATCATTATTCACTATAAATATGATGTTGTAGTCTTCAATTGTATAGACAAAAATTGAGAGATCCTGAGTGTCTTGTGAGTTTCTTTCTTGTGAGCTTTGGGTGACGCTTGTAATTGGGTTAGAGAGTGTTTTCTAGTTTGTGGTTGTAACATCTTTTGCTACATAGTGAAAATCTCTGTCCGTCCTGACGTCCGTGGTTTTTTCCCGTTTTGGGTTTTCACGTAATCTTGGTGCGTTAATATTTTGTTTCTTGTCTTTTGTTTTGTTTACTTATTGATCGAGACAAATTCCGCTGCGACGAGCCCGATTTTCCTAACATTTCGTAGTGTCGTGGGTGCTTTACAATATCTTATGGAAAGAGTGATAGTAAAATCAAGGTCAATAGTATTTCCATTCCAATTTACATGTAGAGGGTACTAAGGCACGATATTCAACTTCTAAAATTAAAACAAGTACTAAAATCAAAGTACAAACCCATTACTCTTTCCTCACCTTAACATTTTTAAAAATCCCACCACCATAAGTAGATTTCACAACATCAATTAACAACGGAAACTGCATGGAGGCAAATAAGGTCACAACAAGAAAAACAAGTACAACCACAATAGACGTAACCCAAACGGATTCTTCAAAATATATATAAAACGTCGACGCAAAAGCTACCATCATGCTTCCAATAGAGAGGAAAAGTGTGACGAGCCCGAAAATTAACTTTTTAGGCAGTGATTTTAAAAAATCTTGTTCTGCGTAACGCGGAGTGAGGATTCTCAAAAACATCATAACCGAAGCATTAGAAGAGAAAAGACCGATCGCGATGGAGATGAGAAACACCTTGAAAGAAGGTTTGGATAAGAAATTAGGTTTGCCTTTGTCGTTAATGCCACCGGGGAAAGTATAAGTCACTGAGAAAATGACTGTGATGATGAGTGCGGCCACCACTGAGCAGGCGGTGGCGGTATCTTTCATCCATTTTTCACCTTCTTGCCGTAAATTCTCGTGTTCTGTTGTAAATACTTCTCGAGCTGTTTTTCCATGTAAATTGGGTTGTTCTCTCAGAACAGGAGAGAAAGCATCTTCCACGGCCTAAAAGAATAATTATATTATTTTAGTATAAAAATATTTTAAATTTTATTAATTGATTGATATTTTTAAATTAACCATCAAATTGAACAAAATTAATTTGAGAGAGGTAATTTAAAAAATATAAGGACTCTACTTTTATATATATATATATATATAATTTAGTTAGTAAATTAAATTTATGGATAGGCACTTAAATTTTATTATGGAAAATTGTAAAAAAAAAAAAAAAAATAATAATAATAATAATAATAATTTTAAGGTTTATGTTTTTAGTCACTTTACCACGAACGTTTAATAATTACCTAAAAAACTTTCTCGGTTAGATTTTGAATAGAATAGTGCAAAACGACCAAAGTATTCGTACGATATGTTTTTTAAAAAATGCTACAAAACCTCCTAAGATTTATTTTTTTCTATAATTTACAACCCTTATTTGAAATTCACTTATTTTAACTCATGTTAAACGAGTTCAACTATTTAAAGATTAGTTTTGATCAAAATATATTTATTTTAAAAATTACTAAAATAGCACTACCTAAAGGATTAAATATTTAAAATTAAGGGTGGAAAAAAAATTCGAGGCTACACTAGTCTGACCAGAAATGATCCAAATTGGATCAAAATCTGTCCATTGTGCAAATAAATCTAATTCGCCCAAAATTTTTAAGCTGGTTGATTTTACCTATCTGATTTCGCTTCATGTCTCTAAAAACACAACTAGTTTTAAAACTATTTATTATTATATGTACGTATATATTATTATATAAATAAAAGTAACTAAAATACAAACAATGGCATATATTCACTTATTATATTGATTGAATTTAATTATGCAGTAGAATTAATATTATATCATTTAATTATATATATATTAAATTTATTAGGCGTAAAAAAAACTAAATAATTAAATATAGTACTTGTCAATTTAATATGTATCATATGACATACATATAAAACTATTTTATTTATTAAAAAAAAAATCGTCAGTCCAGACTGTGGCCATCTCTATTTTTAAAAGTAATGGTTAATTTCATTTAATAGGAATTTTTTAATTTAATTTTAAAGTGTTAATGAGATAGAAAGTGTATTTTCTAAACGTAGGTAGTGAGATAGTGAAATAATCAAATCTCAGGAGATTTTTTAATAGTGAAATAATCAAACCTTATGAGATTTTTTAATATCTTTTCTTTTATTTATTTAAAAGTATCTAATTACTCCTACAGTTAAACCGGTCAACCGTTTAAAATAACGGTTTCCATCCTTGGAAAGTTTTTTAGTTAATTTTGTAAAGTTGAGGAGGTATTTTGGGTAATTTTGAACGTATGTGGTAAATTAAAGAAAAATATAAACCTGATGAGATTTTTCTAGCAATTTCCCTTTTATTATAGTATATAACGTAAAATGATCCGAATAATTTTTACTATATAAATATAAAAGAGAGAGGTGTTAAATAAATATAGAAAACCTAGGAACTTATTCATCTCTGGTGCATATTTGTTTTTGAGTAATGATTAATAGTCTACTCATTTTGACAACTTTTCTTGCCCACTCTTATATGGTAATTGCTGATTGGATGAAAAAAATTAATGATAATTAATGAATTGATTATTATAAAATTTATATCCAATCATTTATTGCCATGTAAAAGTAGGCAACGAAAGTAGGCATTAGGAGTAGGATTTACTCATTGTTTTTTTACCTTATCACTACTTAATTTAAGATATTTTATGTTGATGAAAATTTTATGTTGATGAAATTAAATGGTATTAAGTGTTAAGTGAGGGAAAAAGAAAAAGCATCTAGGATTTGAACACAACGAATAGTTTTTTCATATAAACATGAGGAGATGAGTTGTTGTTACCTTATACCACTGTAACTCTCTCTGCATCTTTAAAGCAGCACCAGGGATTTTCTCCGATGGTGCCAGTCTCGCCACCAAATGCAAAATGTTCGAATTCGTATCATCAATCCGACCGTTGATTTTCTCCTTAACAGAACTCATCTGGTCATGAATAAGATTGAAAACATTGGCTTGGTTATGTAAAACGGCAACATGAAATGTCGTATGGCCATGCTCATCATAAAACATATATGAAAAGTTGCATGTTTTCAATATTTTATCAACCAATATATAATTTCCAGATTTCGCTGCTGTGAACATTGGTTCCATTAGTAAACTGAATGCTTCTTGAGAGTACCACATCTTTTCTCCCATCATCCTGTTTATCATTTCACATATTTGTTCATGCTTTAACTTCCTGTTGTATGTGTTTTTCAGCAGTGACACTGTAAGGAAAGCCTTTGAAGGTGAGCTTCATCAAGGTGAAGTGAAAGATATATATAGGTACTTGTGAGGTAAGTAATTGCGTAAAATTTACAACAATGTTAAAAAGAGAAATTTACTGTTAATACATATTTTTACCGAGAGTAATTTTCTGCCTATTGATTTATGGTTTAGTATACAAATTTATTGTGCGTTTATTTTTATTTACTTAATATTCTTCAATTCCATTGATGGAATTGCAACGATAGAATAGGTAAGTACAACAAACTATAAGAATTAACTTACTCTATAAAAGTAGAAAATGTTGTGGGTTTTGATTAAGAATTAAATGAACAGTGATGTTTTCCTAGAGACTAAAGAATGTTAAATATGTGTGATGTTCCAAAAAGAACTACTTAGCCTTTGTTTGTTTCGTGGTTTGAAATGGGATTGTATTGTATTGTATTAGTAAATTCTTATTTGTTTAAATTTTAAAGCTATGGTTTATAGTATTGTATTGTGTTGTATGGTTTTTTTCCCTCAAGTTTTAAAACCACCAAATTGGTGGGGAGGTATGGTTTTTCTCATCTAAAATTTCATTATACTCTCAATTACTCATAGTACAATACCATACCATCCAATACATCCCAAACATGAAAAATAGGAATTCAATACAACACAACACAATTCTATACAATACCATACCTTAATGAACGATATAATTTTTCATCCAAACAAAGTGTTAGGGTTTTGTGCATTTTCTATTTATAAGGCCCTTTTGGGTATTTTTTTTTTCTTCTGATTCACTCCCTGGATGTTCTGTTTCTTCCCGTTTAATTTAACTGATTTCATTTACCATTTGACTCTTCATATTCCATTGTTAGATACCTTCCGGCCACGATTGTCACTAGGTTCATATAACCTTCGAACAGACGATCAGTCGTTATGGCTGTCAGGCCATGTAACTTTCTAACAGACCGATCGGTCATGATGGCCGCCGGGCCATGTAACTTTCGAAATGACCAATAGGTCGTGTTGGCCAATAGACCTTGTCTGACCGGTCAGTTTTGTATCTTACGTGTTAGGGATTTTCATTATATCCCTCTTTCATCACAGACCACAAGTTTAATGATCAAATCTATAAGATGATGAATCAGCTTTGTTGATGATGTTGATGCCATGATTAATCCCAAATTATGCTCTGATACCAGTTTGTTAGGGATAGAGAAGACAGAATAGCACCAACCAAAGTAGAAACAAACAACAAAGTAATGAAGAAGTAGAAAAAAGAGACACAAGAGAACGTTTTCGGCGATGTGCCTACTCCACCAAGATAGCAACTTAACTATTGAGAAATAAGGATTACAAGTCTTTCAGACTACATCTCTCTCCAATGCTATCATGCACTCTACCTAGACTAGCAATAGCCTAATTAACCAATTGTACCGAAGGAATAACCAAACCTGACGAGATGCCTTAAACTGCCAGAGATAAAACGTCTTCTCCAAGCCATCCATTGTACCAACAATGGTGCTATCTATGTCAGACAACTTTCGGATACCTAGAAGGTAGTAGAGGCGCCAACTCTTGATGATTGGGGTTATGACCCCCAATCCTTGATCACCACCCAGAGGGTTGGGATGGGATAATTACTTCTTCATGACACAACTCTATTTATAGTGATCACCAAATATACTTTCCTAAGCTATTTCCTCTTTACAAGGAACACTAAATAATCATAATTAGGAAAACCAAATCATTTTCCAAATAAGGATTATAACAATAAGGAAATAGATCTAAACACAAAATAGGAAATTCTTCCTAAAGGGAATCCTTCCAAAATAGGAATCCTTATAATCCAAGTAATTAGGAATTCCTTGTGATTCAAGGCATCCAAACAAATCTCCACCTTGACTTGAATCACCTCAAAATTTTGAGTCTTCTTCCTCTGATCACTACCAACCAATTCTGCTTCCATCAATCAATTTGATTTGATCCCAAAATTTTCTCCACCTCGAACGAGAAACAATCACACTCCAAAAAATCCTGATGTTTTTAGATTATGATCTCAATCTTGCACTCTACAATATTTGCACTGCACAACAGTTGTCTTCTATCCAACATTATTCCTTGTAGGAGACTCAAGCGCCGATCTCCACCATTCAGAATTAACATTCCTATGTTTTCCAAAACATATCCAAAAGTCAGATCGATCCAACGGTAAACAAAATAGATATGCTTAATTCAATTTGGCTGCACACAATAAATCCGCAAAACTGATTTTGCGGATGCTATATCTCTCCGCTGAGATCTTTAAACAACGATCCGAACGGTTAAACTGCAGATACATATTTATAGTACATTCAATTAGAATTTGAGCAAGATCCAATGGTTGAGTTAGGAGAAATACTCAATCCTTTCAAGCTGTCCTGAAAAATTCTACAAACTAAAACTTGCTCCCAATTGAGATCTACATCATGGATACTAATTAAAATCGAAGTGCTAACATGAACTTGATTTTTCCAAATATTGATCCGCTAAATTATCTTGTACCGTCGTTACCAACCAACGAGACTCGCCGCCTGACCAACACAATATCAGGAAGTCTTTCGACACAAGGCACCAAATACGGATCTAACCACGAGCTTCATCTCTGAAGTAGGCTCCAAAAATTCCAATGAGTTTATCAATGCTTTGATAAATCCCAAGGATCTTCACTATAGCTCTGATAGCTCCCAAGTGATCGCAACTAAGCTCTGATAGCTCCCAAGGATCGCAACTAGGCTATGATACCAGTTTGTTAGGGATTTTCATTATATTCCTCTTTCATCACAGGCCACAAGTTCAATGATCAAATTTATAAGATGATGAATCAGCTTTGTTGATGATATTGATGCCATGACTAATCCCAAATTATGCTCTGATACCAGTTTGTTAGGGATAGAGAAGACAGAATAGCACCAACCAAAGTAGAAACAAACAACAAAGTAATAAAGAAGTAGAAAAAAGAGACACAAGAGATTTAACGTGGTTCGGCGATGTGCCTACTCCACCAAGATAGCAACTTAACTATTGAGAAATAAGGATTACAAGTCTTTCAGACTATACTCTCTCTCCAATGCTATCATCCACTCTACCTAGACTAGCAATAGCCTAATTAACCAATTGAACCGAAGGAATAACCAAACCTGACGAGATGCCTTAAACTGCCAGAGATAGAACGTCTTCTCCAAGCCATCCATTGTACCAACAATGGTGCTATCTATGTCAGACAACTTTCGGATACCTAGAAGGTAGTAGAGGCGCCAACTCTTGATGATTGGGGTTATGACCCCAATCCTTGATCACCACCCAGAGGGTTGGGATGGGATAATTATTTCTTCATGAGACAGCTCTATTTATAGTGATCACCAAATATACTTTCCTAATCTATTTCCTCTTCACGAGGACTACCAAATAATCATAATTAGGAAAACCAAATCATTTTTCAAATAAGGATTATAATAATAAGGAAATAGATCTAAACTCAAAATAGAAAATCCTTCCTAAAGGGAATCCTTCCAAAATAGGAATCCTTATAATCCAAGTAATTAGGAATTTCTTGTGATTCAAGGCATCCCAATATTACAGATGGTCCTCGCGTCCCACGTAAGTGTTTTCCTCTTGGTCCTGCTTCACCTTGCCCGGACGATGAGCCCGGATTTATCCCGATCGGTCACGATAACCACCACGTCCTTACTTCTTCTCCTCCCTCATTTCTTTCCTTTGGGCCTAAGGTTCTTATCCTCTTCGGTCCATTCGGGACCAACCCGCTACAAATAATACTCACAGTTTTTCTATTTCTATTATATCTAAAAATTTTCAATTTTTTTTTTCACATTGTTTTATGGAAACATTTTTAATTTTACTGTTATTAAAGTAAAAAAAAGAACAGAATTTAATTTATTTTTTAAAATAATACTCCCCCATTTTAAAATAGGTGAAACATTAGCATAGTATTCACTATTTATTAATCAATTTGTTTCACATTTCCTATCTATAAGGAATAATATAGTCGAAGTGGATCTTGTTTTATTTGTCTTAATGCCTATTTTTTAAATATTAAATTATTATAATTTTTTGTTGTATATAATTAAAGATATTTACCGTTAAAGATAAACATGAGATAGCGTGTCGGCAGAAAATGTTCCATCTATTAAAAAACGGAGGAAGTATAAATTTAGTTACCTCGATGGATCGCTGTACTCCAAAATTTATAACCAAAACTTTCGAAAAGATTTTGTTTTTCTAATCTTTCAATCTGATTTTCCACATCACCATTTATAAACTCATATTTGCCCACATCCACCTGAATATCTACAACATGAGGAACATTAAAAAAGAAAAACAAAAAAAATAAACCATTTAAAAAGTAATATCTAAAAAAGTGATGCACTAACATTGATAGATTAAGCTTCCTATAGCTCCCGCAGGAAAATCCAAATCCTTTTCAGCCAAAACATTCATGATCTCCTTCCATATAAGTTGGATCAGCCAAATTGGAATATCTACTTAAAAAATTGAAGGCCAGATCTACATAGGAAGGGAAAAAACATATTAGTATACAAAATAAAACGACAATTTAAAAAATTATAAAAATTTTTAATTTAAAAAAATAATAGTATATATTGGTTTTCTTTATTTTACTATTATTTTTTAATTTTTTTAAAAAAACTTCTTTTTATTATTATTTTATTAGAGCTCAAATGTTTACTCTTCCGATTAAATCTCGAAATTGTCAAAAATTAATTCTTCAATCCTCTTTGCCCGGTCAGTCAAAAATTTCAATAGGAGAATGAAAATTAAAAGAAAATAAGTAAATATTACATATTTTTATTTACAAAATCAAAATCTCTTTGAATTTTTTAAAAAATTATCCTTAAAATAAAAGTAAAATTAATGATAAATTTTAATTTACTTTAACACTAACCAATATAACCAACTCGAATTAATAGAAAAAGTACCAAAGAAGACTCAAGTGGGAATTCTTGATCGAATTTGATTTCTCTAGCCGCATGAGCTGACAGTAGAAATTCTACTGTTTCCCTATTAGTCGTACGACCACCCATTAAGGCACGATGAATCGGAAGCAAACCATCTCTCCGTTCGAAAACCAACAAGTCTTTGTATTTATGAAGAATGAGTTTGACAGCTTTTATGTTTCCAATTTCAGCTGCCGCGTTAAGTGCTGGCAACGCTCCTTTCTTTAGAAATTTTTCGGACGCTTTCAATATTAGCTTCTCAATTAGCTCGTTTGCTACCGGAACGTTGAAGATGTAGTCGAATATGGTACACAAATATTCATCTATTCGATCTACCAACAAGTCGTCCAGATTTTGGTTTATGAAATCTGATACAACTTTTACGTTTTTCTCGAGTAACGCCCTCACCAGTAGCCTGTAATGTGCTACTCTCGCCTTTTCTTCTTCGCTGAGCTTTCCCATACTTTCCTTTATTCCTTCTGTAATAAATAATTACATATATGGTTAAATGTTAAATTGTAAAATGTTAAATTGATGTAAAGGTTTGAGAATTCTTTAATTTAACTATATTTTTTCGGCTAATTCTTTCACTTTATGAAATGTTATTTTAGTTGGGTTAAATGAACCCTTTTTTTTTTTTATTTAAAGGTTGAGCTGCCGCTGAAAAAATTAACTTGATAATATCAATTGGACTTTCCAAATCAGTGAAACTAATTTAATTGATCTAAAATCTAGAAGACAAGAGGTTAAATTTACCATTTTTAAAATTAAAAGACTTAATTGAAAAATATAATAAGTGTAGAAGTTCTTGAAACTCTTATATTTTTAAATTTATATTTAGTGAAAATTCTTATAAACGGGTTTTTAAAGGTTCAAAATAAAATTATAAGTCTGTTTTAAAAAAATTACAAAAACAAGCTTTCCGAATTTTCTAAAATATCTCTGAATTTTTACAATTTAAAATTCTGTCTTATGGAATGAAAATTAAAATTTAATTTTATAAATTTTTCCAAACGAACTTATAATTATATTCTAAAGTTTTTATGATTTAGAAAAAAAAAATCCCGTGTATTTATATCACCCTTATAGATAACTCTTAAAAGTACAATTGTCATTACCTTGGCGTTTGGCGAGTTCTTTTCGTCTTTCTTCTATATGGTTTTGTATACTTGCTTCTGCAGTAGCTGCCATTGAATTTTCTTCTTGTGTGAGTAAGGGAACAAATTATTTAGCTATGGATTTAATCTAACCTCTCCATATGCTCTACTTATATGTATAAACAATGTCTTCCCATAGCAAATTCTCACTCTAATAAACTATGCTAACATAATGATGAAAGATGAAAAAGACATTTTTACTAGGTCAATGACATTTTAATATGTGATTATTGGAGTGGCATACATTGTAAAGTGAAATTAGGTAGATAAGTGTGGTTTAGTGCTCACCTTTTGACCCATCAAAAAGAGGATATTAATGGTGGGATAAATTGTAAAAAACTCAAAATTTTTGTATTAGTGATTTCAAATATTATTTATAAAAAAATTCATTTTTAATTTTTAAACAGTATTTTATAAATAAAAAAATTAACCCACTAATAGTTTCTAATTTGGAAGATCATCATTACTCTCTTGATTTACTCTCTTGATTTAAGTGATATGTAGGGGTATTTCATATTAGTTTATGTGAATAATGAAATTAATGTTAATCTTGAGGCTGTTATATAAAAAAACTGAAATCAATATAAAAATTGTTTAAATGAATGGACTAATATAAAATGTTTGAAATTGTAATTTTTTTTTTATTTATATAATTAATCCACTAATAGTTTTTAATTTGGAAGATCATCTTTATTCTCTTCATTTAAGTTATATGTAGGGGTATTTTATATTAGTTGATGTGAATAATGAAATTAATGTTAATATTGAGGTTGTTATGTAAAAAATCTGAAATCCATGCAAAAATTTGTTTAAATGAATGGATGAATGTAAAAAGTTTGAAATTGTAATTTTTTCTTTTTATATAATTAACCCACTAATAGTTTTTAATTTGGAAGTTCATCATTACTCTCTTGATTTAAGTGATATATGTAGGGGTATTTCATATTAGTTTATGTGAATAATAAAATTAATGTTAATCTTGAGGCTATTATGTAAAAAATCTGAAGTCAGTACAAAAATTTGTTTAAATGAATGGACTAATGTAAAAAAGTTTGAAATTGTAATTTTTTTTTATATATAATTAACCCACTAATAGTTTTTAATTTGGAAGATCATCTTTACTCTCTTGATTTAATCATTTAAGTGATATGTAGGGGTATTTCATATTAGTTTATGTGAATAATGAAATTAATGTTAATCTTGAGACTGTTATGTAAATTAATAAAGTTTTTAACTGATGAGTTTTGTCCAATTCTATTTGTATCAGAATATGGATATGATAAATAATTTTGCTTTCGTTGTACAAAAACCAAATATCATATTTTTCTGTATTTGAAATTGTCGTATGTGATTGTAACAGATAAATTTGTTGGGATATTATTATATGAATCGCAGCCTCTTTTGACTAAATTTTCTTTTAAATTAAATATGGCAGATTTGTTTTAGTATTCAGAAAATTAATAAATAATATGCAATTGTGACTTCTTAACAACAATTTTTCTACAATAATATATATTAATTATTTAAGAGTGGGTTATAGCTGGATTTCTAGTCATTAAAATAGTTGAGGTGTGTTTCACATTGCATGTGAATTATTAACATCCATTGTGACGAGAAAGAAATATTACAAAAGGCTGTTTCTTCTTATATGGTTATTTTTACATGTGTCTTTTTCATTTATTTTAATAATATTTTTGTTTTCTTTTACAAAGGAGATCATTATCTGACGAGATAATATTATGGGCTACACAGCAGGGTAGCTCTCTCCTAACACCAATATTATTGACTGTTATGAACTTAATTAACATCGCATCTAGAATTAACATTCACTACAGTTTCAGAATTAACATAAAAATAGCTAGGTTAAGCTGCGGGTCAGGTTCCTCTCCGTGTCAAGGTGCGGGTCTCTGATCGCATGGGCTTCTCAAGCAGATTTTACAAATACAACAAGCCGAAAATTACAACCTTATGTTACATATTTTACAAGCCCAAATACATCGCCCATGATATAAATGAAAACATATAACAAACTTCTATTTTTTTTTCATATGTACATGGAACATATTACAGAATACTACAGACTCATAAAAACATTGGCGGTGTACAAATTTGATAATCCTTTCCTCTTTGGTGAATATCCACGGGCTCAAAGGTCATTGTGCATCCAATCCCTTGCTGCTCAGGTCCGATTGATGAGGAAAAAACTTCGGCAAAACAGAAGCTTCCTAGTCACTATAGCCTTGGTTCTAATGTCAGCTGGGTTCTTGTCTGTAGATACATGTTCACCCTACACATTTCTATTCAAAACATGTAAACAAATAAAGTGATGTCATGATATACCGGGTTTCACCCTGGCTATCTGTATATACAATTGCTTTACAATCAAGCACTTTCAATTCACTAAGCAGTTTTTGTATCCTCATTACTTCTTTTATGCATTCAGTAAGAGAGATATATTCAGATTCTGTAGTAGAGAGAGCAATATCAAACTGTAACCTGGATTTTTAGAACACACAATTTCCACATATAGTTATCATATAAGAAAAGATGGATCTCTTGAACTCAGGATCCTTAGCAAAATCTGCATCAGAATATCCACAAATGTTAACATGCTCAGTAAATTTACCAAAACTTTAAACCCATATTCAAAGTGGCTTTTATGTATTTAAGAAGGTCTTTTATAGCTTTTCAATGTTTTAGCGTTAGTTTCACCATATACCTACTCAGAACACTGATGACATACTCGATGTCTAGTCTAGTGCAGAACATGGCATACATTATGCTACCAATGGCTTCTGCGTAAGGTATCGATGTTAGAATTTCATCATTATCGGATTTGCAATCTAGGTATGCAGAATTTAAAGACAGAGAGTTAGGCTTCGCATCCATCATATCAAACGTTTGCAGAATTTTAGTCAAGTAATTCTTTTGACTAACGATGAGCATATTGTTGTTTCTTTTTCTACAGATATTCATTCCTAAGATTTTGGATGCATTTTCAAGGTCTTTCATATCAAATTCATTTCCAAGTTGAGACTTTACAGATTTTAACAGATTCATATTAGAAGATAGAAGCAAGATGTCGTCAACATATAAGAGTAAGAAAATAAATATTGATTTATCAAAACTATAATACAGACAAGCATCAAACAAGCTGCGATTAAAATCAATTTTCAATACAAAGTTGTGGAATCTCTCATTCCACTGCCTGGGAGATTTCTTCAAGCTGTAAAGGGACTTCTTAAGGAGATATACTAGGTTTAGATTAGCTATGAAACCCTCATTTTGTGACATATAAATGTCACGGTCAAGAAACCCATGCAGAAAGGCTGTTTTTCTGTTTATCTAGTCCAATTCCCAATCGAAGAAAAGCGGTCAGAGCTAATATGATTCTAATAGTGCCATACCTTATTACTGGAGAGAATATTTCTTGGTAGTCAATGTCAGGCTTTTGTGTGAAACCTTTTGCTACAAGCCTAGTTTTGTACCTGTTGGGATCATTTAAGGGAAGACTATCTTTAATTCTGAAAACTCATTTACAAGACCCAGGTTTCTTATTCTCAGGTTTTGACACAAGAATCTAGGTTTCATTTCTTTCGAGAGAATTCATTTCCTTATTCATAGCTTTTTTCCATTTAAATAATTCAGGATAAGAAACAACTTCTCAAGGATAAAATTATCAGATACAGATGCACTAAGGGCAATGATAACTAAATTAGCATCCATATATCTAGATGGCATTATAATATTTTCCTTTCTTGGTCTATCTCTACTAAGGAGGTAATTATCTAAGGTGGACTCTCCATAGACTTTTTATTAGTCATGTTCAACCTGATTTGGATCAAATGAATCAGATTGAATGTTAGGAATTTTGGTTTCAGAATCTTGGATACCACTTTAATTGTCAGCTAATGGAATATTATCACTATTTGAGGTGTTTTCTTCTTTATAGGCTAGCCTAAATCCTTTGGTGCCATCAGGATAACCCATAAAGAGGGAGACATGAGACCTAGGTTCTAACTTACCTTAGTTTTGATTAACATAGGCCCTGCAACTAAAGATTCTAAGATGTGACAGATTAGAGATCCTACTATTCCACAGCTCATAAAGGGTTTTAAGTTCTAAAGAGGAGGAGAGAGACCTATTTCTAACATAATTTACAGTATTTATAGCCTCTCCCCATAATCTTTTTGGCAATTTTGCCTCATAGAGCATAGATCTAACTTTACCAAGCAAAGTTCAATTAAACCTTTTTGCTATTCCATTTTGTTGGGAGGTATAGATAACAGTCCTATGTCTAGTAATGTCATTCTCAAAGCAGAAATGATTAATATTGTCATTACAAAATTCTAATTTATTATTTGTTCTTACAAATTGCAAGTGTTTTATTTAATTTTTAATCAAAAGCTAATATGAGGAACCCTTTATAATCGTTATCTGCATAAATAAATAATCCCTAGAAAAGTATGAAGAAACTAAAAATGGATTCCTAAAATCTCTTATAAAATTTTAATCGTTTAGATTTACAATTCAAATTTGAAAAATTAAAATAAAATGAGTCTGATAAAATTCTATTGACTTGGTCTTCTTTGACTGATCTTGACAATTTCTATTTCAAGTCCCTAAAACTCTTCATTATCACACAATTACCTCCAAATTGGCAATAATTATAAAAATAGAGCAATTAGATAGAAGATATTCAATAAAATTCTAAATTTACAAGTAAAATAATGCAGAAATATTATCCATTTCATGCTCAATCAGTTAGTGATGTGTTTACTTAAATAGCTAAGTGTACTTTTTGCACATAAAATATTATACACATTTCTTTTATTGCTATGTATATTAATGTTAATTTACAAACTTTTAATATATTTTTTTATTGTAACACAATGAATATTACTTATATTTTATATAACTCATAACGAGAAATCATATATATACATATATTATTTGGATGGTTGCTGCAACTTCTTAATATTTGAACTTTTAATTTATGCAGGTTTATAATATGAATGATATTAAATATTTAAAGTTGTATATTATTTTTTAAAAAATCAATGTTTATAATTATGCATAGTTATACGGTGAAATAAAATTTTGAGTTAATTTTATCAAATTAATTCATTAAAAATATGAATAATATTATAAATGAAATTGCATATATCGAAAATTAAATAAATGGATTTACTTTGACAGCATTAATAAACTGATATCTATATTTTAACTTTTAATGATAGTTGCAAATTGACATCTATGCAATGGCGGATCCAAAAATTATAAATCATTGGTTATCCGATGTTTATATTTTTAAATATAAATAATTAATATAATTTTTCTTAAAATAAATTATGTATAAGATTTAACATAAAAAATAAAAAATATATATTAATTTTCTTTTTATAAATTTTCAGTATATAATAATATAAAAATTTTATATAATTATATATTAAATTTGTATAACCAATTACATGAATTTAGTTTTACAAAGTATATACAGAGTTCTTTTTTATCTAACTTATAATTTTAATTATAATCTAAAAGATATAAAATATCATTTATCACGCCATGAAAGTACTGGTTTAGATTTGGTTCTATTAATTGGAATTTTTTTTTAACTAACTAGTAAAATTGCACGCGCATTGCGCGAGAATATAATACTTTTTATTAATTTCTAATTTTTTTTAATAATATTAATATAAATTATATTTAATTTTTTAAATAATTAAAAATATGTTATCTTTTAAAATAATAATTAAAATTGTAATATATTAATTTATATTAAATTGAGTTTGTATAAATTTTAATTGATAAAATCTTATAATATTTTTTAATTTTACAATTACTTTATTTGTTAATTTATATATATATATAATATTAAGTTTTACAATTTTAATTCAAAATATGTATAATACTTTGTGTTAATTTTAATTTATTGAACTTACTATAAAGATAAAGAAAAAAATTGGATTAGAAGATAAAATTATCCGAAAGTAATCTTTGTATAGATATTGATAGTTGATAAGAGGGATCCTGCATTCATCTCGGTGTATTTACCTGTACAGAGGTAATGCTTGTTAAATCCATTCTTTTGGCATCC